>CM019064.1:384524048-385724048 GCA_009667805.1 Leptobrachium leishanense | reverse complement strand
GACTCAGATTTTAAAGTAAAATTTCAATTGCAAACAATCTGATAAGGGTAGGCCTCATTCATCTTTGTCTTCTAAATGACCGGTGTTTGATTGCGACAGCCTGAAAATATGCCAAGTAATGTCCATCATCATCATACAGGGTCGTTGATTTTCTACAGCAGTGATTCCCAACCCTGCTGCTCAGGTACCCTTAACAGGCCAGATTTTAAGGATTTCCTTGGGCAAATGCAGACTGAATCCTGAAATCACTGAGCAGCAAATTCTATCACATGTGCTGTGCTTCGGATATCTGGCAAACGCGGCCTTTAAGGGGGACTTGAGGACCGAGGATGGAAATCACTGTTCTACAGGAACTTGAGTAAAATTATGATGTAGCATGCAAAATATTGAAACTGAGATCCAAGGTGGTAGTCTCTGGAAAGTGAGTCTTTGAGTCAATATCATCTGTGACAAGTCCTAGAATTACTTATCCTACAGGCCTTATGGCACCAAACAGCAGTATAGACTGGGTGAGAAAACACAACTGTTTCTCTCTAATCACATCACCAACAGTAACTATTTCTCTGCCTAATGTCCGTTGTATCGGTATCCATGCACTCGGTTGGATTGGATGACCCAATAATGAATTAGTGCCATCTGACAATATAAAATCATGAAACTAGTCCAAAGATAGACAGTGAAACAAAATGAAATGTGAAAAGCCAGGGAACCCTAGGACCTAGGACCTCTGGTCCTTGGTCTGGCACCCCTTTCCTGAGATATCTTGTGCTGAACCCTGAGGCCTTCCTGCTATCCTGTGCCTTGACACCCTCTGCCATTGCCTACGCCCTCTGTCTATGGCCTTCAACCTAGGCCCATGGACAGAGTTCGAACTGCTTGACCATTCAGTCCACCCCGGCACCATACACACTGGATCCAGTAGGCACAGAAATCTGGAGGCCCCCCCACCACAAAAAAAAACATCTTAAATAAACTAAAAACAGCTTCTCGCTGCACTCACATCAAAAGAATCAGAATATAATGCCTTAAAATAAAGCAAAAATGGCTCAGAATATTAGGGCTTGGGTTCACCCTAAAACAAGCACAAATAGTAACCGAACCCCCTAACCCTAATTTCTAAGCCTAACCCTAACTTTCAACCCTAGTTTGTGTTTTCGATGAACCAATGCATAGTAGTAATGCATTGCTCTGTCACCTGCACATGTGCTCCTGGCGTGGGAAATAAGGTAAGTTAGTGCAGTGACATTGTTTGTTTTATATGTAAAAGCACATAATGCCACTGCCCTAGAACAGAGAAAAAAGTAAATGTTGCATTACAGTTTTTGAATTTTTATATTTTTACACATTACGTGGTCTGACCTTTCCAATGAAAACTTCACTTGACCTTGTGCAGTGTAAAAATCAGAGATGCAGGGTTCCAAAGTCCCCCATCTCTCCGCACTGCAGTTCTGCGGTCTAGGTTGTCACTGGAACAATGCAGTGGGCCATCGCCTCCACACTTGCGGCAGTATGGGAAATAAGAAAGTTAGTTAGTGCAGCATTATTGTTCTCTTTATAATAGACAAAGTAAATAACAGTGCTGCGTTAAGAGAAAAAATAATTTTATTTACTTTATTTGTTATTATATTTTTGCATGAACCTGGCCTTGTTTGATATCATTGGAAAGGCTATAATCTGGCCTTTCCATTGAAAATGTATATGTCCCTCTAGCCTGCAAGGCTCCAGAGATAAAGGGGTCTAAATTATTGTAAATTGTAATTTATTTTCAGAGCAAAGCGCCCCCTTTTGGCAGGCGTCTGTAGGCACATGCCTACTCTGCCTAATTTTAAATCCGGCCCTGCATACACATGTTAATTTTCACTCTGCCTATAGAAAATATGTGCAAACAAACTTGTTACTCAATTTGTAAAGCCACTAGCTTGTGCTTACACCTATTTCCTCAATTCCTGTTCATGGGGGGACCTGAATGACTACCACTAGCAGTAAAATGACTGGGAGCAGCACTGCTTTAGCGTCTTTGTCATATAAAATAGATACTGCTAGCAGATTACTCCATTAGATTACCTGCATACCTATTTATACCAGAGAGTAAAGACAATCTTATAATGTAGAGCATGGGTCAGCAACCTTGGCCCTCCAGATGTTTTGGAACTACATCTCCCATGATGCTCCTCCACGCATCAGCTTTGCTGAGCCTTGTGGTTCCAAAATATCTGGTGGGCCAAGGTTGTTGAACCCTGCCGTAGAGCAGGCCTCAAAATTTCCACTCGTCTACTAGCATTTGGCGAGTGGAAATTAAGTGAGGGCGAGTGGGAATGCAGACGCAGGTAGCAAAATAGATTATTTCACGTTGCCTGAGCTGCATATTCTGGCGGCGGTTGTGCTTTTTTGTTTTAAGACCCTCCTGCTTGCCGGGGGAATCCAAGATGGCAGCCGGCCCCCTCTGATGACATCGGCGAGGGTGTGCCGGACATCTGCTGCCTATGCCTGCCCTGTCCTGGCAGTTCTCGTCTGGTCCCTCGCTCTACTCACTGGGGTCTGATGTCTGGTTATGCCTGCATCTGGGGTCTGATTTCTGGGTAGGCATGTATCTGGGGTCTGATCTGTCTGGGTATACCTGTATTTGGGGTCTGATGTATCTGGATTGATTGTGAAGATGAAAAAAATGCACTAAGTTTATTAAAAGCTGAGCAGTTAAACTTAATATTTTGCTTGCATCCCCATCGATGTAAAGCACTTATTTTCATTTAAGTTTACATTGGTTTATTATTATTATTAATCTTTATTTATAAAGCGCCAGCATATTCCACAGCGCTATAGAACAGGCACAGTATAGACAGGGTTACAATAAATTGAACAACATTTAGATAAACCAGTACAGAAGGAAACGAGGGCCCTATTCCTGTGGGAATTTACAATCTAGAAGGGTTGGGGGTGGAAACAGGAGGAGAGAGGTTTATGTTAATGTTGTTATTTATTTTTGTATCTTTATTCTGAATAAAACATTTAACAGTGTAATTTCATAAGATTATTTGAGGGTGTGTGTTTAGAGGGAGAGATAAGGGCTGGGTAGGGGTTAGGTGGGGCAACTGTTGGCGAGTAGCTCTTAAGGCCTGGCTAGAAGCTCGGGACTTGACATTTTGAGCCCTGCCGTAGAGTATAAATGTATTATTAATATTATTAACAAATTACAATCAAACTTAGAAAACAGAAACAAGAGGTGTAGAGGGCTCTGCTCAGACGAGCTCACGATATTAGCTCGTTCTCTGTCGGCTGTTAACTCACAGTCAACATTTGCATAAACGACATTACACAAAGCCAAACATTTGAATATTCTCATTATCCTTCCTCAGTCTGAGCACAGCGGCCAATTATCAAAAAGTGTGATTCATGGTTAGTAACTAGATCCCAACAACACGCCTTTTCCCCACTGTATAAACCTCAAGCACTTCAAACCAAAAAAACTAATTTTATCTTCGTCATCCACTCCCAGATCATCAGGGAAGACAATAATAGGTGGTCTGAGTTTGGAGGAAGGAAGTAGGCGATTTTCATGGATACGAGCGGCTGTTTTGATCCATAAACACAACATTGAGGCAGGTTATTATTAGAACCTGATGCCCTACATTTGTTTATTAAATTTCCTTAGGCAAATTTATTTCTTTTCAGTTGGATTAAAGATGTAAAGCAGGTGCAATGAGGTTCTTTTTATTATAAATTTCTTGGTAATTTGACTATAATCAAAATTATAATATATATTAACATAACAAGAAAAAAAAGATGTAATCTGCGCTCGTTTCTATATAATTCCATGTGCAACAAAACACTGTTAGATGTTTTAGTTTTCTTGAATGGCAATTGAAGCGTAAGCTCACTCGCCCCATCAAGGCACCTCTCTATAGAGTGAGTCCTAACCAATGTACTAAAAGCTGCTCCTCTCTGCGACCCCATTTTTCTGTATGTATGTACAGTATATTATGCTGTAACACCAGTTAGTCATTTTTGCTGCCGTTCCCTTTTCCATGTTTTTTTTTCAACCCTAAATGGGAAGTGCTTGGTGCGTGTATAAATAAAACCCACCATTTTTCTGCCTCTCCTTAGCTGAAAAGCAGCAGGAGGGCATGCAGCTGCTCAGAGGAGCAGCTTTTGGTACATTGGTTAGGACTCACTCTACCGAGTGGTGACTTGATGGGGCGAGTTAGTTTACGCTTCATTGGCCATTGAAGCAAACTAAAACCTTTGACAGTGTTTTGTTGCACAAGGAATTATATAGAAACAAGCACAGATGACATCTTTTTTTTTCTTGTTTATATATTATATATTAGTACATTATTAATATTATTATAGCTGTGTTACTTTTGTTTAGAACAGAATGTGTGGCTATATCGGTAACTGTTATTTTGTAACTATGTATGGATGGCAGAGTGTACATAATTTGCACACTAGAAATCTGGGTAAGGGTTTCATTTGCATCAAAAGAAGGAGCAAAATCTGCTGCATAAATATGAAGCAAAAATGGTGCAGAATTTCATGGTGAAATCTAATTCTAAATGCAACATGAAAGAAGCTCAAATAGTAACCTAACCCTCAATTCTAACCCTAACCTTAGTTTCTAACCCTATGAATCTGTGAAAAGGAATATAATTTGTCCACATCCAAATTGATGTGTCATTTTTAGGCTAGGGTCAGACGAACGCATTTTCGCGTTGTCTGTGAAAAAGTGCGTTCGAACGAATGGACGCATTTTTTCACGGAATACGCAACAGCGGTCATACGATGCGCATTTTCGTCCGTGATTTTGTACGGATCATTAATAAAACACTTTTTGTGTCTGGACGTTATGTTCGCCGGACATTAGCAGCGTCTGACGTCTCCCAATCACGCACACATACCTCTAGCGGACGCAGCGCACTCTGTACGTCCGTACTAGTGGTTTGACATTCTAGGAAAAATGCGTTCGTTTGCCACTTGCGTTGCGCGGACGACCTTTCGTGCGGCCGTACTTCGTGTGTTCCCCGGCATTGGACGTCATTTGCTGCTAGCACGGCCGTGATTTTGTGCGGCTAAACGCACGTTAAAACTGCTTTCGTCTGACCCTAGCCTAAAAGACATGTCTTTTTTAACGTGTCTTTTTTTGACATGTCTAAAAACCCACATCTTTCTTATAGGATACATGTTGCACACAATCAAAAGTAATATTTTAGCAGTACTTTTAGGACTACTTTTGCATTTTAAAAGTCATTTTTGTGTTAATTACGATTCCAAATGGATTTTCACCATGTCCAGAGAATTTTTCATCAGGCTTTGGGTGTGTTAGAATCAATGCCTCCATAGGGTGGAGATCTTCCCCCCAATCAAAAATGTTCTTCATTTTTAATTTGTGACTCACAGGGGAAAAAAATATAATATTTAGAAAATTTTACTGTATAGCAAGTTCACTTGAATTTCAGATAGACACACAGATTGAAAAAGATAGATAAATCGATAGATAGACTGACTGACTGACTGACTGACTGGATAGATAGATAGACTGTAAGCTCCTATGAGCAGGGCCCTCTACACCTCTTGTTTCCATCCTATGTCCATTTATCTGTATCTCATTCCCTTTGGTTATAGTAAAGCGCTGTGGAAACTGTTGGCGCTATATACACTAAATGATGATAATAATAGATAGATAAATGTATCACTTCTGCACAACACATTTTATTCTTCCTGCAAACTATGCAGCTGTGGCTTTAATGAGTTGTTTCCAATGTCTATCCCAGAGGGAGGAGAAGGGAGTGGAAGGTGAATCTATGTGAAAACAAATGGTATTATCAGTCAGACAGAGGAGATAGCCAAAAATAATAAAATCCGCATTTCTGCTTCTTCAACATATCCTGTTCAAATATTAACAATTTCCATGCTGGAGTGGTAAGACAAAATGACTCATTACACACAGACGTCTTCTAAAAATGTGCGTAACTGTTTAAATATTGACAAGGATTACACACCAGACAGTAATTCATAAAGATATTATAACTGTTACTGCCAATACTCAATTTTGCTACATAAATGACTAGACACGTAATTCATAAATCTACATTGGATATTTCATTCATGGCAACATTTACTGCAAAGTATAATGTGCCTGCTATTTTTAAAGTCTAGAAGATTAATAGATAATAGAGCAAGAAATACAACCGTTATTAAGTGCTGATCGGCCAATGCCTCTCACGTTCGCGCAATAACTTGACCCCCCTTTACATGTCTTCATTACTCGTGTCCCAACTGGACAACTCTGATCGGCGGCCAATCTCTGTCTGTCCTCTGTCTACACCGGCACTGCCAACGGAATGGAATGACTTGCCTCACCCTATCAAACTCTCCCCTGATCTTCAGGCTTTCAAGAAATCTCTCAAAACCCATCTCTTCAGATTAGGGTACCACATCACTGATGCAACTCCTCCCTCTGCTTACCTACTCACACTTGATTGAAGCTGCTTCCATTGCCCCCACCATTCCTGAACTGCTGGCACCAATGATCCTGCTGTCAAGTAAAATTCCCCTGGTCTTCCTCAACCCCAATCCCTCTAGATTGTAAGCTCCTATGAGCAGGGCCCTCTACACCTCTTGTTTCCATAATATGTCCATTTATCTGTAACTTGTTCCCTTTGGTTATTGTAAAGCGCTGCGGAAACTGTTGGTGCTATATAAATGATGACAATAATAATAATCATTTTCAGTATATTTGTATGGATGTGAATTGAGTGGCATGTAACAAATGATGTGGAAGGATGTATCCCTGTCTGTATCTGTCGATTGCGGAACATGATGTATGACAATGAATTGATCAAGAAGATCTCTGTTTTCAGAAACACTCAGCCCGTTGAGCTGTATCTTTACCATATAAATAGAAATGGGATAGTTTTAATTTTTTAGGAATATAAACATTTAAAAAAAATATTAGTACATTGGATGACAAATACTCTTTGTGCCACATTACATTCTTAACGCTAAAATCCTCGCGCAAAGAGAAAATCTTTGCACTAAGCGTTAAAGTTTTGCGCGTGCAAATCACCGTTGGAATTACAATCTTCTCACGTGTTTTCATCCGCCGATCAAATGCACGCGCAGTAGCGTGTCGCGCAAAAATCTGTGTGCGCGCAGGTTTTTTTTTCGCGATTCAGCCAATCAGAATTAAGAACCACAACTATCTCACGTTAAGAAATTGCGTCTGCCACAGTCAATCTGAGCATATATGCTGCAGCAATAATACATGCACACACAACTTCATCCATTGTATTCAGGGGCGTCGCTACGGGGGTGCGGGGGGTGCGGCTCACACCAGGTGACACCTCCCCTAGGGTGACACCCTAAAAAAAAAATATATATATTATTTATTTTTTTTAACACAAAAATATTTTACCAGAAAAGATACATTGAGAATTCTCTCATTTTCAAGTATGTCCTGGGTAGGCAAGGCCTAGGCTGGCACTTTCCATGGGGTGGCAAAAAAAACACCACAAAGAGGATATTCACAGAGCACCGAAATGACGCAGACATTTCAGTGTTCTGTTGTTCCCCGCACTTTGGGGAATCAAATTTCCCCAGTGAATTCACCACAGGGTCCCTGAAGTGCAGGGAATCAGCCACCGAATGCTGCTGCAAACCTGTCGCCTGCTGTTTTAAAAAGAACTACTGAATGAAAATATCTGGAATTAACATATACAGGTGAAACTCAAAAAATTTGAATATCGTACAAAAGTTCATTTATTTCAGTAATGCAACTTAAAAGGTGAAACGAATATATGTGGTAGACTCATTACATGCAAAGCAAGATAGTTCAAGCCGTGATTTGTCATAATTATGATGATTATGGCTTACAGCTCATGAAAACCCCAAAACCACAATCTCAGAAAATTAGAATATTGTGAAAAGGTGCAATATATTCTAGGCTCAAAGTGTCTCACTCTAATCAGCTAATTAAGCCATAACACCTGCAAAGGGTTCCTGAGCCTTTAAATGGTCTCTCAGTCTGGTTCAGTAGGAATCAAAATCATAGGAAAGACTGCTGACCTGACAGTTGTGCAGAAAACTGTCATTGACCCCCTCCATAAGGAGGCAAAGCCTCAAAAGGTCATTGCAAAAGAAGTTGGATGTTCCCAAAGTGCTGTATCAAAGCACATTAATAGAAAGTTATGTGGAAGAGAAAGGTGCACAAGCAGCAGGGATGACCGCAGCCTGGAGAGGATTGTCAGGAAAAGGCCATTCAAAAGTGTTGGGGACTTTCACAAGGAGTGGACTGAGGCTGGAGTCAGTGCATCACACACAGACGGATCCTGGACATGGGCTTCAAATGTCGTATTCCTCTTGTCAATCTGCTCCTGAACAACAAACAACATCAGAAGCGTCTTACCTGGGCGAAAGAAAAACAGACCTGGTCTGTTGCTCAGAGGCTCCAAAGTCCTCTTTTCTGATAAGAGCAACATTTGCATCTCATTTGGAAACCAAGGACCCAGAGTATGGAGGAAGAATGGAGAGGCACACACTGCAAGATGCTTGAAGTCCAGTGTGAAGTTTCAACAGTCTGTGTTGATTTGGGGAGCCATGTCCTCTGCTGGTGTTGGTCCACTGTGCTTCATTAAGTCCAGGGTCAACGCAGCCGTCTAGCAGGAAATTTTGGAGCACTTCATGCTTCCTTCCGCAGACCAGCTTTATGGGGATGTTGACTTCATTTTCCAGCAGGACCTGGCACCTGCCCACACTGCCAAAAGCACCAAAACCTGGTTCAATGACCTGGGATTACTGTGCTTGCTTGGCCAGCAAACTCGCCTGACCTGAACCCCTTGGAGAATCTATGGGGTATTGCCAAGAGAAAGATGCGAGACATGAGACGGAACAATGCAGAAGAGCTGAAGGCCGCTATTGAAGCTTCCTGGTCTTTCATAACACCTCAGCAGTGCCACAGGCTGAAAGCTTCCATGTCACATTGCCGCACTGAGGCAGTAATTGCTGCAAAAGGGGCCCAAACCAAGTACTGAGTACATCTGCAGCTTATACTTTTCAGAGGTCCCATATTGTTCTATGTACAATCCTTGTTTTATTGATTGCATATAATATTCTAATTTTCTGAGATTGTGGATTTGGGGTTTTCATGAGCTGTAACTATAATCATCCCAATTATGACAAATCACGGCTTGAACTATCTTGCTTTGCATGTAATGAGTCTCATATTAGTTTCACCTTTTAAAGTTGCATTACTGAAATAAATGAACTTTTGCACCATATTCTAATTTTTAGAGTTTCATCTGTAAGTTCTGATGAATGATAATAAAAAGGTCTGTTACAGAAAAAAAAGAAAAATTGCTATTAGAAAAAAAAAAAAAATCAATAAATAAAGAGATTTTTTACTATGGATTAAAGGAATAAACGGTTTATTAGATATTGGATAAAAACAGGAATATTTTTAACATTGAAACCTATGGTGTTCGTTTGCCCTGAATAAACCTGCCAAATGAAAACACCGGACATCAGGACATTTCTCTGCTGTTCGGTGTCTCTGAACAGATTAACCATTACTTCTCTATGGGGACTTTCCCTGCCTTCGAACAGGCACTATACTTGCTGTACTTGCTGTACTTGCTGTCAGTTTGCCAAAATTTGTGTAAGACCATATCACAGAGGAGCGGAAACATTAGAATCTCGGCACAGACGCCGTAACATAAGGTCAGGGGCGTCCCAGATTCGGTGTCGGCTGAGGAACTGTTGCCCTATGTCACTCGTTTGGTCCTCCAGGTCGTTGGGCTCCCATTGGATACGCCAGATGTCGTTGGCTCTGTATTTCGGGTCCGGAGACCTGCATCGTCCCTAACGGGAGCACCGAGGGATGTTGTGGTAGCTTTTCGCGATGTGGCTTTTAAGGTGAAGATTATGACTACCCCTGGCGCACGAGATCCGGTGCAATTCGAGGGATCTACCCTGGCACTTTACCATGACATACCGTTTCAGACCTTGATGGCACGACGCCGTTTTAGAGAGGTGACGTCTACCCTGCGCAGGAAAGGAATTTGCTACCGGTGGGGCCCGGCGGGCACTTTGGTGGTAACGCATGCTAATGTACCTTATACAATTACGGACCCTGCTACTGCTTGGACTGACCTTGCAACGGCCGGTATTCCCCTGGACCCTCCGGAGATACAGCCGGGATGAAGATTATCCTACCCTTCCATATGCTTTTTGTTATAATTGCTTTTCTGACGAATCCCCCAGACTGTTTTGTTTCTGATTTGTTTTTAATTTTCAGCTATACAACTTCGGCACGATTTTCTTGATTCACGCATGGTCTATTCTTTAGCCGACCGTTAAATTTGAACGCATTGTTTGTCGCTTAACTTTTCCTCATTTACGCTAGACTTTGCCACCGGACTTTTCATCTTCGGTTTAGCAGGCCATATATGGCCGCATTTTCGTTTGATTTCATGATCTTTCTTTGTACTTTTAATCTTTAAATAAAGAATTAGAAACAAAAAAAAAAACGTAAAACTCGGGGGGGGGGGGTGACACCATAAGTTACCGCACCGGGTGACACCGATCCTAGTGACGCCACTCATTGTATTGGTTTGGTATGAGTTGAATGCGCAACTATACTTTGCTGCATTATTTTTTATGGGCTGGTGTATTTGGGTTTGACCAGGTTGTTCAGATATGCCATTAACACCAGCTTTTGAAAATCGCAAATATTTTCCTTTTTACGCCCATGCGGTAATTTGCGCTAATAGATTGTGATACCACGTTAATCGTAGCACACATTTGCGTTTGCGCTCATAATGTTAAGTATAGGACGCGTGAAGTACAGTAAGCTCGCACATGGTTCTTGCAGGTTTCCAGGCGGTATATGATTCCGCGCGGTTTTACCGTTGATAATGTAATACGGAATTGAGCGCAATTATTTTTAACACTTAACCATGCCGGCGCTACGGTTAACAACAAGATTGTAATGTGGCGCTTTATCTCCAACGTGACGGTCTTTCTGTAACATGAGAACATTAGTGATTTACACACTTGTGTTTCCACGCACATTGACTAAATCTATTCCTTATTTGAAAACAATTAAATGCTTCAATTACCAAAATAAGAGTGAACAGAAGCAGCCCCAGCCTTTCTGCACCCACACCTGTTCACACTATGAAAAACAGAGATTAAAGCAGCACGAGTTAAAAGGATCAGGTACAGCAGGTGACGGTCATCGCAGAGACAGCCAATCGCGTTCTCCCATGTGGCATTCGCTGCATCGCCTTGTGCTTTTCTTGTAACAAATCCCGGAAGAATATTTAAATAAATAAATAATGCACAAAGAACTGGCTGTGTTTCATAAGCAGCTGTCAGCACGTGGGAGACGGAGAGCCTTTACCTTGATATGTCGATCTGGTTAACCCTGTAATGGCTCACAGTTGTGATTGTGCGTAAAAGTATAGATCAATTAGTGTATGATTCTATACCTTGGCACATGGCCCACTTTTAATCCTAGTAAAGGGAGGCAAAGCAAATAGGAATACATAGTACTTGTAGTTTGTGCTTGGTTTGCTGAATGTAATAGACGTTTGGTAAAGCTTGTCTGGAGATAATGCACCTCACATACACCTGCTTTTATTACTGATACGGGAGCGACAGAGGCAGACAAATAGTAGCTCAATGCAGCGGCCTTTCAAAACATATTCCCAATCTATCTTTCATGATACATGCTTTATACCAAGTGAAGATATTATTATTATATTATTTTTAACCTGCTTTACTTAAATCATCGCAATGACCTCAGACATGAGTCGAGCGCGCCATCTAATGAGCCAGTAGTTCCGAGAAGGTAAGGCTATAAATATTGATATTTACAACAGATATAATAAGTAAAACTTGGCAGCTGCCTAAGGCATCACTCAGACAGGGGCCTTCCTCGATCTAATATGTGTGCAATAGAACATGGCTTTATAGTGTCACTCCACAAAAACACACCACTACATCCATGTATTTCAGTCTACCTAAAGTGCTGCACGACTTGATCTTTCGTTACACAGAAATTATTGAGTTCATTTCTGCATTTCTTGACCCTAACGAGAGGTGCCTTGTGTTTGAGCTTTGCCTAAAACGTCAAAAAGTCTAGAGAGCCACATCTACCAAATGGTGACTTTCAAAAAATCTTTTTGAAGTCCTCCCTTGTGATCATTATCACTGTAACAGTAAGAGGTGGAAACTATGGTAAAGACAGTTGGACATGCACAATACTGCAACAGCTACATCGCTACATTTCGTACTACAATTCTTATAGGGCCGAATTCCAACTGAGCCATTAAACCATTGCAGCTAGTCAGTAAAGAATAGCTAATTTTTTTGGCTCAAAATAGTATTCGGAGATGAATAGGTGCTTTCAGAACCTGGTGATCAGTCATTTAGCTTTTGTGGACTCCCTTAACAGTGAAATTTAAACATACTAAAAAAATCATAAACTTACCTCTAATTCCATGGCTCTATCCACCGCTTCCACCGCCTGTAAGCAGAGTGAGTGTTCTTCCGCTGTCACCCAGGTCACGTGACCTCGCAACAGGGTCGTGGTACAATAACACTTGGCCCTGCAGAGCCCTGCAGCACCAATGTTACGTTTCCAGCCCTGAGCCCTATGGGTGAGCAGATCCAGGGCGGCTCTCACCACTCTCTGGTCCTTGCCTCTCCACCTTCCACTCCAGGATTTCCCTGCAGTCTGCTAGGTCCTTGACCACCTGACCCATATCACTGACCGACTCCCTTTATAAGCCAGTCACTCCCAATCAGCAGTGCTCTGTCATAAGAGTGCCTGTTATTTTGTTCCTGCCGCTAGTAGTTCTCGCTGTTGTTTGCCCTTTGTTTATTTGGTTCTGTCTATTTTTGGTTCCCTGTCTCCCTTGTTTGTTTGTCCTCCGTTTGCCTTGTCCTTGCCATTTGTTTATTTTGGTTCTTCCTTTTTCCCTTCCTTGATACTCTGTGGTTTATTTTCTGTTTTACCCTTGCTGTGTGTTGTTATTGTGTACCGACTCCTGGCTCTGTCTGACTATCTGTTCTGGTTCTGGCTCCCGGCTTCGTATGACTATCCGTTCTGGTTCTGACTCCTGGCTTTGCATGACTATCTGTTCTGGTTCCTGACTACGACTCTTGTTCTTTGTGCACTTTCCTTGTGCAGTTTTATGGTGCTTCATCTCAAGTCTCCCTGTTATGCAGACAGCAGCACTCCAGCCTTGTGGGCTATCAATCCCAAATATTGGCACCACCTCGGCGAATGCCGGGTGCCCCGTGACACCGAGGAGCCGATACCTGTGGCTGCTGGTATCTGTGAGTGTTTCCCTGTTATTGCAGCTCAGTGTCGCTAACACAGGTGTTCGGTCATAATACAGTAGGCAACAGGAAGCCATTAAGGCTTATCAGCAGATGTTGATTTTTCTCCTGGTGGCTCTGTGTTACTGATTCAGGGCCGGTGATGTTTTGCAAGCTGTCAGGGCCGTTATGGGAGGTGTAGCTGGAAACCCTACCTTCACACAGCCCTGCTTTGCAGTATTTGTATTAAAATGTTTGCAATGTTTGAGGTTACTATTTAGCAGTACAAACTAGATTGAACTCTAATAATGTAACTATTTTTCTGACACTTCTAATCCTTCAGTTTGCAAGACAATCAGCAAACACGTTAATAGTGGCACACTCAAACAGTATAAAATGAGAATGGCGCCACCTTTAGGCTGCATAGAAAGTCATGTAAAAAGCAAAAATTACAGCAGTTAAAGAAAAAATACTAAAGTCTAAATTAAAAAAAATACTAATAAATATGTTTATGGAAATATTATTTTTAATAAAAACTACCCCAAACCCTAAGCAGCATATTACCCCTAACCAACATATTAGCACACTTCCCATGGCATTCCCATCTAATTTTGCAGATTGATTGGAGCATCTAGTGTCTGATTGAGACACAAAAAAATGTGAGTGCATCCTCTTTTTTCTTATCTACATTTGTTTAGAAATTTATTACGCTATGGCAGCGTCTCTGTTTATTTTAAAGGTACACAGAAAAAAAGAAAAAACCCTTTGAAGGAAGCGCTGACTCGATCATCCCTCCTTTTTGCTATATTAGCACAATGTTTGTATGCGAGTGTCACTATAATTTGAGGCTCGCTCCATTTTTTTTTTATTTTTTTTTACTGCAGAATATTATAATTATAATTTTTTTTTTTTGTAATTCTTTATTTTAGAATTTTTGCAGAGTCAGACAAATCAACTGCGGAAAATGGCCTCGCAGGGCCATAACAGGTCATCAAATGAAATACAAATTAATAATAAAAGAGAAATGGCAACTGCAAAGGGAAAACTCAGCGATAAAACAAAAGGCATCAGAAAAATAATCTAAGCATCCCCACATAGAGGGGTCTCAGCGAATAATAACATACAAGAGAGGTGGGGTAGTGGTAGCGCAAAACACTGCACAAAAATACGGTGGTATCTTCTGAGGGCAGCTGGGAGTCTATAAAAGCATCCCCAAATAGGGGGGTCTCATCAAAAAATAAAAGAAATAAAAAGTCTCAGCGTGTGGGCAAGCAACAAAAAAGAAAAAAAAATCTCAGCAAAGTTCGAAGCGTTTCAGAATGGGGGGATAGTGAGTAGGATCATATCAGGAGACATCTCACCCCGTATCCAGCAAAAAGGCAGGGTGTGCCGCCTTGCCAAGTCCAGGTACCTCTCGCATGATCCAGCAAACAGGATGTGTCTCCAACTGCACCGGGGGATCAATAGCAGACATCTTGCGGACCTTTACCGAAGTCTGCTGCACGGCAGGCCTCCCCACTCTTCCACCACCACGAGCCACTGCCAAAACAAGGAAACTCTCCCCACGATCTTCAGGTAGGGCCTTCAACATCCAGGTCGCAATTGGGGCCTTCCTTTCCGGGTCCCATCCTACTCGACAGACCGCCGACGAGCCACTCCAGAGGCCGCACATCAACGAGCCTCCCCCAACCTCCACTCTCCGCACCAGGTAGTCCCCAGGGTCCACAAGGGCAGCTTCCTCCTCTCCGCTGGTGAGGGTGCGCATCAGACGCCTCCATTCTGCGTGCTCCCCCACCTGCTCCACCACCGGGTCAGCAGCCGGTGCAGAGGACAGGGGCCCTCCATCCTCCAAGCCCGCGTCCGCCAGTCGCTCAGGCGGAGCCGCACAGAGGGAGGAAAGGAAGGTGAGGAATGGCCCAAAACTCTGCGAGGTAGTGGGCCTCAAAATGGCTGCCGGACTTGCTCTCCCGCCAGGAAACGGGGCCCCAATCTCCGCTGGGCCCTGGAGGGGGGGACCTAAGCGGCTCCAGGGCACTGCACCCGATGGCCAGCCACGCCGGGACTCCCCAAGGGGGGCAATTCAATCAAGGATGCGGGTCAAATATCGCCACAGACAGCTTTCATGAACGGAGTTCAGCACAAACACCTCTGCTTCCACACGCGGCCAGCCACGCCCCCTCGGCTCGCTCCATTTTAAAACATCAGATCCTGCTCTATTTTTTAATGCACATAATCTGTTGGTTAGGGTAATTTTTGAAAAAAAAATATTTTTCAATTACCTTTTTTATTTATCTAGCCATATTTATCTAATGCTCCTCAGGGTTACACTCCTGAGTTATGCTTACCTTAGAGGGTTTTAGGGTTTGAGTTAGTTTTAGAGCTAGCATTAGGGATAGGGCTCGCTTTAGGGTTATTGTTAGTGTTAGTTTTAAGGTAAAGGTTAGGGTTAGAGGTTCGTTTTAGGGTTAGGGTTAGGGTTAGGGCTCACTTTATGGTCTGGGTTAGTTTTAGAGTTAGTGTTAAGATTAGTATGTGTTTTAGAATTATGATTAGTTTTAGGGCTAAGGTTTCTTTTAGCTTTAGGGTTAGTGTTAGGATTAGGGTTGGTGTTAAGGTTAGGATTAGTTTAGGGTTAGGGTTTAGGTTAGGACTTTGTTAAAAATAATATTATAATAAAATTACTCAATAATACAGGGTGTCCAAAATGTCTCTTTACTATTTCAAAAATGTATTACAAAGGCAAATAAATAGACAGATAAGTGAAAGTTATTACAAAATGAGATGTATATATTTAGGGTTTCTGCCTCATTTAATACTCCTCTATATGGGCACCATTAGTTACATGAAGCACATCAAGACGGTACTCGATTTCTTGCCATGTTCGCTGTAACATACCCTCATCAATCGTGGCAATGGCATCAGTGATCCTGTGCTTTAGATTAGTGATGTCCCGTACCTTTGTTTTTTCTTTTCAGTACAATTAAGCCAATGTATATTTTACTTTGTGTGACCAACATTCTCAGTCTAATTGTGTCACAGAGGCCCTGAGTAGACCAATGATTGATGTGACCGGAGATGACACAGAGATTTTTATCATGACTTCCTATGTTTAGAATGTAGATAAAATGATTAATGGTTTAGGTGACTAGACAGCTTTTAGTGTGTGTGTGTGTGTGTGTACAGTGCATTATAATCCGGACATATTTAAAATGACGAAGCCTGAGGCTTCCGAGACTAATAACAACATATTGAATGGCACTTAACTGACAAAAAGGTAACTGACCCTTATTATTCTGTTTGACCTGTGACGGGTGCACGGATGAGGTGTCAAATTTAACCAGGGGCTTGAAAATATACACTGGCCTGCAGTGAAACAATCCTGCCATGTTCTGTGCACTTTTGACATCCAGGAGTGTATAATGGATCAGCAAGTGTGGTGGGGGGGGGGTGGAGCAGCTTCTTAGCAGCGCCACTGGAAGGTGGGAATCGTCTGCATTTGCTTTTTATTGACAGCTAGGTATAATTCATGAGAGAAGGCATTAACAATAATTTGCTTGATTAATATATATTTTTTCTTTTCAGTAGAATTAAGTCAATGTATGTTTTGCTTTGTGTGACCATTTATAGGGATGAGCCGAACACCCCCGAGTTCGGTTCGTATTCGAACCCAAACTTTTCAAATGTTCGAATCCGAACTCGAACCTGAACTCGAACTCAATACAAGTCAATGGGGCTGAAAATTCGGTTTTTAGAGTGCCCTCCAAGAGGGCATACATGCTAGATATTTGCCATAAAAAGTGTATGGGGGTCCGAGTAGTGCCCTGGGGGACAGGAAACAAGGTCAAAAACGTTTTAAAAAAAAACGTTTTTAAAGGGACAGTGAGTTTTCCATGAAATAAGGGTTAAAAATAAAAACGAAAAATTCCTTCAAATATCGTGCCTAGGAGGTCCCCATAACCTGCCCCTGAAGTGGCGGATTTGTAGGATGTATAGAAATACGTAAAAAACAAAAAATGACATTTCAAATGACGGTAAATGCTTTTCATTTAATCTATCCATAAACAAACTGCTTGGGGCGGCAGTCTGTACGAAAAGAGGAGACATTTTCGGACACGCAGAAAAAGTTTAGTGATTTTTTGGCTAAATTATTGTGAAACTTATGCAGGCTTTGGATGAAAGTAACAATAGGTGCTTTAAAATTGGGCCTTTAGCGTCGGCAACAGTGCCGTCAAACCGTAACCCCTCTGAGGATATGAATCTGATACAGGCGTCAGTGGCAGTGCACCCCAATATTGTGCTTTTGGTGCAAGGCTAGCAAGTGCATTCATACAGTAACCCCTCTGTAGTATTGTGGAAGAATGCAGGGGTGGACCTTGCGGTCCTATATTAAAAAGATATGCATCTGTTAAAGGCGTCAGTGCACCCAGATATTGTGCTTTTGGTGCCAGGCCAGCAAGTGCATTCATACAGTAACCCCTCTGTGGTATTGTGCAAGAATGCAGGGGTGGACCATGTGGTACTATATTAAAAAGATATGAATCTTGTAATGGGCGTCAGTGCACCCAGATATTGTGCCTTTGGTGCCAGACTGCCAGGCCAGCAGGTACTACCATACAGTAACCCCTCTGTAGTATTGTGGAAGAATGCAGGGGTGGACCTTGCGGTCCTATATTAAAAAGATATGCATCTGGTAAAGGTGTCAGTGCACCCAGATATTGTGCCTTTCATGGCAGCAAGTGCCTTCACACCGTAACCCTTTTGTGGTATTGTGGAAGAGTGCAGGGTTGGACCCTGCGGTTCAAAAAATTAAAATGATATAAATCTGGCACAGGCGACAGTGCAGCCAAATATTGTGCCTTTCATGGCAGCAAGTGCATTCACACCGTAACCCTTTTGTGGCATTGTGGAAGAGTTCAGTGCTGGAGGTTTTGTGAATGCAGAAGACATCCGTCTGTGACAAAACCTCCAGCGGCACTGAACGTCCTTTCAGAAAGCACACTAGATGAAGGGCAACGTAGTAGCTGCATAGCATATTGGCTAAGTTCTGGCCAGTGATCCAATCTGGTACCGGCTGGGTGGAGTAGAGGTAATGTCACCGCTCTGCATGGAGAGAGCCTGTGGAGTCATGGGTTCGATCCCAGCGAGCAACCTCTCCAGTAAGTGTCCTTGGCAAGACACCTAACGGTACATACTCGCCACCCAGGACATACTTGAAAACGAGCGAAATCTCAATGTATCCTTCCTGGTAAAATCCTTTCACAAAAAAAAAAAATCTCAACACCCAGTAAGCCAGTGGATCATCTGCTGGAAAGGTATCCAGGTCTGCCCTTGCCCCTAAGTAGTCCTGCACCATATGGAGAAGACGCTGGCAATGGGTGCCTACATCTGACGTCCCTGGGCGTCGTGGACTAAATAAAATAAAAAAAGCATTAGTCAAGCGGCCCTGGCCTTCACCACTATTCCTCTGATCATCCTCAGAAGCACCTGTGTCAGCACTTGGTAACCTACCAGTGCCTGGAAAGGTGTTACACAAGTGTCGCTTTAGAGCGTCCCCAAGTTTTTTCATCCTGTGCTCCCTCTGTGCGGGCAGGATGAGCTCTGCAACTTTACCCTTATATCGTGGATCAAGAAGGGTTGCCAACCAGTAATGATCCCTCTCCTTGATAGCACGAATCCTGGGTTCCTTTAGCAGGCTTTGCATTATAAGGGAGCCCATGCAGCGTAGGTTGGAGGTGGCATTAGCTTCCGAGTCTTCCTGGTCAATGAGGATGACCCCATCGTGCACTTCCTCCTCCCAGCCAAGCACTAGCCCTTGTGTTTCTGGGCACACGAAACCCTCCCTTGAGGAATCCCCACCTTCAATGCCCCCACTACTTAAATATTCCTCCTCCTCCTCATCCTCCTGTCTGATCTGAGTAGGACCCGCTGGAATGCTGTCTGCGGAAAGACTGGGGCCTTGAGAGCTAGGGAAGGCCTCCTCTTCCTCCCGCTGCTCTGCCTCTAGAGCCACATCTATAATTCCCCACAGAGTGTGCTCCAGCAGGAACACTAAAGGAATTGTGTCACTGATGCATGCACTGTCCCTGCTCACCATCCTCGTTGCCTCCTCAAATGGTGACAGTACAGTGCATTCATCCTTGATCATCAGCCACTGCGGGGGGGAAAACAAGTTGACCTGAACTTGTCCTTGTGCCATACTGACACAGGTACTCGTTGATGGCCCTCTGATTACAAGTCTCAGAAACCTCCTATAAATCAGTGAGACCCCCTGATGGGTGGCAGTGAGAAGCCACAGATTACAAGTCTCAGAAACCTCCTATAAATCAGTGAGACCCCCTGATGGGTGGCAGTGAGAAGCCACAGATTACAATTCTAAAAAACTTCCTATAAATCAGTGAGACCCCTTGATGGGTGGCAGTGAGAAGCCAGAGATTACAAGTCTCAGAAACCTCCTATAAATAAGTGTGACCCCCTGATGGGTGGCAGTGAGAAGCCACAGATTACAAATCTCAGAAACCTCCTATAAATCAGTGAGACCCCCTGATGGGTGGCAGTGAGAAGCCACAGATTACAAGTCTCAGAAACCTCCTATAAATCAGTGTGACCCCCTGATGGGTGGCAGTGAGAAGCCACAGATTACAAATCTCAGAAACCTCCTATAAATCAGTGTGACCCCGATGGGTGGCAGTGAGAAGCCACAGATTACAATTCTCAGAAACCTCCTATAAATCAGTGTGACCCCCTGATGGGTGGCAGTGAGAAGTCACAGATTACAAATCTCAGAAACCTCCTATAAATCAGTGAGACCCCCTGATGGGTGGCAGCCAGTGAGAACACACGGATTATAACAATTCCCAAATATTTTGTAGAAATTTGTGACCCCCAAAATACTGTGTGGCACTGGCTGTGTGACAAGACACAGATCACCTCAATTCCCAAATTTTTTGTAGAAATTTGTGACCCCCAAAATACTTGCTGGCAGTGACAAGACACACATCACCTCAATTCCCAGATATTTGGTAGAAATGAGACCCCCCAGTAGCGTGGCAGACCGGCAGTAAGAACACACAACAGCAATCTCATATGAAATCTCCTCTCAAATGTTTGCAGCAGCGCTGCGTGGAAACCTTATATAGTGTGCTGCGGGACTTAGCTCTGTGAGCCCATGATTGGGCAAAATTTGCCAAATCAGGACTCTGAGCCGTGATTGGCTTACTGTTGAACCTGTCTTGCACCAGACCTGTGGTCAGGTGCAAGGCTGTAGCCAATTATGAGCTTCGGGCCAGTGGGAAAGTGCATTGTGGTCCATTGTGGTGCATTGTGGTCGAACTTGCGGGGAACACCCGGAAATGTTCTAGTTCGCGAGCAAACGAACAGACTATGTTCGATCCGAACTCCGAACCGTCCGAACCGAACAGCTCATCCCTAGGACCAACATCCTCAGTCTAGTTGTGTCACAGAGGCCCTGAGTAGACCAATGAATGATGTGAACAGGACCTTGCTATGCTTTTGCTCTTCACCACTGCAAGGGAACCTACTAAGCTTTTGCTCTTCACCACTGCAAGGGAACCTGCTAAGTTTTTGCTCTTCATCACTGCAAGGGAACTTGCTACGCTTTTGCTCTTCACTGCAAGGGAACTTACTATGCTTTTGCTCTTCATTGCAAGGGAACTTGCTATGCTTTTGCTCTTCACTGCAAGGGAACTTGCTATGCTTTTGCTCTTCACTGCAAGGGAACTTGCTACGCTTTTGCTCTTTACCACTGGCGGGGGGACCCATGCACCATGCCACAGAGGGTGGTAACTAGCCATAGCTGCCATTAGGGGATTTTTTTGTGTACTCCCTATGGAAGCAGCTTCATTCCCCTCGGGAACCCATGGAATTTGTCAATGATACAATATATTCTAAGAACACGACTGGTGTACTACAAATTTTTTTGTTCATTACCAGTGTGGTGGTCACTGATTTAGCATAATTCACACAAAACATAATTATCTCCACAGACATACAGAGATCAACTTGCACACACAGGGCCGGATCACATCCTGGACACAAAGTACAGCGCTCGAGCCGTACAGCAAAACAGCTCGAGTGCTGTGTTTATTTTTAATCCCAGGATACTGTACATTAGAGCCTCTTATACTTTGCATGGGAGATGCTAATGGGGTCCCAGACTTCCAGCAGATGGAGAACAAGCTTTTCCAAACTGGCCGCTCCCAATCTGCATTTCACTATATTCTGAAAAGAATAACAGGGTTATTCAGAGAGTGTGAAAAGCAGGAGAATGACAGGAGAATGAAAAATTCTAGGTCAAAATAGCCAAACCAGAAAAATTCTCCCTTTCATCTCACTTTCCAAATCAGCTATTTTGACCTAGAATTTTTCATTCTCCAGTCATTCTCCTGCTTTTCACGCTCTCTGAATAACCGTGTAACTTTTCTCAGACCCTGGTGTTATGGGATTGCGCATCAGCACAATCACAAAACACACAAAACTAAACCCACCCAGGAATCCCATACACACTTCAGATCCCTCTGCTGTCCCGGCCGGATCTCATTCGCACAAGCTCTTGCACAGGGCCGGATTAAGATCTCTATGGGCCTGGAGCTGAAGATTTTGGTGGCTTTTGTTTTTGGTATTTCTTGAAATGAAAACATATTTTAGGTTATTTAATAGTGCAGATACAGGTATATCTAACCAGACACTGTGTGAGGAAATATCCATTCAGATTTAAATCATTTACAGAATGTAAAATAATTTTTTCAGTTACAGTTACAAATATTTATAAAGCGGCAACAAATTCCTTAGTCACATTTTATCATTCAAACCTCTGTGGTTATATATTCTATAGGGAATTCTTGTTAAAAAAAATTGAAATGGGAACCTGTTACTGCATTTTTCTGAGAAAATACACAATTTTAACCAAAACTGAAAAAAAATGAAAATTTTCTCTTGTGATTTGGAGGATGGTGTTTTATAAATAATATGACCATGTATAAAATACTGAACTTGCTCCCAACGTGGGAAATGAGAAGGTGATTAACGGCAGTGGTATTGCTCATTTTATATGTGACAAATGGACAATGTCATCACTTTGGAACTAAAAATAAATGTTTTTTTGGGTGGGGTTCTTATTTTAGATTTTACATGGTAATATTTGGTATCAATGCAAAGGCCAGGCTCTGACATTCCCAATGACGCCTCACTTGACCATGTCCAGTGTAAAGATTAGAGTAGTGTTTTGTTGTACATGTAATACATAGAAACGAGCGCAGATGACACTTTTTTTCCTTGTTATGTTTTATACATTAACTGGGTTGTTACTCCTGGCAGTTGCTGCCGCTCCGGTGAGTATGGGCGCGACGCCATTTTTTCTGTATTAAAGATTAGAGATGCAGGGTTCCAAAATCCCCCCCCCCCCATTGCTCCTCGCTGCAGTGTGGCGGTTTAGGTTTTTAATGGAACAATTCGTTACATTGTATTTTGCCATCACCTCTACACTTGTTGGTAACATGAGAAATAAGATGGTGAGTTAGTGCAGCATCACTGTTCACTTTATAATTGAAACGTGAACAATAGTGCTGTGTTAGAAAGAAATCAAAAAAATAATAATTTGTTGTTATTGTTACCTGGCCTGAAGTTGTGTCTGGGATTTCCTGCTGGCAGATGTGTCCTGCGGGTGCACCAAGATCACATATCAAAACGAAGCTTTTAGGCTGCGGTCACACGAGTGCACTGAGTGTGTCCGTGTGACCACGCTTTGACGCGTCTGTCACAGCTATGTGACGTATTGATGGGGAGGGCCACATGGGGTAGCATGCACACAAATTGCATACGCTACCACCGGATGTCAAAACTCCCTCCCCGTCACAAAGCTACAACGGACGCCGACGGGGCTACAAAGCGCGATCCTCCATGGGAGGATCTTGCTTTGTAGCGCTGTGTGCACTAACTGCTCTCAGCGAGGTGGCCCCTCGGGAGTCATAGTGGAAGGAACGTCCACTCTCATGGACGTTCCTTCTGGTCTCAGAACGCCCGTGTTACCGCAGCCTTAGCCTTTGTCAATTAAATCGTAAGAGGATGGTGTCACTCCCCTAAACTGACACAAGGTGCCAGAATAGAGCCGAAGTTATATGGACTCCCCAGGATGTGAGTTTGTGATCAGACACAAATCAATAATACTCTGTATATAACATTGTTGCCCTATTACTATATTATTTCTGTTTTGTTATATGTATTCACTTTGTGGAATGGGGATGTGAAGCTCCATCTGAAATCTAAGTATATTTTTTTGTTTCTTTTCACATACACGTGTGTATCAATAATAAGAATGGTGTGAATCACAGGACACTTGTATCATAACACGTTATTCTTGTACTTATACGAACCCTTTTTTTTGCAGATAACCCTGACAGGTTACCCTCACTCAGGGGTCTTCTAATAATTAGCAGTTGTGTTGATACAAAAATAAAGAGAGAAGGAACAATTTCATGTTCATTCCCAAATATTCCCCTCGCATATTTGAAAAAAGTTAAGGGGTTATTCTATCAATAAGCGTCGAACTTGCCTTCGAAGGGCACAGAACAATGAATTTCACTGTACGGTGCATTTTCCGGGCAGTTCGTCTATTCACAAAGCTGTGATTGCAGCAGTTCGTCAATCTTCGGCGGCAGCGAAATTATAGAGAAGTAATGGTTAATCTATTTAGAGAACGCCGAACTTTACCAAAGTGTCAGTGAAATGCCCTGATTGTTGGTGGTTCAGTTCGACAGGTTTGAACAGGCGAATCCCCCAGGATTCAAGGTAAAAAATATTACGGTTTTAATTTCTTTTAGTCAACTGTTTATTCTGTTCATTTTCAGCAAACAGTCTTTTTATTTATATATTTTTTAGTACATTTTGATGTAGTTTTTTTGTATTTTTAGGTGAAATTTTTGATTCCCAATTTGTTTACAAAAGCTTATTTTTTTTATTCTTTTACAGACTGGTTTATTATTTCTATAGGACCTTTTTTGTTATTTAGACACATTTTGATGTATTTTTAGTGGTTTAAACACCTTTTAGAAGAATAGCAGAGTTCCATTCTTTTTTTCTGCAGTTCGGCGGCAATCAGCAGTGAGTTTGTCGCTCTATTGGCATTCTGTTCGGTAGTCGGTGGCTCCATGTTCTGCGCAGTTTGGGGAACCTGCGGTAAATAGTGAATTCACTACAGCGTCGGCAACCTGGAATTGCCATTTCCACCATAGTGCGCCGAATGAGAAAGCACCGAAATTTCAATGCTGTTTCTGTGCTTTCTGAATAACCCCTTAATAATATACATTGAGAGAAAGAAAAGGAACATTGTTTTTTTTTGTAATAAAATGAGCCATATAAATGTAAACAGGTGCTTAAATATTATTACAAACTGTCAAGATGTTTAGAGAGAAAATACAAGCACAACATATTTTGTGGTTTATTAATCAATGTAAGAGTGTAGACAAATATAACACCGACAGCTCAAAATAGGAAATAACTCAGCAAGATCAAAAGGATTTTGTCACATCCGGAGCCAGGGAACCCGCAGGAAGGCCCAGACCGATATTGCTCCACAGTAATGAGCACTGGCAGCAGCTTTCCTGCAATTGCCCTGCCTTTCCAGTCCACAGGTGTCATCCTTTGCAAGTAAATGAGACGCAGGAAAAGGAAGCCACGCCTGAACCAAAATGCATTGTTCAGCCTGCCTGCAAGGAAGCTAGAAGCCTGCTCACTTAACTCCTTAGCTGATCCTTGTGTACCCGTCCAGACCCTTGGCTTTCTTTCCTGACCCTGCTCACTATCCGCCTACCCTTGCCCCTTGACTTGGCTTTTTGGATTGCCCCGGGGATACCTCGACTTGATTGCTCCACTGCCCACCGTGTTCCTGCTCTGCTGCCCTTCGTGCTCCTGCCAACAGAATCCCAGTATCTCTTGGACTTCTGCCCTTTTCCTGTCTATCTGGTGTCTTCTGTGAGTACCTTCTGTACCTGTGTCTAGCTCTCTTCCTGTCTTCCCCTGTGTTTCTGTCCTGTGTTCTCTGATCAGCCCCTTTCCTGTCCTGCCTCTGTTACTCAGCATCCATAGTCAGCCCCATTCTGGCCTTGCCCCTCACTAGGGCTCACCTGTTTGTTTATTAAATAAACCCCCTTCTATTTACCACATATACGCCTCCCGTGTGTCACTGCACCCTTGGGCTTGTACCCCCACCCCCATTGGTTTGCCAAAAACCACGACTGGTTTTTGAGCTGGGAATATTTTATGTATTGAACCTAGGCAGAATAAAATGGTCTGCTGGCCAGCCTCTAAGACTAATGCCAGACCAATGCAGTGATCACGTCCGTGTTGCTGCACAGTTTAACGTCCGTCGTAGCATAGAATCATGGAGTACGTGCGCACCGAACTGCGCACACACAACGCACGTGGCAAACAGACGCACGTTAAGTAAGAGCGTAAAACCGCTAGACGGACGTGCAGAGTGCACCACGTCCGCGTAGCGTTCTGTGTGAGTGATGAGATGTCAGACGCAGCGCGTTTGCGACGTCCAGCATCTTGACGCACAAAATGGCTTTTCATATCCCTTTCAAATTTTTTGCATCTTTCATATTTTATTTCCCATAATTCCCTTTTCTTCTACGTCCATCAAGAAAAATGGATTGTGTGGTGTCTACAGTATCTTCCGTCAGTACGTACGTCCGTTGTGCACACACGCAGAGTGCTCTCTGACTGCGTTCGTCTGACATTAGCCTAAGTTGTCTCCTTTACAACGTATGGGAGTGACAATGAAACAATGATATGCAGGGTTATTCAGAGAAAGGTGAAACTCTGGAGAACATTTGGAGAAGTTAAAATTCTAGGTCAAAATAGCTGATTTGGAAAGTTAGATAAATGGGAGAATTTTTCTGGTTTGGCTATTTTGACCTAGAATTTTAACTTCTCCAAATGTTCTCCAGAGTTTCACCTTTCTCTGAATAACCCTGATAGAGTATATCTAGCGCAAGCGTCTGCTGCCTTAGCCCTGCAGATGCTTTGGAACTACATTTTCCATGAGGCTCAAGACATCTGAGTAGCTGAGACTCATGGGAGTTGTAAGTCCAAGACACTTACAGTATTTATAAAGCACCAACAATTTCCATAGCGCTGTACAATGGTTGAGACAGAATAACAAATATATGTACAAGTTAAACAGAAAGAACGAGTCATGGGAGAAAAAAAAAGCTAACTCCAGAGGATTTGCCAAGGAGGAAAGGAGGAAGATAAAGATACCATCATTACTAATATAAGTATTCTGATTTCTCTATTTTTTTGAATTTTTTTGAGTGTTTTCAATGTTAGATAAAAAATAAAAACCACATACTCAATATTTTTTACCCACTGTTCACTTACAATTGTATCATACATATTGTACGTTAAAATAATGTTCTAATATACAAGGTGCGCCAGGAATTTATGTTTTGTTCCTTTTACATTATTTGTGTCCTTGGAGGTGTGTGGACACTGCACATTCCACTACGGCAGCACCTACCCTAATTAATATCTATTTATATTGCATGGAAGATCTGCCTTCACATATACAGGCTTTTCCAAGTTAAACACCCAGAACAGTAGGAGAGAGGACCCTGCTCAAGAGCTTACAATCTAAGAGAAAAGGGGTGTCACACTACAGGGTTTATTCAGACAGGACTGAAATGTCACCGACATTTCGGTGCTCTCCCATTTGCGGCACTTCAGCGAGTTAAATTTGGCGACCCATTCAGCATTGACCTCAGGGTCCTCAAAGTGCGGCGAATCAACCTGCCGATCGCATCCTCAAACCACTGAATCAACGTTACAAACCGCTGCATCGATTCAAAAAAATCATCGAACGCAGCCACAAACCTGCAGGAAAATGCAGTAGACCCGCCGAACAGACCACCGGCCAGCCGCTAGAAAAAAAGCTGACCAGCCTCCAACCAGGGGTAAAAAAACGTAACTTTTAAAACTAATTTTTAAAAAAATAGTGCATGAAAATGTCTGGAAATAATATATAAGGTCCTATGAATAATAATAAAAAGATCTGTTACAGAATTTAAAAAAAAAAAACACCATAAAAAAAAACATCAGAAACAAAATGTCTGCAAAAAATCCTGACAAATGCCTTAAAAATTCTAAAATAATTAATTAAGAGACTTTTTGCTGCAAATGAAAAGAATAAACGATTGAATAAATATTTCTACGAAAAATGGGGATTTTTTATTTTACATTGAAACCTATTATGAGGGTTCGTCTGTTTAAACCTGTCGAATGAAACCACTGAAAATCAGGGCATTTCACTGACATTTCTTTGCTGTTCGGCGTCTCTGAATAGATAAACCGTTACTTCTCTATAGGAATTTCACTGCCACCGAAAGTCACCCGTATTTCATTGGCAATTCTGGAATATTTGGCGAATTGCCAGCTTTTTGAATAGCCAAATGGCCATGAAATTGCACCGTACTGGGAAATTCAACGTTTGGTGCAATTCTGTGGCCAATTTGGTGCTCGTTGAATAACCCCTTAAGAGAGGGTTAATAGAATACGTGAAGTAGCGGGGTGCATGTGGGCTGTGTGGGAAGATGGAGAAAGAAACAGTGGGGAGATCATGGAGCGAGCCGATAGGCTTCTCTAAAGTAATGTGTTTTCAAAGACTTCTTGACGGACCGGAGAGACAGGGAGAGTCTGATGTTGCAGAGGACAGAGTTCCATAAAAAGGGGGCAGCTCGGGAGAAGTCCTGAAGGCAGGAGTAGGGGGTGCGGTTATGAGGAGATTATAACATCAAATCATTGGCAGAGCGAAGTGACTGGGACGGGATACCTGTTAATAAGGGAGGAGATGTAGGCAGGGGCGCGGTTATGGAGAGCTTTGTATGTGAGGAATTGGGATCAGTATTTTGAATTGGATTCTAAACGAAACAGGAAGACAGTGTAGAGATTGACAAAGGGGTGAGGTGTGAGAGATATTGGAGGTGCGGTGGATGAGCCTGGCACAGGCATTCATAACAGACAGTGGCGTAGCGTGGGGGGCTGGGGGGGCCGTGGCCCACGGGCGCAGTTTTGTTAGAGGAGCATAATTTCAAAAGAAATTTGCGCCCCTAAAACTTGAGGCCCGGACTGACCCGCCGGGCCGTCGGGCGCCGCCCAAGGGCCCGCGGGTTGAGGGGACCCAGATGCCGGGCAGCAGGAGTGCCTGCCCGGTCCTGAACAGTGAGTCCATCCGTGTTGAAGGGGAGGCGGCTGCGTGCAGGCGCAGCCGGTCACGTGGTCCGGCTAATCAGGTGGTACTGAGTCTCTGTACCACCTGACTGGCCGGACCGCGTGACCTGCGCACGCACGCAGCCGCCTCCCCTTCAACACAAATGGACTCACTGTTCAGGACCGGGCAGGCACTCCTGCTGCCCGACATCTGGGTCCCCTCAACCCCTGCTGGATCCGGAGCTGGGGCAAGTATCCATGTGAGAGCTGGCTGCCGCTGGGGCAATATCCAGGTGAGAGCTGGGGCATATCCATGAGCTGGGGGCAAATCCATGAGCTGGGGGCAAATCCATGAGCTGGGGCAAATCCATGTGAGAACTGGGGCAAATCCATGAGCTGGGGGCAAATCCATGAGCTGGGGCATATCCATGAGCTGGGGGCAAATCCATGAGCTGGGGGCATATCCATGAGCTGGGGCAAATCCATGAGCTGGGGCAAATCCATGTGTGAGCTGGGGCAAATCCATGTGTGAGCTGGGGCATATCCATGTGTGAGCTGGGGCAAATCCATGTGTGAGCTGGGGCATATCCATGTGTTAATAGAACAGTCAAAGGAGCGCCAGTACGGAACTGGAAATACGAGAGTGCACTTTACATGTCCTTGGATCCTTCTTCTCAATCTTCTCATTAAAATCACTCTTGAATAAAACCTCTCTACAAAAGAAAAAATATCATCGCGCAATATATTGGTTCACCGTATGAGGAGGATGAAAAAATGATGATTCTACTCACATATTCATGAGCCTAACCTAGGCTCTAGGGTAGATGTCTGGTATGGGTCTTCAAAGATATTCAGGTGCCCATGTACCCCCAATGCGGTGGCAATCCTCAGACAGCTTTCCTCTGCAGTGAATCACGGGGAGAGAGAAAAGCAAACAATGCACTCCCCTAGTGCAATATCGTTAAGATATAATACAATAGAGTGATTTATATAATGCACTCACATGTGGGTGAGCCGCATTGGCTCCAAGACTTCGCATAGGAATTATGAAGGAAATTCCGAAAAACCTTCTTTAAAATCACGTACCAAGAAGCAGCAGCAATATTAAAATTAATTTATTAACACATAAAAGAAAATAAATGTTTACCAGAACGCGTTACGCTCCTCAGAGCTTCTTCAGCTGGTATCACTTGTCTTGTGTCTGCTGCTTCTTTATATAATGGTTTAAAAGTCCCAATTCTTTCAATAACTCAATTAGAATAATCAATTAGGAACAATTGGAAACAATTAAAAACAATAAAAACAATTAAGAACATTTGGAGCCAATAATCAGTTGGAATGAGACACTCATGTGCATATAGGTTGCTTTCCAGCGTGGAACGTAGGTTTATTTATGTTTTATAACTCTTGGTGTATAACGCCATTCTGGCGTCTAATAAACGTAGCTGCGCATGCGCATGGTCCGGCGCATGCGCACAAATTATAATAAGGCGATATATAAGGCCAGAGTGGTGTGAATTAGTAATTCACCCCAGACACTAAAAATACCCCTCAACCCCCCTAAGGGGCAGGCCGAGCAAATAGGATGGGCAAAAAGGCCTCAGCAGCCGCAAAGCAGACCCCGGTCCGCACCATGCACTCGCGCATGCGCAATGGGCAACACACACACTGCGCATCTCCCACTGCGCACTCCCAGCAGACGCAGCCTCCTCCCAACCGAGAAAGCAACACGATCGGCGATACAGTTCCCAAAGAAGAACAAGCCTCACCAATGGAATACCCAACACAAATATCCTCCATGGCAGAATATAAACAATAACATATAAAGAGCCCAATAACAAGATATAAATAAGTGAACAACTAACTAAACCAACAACAGTGGAGAAATTCCTGTGATGTATAAACCTACAATGAACAATCATGATAGACAATACAATAGATCTGGAGGTGAGACACTCTCACCAATCTAATAAATTCTAACTAAAGTGCTTGTACAATGAGGGTGTCCTCAAAACCTAATAATATATAAAGTGCTATTAAAGCATAATAAAATGATCTAGTGCAAATATATATGTATAGAACACTACTATATGATATAAACTCATATTAAAAAGTGAGATAGCCTCACTGGTCTCACTAATTTTCACTAAAGTGTTATATAATGAGGATATCTGCATACTTCATAATAAGGTGCTAATAATCAGGTGCAAGTAGTGTATATGTACCACTAGTGTAAGTGATGGATATTTCCACAAAGGTGAGATATTCTCACTAAAGTGCTATACATAAACATCTACATATCTATTATAAATAAGATAACTCACTAAAGTGCTATATATAAGGCATATGCATAACCTAATACTATAAAGTGCTTTATGCGTGATAATAAAAAGTGATAAAGTGCAAAGGTATATATGAAACATAAGTGCAAATAGTTTCAGGATCTTACCCATAACATCTATATAATCATACCCATATGAATACAAAACATAGAACACCACATATTATTGTGGTATAAGTCTATCACATTAAGGTATAACTAAAGAGTTATATCTGTATTGAATATATATAAATTATGTGTAGAATAACAATATAAATAAATAACAATCGAATGTACGAAAAAACATGAAGGTTTTTAAAAAAACAATGTCATAAAAAATGGACCAGTTCAAAGTCATTATTAAGTCCAATAGGGGCCATGGTACCAAGATCAAATATCAACTTCATCTCCTCCCTCCCTAAAACTGTGGTCTCACTCATACCTTTATTGGTGGATTTGACCCTTTTAATAGCTTTGAACTTCAAATCCTTAGGACAACTATTATGTGCAAGTTTAAAGTGCTGCGATACTGAATGTTTTTCGTACTGATTTCGTATGTTCCGCACGTGCTCAGATATTCTTGTATTGAGAGCACGGCTAGTACGTCCTACATATTGAAGACCACATGGACATTCTAATAGGTATATGACATTTTTCGTACAACATGTCAAGATACCTTTAATTTTAACCTCTTTTCCAATCTTTTTATTAAGAAAATTTTCTGATAGTGTTTTGGGGTTACCGGTGGATCTACAGGCTAAACATTGGCCACATTGATAAAAACCTTCCTTTAAATTAAAATGATTGGGGATAACTTTTTTTCTCTCAAATTTTGTCTTAATATTCTTCGCTCCCCTAAAAATAATTCTTGGTTTATCACCCAGTATTGAACCAAGATCTTTGTCTTTTTTTAAAATATGCCAGTATTTTTTAAAAGTCTTCTTAATCAACTGATCATCATTATTGAATTCACAGACAAATGGGACATCTTGCGGGGTATCTTCTCGTATTTTATATTTTATAAGACTTTCTTGGTCTACATCTCTAAACTTTTTTATAAGGTTATCCAGTTCATATTCGCCATACCCTTTATCAATAAAATCTGTTTTAAGGGATTCTGCCTGTTGTTCAAATTCCTTTATCTCTGAACAGTTCCTCCTAATTCTTGTCAGTTGACCTTTCGGAACTCCTTTTAGCCAGATATCGTTATGGCAGCTGGTCTTATCAATAAAAGTATTGGCATCAACATCTTTAAAAAAAGGTCTAGTATGTAGCTTGTTCTCCTTTACATATATTTCTAAATCCAAAAATGCTATTATATCCCTACTCCACTTCTTTTCCAATTTGATACCCCAATCGGAATTATCCAATTGATCCAAAAATTTAATAAGGTCTCCCTCCTCTCCCTTCCATATGAAGAATACATCATCTATATATCTTTTGTATATGGGCACTCTTCCCAACGCCCAGTCACGCGAACTCGGTTCGCGCCCAGTTACGCGAACCTTTATATGGCAGGTTGGGAAACCAGCTTTGTCTATGGTTCGCGTGACTGGGCGTTGGGAAGAGTGCCCATATACAAAAGATATATTGATGATGTATTCTTCATATGGAAGGGAGAGGAGGGAGACCTTATTAAATTTTTGGATCAATTGGATAATTCCGATTGGGGTATCAAATTGGAAAAGAAGTGGAGTAGGGATATAATAGCATTTTTGGATTTAGAAATATATGTAAAGGAGAACAAGCTACATACTAGAACTTTTTTTAAAGATGTTGATGCCAATGCTTTTATTGATAAGACCAGCTGCCATAACGATATCTGGCTAAAAGGAGTTCCGAAAGGTCAACTGACAAGAATTAGGAGGAACTGTTCAGAGATAAAGGAATTTGAACAACAGGCAGAATCCCTTAAAACAGATTTTATTGATAAAGGGTATGACGAATATGAACTGGATAACCTTATAAAAAAGTTGAGAGATGTAGACCAAGAAAGTCTTATAAAATATAAAATACGAGAAGATACCCCGCAAGATGTCCCATTTGTCTGTGAATTCAATAATGATGATCAGTTGATTAAGAAGACTTTTAAAAAATACTGGCATATTTTAAAAAAAGACAAAGATCTTGGTTCAATACTGGGTGATAAACCAAGAATTATTTTTAGGGGAGCGAAGAATATTAGGACAAAATTTGAGAGAAAAAAAGTTATCCCCAATCATTTTAATTTAAAGGAAGGTTTTTATCAATGTGGCCAATGTTTAGCCTGTAGATCCACCGGTAACCCCAAAACACTATCAGAAAATTTTCTTAATAAAAAGATTGGAAAAGAGGTTAAAATTAAAGGTATCTTGACATGTTGTCCGAAAAATGTCATATACCTATTAGAATGTCCATGTGGTCTTCAATATGTAGGACGTACTAGCCGTGCTCTCAATACAAGAATATCTGAGCACGTGCGGAACATACGAAATCAGTACGAAAAACATTCAGTATCGCAGCACTTTAAACTTGCACATAATAGTTGTCCTAAGGATTTGAAGTTCAAAGCTATTAAAAGGGTCAAATCCACCAATAAAGGTATGAGTGAGACCACAGTTTTAGGGAGGGAGGAGATGAAGTTGATATTTGATCTTGGTACCATGGCCCCTATTGGACTTAATAATGACTTTGAACTGGTCCATTTTTTATGACATTGTTTTTTTAAAAACCTTCATGTTTTTTCGTACATTCGATTGTTATTTATTTATATTGTTATTCTACACATAATTTATATATATTCAATACAGATATAACTCTTTAGTTATACCTTAATGTGATAGACTTATACCACAATAATATGTGGTGTTCTATGTTTTGTATTCATATGGGTATGATTATATAGATGTTATGGGTAAGATCCTGAAACTATTTGCACTTATGTTTCATATATACCTTTGCACTTTATCACTTTTTATTATCACGCATAAAGCACTTTATAGTATTAGGTTATGCATATGCCTTATATATAGCACTTTAGTGAGTTATCTTATTTATAATAGATATGTAGATGTTTATGTATAGCACTTTAGTGAGAATATCTCACCTTTATGGAAATATCCATCACTTACACTAGTGGTACATATACACTACTTGCACCTGATTATTAGCACCTTATTATGAAGTATGCAGATATCCTCATTATATAGCACTTTAGTGAAAATTAGTGAGACCAGTGAGGCTATCTCACTTTTTAATATGAGTTTATATCATATAGTAGTGTTCTATACATATATATTTGCACTAGATCATTTTATTATGCTTTAATAGCACTTTATATATTATTAGGTTTTGAGGACACCCTCATTGTACAAGCACTTTAGTTAGAATTTATTAGATTGGTGAGAGTGTCTCACCTCCAGATCTATTGTATTGTCTATCATGATTGTTCATTGTAGGTTTATACATCACAGGAATTTCTCCACTGTTGTTGGTTTAGTTAGTTGTTCACTTATTTATATCTTGTTATTGGGCTCTTTATATGTTATTGTTTATATTCTGCCATGGAGGATATTTGTGTTGGGTATTCCATTGGTGAGGCTTGTTCTTCTTTGGGAACTGTATCGCCGATCGTGTTGCTTTCTCGGTTGGGAGGAGGCTGCGTCTGCTGGGAGTGCGCAGTGGGAGATGCGCAGTGTGTGTGTTGCCCATTGCGCATGCGCGAGTGCATGGTGCGGACCGGGGTCTGCTTTGTGGCTGCTGAGGCCTTTTTGCCCACCCTATTTGCTCGGCCTGCCCCTTAGGGGGGTTGAGGGGTATTTTTAGTGTCTGGGGTGAATTACTAATTCACACCACTCTGGCCTTATATATCGCCTTATTATAATTTGTGCGCATGCGCCGGACCATGCGCATGCGCAGCTACGTTTATTAGACGCCAGAATGGCGTTATACACCAAGAGTTATAAAACATAAATAAACCTGCGTTCCACGCTGGAAAGCAACCTATATGCACATGAGTGTCTCATTCCAACTGATTATTGGCTCCAAATGTTCTTAATTGTTTTTAATTGTTTTTAATTGTTTCCAATTGTTCCTAATTGATTATTCTAATTGAGTTATTGAAAGAATTGGGACTTTTAAACCATTATATAAAGAAGCAGCAGACACAAGACAAGTGATACCAGCTGAAGAAGCTCTGAGGAGCGAAACGCGTTCTGGTAAACATTTATTTTCTTTTATGTGTTAATAAATTTATTTTAATATTGCTGCTGCTTCTTGGTACGTGATTTTAAAGAAGGTTTTTCGGAATTTCCTTCATAATTCCTATGCGAAGTCTTGGAGCCAATGCGGCTCACCCACATGTGAGTGCATTATATAAATCACTCTATTGTATTATACCTTAACGATATTGCACTAGGGGAGTGCATTGTTTGCTTTTCTCTCTCCCCGTGATTCACTGCAGAGGAAAGCTGTCTGAGGATTGCCACCGCATTGGGGGTACATGGGCACCTGAATATCTTTGAAGACCCATACCAGACATCTACCCTAGAGCCTAGGTTAGGCTCATGAATATGTGAGTAGAATCATCATTTTTTCATCCTCCTCATACAGTGAACCAATATATTGCGCGATGATATTTTTTCTTTTGTAGAGAGGTTTTATTCAAGAGTGATTTTAATGAGAAGATTGAGAAGAAGGATCCAAGGACATGTAAAGTGCACTCTCGTATTTCCAGTTCCGTACTGGCGCTCCTTTGACTGTTCTATTGTCTGTTCTTAGGTTTTTGGGGGAACCTCCATATTCATTGTGTAGCGTTTGCGACCTTGCACTTATCCTGAGAGCGCTTCACTGTTCTTTCTATTTGTCATATCCATGTGTGAGCTGGGGCAATATCCATGGGAGAGCTGGGGCAAATCCATGTGTGAGCTGGGGCAATATCCATGGGAGAGCTGGGGCAAATCCATGTGTGAGCTGGGGCATATCCATGAGCTGGGGCAAATCCATGTGTGAGCTGGGGCATATCCATGTGTGAGCTGGGGCAAATCCATGTGTGAGCTGGGGCAAATCCATGTGTGAGCTGGGGCAAATCCATGTGTGAGCTGGGGCATATCCATGTGTGAGCTGGGGCAATATTCATGTGTGAGCTGGGGCATATCCATGTGTGAGCTGGGGCAATATCCATGTGTGAGCTGGGGCAATATCCATGGGAGAGCTGGGGCAATATCCGTGTGTGAGCTGGGGCAAATCCATGTGTGAGCTGGGGCAATATTCATGTGTGAGCTGGGGCAATATCCATGTGAGAGCTGGCTGGGGCAATATCCATGTGAGAGCTGGCTGGGGCAATATTCATGTGAGAGCTGGCTGGGGCAATATTCATGTGAGAGCTGGCTGGGGCAATATCCATGTGAGAGCTGGGGCAATATCCATGTGAGAGCTGCGGCAATATCGATAACGTGTCCACAGGTTGGGGGGGCACACAATTCTTGGCTGGCCCCGGGCGCTGACAACCCACGCTACGCCACTGATAACAGACTGCAGAGGGAGAATCTGGGATATTTTAAGGCCAGCGAGTAGGGGGTTACAGTAGTCAATGCGGGAGATAATAAGGGTTTGGATGAGCATTTTAGCAGAGTCCAGATTAAGAAATGCTTGCAATGTTTAATGTTTGTAATCCTGCTAATATATACTAACTAAAGTCCAACACTGAAAATGTAGTTACTGCATTGTTAGTGCAATGCTCTATATTTGGATCAGGAGAAGGAATATTAACTGTCTCTATCTCTTTATACACTTTATTACTGATTCGAATAACTGTGTATCTTGCACTGAGTTTCCTGAACATAAGTTCCTAATGGAACAATTTTACCATTTGTATACGCCTTAACGTAATGTACCGTGTACTCTACTGTGCATGGTTACAATGTGACTTCCAGCAGCCACAGAACGGGAGATGCTAGAGAACAAAGATGAAAGGTTTATGCTCCTTGGAATCCCCATCCCCCAGCTAAACAATCAGGAAAAAGAGTGCTGCTGGACTGTTCAGAGAATTAGACCTCCTTCTACTTGGTGTCCGGTTTCCACTGCCCTTCCCGTGACCCCTACTGGTATTTGCCTATACTGCTCAAAATATATGTAAATGTTTCTTACCCACTATACAGTGCTGCATTGTTATAACACAAAAATAAGTAATTGGTGATACTGGAACAAACCATCTAAGTTATAAAGTAACGATAGGTAACATTTCTCTTGAATGATGGATTTAGCTTCGAATTTCTTTAGGCTAGGGTCAGACGAACACATTTTTCACGTCGTCCGTGAAAAAGTGCGTTCGAACGAATGGATGTATTTTTCCACGGAATACGCGATAGCGGTCATACGTTGCGCATTTCCGTCTGTGATTTTGTACGGATCATCAATAAAACACTTTTTGCGTCTGGATGTTATGTTGGCCGGACATTAGCAGCGTCTGATGTTTCCTAATCACGCACACACGCCGCTAGCGGACGCAGCGCACTCTGTATGTCAGTACTAGCGGTATCACGTTCTCAAAAAAATGCGTTTGTTTGCCGCTTGCGTTGCGCGGCTGCACTTTCTTGTGGCAGTACTTCGTATATTGCCCGTCATTGGCCGTAATTTGCTGCTACTTCGGCCGTGATAAAGTGCGGCTGCACGCGCGTTCGCACTGCGTTCATCTGACCCCAGCCTTAGTTCTGGGCACAGTACTGAGCATGCACCATCCTATTATATACTAATTAAAGTTCAATAATGAAAACGTAGTTAATGCATTGTGTAGCATCCTCTAGATCAGTGGTTCCCAACCGCGGTCCTCAAGTACCCATAACAGGTCAGGTTTGCCAGATATCTGAAGCGCAGCACAGGTGATATGATTTGCTGCTCAGTGATTGCAGGATTCAGTCTGCATTTCCCCAAGGTAATTCTTAAAATCTGACCTGTTAGGGTACTTGATGACCGCGGTTGGGAACCACTGCTCTAGATTACTGATGGTGAACCTAGGCACCCTAGATGTTTTTGAACTACATGTCTCATGATGCTCAGTCAGCCTTAAAGCTGGTGGAGCATCATGAGGCATATAATTCAGAAATACATTGGCTGCCGACGTACACCATCACTGCTCTTCATTGTAAGCTGACTTGAACAGGGCCCTTTACAACTCCTGCTCTGGTTTCTCAGATTGTTTGTGATTTTGTCACTTTAATCCTCCACTCTTTATTGTAAAGTGCTGCAGAAACATACTCGACACCCAGGACATACTTGAAAACGAGAGAAATCTCAATGTATCCTTCCTGGTAAAATCCTTTCTCAAAAAAAAAAAGAAACAGTTTGAGACTTGGAGCTGTATAAAGGGTGATAATAAAGATAATTTGAAAAAGACTGGCCAACCACAAAGTGGTTCATCTGATATTTCTTATTACTATCTGTTGCCATCTAGAGGACATAACTGGTACTTTCCTAACTAATGGATTATAATCTAAAAGTATCGCTTTCTTTTTGCATAATTTGCTATTGTTTGTGAATTTCAGTTAGTATTTTATTTTCCGCATTCCTCTGAATCTCCTTTGTCTTGTCCACTCCAGAAATCCACATATTCTCTCTCCGTACTAGTGTTTTTTTGTAAATAAATCAGCGTACAACCAGACATAATAAAGTAAGGGCCAGCAGTGGTACGACGTAAGAAAAATAATAAACATCCCCAGATAGGGGGGTCACAGCAAAAAATAGCAAACAAGAAGGGAGGGGAGGGGGAGGGGTAGCCCAAAAATCTAGATAATCCCCAGCCGGGGATCATCGGTAACAAAGTCACCAGGGACCCTTTTAAAGTGGGAGGGGGTCATAAAGGGGGAGGGGGTCACATAAAAAGTAGCATTACAGTATCTCAGCGAGTACTATGGGAGCAGACACATATAAAAATAAAATGAAAAACCTCAGAGGTCATCTTGAGACTGTCACAAGGAAAAACACTCAGCGAAAAATCAAAAAGAGTCCTCTCAACATAAAATGGGGGGAAGCCAAAGTCATCAAAGAAGCACAGCTAGAACGGGGGAAAATCAAAAAGCTTAAAGGGGGAGGGGGAACTCTGGTTGTCCATGGGGTGGGAGATCTCAGAGTCGGAATGTGCCAGGGCCTAAGATCAATGGGAAAATCAGGAAGGGCTCCCTCAACCCATATCAAGCAGGGACACGGCACAAAAGTCCTCCTCTGGCCCATACTCGTCGCTCAGAGCACGCCGATCGGGCAGCCTCCCCCCCCCTGAAGCCGCACCGGTCACAACCCAGGGCCAGGACCAGCACTGCCCTTCTTCAGCACTCAGGTTCCCAGCCCCAAACAGCGCAGCCGACGCAGACCCCGAAGGGGGGGGTTGTGGGAGACAGCAGAGAGAACGACATCCCAGCAGGTCTCACAGCAGCAGGCCTCCTGATGCCATCCGACAGTACAGCGGCTCCACCTGGACTCGGAAAGCTCAATTGTGGCTCCGGGACTCCTGACTCCACACTCCGCGGCTCGACCATCTCAGCATCTGCCGCATCAGCCACACACCGGACAGGCGCAGCAACCTCCATCTCCTCTGTGACCATGGCCACTTCGAACTCAGCATCTCTGGGTAAGTCTGCCCCCCGACAGCGCGGCAGCACGGCCATCATTTGACGCCACGTTCCCTTGGTAAGTGGGCCTGAATCAGCCTCCCCCAGTAACTCCTAGCAGGCTTCAAGGCCTGCTAGCCCATCCATTTTCTCTTCGGGGGGAGGGGTGACCCGGCTCAGCAGTCCACTCACGGCACCCGGTCTCAGTGCAGCAACCACCGCAGTAACCCGGGGATAGGGTCCCTCCTTCCCCGCCAGGAGGCAGCAGACATCCGCCCTGAGATGAGCCGTGGAGAAGAACTCGACAAAGCTGGGAAACAGGCCCCAAGATGGCCGCCGGCAGAGCACTGCAGCCGAGGATCAGACGGCCAGAATCACATCTCAGCTCCGGAGGGGGGGCAAAGAAGGATACACCCCTGATGGCCAGCCGTTCAGGGTCTCTAATAATGGGTTTGCATCTAAGAGGGTCACCTAGGGTTCCCACCCGTACGGTTTTGACCCGTACTGTCCGGGTAACGGGTTTCGAGTCATGTGTACGGGATTCAGATTCCCTGCCACCCGGACACATGACTCAGCTGGGACACATGACTGTCTGCCTCCCATGTGTTTGCCACGATCCTCTGGACCGAGTGGCTATTAGGAGCTGCACAGTGGGAGAGGTTTGTGCTGCCCCTCGATTAATCACTCAACCGCTGCCTGTGTGCGAGAGAAGGAAGCTCCAGCCCAGCTGTTGCTGCTCTGCTGCACCCGGTGAGTATAGCTGTGGGCCAGTTCCCCCCTCCTCTTCTACCTGGCTGTGCAGCGTTCGAAATCTCCCGTCTGTGGTGGCCCCTCCCCCATCCCAGCAGCAGCAGCAGCTCATCTCTTGATATACAGGCATAGAGCTTGTAAAGGGAGGCTCTAGCTGTTAACAGTGTAAATAGCAGTCTGCCATGCACATTACCAGTCTGCCAGCCATATTACCAGTCTGCCATGCATAATACCAGTCTGCCATGTACAATACCAGGCTGCCAGCCATATTACCAGTCTGCCGTGCACAATACCAGTCTGCCAGCCATCTTACCAGTCTGCCATGCACAATACCAGTCTGTCAGACATTTTACCAGTCTGCCATGCACAATACCAGTATGCCAGCCATATTACCAGTCTGCGATGCATGAAACCAGTCTGCCAGCAGGGCTGGCCTGTCCATGGAGCAGGGTGGAGCAGCGGCTCCAGGCGGCCCCTTGTCAGGGGCGGCATTTTGCCACCCTGACAAAGGCTGTGGCATGGAGCACCCGGCCTGGATAAGGCACAGCCCTCCAGCAAGCCATGATACCAGGCCGTGCCCGCCCTTTCACATGAGTGGACCGGCACCGCCCCGCCCCTTTCAGTGGACCAGCCCTGGTGACTTTTGAAGTCCAGGCCTCCACCGAGCCGACACAGGCCTTGCAGCGAGCCAACCCAGGCGTCAACCGGACCCTCCAGCAGGCTGGAGCCCGACCCAGGCCTCAGCCAGACCCTTCAGCGGGCTGGAGCCCGACCAAGGCTTCAACCGGAACCTCCAGCAGGCTGGAGCCCAACCAAGGCCTCAACCGGACCCTCCAGCGGGCTGGAGCCTGACCAAGGCCTCACCCAGACCCTCCAGCGGGCTGGAGCCTGACCAAGGCCTCAACTGGACCCTCCAGTAGGCTGGAGCCAGACCAAGGCCTCAAACGGACCCTCCAGGGGGCTGGAGCCCGACCAAGGCCTCAACCGGACCCTTCAGCTGCCTGGAGCTAGACCAAGGCCTCAACCGGAACCTCCAGTGAGCTGGAACCCGATCAAGGCCTCAACCGGACCCTCCAGCCGGCTGGAGCCCGACCAAGGCCTCAACCGAACCCTCCAGCGGGCTGGAGCCCGACTAAGGCCTCAACCGGACCCTCCAGCATGCTGGAGCCCGACCAAGGCCTCAACCGGACCCTCCAGCGAGCTGGAGCCTGACCAAGGCCTCAACTGGACCCTCCAGTGAGCTAGTGCCCGACCCAGACCTCAATCGGACCCTCCAGCAGGCTGGAGCCCGACCAAGGCCTCAACCGGATCCTCCAGCAGGCTGGAGCCCAACCAAGGCCTCAACCGGACCCTACAGCGGGCTGGAGCCTGACCAAGGCCTCACCCAGATGCTCCAGTGGGCTGGAGCCCTACCAAGGCCTCAACCGGATCCTCCAACAGGCTGGAGCCCGACCAAGGCCTCAACCAGACCCTCCAGCGAGCTGGAGCCCGACCCAGACCTCAACCGGACCCTCCAGCGGGCTGGAGCCCAACCAAGGGCTCAACCGGACCCTCCAGCGGGCTGGAGCCCAACCAAGGCCTCAACCGGACCCTCCAGTGAGCTGGAGCCCGACCAAGGCCTCACCCGGACGCTCCAGCGGGCTGGAGCCCGACCAAGGCCTCAACCGAACCCTCCAGTGGGCTGGAGCCTGACTAAGGCCTCAACCGGACCCTCCAGCGAGCTGGAGCCCGACCAAGGCCTCAACCGGACCCTCCAGCGGGCTGGAGCCCGACTAAGGCCTCAACCGGACCCTCCAGCATGCTGGAGCCTGACCAAGGCCTCAACCGGACCCTCCAGCGAGCTGGAGCCTGACCAAGGCCTCAACTGGACCCTCCAGTGAGCTATTGCCCGACCCAGACCTCAATCGGACCCTCCAGCGGGCTGGAGCCCGACCAAGGCCTCAACCGGACCCTCCAGCAGGCTGGAGCCCAACCAAGGCCTCAACCGGACCCTACAGCGGGCTGGAGCCTGACCAAGGCCTCACCCAGATGCTCCAGCGGGCTGGAGCCCTACCAAGGCCTCAACCGGATCCTCCAACAGGCTGGAGCCCGACCAAGGCCTCAACCAGACCCTCCAGCGGGCTGGAGCCCGACCAAGGCCTCAACCGGCCCCTCCAGCGAGCTGGAGCCCGACCCAGACCTCAACTGGACCCTCCAGCGGGCTGGAGCCCAACCAAGGCCTCAACCGGACCCTCCAGCGGGCTGGAGCCCAACCAAGGCCTCAACCGGACCCTCCAGTGAGCTGGAGCCCGACCAAGGCCTCACCCGGACGCTCCAGCGGGCTGGAGCCCAACCAAGGCCTCAACCGAACCCTCCAGTGGGCTGGAGCCTGACTAAGGCCTCAACCGGACCCTCCAGCGAGCTGGAGCCCGACCAAGGCCTCAACCAGACCCTCCAGCGGGCTGGAGCCCGACCAAGGCCTCAACCGGACCCTGTGTGACTGGGAATGTGTGTGTGTGTGTGACTGGGAATGTGTGTGTGTGTGTGTGGGTGTGTGTCTAGCAATGTGTGTGTGTGTGTGTGACTGGGAATGTATGTGTGTGTGTGTGTGACTGGGAATGTGTGTGTGTGTGTGTGTACGGGAATGTTTGTGTGTGTGACTGTATGTGAAAGTGGATTCGGAATATGTGGTTCTCTGTGATTACACTCATTCACACCGCACATTACTGTGAGTTTTATTGCTGTAATACAGTCATACAGGTCACTTGTTTTTTTTGGGGCGCAGCATTTCATCCATCGCTCCAGGCAGCACTGCGGCTTGGGGCCGGCCCTGTCTGCCAGCCATATTAAGCATAGAAACAGAAAATGTCGGCAGATAAAAACCTTTCGGCCCATCTAGTCTGCCCAATTACATGGATACTTTACCTGGATATGCCTATCCCATGCCTGCTTAAATTCAATCACTGTTTTGGCCTCTACCACGTCTACTGGAAGGCTGTTCCATGTATCCACCACCCTCTCAGTAAAATAATGCTTCCTGATGTTACTTTTAAACCTTTGCCCCTCTCATCTAAGACTATGTCCTTTTGTTTTGCTACTTTGTTTCCTTTTAAATATACTCCCTTCCTCTACCTTGTGGATTCCCTTTACGTATTTAAATGTTTCTATCATATCTCCTCTGTCTCGTCTTTTTTCCAAGCTATACATGTTAAGATCATTAAGCCTTTCCTGGTAACTTTTCTCCTTCAAGCCGTACACCATTTTAGTAGCCCTTCTCTGAACTCTCTCTAAGGTGTCTATATCCTTCTGGAGATACGGTCGCCAGTACTGCACACAGTACTCCAAGTGAGGTCTCACCAGTGCTCTGTACAGTGGCATGAGCACTTCCCTTTTCCTACTGCTAATACCTCTCCCTACACAACCAAGCATTCTGCTAGCATTTCACATTACAACTCAATTGCCACAGCTCCAACCATTTTTTTAGTTTACCTAAATTATTTGTCATTTGGCTGATCCCTCCAGGAACGTCAACCCTGTTGCAAATCTTTGTGTCATCAGCAAAAAGACATACTTTACCATTAATACCTTCTGCAATATCACTAATAAAAATATTAAAGAGAATGGGTCCAAGTACTGACCCCTGAGGTACCCCACTGGTAATAACAAGACCTTGATCCTTTCCTTTAACATGGTTTCCATTAATTTCCCCACTACTGACGTAAGACTAACTGGCCTATAGTTCCCCGATTCCTCCCTACTACCCTTCTTGTAAATGGGCACAACATTTGCTAATTTCCAGTCTTCTGGGACGACTCCCGTTAACAAGGATTGGTTAAATAAATCTGTTAACGGTTTTGCTATTACACCACTGAGCTCTTTTAATAACTTAGGGTGGATCCCATCAGGCCCCATTGACTTATTTGTCTTTACTTTAGACAGCTGCTCCTCTGTAAACTCATATGTAAATGTCTCTTTAGTGTTTCCTCCTAACTTAGGTCCCTTTCCTTCCTTTTCTTCTGCAAAGACTGAACAAAAATATTCATTGAGGCAGTCAGCGAGACTTATCCTCTTCTACATACCTTCCTTCCTTTGTTTTTAATCTAAATAATCCTTGTTTTACTTTTCTTTTCTCATTTATGTATCTAAAAAATGTTTTGTCCCCCTTTTTTACTGACTGAGCTATTTTCTCTTTTGTGTGTGCTTTGGAAGCTCTTATAAATTGCTTTGCCTCTTTCTGCCTAATCTTATAGGTTTGCCTATCTTCTTCACTCTGAGTTTTTTTATAATTATTGAATGCTATCTTTTTGTTCTTCACTATTTTGGCCACTTCTGTAGAGTACCACTGTCACGTGTAGACTGCGGGTGGTGTAGCAGGTTGAGGTTGTGAGCCCAGGATGCAGTGATGGAGCAGATTCTGAATAACCAAGAGTGTTTATTGAAAACAAACACTGAAACATGGAAACAGGCGAGGTATTGGCAAAAGGATCGTCAGGGTTCAGCAAGGGGTCTGGTACACGGGGAGTCTTAGATGGGGGGCAGAGGGGGAGCAGGATGGAGGGTACCGGTTTGTGAAGGCAATGAAAGTCCAGATAGGGAACAGAAGGTCCTTGGAGTCTTTGGCAGCGAAATCAATCGAATGGCGAGAGGTATCAGGGAACTCAGTTGAAACAGGAATGCAGTCACGAACTTCAATGTGGAAGTGCTGGGTAGGGGGCAGGACTCCCTTATATGCAGGGCTGATCAGGGATGATGAAGGGCAGGTGTGGAACTAGGGCTAGGATGCCGGGAACATACAGAAGGTTTCAGGAACGTGCATTGATCATGGTGCAGGGTAGCGTGAGTGACAGGGGTCAGAGCGTGGTGATCCTGACATTACTCCCCCCTTAAGAGCCGACCCCCGGACGGCTAAAGCTCGCTCGTGGGCTGGAAGATCCATGGTTTTCACAAACCCCCCATCCGTGGTCAAGGAAAAAAGTGGGGTTCTTCTTGGCGTCCGGTGTTCAGCAGGGTCAATCGCCATAACAGAAAATGTCGTCTGAACATGGGCACGGTGGGGCAGCGCCCTTGGCGAGGTGCGGAGGGGCAGCGCCCTTGGCGAGGTGTGGAGGGGCAGCGCCCTTGGCGAGGAGCGATGGGGCAGCGCCCTTGGCGAGGAGCGATGGGGCAGCGCCCTTGGCGAGGAGCGATGGGGCAGCGCCCTTGGCGAGGTGCGGAGGGGCAGCGCCCTTGGCGACCTCCTTGGCTCTGCACGGCTCTGCGGCGGCGACCTTCTTGGCACTGCAAGGCTCTGCGGCGGCGACTTCCTTGGCACTGCACGGCTCTGCGGCGGCGTTGAGCGACTTGGCCTTACGGCGACGACGACGGCCCCGTGGCGATGACAGCTCAGGAGAGCCTGCAGGATGCAGGGCAGCGACAATAGAAGATCCCGCAGGTTGCAGGGCAGCGACGGCTGGAGAATCTGCGACGTGCAGGGCAGCGACGGCTGGAGAATCTGCGACGTGCAGGGCAGCGACGGCTGGAGAATCTGCGACGTGCAGGGCAGCGACGGCTGGAGAATCTGCGACGTGCAGGGCAGCGGCGGCTGGAGAATCTGCGACGTGCAGGGCAGCGGCGGCTGGAGAATCTGCGACGTGCAGGGCAGCGGCGGCTGGAGAATCTGCGACGTGCAGGGCAGCGGCGGCTGGAGAATCTGCGACGTGCAGGGCAGCGGCGGCTGGAGAATCTGCGACGTGCAGGGCAGCAGTTTGAGCCTGGACCTCGGTACAGCACGGCTCTTGGACCTCGGTACAGCACGGCTCTTGGACCTGGACCTCGGTACAGCACGGCTCTTGGAGGGAGACAGCGGGAGAAAAACTAGATGTCAAAAAACGGGGAGGGGATGACTTGATCCTGCGAGTGTGGGCAACAGGAGACCGCACCTTAGCCATGAAGGGGGTCTTCCTGGGTACAAAAAAGTCACACGGAGGGGTAGCTGAGGTGACTGCCGGTGCGGAGATGGTGGCACCCAGGTATGCCCCACCTTGACTGGGTAGTCCTAGGCCGTACCACTCCTCTACTGAGGGCAGATAATCCTCATAGTCCACGGTCTCCCGGTCTGTCTCCAGAAGGTTATCAGACTTTGGGCATTTTTCCATCCAGCGTTCTGGGCTGGAGACATCCATGACTGGGTCAGAAGGTGGAACATAGGTGGGGGTCTGGAGGTCCTGAACTTGCGCACGTAGGAGGGCATAGCCAGTCTTGAAGTACTCCAGACTTTTGGCTAGGTCACGGACCTGATTGGCCAGGGTGGCGTCAACGGAGTTGACCACTGGGGATCCTGCAGGTTGCAGGGCAGCGACCTCTCGAGATCCTGTTGGATGCTTGGCAGCGACCTCAGGAGATCCTGCTGGATGCTTGGCAGCGACCTCAGGAGATCCTGCTGGATGCTTGGCAGCGACCTCAGGAGATCCTGCTGGATGCTTGGCAGCGACCTCAGGAGATCCTGCTGGATGCTTGGCAGCGACCTCAGGAGATCCTGCTGGATGCTTGGCAGCGACCTCAGGAGATCCTGCTGGATGCTTGGCAGCGACCTCAGGAGATCCTGCTGGATGCTTGGCAGCGACCTCAGGAGATTCTGCGGGTTGCAGGGCAGTAACTTTTGACTTTTGTTCAACCTCCAATTCCAGGAGGCATGGGTGCGTCTCCAGCTCTTGGGGTTTTGGTTTCACAGACAACCGAACGGTGGGTGTCATGGAGAAGAGGGCACCAATGAAGGCAGATCTCTGGCATGGTGCACTCGAGATGGTCTTAGTAGCTGGAGTTCTGAAGTTGGCCACTGCATGGCACAGATAGGTAGACGGGCTTATGGAGGGGCAATTCTCGCTGGATTCCCCTTCAAGGTCTGATTCACCAGAGGAGCCACCGAAGGGATTGTAGTCTGTCTCCAGTAAATAGCGGGGTACAGTGGTACTGTGAATCATTCCGGCCGGGCGACAGACAGATCCTGCGACACCAACATACCCCTTATGCTGACCTGGGGGTCCCTGGGTGCGGCGTGCAGTCTGTCTGGGCAGGTCCAAACCAGCATCGGCGTCTTCCTCTTCTGACTCCGATTCATCAGAACGACGTGGTGAAGGTGGCACTGTGTGCCCAAGAGGAGCGGCTTCCCGAAGTCTCAGGGCCAGTTCGAAGACCTCCAGGTCCTCTTTACGAACGACAGTCCCATTTGAGCCATATGTACAGCATGGAGGTAGCGGGCTGGGTTCTGGGGTTCTGGCAACACCAACCATGAGGTGTTGGCTAGGCTCGATATCCATTGGTACGGCTGGCTCGGCGTCTATGGATTCCTGCTCCATGGGCACTTCAGGGTCCGACTCCGGTTCAGTGCACTCCATAGGGGTTTCCTGGTCTGACCCCTCAGAAGAAGCCTCCTGAGTAACCTGGTCTCTGCGTGCAGAGAATCTGATAGCTCTTGGCTCAGGTTTCCTGGAAGCAGGGGCACGCGTAGGTGCAGGAGGCTTGATTACCAGGCTTCTTCTGGGAGTAGGCGGAAATAGGGGTTTTTCTTTGGGTGCTTGCTTTTTTTGCTTGATAGCGGATGAAGCCTTTTTCTGCAGGGCAGGCACCGACTTCCCCAACGAAGGCTTTATGGGCTTGTTAGTGGGTGCAGTTATTTTTGGCTGGGTGGGCACTGGTTCAACCATCAACCTTGTGGTTTTGACAGGTGCAGGCTTGGTACAAGTAGGCTTTACAGGAGCATGGAAACATTTTGTACCTGGCTTAGGTGGGCGCAGCGGGCAGGCCGAGATCTGATGCAAGGGGTCCCCGCAGTAGAAGCAGAGGTCTAGCGCCCTCCTCCTTGCCTTTTCTTCTGGGGTCAGTGGTCCTCTGGCTCCCTCTGTAGCAGGAACGCGCACCTTAGTTGAGGTGCCCCTTGGGTTTTGCTGCGTGTAATCAAGCAGAGAGTCCAGATACTGCTGGGTCTTCAGAAAGGCATCTTTTAAATGTTCCACCATGGTGTATATCACTGCGGGCTCACAGGGTCTGGACTTCCACATTCTGTCACGTGTAGACTGCGGGTGGTGTAGCAGGTTGAGGTTGTGAGCCCAGGATGCAGTGATGGAGCAGATTCTGAATAACCAAGAGTGTTTATTGAAAACAAACACTGAAACATGGAAACAGGCGAGGTATTGGCAAAAGGATCGTCAGGGTTCAGCAAGGGGTCTGGTACACGGGGAGTCTTAGATGGGGGGCAGAGGGGGAGCAGGATGGAGGGTACCGGTTTGTGAAGGCAATGAAAGTCCAGATAGGGAACAGAAGGTCCTTGGAGTCTTTGGCAGCGAAATCAATCGAATGGCGAGAGGTATCAGGGAACTCAGTTGAAACAGGAATGCAGTCACGAACTTCAATGTGGAAGTGCTGGGTAGGGGGCAGGACTCCCTTATATGCAGGGCTGATCAGGGATGATGAAGGGCAGGTGTGGAACTAGGGCTAGGATGCCGGGAACATACAGAAGGTTTCAGGAACGTGCATTGTTCATGGTGCAGGGTAGCGTGAGTGACAGGGGTCAGAGCGTGGTGATCCTGACAACCACAGTGATTTCTTCTCTTTTTTGTTTTTGCTAACAAGTCGAATGCAATTGCCTGTGGCCTTCAATAATGCCTCCTTTAAATAATCCCATTTCTCCTGGACTCCCTTTAAACTCCTCCAGTCTGATAATGACTCATTCACACAAAATCTCATTTTAGAAAAATCTGTTTTTTTAAAGTCTAAAACTTTTGTTTTTGTGTGGTGCGGCTCCATCCCTGTTCTTATATTAAACCACACTGACTTGTGATGATCACTAGATCCCAAATTTTCACCTATCACAACGTCTGATACCAAACCTCCATTTGTGAGTATTAAATCCAATATGGCCTCTTTACGGGTCGACTCCTCAACTACTTGTGTTAGAGATAATCCCAGTAGGGAGTTTAGAATATTTGTACTCCTGGTGCACCCAGCTATTTTGGTTTTCCAGTTCACATCAGGAAGATTAAAGTGAAAAGGGAAGAGAAGATGATCCTTCCATTCCAGATGAGGTGCTCCTAGAGAAAATGAAGTCACTAATATGGAGATGGAAAGGGAAGAGAAGCAAAAGAAATCCCAGTCCAGCAGTTCAATGAAAGGGAAAGAATGTCAGTCCAACGCCTTACAGATACAAAAAGAGATGATAGAACCCGACAAAACCGTGAAATCAGAGGGCCTCAGGTAACAGTCGGTATGATCAATGGACATTGTCAATCCTGTAAAAGGGCTAACCAGAGGAGTGCATGAGCACAGGGAATGTGATGTCTATAGGATCTCATGTTATATCGTATTGATTATAATGCATCATTAGCCTACTATAATGCAGATTGAGTAATTATATATCTGTACATGCTTAATTGTTTATTATTTTCTACAAGAACGTTAGTCCTGCATAGGTGAATGTTACTGTATATATCTAAATGTGTATTAATGTAGAAGCATTTAAGCAAAGTACACATCCTATCAGAGCTGAAGTCATGTTTTGTTTGTGTTGCAGAAATCGTTTAAATAAAAGCACTTCTGGTTTCACCCAGCCTGCTCCCTTTGCACATTGGAATTATTGACCATACTTTCAGCATATGTGCAAAAACATTGGTGCCCAAAGTGGGGCTTGGGTGAAGAAGACGCAAAGGGGGTCATGGAAGTTTAGAGGAGATTGGAATATTAACCCTTGCTGCACAGTAAGCGAATACAGATGGATCTAGAGAGGTTGCAGGATAAAATCAGTGGACACCTGATCCACTTGTCAGTGTGTGATCTCATCGAGACTTTCCAATTCGTCAAAGCCTCCGATGCCAGCATGGTGAAAGGAAAAACCCGACGCCATTATATGCGGATCGTTAATGAGGTAATAGATGAACTGGTCAAAACTGAAAGTGAGGAGGCGGTGACACAATTTCTGCAAGCAACAAAATGATTCATTATCGATCTAGAGAAGAAGAGGGACAATGCGTAAGTCCCAAGTATCAGTGAGAAAGACCCCCCACCAGAACAACAATTAGCTGACTTGAAACGACATTATCACATTATGCAGGAAAAGTTCCAGGAAACGTCCAGAATGATCGAGGAACAGATAAAAGAGCTCAGTAATAAAAGTAAAGACTCGAGTGACAGTCAGCCAAAATTAGAGCTAGTTCCGTTTACGCAGATACTACACCATGGTAACTTTTCAGAGGTGACCGTTAGAAAAGACTTCAAGATCACAGGCCAGATTGGAGAAAAAGAGGACCAGCTGTCCTACACCAATCTGATGCACCAGATCGACCTGGGACTACAGAAAAGATATCCTAAAACTGAGATTGTAGAAGCTGTGGTAAAAGCCATTAGTCCTGGCCTAAGCTTAAGAGTTATACTGGAGATGAAAAATGGACTGACTCTAGTGCAACTTAGACAAATCTTGAAAAGTCACTATAAAGAGGAGAATGCCTCCGAATTGTACCAGCAGCTCCTCAACATCTCTCAGAAGAGTAATGAAACTCCTCAGAATTTCCTGTTCAGAGCGATTGAATTAAAAGATCGTTTGCTATTTGTCTCCCAAGGAGAAGGCTCGGATGAACATTTCGGGACTGAGCTGATACAGAAGAAATTCCTAAGATCGGTGGGTACTGAACTAAGGAATGACCACATCAAATTCCAATTAAAGCAGTATCTAGATGATGCTTCCATTTCAGATGAGGTGCTCCTAGAGAAAATGAATGAAGCCACTAATATGGAGATGGAAAGGGAAGAGAAGCAAAAGAAATCCCAGTCCAGCAGTTCAATGAAAGGGAAAGAATGTCAGTCCGACGCCTTACAGTGTCCTGAAGAACCATGTGTCTTGACAAAGACTGCAGACACAACACCTCAGGTGAGTAACCCAATGAGTCAACAACTGTCTAAGGACAACTATGAACTGGAAAAGCTGATACTACAGATACAAAAAGAGATGATAGAGATGAAGACACTTCTCCGAGATCCGGGAACCCAACAAAACTGTGAAATCAGAGGGCCTCAGGTAACAGTCGGTATGACCAATGGACGTTGTTAATCCTGTAAAAGGACTAACCAGAGGAGTGCATGTCATCACTGCTTCAACTGTGGTCAATATGGACATATAGAAAGCTACTACTGAATGCCCGGAGCAAATCAGTTAAACGGAAAAGAGTTGCGGTCAAGGGACCGGCAGTAACCTGTGCTAGAGCCCACCCTGTGTCCCAAAGTACAACTCGTGTTGGTAGGAAGCCAGCAAGCTTCCAAACCACCGTTGGAGAGAAGAAGGTCATCGCAACAAAGGTTTTGGGAACTGTCAAATGGTTTAATGTGCGAAACGGATATGGTTTTATCAACAGGGACGACACCAAGGAAGATGTATCTGTACATCAGACTGCCATCAAGAAAAACAACTCTAGGAAATACTTTTGCAGTGTAGGAGATAGAGAGACTGTGGAGTTTGATCTAGTGGAAGGTAGGGATGTGCGTTTCGGGTTTCGGAATTTTCACAAAATTTCACAATTTGTGCATTCGGATTCAGACGATTTTCCGAAAATTTTCAGATCCGAAAACGGCAGATCCGAACAAATTTTCGTGACGAAACGAAAACTTTTGGAATTTTCGAATGGACTAGAAATGTGTAAAATCAAAATTCATTTTCGTTCCATTCGTGATTTCGGCTCCATTCCTGATTTCAGTTCCATTTCAGTAATTTCGGACATCATATTTATATCGCTGATTCTGCAATTAAATTTTGTATCATTCCCATCTCAATGTATCCTTCTTGTAAAACCAGAGAAATCTCAATGTATCCCTTGTAAAACCAGAGAAATCTCAATGTATCCTTCTTGTAAAACATGAGAAATCTCAATGTATCCTACTTGTAAAAACAGAGAAATCTCAATGTATCCTTCTTGTAAAACATGAGAAATCTCAATGTATCCTACTTGTAAAAACAGAGAAATCTCAATGTATCCTTCTTGTAAAACATGAGAAATCTCAATGTATCCTTCTTGTAAAACATGAGAAATCTCAATGGCAGAATTATCGTATCGGCAGAATTGTCGTATCCGAAAAACCATTAGTTTACGTCAAAACGAATAGACACTTTGAAACGAGGAGAAAAGACGTTCTAAAAAAAAGAAAATTTCCAAAATCACAAAAAAAGTCGATACGAAAAACGAAATGAAACGAAACGAAAATCGGCCGAAACGAGTCGAAACGAAAATTTACAAAATCCGAACGAACCGAATCGGATCGAAAAAAAAAATCAGTGCACAAGCCTAGTGGGAGGTAAAAAGGGTACAGACGCAGCAAATGTAACTGGTCCTGGTGGGGTTCCAGTCCAAGGCAGTAAATATGCAGCAGGCTGTAAACATTATAGGCGTTATCCACGTCGCAGAGGAGGTCCTTCACGTAATTACCAGCCAAACTACCAAAACAGTGAGGTTGGAGAGAAGCCTGAGGAAGCGGAGATTGTACCAGAAGGAGATGGTTCTAACCCACAGCGCCCGTACCGCAGACGACGTTACCCACCTTACTATCTGCGAAGACCATATGAACGCAGACCACAGCATTCGAATGCACCTGTCCAAGGTGAAGACATCGAACTGAATCCTAAAGCGGCCGAGTTCTACCCTTGCCAGTTGGAAACATGTGAGGAAAGTACAGAGGAAAATAGAGAAGAAATTACAGTAGAAACAACCGAGGACGCACCTGTGATTCAACCTGAACCAACTACATGTTCTTCAGGAGACCCAGAAGAAGTAAACTCTTCGCCTGAAAAATCAACAGTGACAGTTGACAGTGACGAAGACAAATTTGAGGACGATTCAGATGCCCTTCCGCTACGCCGGATACAACCCAGCAGGAACAGGAGACAGCCGAAAGTTCTGATTTACGACACTTTGGGTCAACCCAGTAGTGTTGCCAGGAATGCAGCAGCACATGTCATAGACTGTGTTTCTACACTACCTGTTTGCCCTAGCTGGTATTTAAGCCCAGACCGTTTTGTTGAGGACTCTAAAGTTGGTAACTGGATCCATGCCTATAACACTATGGTTTATTAATGTTCACTGAAATGTTAGATGTTATGTTCTGTGGTTAACAAAAGGACATTTTTTGCACTCTTAATGCTGACATTCCAGGTTAAATATTTTTGTATTATAAGTGATGGAACTAGTTAGAAGCTAAAGTCGCTCCATCAACTCTTGTCTGCAATAATCGATACAACCCTGTGTTAAAGAGGTTTACTAATTGGTTGGCTATAGGCAACAACATTTCACCAGGCTCCCTAGCGCTGTGGACCTGGTGGGAAGCTGTGAAATAACTGAGAGTAGATGTCGCAGGGAGAATGGTTCCTCAAGTAATTGTGTGACTACTTAACCTTGGCTCCCTATAGCTGTTGTGAGATAAGTAAGACAATGGTTCTTATATTAAAGTCTGCATATATCTGGGACGACATAACATTTTGTGGGGGAGAGTGTAAGGTATGTGAAAATCAGATCAAGTAAATTAATGGCATTTCTATTAAACCACCAGTAGATGGCAGCAGAGTAAAAAGCCTGAATGATGAGCACGTGTTCATCTAAAATGCTTCCCTGAGCACACGGAACCAAAAAGCATGATTTTCGTTGTTTGTAGGAAGCATTTTAGCAAAGTAAACATCCTACCAGAGCTGTAGTCATGTTTTGTTTGTGTTGCAGGTAAGAGGGAACATATCCATGGTTATAAATAGGGATGAGCCGAACACCCCCGAGTTCGGTTCGCATTCGAACTGGAACTTTTCAGAAGTTCGAATTCGAACACGAACTCAATACAGGTCAATGGGACTCAAAATTCGATTTTTAGAGTGCCCTCCAAGAGGGCATATATGCTAGATATTTGCCATAAAAGGGGTATGGGGGTCCGGGTAGTGTCCTGGGGGACAGGAAACAAGGACAAAAAGTAAAAAAAAAAACATTTTTAAAGGGACAGTGAGTTTTCCATGAAATAAGGGTTAAAAATAAATACGAAAAATTCCTTCAAATATCGTGCCTAGGAGGTCCCCATAACCAGCCCGTGAAGTGGCGGATTACACGGATGTATAGAAACATTTAAAAACAATGTCCGGGTTCGGGTAGTGCCCTGGGGGACAGGAAACAAGGACAAAAAGTTTTAAAAAAAACGTTTTTAACCCCTTCACTGCTGATGTCTTCCTTCAAACGCTCCCTTAAAACATTCCTATTTAGGGAAGCCTACCACCCAACTCACTGACGCAACCATCAATCACTCTCACCTTACAGTCCTCTCCTCCTGTTTCCAACCCCAACCCTCCTAGATTGTGAGTTCCTACGGGAATAGGGCCCTCATCTCCTCCTGTACTGTTTGTCAAATGTTGTTCAATGTTTTGTAACCCTGTCTGTACTGTGCTTATTGTACAGCGCTGCGGAATATGCTGGCGCTTTATAAATAAATAATAATAATAATAATAATAATGACGTGTGGGCTCAGTTACTCCCGCTGTATGCTGTGGAGGACGTGTCCCCTACGTCATCAGCTTTGCGGGACCCCCGGTGGAGATACTCACCTCTCTGTCCGGGGTCCCTTCGCGTCCTGACTTCAGCGTCCTCAGACGCTGAAGTCAAGCTCCTCCCGACGTAAATGACGTCATCGCGCCATGCGCAATGACGTCATTTTCAGGCGACCCCCTGGCAATGCTGGGAGATCGCCTGGAAGGGAGGGGGGGATCCTTTCGGATCCCTCTCCCTCCCGATCGGGAGGTCCCACAAAAAAAAGCCAGGCACCGCTTAAAAGGAGAGAGAGAGTCTCCCCTTTTAAGTGGTGCCTGGCTTTAACCCCTTAGGCACTGGGTCGCACTTCTGCGCATTGCGGCGCCAAAGTGCGGCCTAGCTCCGGTGGCGGCCGCCATCTTGGATGGCGGCTGCACCCCCGGGTCCCCCCTCACTGCCTGACGTCCTCACGCATAGCGTGATGACGTCAGATAGTCGGGGAACCCCTAGCTGCCCGGAATCCCCTGGTGGAGATAGGGGTTCATTTGAGGGTTCACAGAGATGCTGTGAGGTTATGTATAGAGATGCTGTGAGGTTGTGTATAGAGATGCTGATGGGGTTGTGTATAGAGATGCTGTAAGGCTGTGTATAGAGATGCTGTGAGGTTGCGTATAGAGATGCTGTGAGGTTGTGTATAGAGATGCTGTGAGACTGTGTATAGAGATGCTCTGAGGCTGTGTTTAGAGATGCTGATGGGGTTGTGTATAGAGATGCTGTTTGTGTATAGAGATGCTGATGGGGTTGTGTATAGAGATGCTGTGTATAGAGATGCTGATGGGGTTGTGTATAGAGATGCTGTGTGGCTGTGTATAGAGATGCTGTGTATAGAGATGCTGTGAAGTTGTGTATAGAGATGTTGTGTATAGAGATGCTGATGGGGTTGTGTATAGAGATGCTGTGAAGTTGTGTACAGAGATGCTGATGGGGATGTGTATAGAGATGCTGTGAGGCTGTGTATAGAGATGCTGTGAGGTTGTGTACAGAGATGCTGTGAGGCTGTGTATAGAGATGCTGTGTATAGAGATGTTGAAGGGGTTGTGTATAGAGATGCTGTTTGTGTATAGAGATGCTGATTGGGTTGTGTATAGAGATGATGTGTATAGAGATGCTGTGAGGCTGTGAATAGAGATGCTATGAGGTTGTGTATAGAGATGCTGTGAGGTTGTGTATAGAGATGCTGTGTATAGAGATGCTGAAGGGGTTGTGTACAGAGATGCTGTTTGTGTATAGAGATGCTGATGGGGTTGTGTATAGAGATGCTGTGTGGCTGTGTATAGAGATGCTGTGTATAGAGATGCTGATGGGGCTGTGTATAGAGATGCTGTGAGGTTGCGTATAGAGATGCTGTGAGGTTGTGTATAGAGATGCTGTGAGACTGTGTATAGAGATGCTGATGGGGCTGTGTATAGAAATGCTGATGGGGTTGTGTATAGAGATGCTGTGAGGCTGTGTATAGAGATGCTGATGGGGCTGTGTATAGAGATGCTGTGAGTTTGCGTATAGAGATGCTGTGAGGCTGTGTATAGAGATGCTGTGAGGCTGTGTTTAGCGATGCTGAAGGTTTTGTGTATAGAGATGCTGTTTGTGTATAGAGATGCTGTGTATAGAGATGCTGTGAGGCGGTGTATAGAGATGCTGAAGAGTTTGTGTATAGAGATGCTGATGGGGCTGTGTATAGAGATGCTGTGAGGCTGTGTTTAGAGATGCTGAATAGGGATGAGCTGTTCGGTTCGATCGGTTCGGAGTTCGCATCGAACATAGCCTGTTCGTTTGTTCTCGAACTACGAACATTTCCGGGTGTTCGCCGCGTGTTCGCCCACAATGCACCACAATGGACCACAATGCACTTTCCCACTGGCCTGAAGCTCGTAATTGGCTACAGCCTTGCACCTGACCACAGGTCTGGTGCAAGACAGGTTCAACACTATGCCAATCACGGCTCAGAGTCCTGATTAGGCAAATTTTGCCCAATCATGGGCTCACAGAGCTAAGTCCCGCAGCACACTATATAAGGTTTCCACGCAGCGCTGCTGCACACATTTGAGAGGAGATTTCAGAGGAGATAGTTGTTCTGTGCTCTTACTGCCGGTCTGCCACGCTACTGGGGGGGTCTGGGGGGGTCTCCTTTCTACCAAATATCTGGGAATTGAGGTGATCTGTCTCTTGTCACTGCCAGAAAGTATTTTGGGGTCACAAATTTCTACAAAATATTTGGGAATTGAGGTGATCTGTGTCTTGTGACTCACTGCCAGTACCACGCAGTATTTTGGGGGGTCACTAATTTTTACAAAATATCTGGGAATTGAGGTGATCTGTCTCTTGTCACTGCCAGCAAGTATTTTGGGGGTCAAAATTTCTACAAAACATTTGGGAATTGAGGTGATCTGTGTCTTGTCACACAGCCAGTGCCACGCAGTATTTTGGGGGTCACAAATTTCTACAAAATATTTGGGAATTGTTATTCGTGTGTTCTCACTGGCTGCCACCCATCAGGGGGTCTCACTGATTTATAGGAGGTTTCTGAGAGTTACTGTATGAATGCACTTGCTGGCCTGGCACCAAAAGCACAATATCTGGGTGCACTGACACCTTTACCAGATTCATATCTTTTTAATATAGGACCGCACGGTCCACCCCTGCACTCTTCCACAATACCACAGAGGGGTTACTGTATGAATGCACTTGCTGGCCTTGCACCAAAAGCACAATATCTGGGTGCACTGACACCTTTACCAGATTCATATCTTTTTAATATAGGACCGCATGGTCCACCCCTGCACTCTTCCACAATACCACAGAGGGGTTACTGTATGAATGCATTTGCTGGCCTGGCACCAAAAGCACAATATCTGGGTGCACTGACACCTTTACCAGATTCATATCTTTTTAATATAGGACCACATGGTCCACCCCTGCACTCTTCTACAATACTACAGAGGTGTTACAGTATGAATGCACTTGCTGGCCTGGCACCAAAAGCACAATATCTGGGTGCACTGACACCTTTACCAGATTCATATCTTTTTAATATAGGACCGTATGGTCCACCCGTGCACTCTTCCACAATACCACAGAGGGGTTACTGTATGAATGCACTTGCTGGCCTGGCACCAAAAGCACCATATCTGGGTGCACTGACGCCTTTACCAGATTCATATCTTTTTAATATAGGACCGTAAAAAAAAAAAAAAGGTTTTTTTTAACTTTTTGTCCATGTTTCCTGTCCCCCAGGGCACTACCCGGTCCCCCATACACCTTTTATAGCAAATATCTAGCAAATATGCCCTCTTGGAGGGCACTCTAAAAATCAAACTTTCAGCCCCATTGACTTGTATTGAGTTCGAGTTTGAGTTCGAATTCGAACATTTGGAAAGTTCGAGTTCGAATGCGAACCGAACTCGGGGTGTTCGGCTCATCCCTAATGCTGAAGGGGTTGTGTATAGAGATGCTGTTTGTGTATAGAGATGCTGATGGGGTTGTGTATAGAGATGCTGTGTGGCTGTGTATAGAGATGCTGTGTATAGAGATGCTGATGGGGTTGTGTATAGAGATGCTGTGAGGCTGTGTATAGAGATGCTGTGAGGTTGTGTACAGAGATGCTGTGAGGCTGTGTATAGAGATGCTGTGAGGCTGTGTATAGAGATGCTGAAGGGGTTGTGTATAGAGATGCTGTTTGTGTATAGAGATGCTGATGGGGTTGTGTATAGAGATGCTGTGTATAGAGATGCTGACGGGGTTGTGTATAGAGATGCTGTGTATAGAGATGCTGTGTATAGAGATGCTGATGGGGCTGTGTATAGAGATGCTGTGAGGTTGCGTATAGAGATACTGTGAGGCTGTGTATAGAGATGCTGATGGGGCTGTATATAGAGATGCTGATGGAGTTGTGTCTAGAGATGCTGTGAGGCTGTGTATAGAGATGCTGTGTATAGAGATGCTGATGGGGCTGTGTATAGAGTTGCTGTGAGGTTGTGCATAGAGATGCTGAGAGGTTGTGTATAGAGATGCTGTGAGGTTGTGTATAGAGATGCTGATGGGGCTGTGTATAGAGATTCCTTGCGGCGCCGAAGTGCTCCGGGTGGGGGCTGCCATCTTGGATGGCGACTCCACCCCCGGGTCCCCCCTCACTGCCTGACGTCCTCACGCATAGCGTGATGATGTCAGAAAGCCGGGGAACCCCTAGCTGCCCAGAATCCCCTGGTGGAGATAGGGGGTTCATTTGAGGGTTCACAGAGATGCTGTGAGGTTGTGTATAGAGATGCTGTGAGGTTGTGTATAGAGATACTGATGGGGTTGTGTATAGAGATGCTGTGAGGCTGTGTATAGAGATGCTGTGAGGCTGTGTATAGAGATGCTGAAGGGGTTGTGTATAGAGATGCTGTTTGTGAATAGAGATGCTTATGGGGTTGTGTATAGAGATGCTGTTTATAGAGATGCTGATGGGGTTGTGTATAGAGATGCTGTGAGGTTGTGTATAGAGATGCTGTGAGGTTGTGTATAGAGATGCTGTGTGGCTGTGTATAGAGATGCTGTGTGGCTGTGTATAGAGATGCTGATGGGGTTGTGTATAGAGATGCTGTGAGGCTGTCTATAGAGTTGCTGTGAGGCTGTGTTTAGAGATGCTGAAGGGGTTGTGTATAGAGATGCTGTTTGTGTATAGAGATGCTTATGGGGTTGTGTATAGAGATGCTGATGGGGTTGTGTATAGAGATGCTGTGAGGTTGTGTATAGAGATGCTGTGTGGCTGTGTATAGAGATGCTGTGTATAGAGATGCTGATGGGGTTGTGTATAGAGATGCTGTGAGGTTGTGTATATAGATGCTGTGTGTAACGACCGTACTACGGGTTGTGTAGCAGGTTGAGGTTGTGAGCCCAGGATGCAGTGATGAGGCAGGTTTCAGGATAAACAAAGAGTGTTTATTATAAATAAACACCGTGGCATGGGATCAGACAAGGTAACAGAAATAGAGACGTCAGGGTTCAGCAAGGGGTCTGGTACACGGGGAGTCTTAGATGGGGGGAGGCAGAGGAGGAGCAGGATGGAAGGGTACCGGTGTATGAAGTAATGAATGTCCAGAATAAAGCAGAGGATCCTTGGAGTCTTTGGTAGAGGGTTTCAGGGAGCTTTGGCAGATTGGTCTAGCAGACAGGAACTTCATTGAATGTGGAAGTCAAGGGTTGAGGGTGGGACTCCCTTATATGAAGGGCTAATCAAGGAGGATAAAGGGCAGGTTTGGATCCAGGGCCAGGACGTCAAAATGAGGAAGGTGCATTGTTCATACCAGAGCCTTGAAATCTGCAGGGGACATGCAGGATGTGAAACCAAAAGGGGGCGCCAGGGGGTGAGGGCCTCCAGGACCTTACACTGTGTATAGAGATGCTGATGGGGTTGTGTATAGAGATGCTGTTTGTGTATGGAGATGCTGATGGGGTTGTGTATAGAGATGCTGTGTGGTTGTGTATAGAGATGCTGTGAGGTTGCGTATAGAGATGCTGTGAGGTTGTGTATAGAGATGCTGCGAGGCTGTGTATAGAGATGCTGTGAGGCTGTGTTTAGAGATGCTGAAGGGGTTGTGTATAGAGATGCTGTTTGTGTATAGAGATGCTGATGGGGTTGTGTATAGAGATGCTGTGTATAGAGATGCTGATGGGGTTGTGTATAGAGATGCTGTGTGGCTGTGTATAGAGATGCTGATGGGGTTGTGTATAGAGATGCTGTGAGGTTGTGTATAGAGATGCTGTGTATAGAGATGCTGATGTGTTGTGTATAGAGATGCTGTTAGTGTATAGAGATGCTGTGAGGCTGTGTATAGAGATGCTGTGAGGTTGCATATAGAAATGCTGCGAGCTTGTGTATAGAGATGCTGTGTGGCTGTGTATAGAGATGCTGTGTATAGAGATACTGATGGGATTGTGTATAGAGATGCTGTGAGGTTGTGTATAGAGATGCTGTGTATAGAGATGCTGATGGGGTTGTGTATAGAGATGCTGATGGGGTTGTGTATAGAGATGCTGTGAGGCTGTGTATAGAGATGCTGTGAGGTTGCGTATAGAGATGCTGTGAGGTTGTGTATAGAGATGCTGTGTATAGGTTCGAGAGAGAGACTAATTAGGATTGAGCAAGGTTTAAGAATTATCCCTGTATTACACAAGAGTGAAAGGGAGTGAGTTCCCTTTGTTCTATGGGATCAGGCATGGGGGCTCTTTTGCTTAATGAGCTGACGCATGGCCGATTTGTGACTGGATGCAATAGGGAGAGGAATAATGGGAGGGAGGGGGAAGGGGGGGTATAAAAGACAAGGCGTAGGGGCAGTTTGTGTATTGCAGTTAATTTTCTTTTACTAAGAACTTCAGAGACAGGGCGGCGGCGAGCTCCATTTTGCATCACCATCATCGTATGAAAACCAATGACTGGATAAGTATTACTTGCAGTATCTATCTGTTATGCATACTCTATTATCATAAGTCTGCTACATATATATTCCTAGTTCCACTATTTATTGGAAAGATAGGTGTGGGTTTCCCATTGTACGGATTTGTAGGTTTATTTAGTGGATGCTTATTTATATTTGTTTCAATTTGCAATACTGTATTCCTTGTTCATTTGGTGTCCAGCTGCATGATAGTAATTTCTAATGGGTTATTGGTCTGGGATAACTCTGCCAGAATTCAGTGATTTGTTGTTTTGTATGTTATTAGGGGCATTAGGATTTCCAGTAATTTTGCTTTGGCTGTCTGTGGACTGCTGTGCCTTATTAGTTTATGTGCTCAGTATAGCGCATTACTGACTGTCCAATTTTAGTATCATCCATGGCTGCAGCCAAAATCATAATAAGCAACCCATATAAACACCGCAAACAAACACAGGGCCTCCCTATACACGCATGTGCCCTCACCATACACACAGTAGGAACTCACTATACATAGTGAAATCACACGTAGGACCTCGGTATAACACATGAAGTCACGCTAATGATGTAGCTATCATACACCCTGAAATCACGAAATTCCTCTCTATAACACACTGAAATCACTAATATAGTATAACACTAAGAGAAATATATATATTTTTTTATATATATATATATATATATATATAATAAACATAAAAGTAAAATAAAAACTTGCTATAACACGCCGTAATCACATAATAGAAACACACAGAAACCTAGCCATAGCACACGGAGACCCCACAAGGACCTAGCCATAGCACACGGAGACAACACAAAGGGAATGTAATCACAGATAGGAACTTGATATAACAGACTGAATCACTGGACATTAGTCACTATAACTCTATAGTGTGCCGAATGAGAAAAGCACCATACGTGCATTGCTGAGTAACACCTTTAGTGGATTCTCAAGCAGCTTCACATGCTGCCCTTTTATGGGGGTTATGATTTACAGGGTTATTCAAAGAGCTGTGTGTTTTAAATAATGTTGGAGTAACCCCAAGGGCAAAGCAATAAGTTGGTGAACAAATTAATTTGTATACTGTATTTAAGTTCACTATTCTAATTGTTGCAATTTTAAAGTGACACAGCAGCAATGTACAATCTTTTGTTTTGAGCACTTGCTACAGTTGAGTAAATAATTATTTAGAACGGTAACTTTGACTTTATTGAGGGAGAGGAGAGACTTATTTCAGGAATAGAGGAAACATGAGCAGTAACTCACTCATATTTCACACTTGTACCATCATCATAATAAAGCCTGCGAGTGGATAAGTATTAAGTGTATTTATTCGGGGAATTTTAAGCTATGTTGATAATATACTATATGTGTGTGTGTGTAATCTATTGGGTTAAATACGCGCTAATTTATCCGTTCTAGTGATTTGCATTGTTAGCTAGAATATGCTCGTTGATATTTGCTTCACTTTGTAATTCTTTATCAAACCTTATTATTTGTATAGTCTGTATGATCTTATAAACATAGGTAGTCAGTGACCGCATGGCTGGCAGCCATCTTAAACCTCAAAAAGTCCCATGTGCTTCTGCCAATGAGGAAGTGCTGCAGCAGTAACTGTACAATCTGTTTAAGCTTACATTTGCGCAACTAAATTAATCTAGATTGTTTCTGCCAGATTTATGAATATATACACATCTAAATGTGTCTGTTATAATTTCTGAAGAGGCTTATCAACTAAACAGTGATTCTGTATGTTAGCAAATGCTGTGTCATTAGGTTAGTTCGGTTGGTTTAACTTCGGGTCTATAGATTAATATACTAAGCAAGAAGCAGTTTCATTGTGGACGGAGGTTAAAGACTTTCACATGTGCAGCTTGGTTCTATTGATAAGGGATTCCAGGGCTGAGGACTCATAAAATGGAGGACAATGCAGCCACTTATGTACAGAACATCTTTGCTCTTTCTCAACTCAAAATGGAGACGGCGTTATTTACATTTCGCAAGGGGACACACACATACAGAGGGGGAAGGTGCACAAACAATGGAGTCACTCTCAGATGCGAACAATGGATCAGATAACAGTGAGCTGGTGACCTTAGTTGCTGGGGGGAGGGGCGGGGCTGATGGAAGCATGTGAAAACAAAAGGAATTCATTACTTACAGGGGGGTGTACACTATACAAAGACTGGATCGTAATACAGAGGTTACGCTATACAGAGGGAATACAATACTCTACATGATACACAGAGCAAGGGAATGTAAGGAAAATACATACAAATAAACATTGGGATGGCCGTTTCTTTGCAGAGGCAATAAGTAGGGAAGATGTTTCTGTTAGCTACAATTCATTCAATCAGGTGGTGATTTTGGTAAGGGTAGCTGGCGAGGGGACAGAGTTACCTATGCTTGATCTAGAGGCAGCCTTCAGGCCGTACTGCTGTGTCCAGGGGGTTTTCTTTTAATGGGGTGTAAATTCGATGGGTAATTTTACATCGATATCTGTTTACCCATTGGGGTGGGCAATATCCCGTGCCCCCTTTTTAAAGGCTTCCTACTTTTTTGCATTGCTTAGTGGAGAAGAGAGAGGGGAGGAGACGTATAGTACATTACTTGGACGATTTCATGGTAACGGGTTCCAAAGGGATTGAGAATGAGGTAGGATCGGGGGGGATAACAATATAAGTTTAGTTGATCGGGGAGAATTGTAGGTGGTTTGGGGGGAATGGCCAGAGATTAAGATCAAATGGTCTAGTGTAATTTCAAATGGTGATCAGGCAAATGGCCCAGGAGTGGATTCAATGGATGGGTGCTAGGCTTGTGCACCGATTTTTTTTTCGGTTCGGATCGGTTCGATTTGTTCGGATGTTTAAAATTTTCGATTCGGCTCGTTTCGACCGATTTCTGTTTCGATTTGGTTCGGTTCGTCTCGTTTTTCGTGTACATTTTTTTTTCGGAATATCGACCATTTTTCGTATTTTCGGGTCACTTTGCTCGTTTTTTGTATCTACTTTTCGTAAATTTCGGAAATTTTCGTTGTTTCGGAACTTCTGTTCTCCTCGTTTCAAAGTGTCTACGATAATTCTGGCGATTCTATCGTGTTTTTTTTATTAAATAAAGATCCTTTTTTTCTTATTAATAATTGAATATACATTTCACAACTTTATTTAATCATATTAAAATGGTATGAAAGCCAAGGAACAAAAAAAATGAACAAAACGATTTTAAAAACGCTAAACTGACCCGAATGCCACAAGAAACAAGTGATACGCATTTACAAATACAAAATTTACAGAATCAGCGATATAACCGATAATAGTTAAATATACGATTTCCAGAATTACCGAAATGGAACCGAAATCACGAATGGAACCGAAATCATGAATAGAGCAAAAATAAATTTCGATTTGACACATTTCAAGTCCATTCGAAAAATCCGAAAATTTTTGGTTTCGGCTCGGAAAACTTTTCGGATCTATCGGTTTTCCGGTCCGATCCGATTCGGAAATTCAGCCAAATCCGAAGACACGAATCGGGAAATTTCGTGAAAATTCCGAAATTCCGAAACCCGAAACGCACATCCCTAATGGGTGCAAAGCTTGGTGTTTCTGGAATTTTTTATTTTCAAATCGTCGGGGCAATACCATTGTGGGGGATAGAATTAAAAAAACAAAAAAAAAAATAAATAATTAATAAATAAATAAATAAGTAAAAAATAAAAAGAAATAAATTTAACAAAAAAAAAAACATCCCTCCCCCCCTTTTTTTTTTTCAAGGTGTGGTGCAAGTGGTGAATAACATGTCTGCATCATCACCGCAGGTTGTAGCCTATGTCAGGTATTTGGTGTTGATATGTTGTCTGCATCATCACTGCAGGTTGTAGCCTATGTCATGTATTTGGTGTTCATATGTTTGAAAAGCAAAATTAATTTCACGGCAAATCACATACCGGGGGTAAGGAAGGTGGTGGCGGATACATTGTCCAGTTTCAGGTGGGATGTGTTCCGACATTTGGCACCGGGAGGGGGGAGGAGGAAAGAAAGAAAAAAAAATAATAATAATAAAAATAAATAAATAAAAAAATTAAAAAATTAATTAATAATAATAAAAAAAAAAAAATTCCAGGGTGAACACTGCCCTCCATTTCTTTGCCAGATGGGGAGCAGTTAGAGGGCATCAATGATTTGGTGAGGAGATTGTTGTTGCAGAAGACATGGGCACCGTAGAGCAAGCAGTGAAAGGGTTGGATCGAGTTTTAAAGGGACAGAGGAGGTAGGGCAGAATGTTGTTTTCAAATAGCTACTGAAGTTCGGCGGTAAGTCAATAAAGGACAGCTTGGAACTATTTAGTGGTATTTCATACTTTGCTCGGTTAAAGGAAGAGGAGGACTGGGCTAAACAATTCGTGGTGAGGAAGATCTTGACAGCAGAGTACAAGTAGGAGATAAGATGGAGCTGATAACAATCTTTCTAGGGCAGCATTTGTTTTAGTTTTACAGCTGCCCTAAGGATTGAGGAAACAATTGCTCTAGGTGCCCATAGTGGGGAAGTATGCCCAGTGGTATGTATGAGGGGATACTTGGAGGCGACTCCTTCAAACGGTCGCATGTTCTGGGGGCACAAGGGTGGTACTAACTTGTCCGGGTATCAATTCAAAATGGTTCCGCAGCAGGCCACGGAGGGGCTTGGTTGAAAGGGGAGTTACATTTGCCCCCATTCTTTCAGGATAGGAGCTGCTGGTACTGAGGCAGAATTGGGATACCCAAAGGATCGAATTAAAAAGATGGGGAGATGGAAATGGGAAGTGTATAGGAGATATGTGAGGTCATTAAAGAAATGAAGGGAAAACTTATGGGGAACAATTGTTTTGTTTTAATAATAATAATTTGTTTCCTTGCTTCTTTTGGTTTCTTTTCAGTTCGGGTACACTGTGTGTGTGTGCATTACAGTTAAGGCTAGGGTCAGACGAGCGCATTTTCGCGTTGTCTTTGAAAAAGTGCGTTCGAACGAATGGATGCATTTTTTCACGGAGTACGCGATAGCAGTCATACGATGCGCATTTGCATCCGTGATTTTGTACGGATCATCAATAAAACAGTTTTGCATCTGGACGTTATGTTGGCCGGACATTAGCAGTGTCTGACATCTCCAATTCACGCACACACGCCGCTAGCGGACGCAGCGCACTCTGTACGTCAGTACTAGCAGTTTAACGTTCTCGACAAAATGCGTTCGTTTTCCACTTGCGTTGCGCAGCCGGACTTTTGTGCGGCCGTTCTTCGTATATTGGCCGTCATTGGACGTCATTTGCTGCTAGTGCGGCCGTGATTAAGTGCGCCTGCACGCGCGTTCGCACTGCGCTCGTCTGACCCTAGCCTAATAGTTTACATTTTGGTTATTTGCAGGACGTGCAATGAGAGTGCGGATCCTGGGACACTCCTATGTGCACTGGATGGAGAGTCATGCTGCTGGCACCAAGAGAGAAGCAACCCCGGGGTGCAGCGTAATTGAAGTAGGGATTAGATGGATAGGGAAGCAAGGTAGGGGGTGGGGCAGTTATTGGGAATAGCAAATACATCCAGGAGAAAGACGGGTAAGCCAGATATTATGGTACTACATTTAGGGGACAGCTAGAGAAGAGATAGGTATTGTGAGTGGTGAAATAGCGGCCTGGCACGTGGGGATGCAATGATAGGGGGAGGGTCTGCAGGGTACGGGGTTAGTGTGGTTTCGTACGACCAAGCTCAGGTGCCTTCCTGGTTTGCAGATCCTCTCGGCCTGCTATTTGCGATATAAAGAGACCCCTGAGTAGACGCGTGGTCACGCTACTTAGCCACGTGGGGCCGCTATTTCTGGGCAATATGTGTGGTGCATTGCATTTGCCGATGTTATCTGGCAAGGGTTTTGGAGCACCCCGAAATAGGAGCAAGAAGTGAGGAGTTCATTGAAGGAGTGATAAGGCTGGGAACACACTCATCATTGAAGGCGCGATAAGGAGCCTTTTGTGGGGTAAGAGGAAAGGTCACGTTTTTTTTTATTGGTGGCAGTAAAAAGAGGGTCCTCGTTTTTGGTGGCGGTGAAATAGGCGGCCTGGCACGTGGAGGGCGATAGTGGGGGGAGGGTCTGCAGGGTACGGGGTGAGTTGTGGTTTCGTACGGCCAGGCTCAGGTGCCTTCCTGGTTTGCAGATCCTCTCGGCCTGCTATCTGCCATAAAAATACACTGAGCAGACGTGTGGTCATTCTGCTTAGCCACGTGGGGCGCTATTTCTGGGCAATGCTTGTGGTGCATTGCAGTTGCCAGTGTTATCTGGCTGCCAGTGTTATCTGGTGTAGCGTATTTGGCGTACGAGGATCGATAATAATAATTCTGCCTTAGAGGCAAAGAATTTGGCCTTAAGTAATAAAAGACGTGACCTTTTCAAAATGCCAATACTTTGTTGTGTTTTCATTTACGGGAAAAGGGAGGGGGAGGGGGGGTAGTTGGTATTAAGAAGGTAACTTACATAGGAGAAGTTGTAAGAAGAGAATAGGGGTATAATTCTTAAGATGATGTGAGGCTGTGTATAGAGATGCTGAAGGGGTTGTGTATAGAGATGCTGTTTGTGTATAGAGATGCTGATGGGGTTGTGTATAGAGATGCTGTGTATAGAGATGCTGATGGGGTTGTGTATAGAGATGCTGTGTGGCTGTGTATAGAGATGCTGATGGGTTGTGTATAGAGATGCTGTGTATAGAGATGCTGATGGGGTTGTGTATAGAGATGCTGTGAGGTTGTGTATAGAGATGCTGTGTATAGAGATGCTGATGCGGTTGTGTATAGAGATGCTGTGAGGCTGTGTATAGAGATGCTGTGAGGTTGTGTATAGAGATGCTGTGAGGTTGTGTATAGAGATGCTGTGAGGCTGTGTATAGAGATGCTGTGTGTAAAGATGCTGATGGGGTTGTGTATAGAGCTGCTGTGAGGCTGTGTATAGAGATGCTGTGAGGTTGTGTACAGAGATGCTGTGAGGCTGTGTATAGAGATGCTGTGTATAGAGATGCTGAAGGGGTTATGTATAGAGATGCTGTGAGGCTGTGTATAGAGATGCTGACAAGGTTGTGTATAGAGATGCTGTGAGGTTGTGTATAGAGATTCTGTGTGGCTGTGTATAGAGATACTGTGTATAGAGATGCTGATGGGGTTGTGTATAGATGATGTGGGTGGGGATACCCTTATGGCGCTTCCCGGGTTTGTGTGGATATGGGTAGCGTGTATGCTGCCAATAGGGGGTTGTAGCAGAGCCTATAACTGCTACTGTATAGTGAAGCAGAAGAGGGGGTTCCCGCTATATGGCGCTCCTCGCTGAAGAATGGGTGATTCTATCTGAAGAAATCCCCTTGTGATTTGAGCTCCTGTTTTCAACAAGTATCTCTAGGACGGCAAACAAAGCCCTTGCGATGTATATGTATATACAATAACATGCAAAATACGTCAAAACATGCGCATACATTAAGTTTGATTAATACAGTGGCTAGATGTAGCACAGAAAGTGTTAGTCTCTGTCCGAGATTGCCATCTAGTGGCTGGTGGGCATATACCCAAAGTCTCTTTTAAAAAACAGGCCTTGATTTCCTTCTCCTGGTAAAATGCATCGGTTGTTCTTCCTTGTATCTCGGTTCCTCTCTCTTGGTCTTGTGCCTCCAAGACAGAGAGTCGGAGTTAGGGAATTGTATCTCAGAAAAATTCCAGAAAAAATTGGAGTGGATTAATCCACATGCACTTACGTTTTGCTCTGTCTCCCAGACGGTCTTTTTGGAATGTTTCACCGGTATGTTCCCCTCTGGTTCGCCTTCCTCTGCTCCTGCGGTGTTCCTTTATGGAGTTAGGCTTCCACGAATCCAATGTAGCCCTTTTCTGGGTGCTAGAATGGAAGTGGGGGCTGGGTTCCTTGGAATAAAAACGCTGGATGCAGGGATACGGCTAAAATTGGGGTTTAATTGGTGATAACAAAATGAATAAAAAAGAACAGTGGGTCAGGCAGTAAGTGTTCCAATGGGTGAAGATGGATAAAAGGTCCTCCAAAACGCGTTTCGCTAGGTTGCCACTAGCTTCATCAGTTGGATGGACTCTATTTTACAATTCGAAAATTTATACAGTACAAAAAAGGCGCGAATCGTAATTCGTTCGTAAGCGCATGCGCGAAAATTCGTTTCTTTGTAGGTGTGTCTTTTTCGTATGTACGGAATTCCGTTTTATAAATAAATACGATTTTTCGTCCGTACTTGGTTGTGAGTGCGTCTTTTCGTATGTGTAAGGATTTGTTCGTTGTAAATACGATTTTTTTTTTTGTGTAAATACGATTTTTCGTCCGTGTTGAGATCCGTTTCATTGTGGGTAGGTCTTTTCGTCCCTGGGTGATGACATCATCTTGGTTGTCCTCTATTCTGGCTCTGTTCTTCTTCCAATAGGGAGGTGCTTGCTATGCGTTCTCAGGAAAAAGCATGTGCTTGTTGCATAGAGTTCTATTCTAGGCATACATTCAGTAGGTCAGTCCAGGAACATAAGTTTTACCAAGAGGGCTACAGAATATCTGGATATTAGATGGTCAAATTATTGTCCATAGGGAGGCCATGAGTATAAGTATAATTCCTAGTAGTCCCCATAGTTAAGCGTGAGAGGGTACATGGTCCTATCTAGATAGTGAGGAGTGTTTGAGGTCTAATGCTTGGTGATGGAAATGCTATCACACATCCCTACCTGTACATAAAAAGGGATTGGACGTGAAATGGGATAACCATGTGGAAGATGGTGTTCCATTGGATGTTATACTCTTGTTAGGTTATAAGTAATTCCAATATTGGATAACATACTTAGCTCTGTGTAATTTGCATACATTCAGTGAGGGTATAAACACTCTGTGTGGGAATTGAAGAGGTTATATCGTGTGGTAGTCCGGTGGGGTCTAATATATGATGTTTTCTAGAGGAAATGACAGATTTCAAAGTCCATATTAAGACCAGCAGGGTGTAGAGTTCCGAACTCATATATAAATCTCATCTCTTCTTTGCCCAGTAGTTTGATTGCATCTCCCCCTCTTCTTTGCGGGTGGATTTTTTTGAGGGCTAGGAATTCGAGGTTCTTTGGATCGCAATTATGTGATTTCTTGAAGTGTAGAGGTACACTGTGCGTTTCCAAACCCTTCGATATGTTCCTAATGTGTTCTCTGACTCTTACATTGAGAGCTCTGGTTGTTCTCCCAATGTACTTAAGACCACAAGGACAGACTAGAAGGTACAGGACGTTCTTAGAGAAGCAGGTTAGGATGTCGCGGATTTTCCATTTTCCTCTTTTGTGATCTACTTCTTTAATGATTCTTTTTTTATTCCCCGTGCTCCTACAGCTTAAGCAGTTACCACAGCCGTGGAATCCCTTTTCTATCTGGAAATACTCTTTTTTATTTCTTGACTGGGCTGGGTATTCGCTCCTAGTAATGGCCTTCTTCAGGTTCCCTGTTCCCCTACAGACGAATCGGGGTTTTTCTGGAAGGACTTCCACCAGTGCGGGGTCCTGTCTAAGAATAGGCCAGTATTTGGAGATGATCTTTCTAATGGCTTTGTTCTGTTGGTTGTAGGTGTAAATTATAGGGAGTTGGGGTTTCTGGGTGTCATTTCTAGTTTTGTATTTCAGGAGGTCTGTCCTATCCCTTTCTCTTATTTCTTTTCTTGTCTCTTCCAGTGTATCTGGGTCATACCCTTTCTCCTTGAACGCTTCTTGCAGTCTTTCTGTTTGTTTGTCGAAGACATTGATATCTGTACAATTTCTCCTTAATCTCAAGATTTGGCTTTTCGGCACCCCTTCCAGCCACTTCTCCAAATGACAGCTGGTTTTGTCTATGAAGTTGTTACAGTCTACAGGCTTGAAAAAGGTTTTGGTGGCTATTCCATTGTCCTTCCGGTATATTGTCAGATCGAGGAAGAAATACCTTAGGGACGTAGACGATTATAAGAAAGGCAACGTCTGGAAACTCTCACAAACAGAGAAAGACACTCAGGCAGAGGACCCCGGAGAGGACAAAGAGTTCAAGAATGAACGGAAAAATCCTAATCATAACATCAGACACCGGGAGGCAAGCCACATACCACGCACACCTAGAAGACCCCCCAGGAGAGGTCCCTTCTATAAAACCCTAACCCCCAGATACTCAAGAAGAAGCTTTGGAGAGAGACAGGGAGAAGGAAGAGTAGAAAACTGGACTTACATTCCAACAAAATACAACCAACTTCCCATACAGAGAAAGGAAGGAAGAAATAACCCAGGCAGGGAATACTATAGTACACAAAACATATCAAGAGATCCTCATTACAAAAGGACCCATCAGGAGGACCGACAATATAGGAACCGGAACACCACAACATACCCCCACAAGTCCCCATATAGGAGACACCCAGATGAAAGTATACATCCAAACACCCCATACCATGAACATAGAAAGATGGATTTTCAGTGGGCTTCACCGAAAGAACAAAGGAAGCGGAAACCAGAAACAACTTGGAGCCCAGAAAAGACCAAAGAGAGAGGGAATCCACAAAGAATAAGAAAAAGAGAAAGAGAACCGTCCATACAGGGAAAAAGACCAAGAGAAAAATACGAGGATGTAGAGGAGGAAGAAGACCAAGAACCACTAAAAAGACAAAAATACAGAACAACGGAGGCATCTTTAATCTGACAGATAAAACACTTACCCAAGAACAGGAGAGTGTTTTACGAAAGGGCCTCAAATTTGCACCAACCAATCATGTGAACCACTTTGACATGTATATAGATCTCCAGAAGTTCAAAAGAACCCTCTGCCTAAAAAAATATTTTCAGAAGAACCCCATAGAAAGAGAGTGCACAACAGGAGTATATCAACACACTGGATTGAAAGAAAAATCTCACTTTTTTCCCAGATCTATGATCTCACAAGAGATCAGTACCTTCGAAAAAATGGTAACACAGGACATAGAAAAAATAAAGGGTAACAACAAGAGAAATAATCTCACCGCAAATGAAAATAAGGCTCTCAGACAACTAGCAGAGGACAAAGAAATTATAGTGAAACCAGCCGATAAAGGAGGAGGCACGGTAATCCTATCCACTAAATACTATGAAGAAGAAGCATATAGGATCCTGAACGACTACACTACTTACAAAAAACTCAAGGGTGATCCAACTGTGGAAATGAAAGAGAAATTCGATGAATTTCTCGATAGAGGCTATGCTTTAGGAATCATTAACAACAATGAGTACAAATATATGAAAATAAATCATCCACGCCGACCAGTTTTCTACCATTTACCTAAGATACATAAAAACCCCACGAGACCTCCAGGAAGACCCATAGTGTCGGGTATAGACTCTATGTCCAGCAGATTGTCGGAGTACATAGACAAAATACTCCAACCCTACGTAAACCAAACAACGTCACACTTGAAAGACACCCTGAACATTCTCCAGGACCTAGACAAAATACAATGGAAGGAACACTACATCCTAGTGACGAGCGATGTGAGTGCATTATACAGTAACATACCCCACGTGGAGGGAATCGCAGCTGTCAAAAACATCCTAGGAAAAACCAACTCACTCCCCCCCGAACAAATAGACTATATCCTTGAAGGAATCCATCTCATCCTCACCAATAACTACTTCTGGTTCAATGAGGATTTCTACCTGCAGGTGAAGGGAACCGCGATGGGAACCAAATTTGCACCAAGCTTCGCGAATCTCTTCATGGCAGAGTGGGAAGAACCGTTAGTACAGGAAGGAGGGGAAAACATCGTCCTGTACAGAAGATATATAGACGATATTTTCCTGATTTGGGGAGGAGGAGAACAGAGCCTAGAAGAATTCATTGTAACAATGAACAGAAAAGATATCAACATCAAGTTGGAAACCCAATGGAGCAAAGAGGAAGTGAACTTCCTCGATCTGACAATATACCGGAAGGACAATGGAATAGCCACCAAAACCTTTTTCAAGCCTGTAGACTGTAACAACTTCATAGACAAAACCAGCTGTCATTTGGAGAAGTGGCTGGAAGGGGTGCCGAAAAGCCAAATCTTGAGATTAAGGAGAAATTGTACAGATATCAATGTCTTCGACAAACAAACAGAAAGACTGCAAGAAGCGTTCAAGGAGAAAGGGTATGACCCAGATACACTGGAAGAGACAAGAAAAGAAATAAGAGAAAGGGATAGGACAGACCTCCTGAAATACAAAACTAGAAATGACACCCAGAAACCCCAACTCCCTATAATTTACACCTACAACCAACAGAACAAAGCCATTAGAAAGATCATCTCCAAATACTGGCCTATTCTTAGACAGGACCCCGCACTGGTGGAAGTCCTTCCAGAAAAACCCCGATTCGTCTGTAGGGGAACAGGGAACCTGAAGAAGGCCATTACTAGGAGCGAATACCCAGCCCAGTCAAGAAATAAAAAAGAGTATTTCCAGATAGAAAAGGGATTCCACGGCTGTGGTAACTGCTTAAGCTGTAGGAGCACGGGGAATAAAAAAAGAATCATTAAAGAAGTAGATCACAAAAGAGGAAAATGGAAAATCCGCGACATCCTAACCTGCTTCTCTAAGAACGTCCTGTACCTTCTAGTCTGTCCTTGTGGTCTTAAGTACATTGGGAGAACAACCAGAGCTCTCAATGTAAGAGTCAGAGAACACATTAGGAACATATCGAAGGGTTTGGAAACGCACAGTGTACCTCTACACTTCAAGAAATCACATAATTGCGATCCAAAGAACCTCGAATTCCTAGCCCTCAAAAAAATCCACCCGCAAAGAAGAGGGGGAGATGCAATCAAACTACTGGGCAAAGAAGAGATGAGATTTATATATGAGTTCGGAACTCTACACCCTGCTGGTCTTAATATGGACTTTGAAATCTGTCATTTCCTCTAGAAAACATCATATATTAGACCCCACCGGACTACCACACGATATAACCTCTTCAATTCCCACACAGAGTGTTTATACCCTCACTGAATGTATGCAAATTACACAGAGCTAAGTATGTTATCCAATATTGGAATTACTTATAACCTAACAAGAGTATAACATCCAATGGAACACCATCTTCCACATGGTTATCCCATTTCACGTCCAATCCCTTTTTATGTACAGGTAGGGATGTGTGATAGCATTTCCATCACCAAGCATTAGACCTCAAACACTCCTCACTATCTAGATAGGACCATGTACCCTCTCACGCTTAACTATGGGGACTACTAGGAATTATACTTATACTCATGGCCTCCCTATGGACAATAATTTGACCATCTAATATCCAGATATTCTGTAGCCCTCTTGGTAAAACTTATGTTCCTGGACTGACCTACTGAATGTATGCCTAGAATAGAACTCTATGCAACAAGCACATGCTTTCTCCTGAGAACGCATAGCAAGCACCTCCCTATTGGAAGAAGAACAGAGCCAGAATAGAGGACAACCAAGATGATGTCATCACCCAGGGACGAAAAGACCTACCCACAATGAAACGGATCTCAACACGGACGAAAAATCGTATTTACACAAAAAAATCGTATTTACAACGAACAAATCCTTACACATACGAAAAGACGCACTCACAACCAAGTACGGACGAAAAATTGTATTTATTTATAAAACGGAATTCCGTACATACGAAAAAGACACACCTACAAAGAAACGAATTTTCACGCATGCGCTTACGAACGAATTACGATTCGCGCCTTTTTTGTACTGTATAAATTTTCGAATTGTAAAATAGAGTCCATCCAACTGATGAAGCTAGTGGCAACCTAGCGAAACGCGTTTTGGAGGACCTTTTATCCATCTCCACCCATTGGAACACTTACTGCCTGACCCACTGTTCTTTTTTATTCATTTTGTTATCACCAATTAAACCCCAATTTTAGCCGTATCCCTGCATCCAGCGTTTTTATTCCAAGGAACCCAGCCCCCACTTCCATTCTAGCACCCAGAAAAGGGCTACATTGGATTCGTGGAAGCCTAACTCCATAAAGGAACACCGCAGGAGCAGAGGAAGGCGAACCAGAGGGGAACATACCGGTGAAACATTCCAAAAAGACCGTCTGGGAGACAGAGCAAAACGTAAGTGCATGTGGATTAATCCACTCCAATTTTTTCTGGAATTTTTCTGAGATACAATTCCCTAACTCCGACTCTCTGTCTTGGAGGCACAAGACCAAGAGAGAGGAACCGAGATACAAGGAAGAACAACCGATGCATTTTACCAGGAGAAGGAAATCAAGGCCTGTTTTTTAAAAGAGACTTTGGGTATATGCCCACCAGCCACTAGATGGCAATCTCGGACAGAGACTAACACTTTCTGTGCTACATCTAGCCACTGTATTAATCAAACTTAATGTATGCGCATGTTTTGACGTATTTTGCATGTTATTGTATATACATATACATCGCAAGGGCTTTGTTTGCCGTCCTAGAGATACTTGTTGAAAACAGGAGCTCAAATCACAAGGGGATTTCTTCAGATAGAATCACCCATTCTTCAGCGAGGAGCGCCATATAGCGGGAACCCCCTCTTCGGGTTGTGTATAGAGATGCTGTGAGGCTGTGAGGTTGTGTACAGAGATGCTGTGAGGCTGTGTATAGAGATGCTGTGAGGCTGTGTATAGAGATGCTGAAGGGGTTGTGTATAGAGATGCTGTTTGTGTATAGAGATGCTGATATTGTGTATAGAGATGCTGTGTATAGAGATGCTGATGGGGTTGTGTATAGAAATGCTGTGTGGCTGTGTATAGAGATGCTGTGTATAGAGATGCTGATGGGGCTGTGTATAGAGATGCCGTGAGGTTGCGTATAGAGAGGCTGTGAGGCTGTGTATAGAGATGCTGTGAGGCTGTGAGGTTGTGTACAGAGATGCTGTGAGGCTGTGTATAGAGATGCTGTGTGGCTGTGTATAGAGATGCTGTGTATAAAGATGTTGATGGGGCTGTGTATAGAGATGCCGTGAGGTTGCATATAGAGAGGCTGTGAGGCTGTGTATAGAGATGCTGATGGGGCTTTGTACAGAGATGCTGATGGGGTTGTGTATAGAGATGCTGTGAGGCTGTGTATAGAGATGCTGTGAGGCTGTGAGGTTGTGTACAGAGATGCTGTGAGGCTGTGTATAGAGATGCTGTGTGGCTGTGTATAGAGATGCTGTGTATAGAGATGCTGATGGGGCTGTGTATAGAGATGCCGTGAGGTTGCGTATAGAGAGGCTGTAAGGCTGTGTATAGAGATGCTGATGGGGCTTTGTACAGAGATGCTGATGGGGTTGTGTATAGAGATGCTGTGAGGCTGTGTATAGAGATGCTGGTATAGAGTTGCTGATGGGGCTGTGTATAGAGATGCTGTGAGATTGTGTATAGAGATGCTGATGGGGCTGTGTATAGAGATGCTGTGAGGTTGTGTATAGAGATGCTGATGGGGCTGTGTATAGAGATGCCTTGCGGCACCAAGTGCGGACTAGCTCCGATGGGGGCCGCCATCTTGGATGGCGGCTCCACCCCCGGGTCCCCCCTCACTGCCTGACGTCCTCACGCATAGCGTGATGACGTCAGATAGCCAGGGAACCCCTAGCTGCCCAGAATCCCCTGGTGGAGATAGGGGGTTCATTTGAACCCCGATATCTCCAGGCAGCTAGGGGGTCATGGAGGGTGTCAATCGAAAGGCCTGAGCATGCCCTTTTGAATGATACCCAACATGACCAGGTATAAAGTTTAAAAAAAAACTGTATTTTTTTGTGTTATTTTTATTAATGCAACAATATTTTTCACATTTAAATTATAATGTGAACAATGATGCTGCACTAATGATTTTTTTCTATGGGGTGCGTTTGCTATAGATCACGTAATTCCCCCCACAAAATGTAACAAGTCCCCATTTCTAATTTTTGTACAAGCGCACCCCATAGAAAACATAACCACAAACGCTCATGTGCTAAAATGTGAAAAAAAAAACACTTTACACACTGCAGATGATTAAAAATTCAATTTTTATTGCATTTTTTGTCATAATATACAGGCAGGACATGACGTATACATATAAAAATGATATATTTTGAATCTGCGGAGTCTGCCGGAAAGAACGATATCTAATATGTCTGGGTCATTTAATAAAATGTGGCTTCAAATCGCGTTTAAACATGATGAGCGAAAGCGGTAAAAATGAGCTGAGCACACAGCAGTGAAATTCAGCGTATCAGAGGAAGATTTAGTAGAGAAATTAACACTTCTCAGAAGCACAGGTGTTGTTTGATACATCTGGAGACACCACACCCTCAGTATAGTCTACATACATACAATGTATCAAATTCATTAAACCAGACTAAAAACACCTGTTGTTTACGCAGTTTGAGAACACAGGTCATTTAGAGGTGAGAATCTTTGAAAGTACACCTTAGTTTTTAATTCAATATCTAATAAACCGTTGCTTATAATATTCTGCAGTAAAAAGTCTCTTTATTTCTAGATTTTTTAGTATTTTTTAAGCATTTTTTATACTTTTTTTAAAACAATTTTTTTTTCTAACACGCTAAAAAGTTTGAAGTTCGCGAACTTGTGAACGGCCAAAGTTCGAATCGAACTCCGAACTGATCGAACCGAACAGCTCATCCCTACTCCTCAAATGGTGACAGTACAGTGCATGCATTCTTGATCATCAGCCACTGCGGGGGGGGGGGAAACAAGTTGTCCTGAACCTGTCCTTGTGCCATACTCACACAGGTACTCGTTGATGGCCCTCTGCTGCTTGTGCAGACGCTGCAGCATTGCTAATGTGTAGTTCCACCGGGTGGGCATGTCACAGATCAGAAGGTTTGTGGGAAGGTGGAATTCTCTTTGAATTTCTGCCAGGCGAACACTTGCTGGGAATGACCATCTGAAGTGGCTGCAGACTTTTCTGGCCTGGCTGAGAAGCTCTGCCAGCCCTGGGTACCTAGTTAGGAAACGCTGTACCACCAGATTTAGGACGTGTGCTAGGCATGGTACATGCGTCAACTTACCCAGGCGTAGGGCGGAGAGAAGGTTGCTGCCATTATCACAGACGACTTCCCAGCTGAAGCTGGCATGGTGTTAACCATCTCTGCACCTGCCCCTTCAGAGCTGACAGAATTTCTGGCCCGGTGTGGCTCCTGTCCCCTAAACAAACCAGCTCAAGCACAGTATGGCATCTTTTTGCTTGAGTCATTGCGTAGCCCCTGTCACGAGTCGGATTAACTGCCACTTCGCCAGACACAGAAGGAGGAGGAGGAGGAAGAGGGAGAAGTGTTGGTGGAGCAGACAGACCTCATAAAAGCAGCTTTCTGGAGGCGTGGTGGATGAACAAGCTCCAGCACAGAGCACCGTCTTAGATCCTTCCCAGCTGCAATCAGAGTTACCCAGTGTGCCGTAAAGGAAATGTAACGGCCATGTCCATGCTTGCTGGAGCACGTGTCTAAAGTCACATGCACCTTGCTGCTGACTGCCATTCCCAATGACTCGATAACATTGTCTTCCACGTGCTGGTATAGTGCTGGAATGACCTTCTGTGAAAAGTAATGGCGTTTTGGAACCTGCCACTGTGGTATAGCACATTCAGCAAATTCACAGAAGGAAGCTGAGTTTACCAGCTGGAAAGGCAGCAGCTGTAATGCGAGTAATTTTGCTAAGCTGGAATTTAGACGCTGTGCTTGGGGATGGTTGGGACTATATATTTTTTACGCTGCAGCAGCTGGGGCAACATAATCTGACTGCGTAAATCTTCAGCTGATGGGATGCTGTCACATTGTGAGGAAGGACCTGGTACATCCATTACTGTAGCATCATCCCTGTCAGTGGAGGTTGGAGTCAATGACATGGCAGGACATATAGTGGGGGTAGAGACAGGTGAGGAGGACCTACGCAAAGCTTTGCGCCAACGGGATGCGTGGCAGGTGGTCATATGTCGCCTCAAGCACGTGGTACCTAAGCGTCCGGTGTCTTTCCCACGCTTGAGCCTCATCTGACATAGATTACAAATAGTAACGGTGGGGTCTGCTGCACATTTCTTAAAGAACTCCCAGACAGCAGAGTTCCTGGATGTGTGCTTTGAGACAACAGCGCTCTGCACCTGAGCAGCTCTGACATCTGATGCCTTGGACTGGCTAGTGCTACGGTTTTTCATAGAGGACATTGTGCCTTGTGTTTGTTGTGCCTCCTCCTCCTCACTCGATTCCTCTGTTCGATAAGGCACCCAGGTGGAGTCAGTGACCTCATCATCATTGTCATCACCCCCTATCTCCTCGTCACTGGAGCCAACTTGGCAGTATGCTGCCAGGGCCGGTGCTAGACTATTTTGCGCCCTAGGCAAGACCAGCTACTTGCACCCCCCCCCCCCAAAAAAAAAAAGCAACACAACATGAAACTGCTAAATTTCTTTTTATTTTCAAGAATAAAGTTTGAAAAGCACCAATAGTAAAATAAATATAAATAAACTGTATTAAACCATCTTAAATTAACTATTAAATAAATATAAATTAACTGTATTGAACAAATATTAATTAACTATTTTTCTTAACGAAAACCAAAAAAAAAAATAACAGGGTTATTAAGAGAGCGTAAAAAGCAGGAGAATAACTGGAGAATGAAAAATTCTAGGTCAGAATAGCCAAACCAGAAAAATTCTCAGTTTGCTGCAGCAGTGTCGTTGAACCCTTTGGATGCGAATTTTTAATCCAAAATGGCCGACGATTTCTTAATGAAAAATTCAGATTGTTTTTCAGATCACTCGGACAAAATATAATAAAGAGAAGCAGTCACATAGGGAGGGACTCCAGGGGGTATGATGATGGTGTGAGGAGGGGGCCACACAGGGGGTATGATGATGGTGTGAGGAGGGGGCCACACAGGGGGTATGATGATGGTGTGAGGAGGGGGCCACACAGGGGGTATGATGATGGTGTGAGGAGGGGGCCACACAGGGGGTATGATGATGGTGTGAGGAGGGGGCCACACTGGGGGTATGATGATGGTGTGAGGAGGGGGCCACACAGGGGGTATGATGATGGTGTGAGGAGGGGGCCACACAGGGGGTATGATGATGGTGTGAGGCCCTCACACCATCATATACCCCCTGTGTGGCCCCCTCCTCACACCATAGCCACTGATCTTTCTGTTCAATGTAATATACATGGCCTGATGGGACATGGACAGGGAGGTGATTGAACTTCTATTCCTTTAATACTCGGTGAGAGAGAGAGATGATAATAATTTACAAAAGCTGACAATTGTTGTGGTATTGGAGCCACCATGTTAACCCTTTGACTCCCAGTCTGCAACTCAGCAGGTTATCCCGGGTGTCTGTGAGTGTGGTGCCGTGCTGCAGACTTGCACAATGATTGCTCAGGGGCAGGCTGACTGAGTGTGCACTCCCAGAGCCAGAGGAGGTAACTCTGACGGGTTCTGGAACTTCTGGGTGTTCCCAGCACGGCAGCACCGCCTGCATCTGCATGAGCGGGTGCGTGTGTGAGCCCCAGCAGGGGAGGGGGTCAGGGTCACATAATACAGACGCTCTGCAAGGAGACAGTGAACAGAACGAGGCTTCCTGCAGCCTTCCTATGAAATTGCGCCCCCCCCCCATCAACCTTCTTATACCTCCTTAACGATGGGTTCCAATCAACCTTATCATACGGCTAATTGTTGGCCCTGATCCACCAGTATATTTCAACCTTATTGTCATACTCCCATGAAATCAAGCAAAATTATCAGGTTTCATGTTGTTGGTGGGCCAGGGCCTCCATAACCATTTAGACAAATTAAGAACGTGAACCACCTTGTGCGTGTGGTACGCTGCGGGTGAAGCGTCGGCTTGCGTGTGAGGTGACGCAGAGCACAGGGAAGTGGAGTTGACTGAAATTCAACCAATCAGTCCACTCGTATGATCGGTGCATCTGTCATGCAGTGACACGCCAATTCATAAGCTCATTCTGATTGGTCAAAGTTCGACATTTTCATCTCCCGACGCTCAGCTACGTGTCCTGCTACCGACTGAGCACAGCAGAGGAAACCAGCGAGACACACAGAGTGTGCGACTCTGTCTCACAACGCATCGTGCACAGCAGCCTTTACTCAATGGTGACATTTTATTTGGAAAAAGGAAAAAAAAACAATGGCAAAATGGATACACCTAAAATACCCTAAAAAAATAATTAAAGAATAAATATCCAAAAAATAATAAATATATATTTATTATAATCATACGTCTTTTTTTCCTTGTCCCCTCTTTGCATAACAGATGGGAAACTCGAATCGGGGTCCCTCATTCAGGGATTGTGCACATTCCGGCTGTAGCATTGATCCTTGCTAACCTGATATGGTCTGCGCAGCGCTGGTGAAATTCTTCCCGATCGCATGAATTCAATATGACATGAGCTACCACACAGGGCTTTTTAATACACGCTAAGCAAAGCAGGTGGTCGCCAGCAGTTATTCTCAGCGACCTGATTATCAACCCAAAACAACCCCCCCCCCATACCTGACAGCAGGCCAGGCAGGCAGCACGCTCAGACTGGACACAGCAACTCGAGTCTGCAAGGCACACACTGACACTCCTGTCTCCACACGGTCACCACACACGACGGCGATGCCTAGTCTCCGCCTCCTCCTTCCCAGGCTTCCTTCCAGCGGCGTCTGACGTGGGGCGGGGCGCGCGTGCTGCCACCAGCCCCACCACGTGCAGGCGCCGCTGACGTAACGTTGCGTCACGTGCACTGCGGAGCGGGCGGAGCCTGGATGGTGCAGGCGCAGCGCAGTGTGTGTGTCTGTGCACTGCTCTGCCTCAGAGTCTCTGGACATGTAGATTGCGGGCGGCGCCCCGGGCCCGGCCCGGCCGTGCCCGGCGCGGCCGCGCCCCCGGCGCGCCTGGCGGACACTAACGCACAATTTTTTTTTTTGGGCCCGGCGCTGCGCCCTAGGCGGGCCTGCGCTCTAGGCGGCCGCCTAGCTCGCCTAGCGGCAGCGCCGGCCCTGTATGCTGCAGCTGTTGGGGCAACATGAGTGCCAGTTATTTGTGAGTCACTGGCACCCCCTTCCTCTAGGTTCATTATACTCCCTTCCTCAACCTCAGAGATTGAATCAGAGCACTGTAGTTGCTGCGCATCCTCAAGCAGCATGTCACTGTCATTGTAGTCAAACAATTCAGGTGACTCCTCCGTGTGTGATAGTGAGACTACGGCAGGAGTAGCTGTGGACATGGAGGCTGCATTAGATGCTTTGGCAGCTGAGGTGGACTGTAAACCACTACAAGCCTGACTGGCAGAGGACTCGGAGGATGAGGATCGCCTGGTTAGCCAATCCACCAAATTATCTGTATGTTGATGCTGCTTAAAATGGCCAGCACCAGTTAGAAAGGACAAGCGTGCCCCTGCAGAGGATGCACGACGTCCACGATGACCAGAGGCACAGCCTCTCGACACAGAGGCTGCTTGCCCTCTTATCTGTGTCTGGGAGCGTCTGCCTGTCCTTTTTGGTCTTTCTGACATGGTGAGTGATACAGTATATAGATTAAAGATATACAGAACTCTGATTCAACTCTGTTATAAAAATTGGAGATATGCTGCAGAACTCTGATTCAACTCTGCTATAAAGATTAAAGATTTCCAGAACTCTGGTATAACTCAGTGAGACTCCCTGATAGCTGGCAGCCAGTGACAAGACACAGTTTACAATTCTCAGAAATCTGATAGAAGTATGTGGGACCCCCTGATAGCTGGCAGTGAGAAGACACAGATTACAATTCCCAGAAACCTCCTATAAATCAGTGAGACCCCCTGATGGGTGGCAGTGAGAATACAAAGATTACAACAATTCCCAGATATTTTGTAGAAATGAGACCTCCAAAATACTTGGTGGAAGTGAGAACACACAGATTACCACAATTCCCAGATATTTTGTAGAAATTACTGACCCCAAAATACTTGGTGGCAGTGAGAACACACAGATTACCACAATTCCCAGATATTTTGTAGAAATGAGACCCCCAAAATACTTGGTGGGAGTGAGAACACACAGATTACCACAATTCCCACATATTTTGTAGAAATGACTGACCCCCCAAAATACTTGATGGCATTGAGAACACACAGATTACAACAATTCCCAGATACTTTGTAGAAATTACTGACCCCCAAAATAGTTGCTGGGAGTGAGAGCACACAGATTAGAACAATTCCAAGATATTTTGTAGAAATTACTGACCCCCAAAATAGTTGCTGGGAGTGAGAACAGACAGATTACCACAATTCCCAGATATTTTGTAGAAATTACTGACCCCCAAAATAGTTGCTGGGAGAACACACAGATTACCACAATTCCCAGATATTTTGTAGAAATTACTGACCCCCCAAAATACTTGGTGGCAGTGAGAATGTAACCGGAATCTGCTAGGTTCACTCGGGACGAGGCCGGACCGGACACGAGCAAGGATTGTCTGAACACGAGTCTCTTCAGGAAAGGCAAACTTTATTGTGATATCACAACAGATGCTCAAACAGGATTCAATCGCAAAGAATGAGCCTCGATTACACAGTGACATGAAATCTTATACCCCAAATACATAATTAGGTACATCCCAATTAGTCCACCTCCCTATGACACTCTCCCACCCCACGTGGGTTAATACCTCCCTTTGGCTAATACAAAGACATTCCATTAAATTGGCTGTAAATTGGCAAACTTTATGTTAGTTTCAGTGAATCATAATTAGTTGCTTTTCCCATTCCGGGCTGCGCCCTCCTCCCATACACCTACAATCACTTGTTGCAGCTAACACCTGGTCTGATCTCTCTACTCCTTTGTCTCTCAGCGGGCCTCAACGACCTTGGTGTATCTACTCCTCTTTCTGCCTTTTCGTGCCAGGAACAGCCTAGATCTTTCTCAAATTCTAATTACTTTTTCTGCTAATCTAACACATTCCTAAATTTCTACGTATATGTCATTCTAGTTTCAGCTAAAAACTTGCCTAGTTATTTTCAAGTGAACCAATATTCTGAACAAGATGGCCGCCTGGCTTATAATGGCGGCCATCTTCCAGCCTATTTCCACTTCAAGAACACACAGATAACCACAATTCCCAGATATTTTGTAGAAATTACTGAACCCAAAATAGTTGCTGGGAGTGAGAACACACAGATTAGAACAATTCCCAGATATTTTGTAGAAATTACTGACCTCCAAAATAGTTGCTGGGAGCGAGAACACACAGATTAGAACAATTCCCAGATATTTTGTAGAAATTACTGACCCCCAAAATAGTTGCTGGGAGTGAGAACACACAGATTACCACAATTCCCAGATATTTTGTAGAAATTACTGACCCCCAAAATAGTTGCTGGGAGTGAGAACACACAGATTAGAACAATTCCCAGATATTTTGTAGAAATTACTGACTCCCAAAATAGTTACTGGGAGTGAGAACACAAAGATTACCACAATTCCCAGATATTTTGTAGAAATGACTGACTCCCCAAAGTACTTGGTGGAAGTGAGAGCACACAGATTACCACAATTCCCAGATATTTTGTAGAAATTACTGACCCCCAAAATAGTTCCTGGGAGAACACACAGATTACCACAATTCCCAGATATTTTGTAGAAATGAGACCCTCAAAATACTTGGTGGCAGTGAGAACACACAGATTACCACAATTCCCAGATATTTTGTAGAAATGACTGACCCCCCAAAATACTTGGTGGCATTGAGAACACACAGATTACAACAATTCCCAGATACTTTGTAGAAATTACTGACCCCCAAAATAGTTGCTGGGAGTGAGAACACACAGATTAGAACAATTCCCAGATATTTTGTAGCAATTACTGACCCCCAAAATAGTTGCTGGGAGTGAGAACACACAGATTACCACAATTCCCAGATATTTTGTAGAAATTACTGACCCCCAAAATAGTTGCTGGGAGAACACACAGATTACCACAATTCCCAGATATTTTGTAGAAATTACTGAACCCAAAATAGTTGCTGGAATGAGAACACACAGATTACCACAATTCCCAGATATTTTGTAGAAATTACTGACCCTCAAAATAGTTGCTGGAATGAGAACACATAGATTACCACAATTCCCAGATATTTTGTAGAAATGACTGACCCCCAAAATAGTTGCTGGGTGTGAGAACACACAGATTAGAACAATTCCCAGATATTTTGTAGAAATTACTGACCCCCAAAATAGTTGCTGGGAGTGAGAACACACAGATTATCACAATTCCCAGATATTTTGTAGAAATTACTGACCCCCAAATTAGTTGCTGGGAGAACACACAGATTACCACAATTCCCAGATATTTTGTAGAAATTACTGGCCCCCAAAACAGTTGCTGGGAGAACACACAGATTACCACAATTCCCAGATATTTTGTAGAAATTACTGACCCCGAAATTGTAACGTTGGGGGCTTCCAGCCCTACCTGTGTGCTTGAGGACAGCAAGTCTGATGCTGCTCGCTGACCACTGCCCGGTTTAAATGGAGACAGGCAGGGAGGTGATTGCATGAGGTGTGGCTTGAGTGGGGGGCGTGGTCTGGTGAAGGTCTTTCAAAACCCTCAGTATAGTTCCAGAAGTTGCCAGATCGTGGTTATCCATACCTGAGCTCCTTGTACCTGACTGCTAAATTGATTTAACCTGTTATTGACCTCTGCTTGTGTTCTGACCATTCTGCCTTCTGTTGCCCTAGACTATTTTCTTGTACTACGCTACTGCTCTGATACCGACCCGGCTATTCCATTTGACCATTCTGAACTCTGTATTCCTGATTCTGGCTCGGCTGACTCCTCTCCGTATTGTTAACCCTTTTCTGTCTAGCTAGTTTACCTGGCCAATTCTAAGGACCAGACAGATAGGGATCATTCACAGCTAGAATGAAGCAAAGAATGTGTATAAATAAATATACACTATACAGTGTGGGCGCCTATTTATAAATTAATTTAAAGTGCAGGGTGTAGTGCTAATAAATAGTCAAATGCTGCCTATAGTATGGTAAAAACACATAGAAAACAACCAAAATATGTGTCAGAATACAAGATAAAAAGCGAATATCCATACGGCGCATCTAGTACAATTAATAGGTTAATAAATCAATGGATATGTAAAATCCATAAAATCCATTAAAAAACTCATAAACCGTAGCAGTAAAAAATATATATTAAAAATATTACTATCAAGTCAATAAAGGTGCATAGAGTAAGGTCCAGGTCAAATGTGCAAAAAGTGCAAAAAGGTGCTTAAGTATATATTAATGGAATACTCAAAAATGATGATGAAGAATAATGTGCTGATCTTCTTATAAGTGCTGGTGCTGAATCCTCATATCCGCCAGTAATCCTCAAAAAAAGCACATCACAGGAAAGGATGATAGTGCAGACAGTCAGAACAGAGTAGGCTCAGATTTATAATCAAAAGCTAAACCACTCACATTTATGGGAGCCCACAAGGTCCCGGCTCGAGGAGAAACAGCCTGCAGCCAAATATAGGGTGGCACTTCCCTTCTTTCTGTTCGTACTGGAGACTAAAAATAGAGAGAATCGGGAGACGGCACTCCCATAGCGTAATGCTGCGTATATGTGGAAATGTGATAAGGAAAAGATGAAGCACACTCACCGATTTTGGAGCCTCGTAATGTCTTAGGGTGGGAACCCAAACCTCTTTGCCTCCGCGGTGGTGGGTCCAAGTTTCCAAGGAGAAAAAAAGGGTCGGAGAAAGGTGGCAAATGTTGGGAAATTTAATGGATAAATAAAATAGAATACAGGACAGAGTCTACCGAGACGCGTTTCGGCTTAAAAAAGCCTTCCTCAGTCGGTATAAAAATAAATGTCCATAAAAAAGTCAGTATAAAATGCAAAGTAAAAGTGTCCTCTTTTATAGTGCATCGGAATAATATCACTTCCTACTTCTGGTCAGTTGACTTCCGTTCGTTCGGATTTTACCCGTAATGCTTTGCGGATACGAAATGGCGGGGAAAAAAATACGAACGACTGGCCGGTCGTAATGGCTATTAAAAGTCGATATTAGTCGAAAAAAGCATAGAAAACAGCCAGAAGGGATTTAATTGACACAAAATACGAAAATTTAGCAATATTCGTTCATATGGTTAATGGTTAACAACCGGATGTAAACAAAAGGGGTTCGACCAATAGCGGTATTTCGGTTCTAATTACATGATAATATGTGGATCTTAATTTTCGTGTAAGCAGATACGAAAAATAATAGTAGATACGATAAGAAAACAATCGTAATGTTTATAAATCCGAAATTATGTAGGAAACGAATGATGGTCGAGCATATAGCATACGATCAGAAAAATCGGGCGGAAATAGAATCGGGCGGAAATGAAAAATACCCAGTGGGGCCTTGCGGCCACTTTCAGTTTCGATTTGGGTCTATCAGAAACCGGAAATAAACAAATGGATTTGCCTAATGGCAACTTTTCGTTTCGGATTATGTAATAATACATAGATCTTAATATTCGTATAAACAAATATACGATAGAAATGTGATGAAAAGTATAATGTTTATACATCCGAAACGAATAGTATATAGTGGAGAAATAAAGGGATCGGACGGAAATGGGAAATTACCCAATAGGGTCTTGCGGTCGTTTTAAGTTACGATTTTAAGTTACGATTTTCGTCCATATATAAATTAAGATCCGAATGATAAATGAACGAAAATATAATATATACAAAACGTATAAGAAAAGACAGGCAGCATTTCCGCTACACCAATTTAAAGGATGGAAAATGGTATAAGGGAGATTTCACCTAGTGGAAACTTTCAGTGGTTTTATCGGATTTGGAAAAAATGGAACATAAGAAAAACAGAGATAATTTGACACACCAAGAACGAAAAGCACTACGCGAACTCATGCAAGATGATGACATTGTAATCAAGCCCGCAGACAAGGGTGGAGGAATAGTTATCATGACGGCTGATTACTATAATAATGAAGCCATGCGCATTTTGGGGGATGCAACCACCTATAGACATCTAAAGAAAGACCCTTCAATGGACTTTAAACATATATTCCACGACTATTTGGATCAGGGCCATTTACTTGGCATTCTGAACAACAATGAGCTTAAGTATCTAAAAATCGACCATCCAAAAAATCCTATCTTTTACTTTTTACCTAAGATACACAAGAATTTGGAGAATCCACCAGGCAGGCCAATCATCTCTGGCATAGGATCCATCTCCAGTAGGCTCTCAGAATACCTTGACAAACAGTTACAACCCTATGTCACAACTACTGAGACCTACTTGAAAGATACCATTGAAATGATTAACATTTTGACAGACGCAGATTGGAAAGATGGTGATATATTAGTTACTAGTGATGTTCAGTCACTCTACACCATCATCCCACACAATAGAGGGATAGAAGCTGCCCAATTCTTTTTAGAGAAAGACAATAAGCTCTTGCCTGAACAAGTGGATTTTATTCTCAAAGGTATCCATTTGATACTTGAACACAATTACTTTTGGTTTTTAGAAGAGTTTTATCTGCAAATATCGGGTACAACGATGGGGACAAGATTTGCTCCTAGTTTTGCTAATCTTTTTATGGCCCATTGGGAAAATTCCTTTTTATCCAATTGGAGTACGAATCTAGTTTTTTATCGCCGATATATCGACGATATATTTTTTATATGGAGAGGGGGAGAAGAAGCTTTGCAATTATTTTTAGACTTTTTAGCCACTAATGATAGAGGCATTATTTTAACCTCTAATTGGAGCAAAACTGAAGTTATCTTTTTAGATTTGAAAATATTTGTCGAAAATGATACAATTAAGACCAAGACTCATTTTAAAGAGTTGATTGTAACAGCTTTATAGAACGCAGGAGTTGCCACCTACCTCAATGGCTGAATGCCGTTCCGAAAGGACAATTTTTACGGATGAAAAGAAATTGCACAAACATCTCGGATTTTGACATTCAGTCAACAAAGCTACGTTCAGATTTTGCTGAAAAAGGATATAACATACAAACTTTGGAAGACACCAGAGCGGAGGTTAGACAAATGGAAAGATTGGATTTATTGAAGAAGAAGAAAAAGAATCCAATATTGAACCCTATGGAGAGCATACCATTTATATTTTCAACAATCCTCTTAACAAGGAAATTAGAAGGAGTATTAAGAAACATTGGCCGATTCTACAGAAAGATCCCATATTGGGTGGCATTCTTCCAGCTATACCACGCATTATATGCAGAGGGGTGAAAAACTTAAAGATGGAACTCACACACAAAGTGAGAAATAAGAAAACGATTAACCATTTTGGATTACAAGCAGGCTTCCACCAATGTGGGAACTGCTTAAACTGTAGAAACACCAAAAGCAAAAAACAAATAACATCAGTAATCGAAAGGAATGGCAAGCCAATTAAACTCAAAGGAATAATGACATGTTTCTCTAAGAACGTCATATATGTTTTGACTTGCCCCTGTGGACTTAAATATGTGGGGCGTACCACACGACCTCTCAATATACGCATACAAGAACATATAAGAAACATAAAAAAAGGGTTTGACAAACACAGCGTATCATTACATTTTAAATTAAAACATGGTCAGAATCCAGAGGGACTCCAATTTATGGCAGTTCAAAAGTTGGAACCTTTCTGGAGAGGAGGAAGCCTGGAAACACGACTAGGAAAAGAAGAAATGAGGTGGATTTTTTTAATGAATACGCTCCAACCCCACGGTCTTAATGCTGATTTCGAGCTGTGCCATTTCCTTAATGATTAGCCCTCCTTTACCCCCTTTCCCCATTTTTATTATTAGACCCATTTTAAGCATTATTCTTAATTTATCCATTTTAAACAGCTCTCCTTTTTAGTCCATGACTTATATTACTAACCTCCTATTTTTATTGGCTGTTTTATCATCCATTAATTTATCTTGCTCTCCATAACCATCTCCCTATTTCTGCCTTGATCCATATAAAGGCCTTACCAGATAATTAGATCACTTTTATGCATCCCCCAATTTTATACAGTTTAACTATTTTATCTTAAATCTTGCCTATTGCATTGGTTTAATGTTTGCTAGGCTGTTTATAGGTTTTTTCTATATGCTGAAAGTTTCCACTAGGTGAAATCTCCCTTATACCATTTTCCATCCTTTAAATTGGTGTAGCGGAAATGCTGCCTGTCTTTTCTTATACGTTTTGTATATATTATATTTTCGTTCATTTATCATTCGGATCTTAATTTATATATGGACGAAAATCGTAACTTAAAATCGTAACTTAAAACGACCGCAAGACCCTATTGGGTAATTTCCCATTTCCGTCCGATCCCTTTATTTCTCCACTATATACTATTCGTTTCGGATGTATAAACATTATACTTTTCATCACATTTCTATCGTATATTTGTTTATACGAATATTAAGATCTATGTATTATTACATAATCCGAAACGAAAAGTTGCCATTAGGCAAATCCATTTGTTTATTTCCGGTTTCTGATAGACCCAAATCGAAACTGAAAGTGGCCGCAAGGCCCCACTGGGTATTTTTCATTTCCGCCCGATTCTATTTCCGCCCGATTTTTCTGATCGTATGCTATATGCTCGACCATCATTCGTTTCCTACATAATTTCGGATTTATAAGCATTACGATTGTTTTCTTATCGTATCTACTATTATTTTTCGTATCTGCTTACACGAAAATTAAGATCCACATATTATCATGTAATTAGAACCGAAATACCGCTATTGGTCGAACCCCTTTTGTTTACATCCGGTTGTTAACCATTAACCATATGAACGAATATTGCTAAATTTTCGTATTTTGTGTCAATTAAATCCCTTCTGGCTGTTTTCTATGCTTTTTTCGACTAATATCGACTTTTAATAGCCATTACGACCGGCCAGTCGTTCGTATTTTTTTCCCCGCCATTTCGTATCCGCAAAGCATTACTGGGTAAAATCCGAACGAACGGAAGTCAACTGACCAGAAGTAGGAAGTGATATTATTCTGATGCACTATAAAAGAGGACACTTTTACTTTGCATTTTATACTGACTTTTTTATGGACATTTATTTTTATACCGACTGAGGAAGGCTTTTTTAAGCCGAAACGCGTCTCGGTAGACTCTGTCCTGTATTCTATTTTATTTATCCATTAAATTTCCCAACATTTGCCACCTTTCTCCGACCCTTTTTTTCTCCTTGGAAACTTGGACCCACCACCGCGGAGGCAAAGAGGTTTGGGTTCCCACCCTAAGACATTACGAGGCTCCAAAATCGGTGAGTGTGCTTCATCTTTTCCTTATCACATTTCCACATATACGCAGCATTACGCTATGGGAGTGCCGTCTCCCGATTCTCTCTCTTTTTAGTCTCCAGTACGAACAGAAAGAAGGGAAGTGCCACCCTATATTTGGCTGCAGGCTGTTTCTCCTCGAGCCGGGACCTTGTGGGCTCCCATAAATGTGAGTGGTTTAGCTTTTGATTATAAATCTGAGCCTACTCTGTTCTGACTGTCTGCACTATCATTCTTTCCTGTGATGTGCTTTTTTTGAGGATTACTGGCGGATATGAGGATTCAGCACCAGCACTTATAAGAAGATCAGCACATTATTCTTCATCATCATTTTTGAGTATTCCATTAATATATACTTAAGCACCTTTTTGCACTTTTTGCACATTTGACCTGGACCTTACTCTATGCACCTTTATTGACTTGATAGTAATATTTTTAATATATATTTTTTACTGCTACGGTTTATGAGTTTTTTAATGGATTTTATGGATTTTACATATCCATTGATTTATTAACCTATTAATTGTACTAGATGCGCCGTATGGATATTCGCTTTTTATCATTCACAGCTACACTGTTGGTAGCTTCTGAGTTTTGTGGAGTGTTGGGGGTTAAGTACTGCGTGGTGGGATCCGGGAACCGTGACATTACGATCTGGCCAATATGGATCCCACAGATTTAACACAGCACTTGGCTACCTTTGTATCCAGACAGGATGAGCAGGATCATAGGATGGATCAGTTTGCCATTGCCTTACAAACTATCCTGAATCGTACTGCACACCTGGAACCAGTTGGGGTTGCACCCCCGCCTGCTATACCTGTGCCCCTGTCGTTCAGACATCCCAGGTACACATGACCGCTCCTATGAGGTTTGACGGTACTCCCTCTGAGTGCCGGGGATTTTTGGTCCATGTGGATATTCATTTTAAATTAAATCCACAAATGTTTTTCTCTGACATTGCCAAAGTGGGGTTTATTATTAACCATCTGTCTGGCAGAGCGTTGACATGGGCGACTCCCTTATGGGAGGCAGAAAGACCTATTGTACGGGATTATAAAGAATTCATAGCCGAGTTACAACGTACATTTAATCCTACCAGAAAGGCCACGATAGCCGGCAAATCCTTGTTCCGCATACGTCAAGGGAACAGGACTGTGTCTGATTATGCCATAGAATTTAAAACCTTAGTTTCTGATGTAACTGGACAAATGAGACACTGGTTCTGGCGTTTATGGAGGGGTTATCAGAGTCGTTGATGCATGAATTAGCTCCACGTAAACTACCTGAGGTATTGTGTGAACTCACTGATTACTGTATAGATCTGGATAATCAGATAAGGGATAGAAGGACTCCAAGAGAGAGACCCAAGAGACCGTTACCTAGGTTGGCCCCTGTCTTTCAAGCACCACCCAGAGAGTTATCTCCTCCCTCAGAGCCTATGCAACTAGGCCGTACTAGGCTTACAGAGGAGGAGAGAACAAGGCGTTTTCGTGAGGGATTGTGCCTGTATTGTGGTTTGGAGGGACATGTACGATTTCAATGTCCTACTCGCCCTAAGATGCATGATAAGCCGGAAAAACTACCGCACCTAAGGCAGCTGAGGAGACAGGCCTTGGGTGTGACATGCATGTCTCCTATCAAAGACACTAAACTTATGTTACCAGTATCCTTGGCTTGGGAGACCAAGACCACACATAATACCGCTTTTGTGGATTCTGGGGCTGCTGGTAACTTTATTGATGTTAACTACGCTTCTTCCATTTCTCTACCTCTGGTTGTAAGAGAGACACCCTTAGCCGTTGAAGCCATAGATGGCAGGCCGTTATCCTGCCCTAGGATTACTCACGATACGGTTACAGTAGTTCTTACTACTGGTCTCTTGCATAAAGAAAAGATCATATTCCAAGTTATCCACTCACCTTCCAATCCTGTTGTACTTGGTTTCCCCTGGTTGGTGGAACACAATCCCGTTATTGATTGGGTTAAAGGAGAGATACTGTCTTGGAGTTCTGCATGTTTTGGGACTTGTTTAATACCCATTCAGCATGTCGATGCCTGAACACACCCACAGCCCCTCCATTGTCTACTGAAGTTCCTGAACAATATGCAGACCTCAGGGCTGTATTTGATAAAAGAGAGGCAGACAAACTACCTCCACATAGACCATATGATTGTGCTATTGATATTCATCCAGGTACCATGCTCCCCGAGGCAAAGTATACCCTCTTTCCATAAAGGAGAACCAAATTATGGAGGAGTATATCAAGGAGAATTTGGAGAGAGGTTTTATCCGACGTTCCTCTTCTCCAGCAGGGGCTGGATTCTTTTTTGTGTCGAAAAAAGAGGGAGATCTACGCCCGTGTATTGATTATAGGGGCTTAACAAGATCACCATTAAGAACGTGTACCCTATCCCTCTCATAGCGGAACTGTTCGACAGGTTAAGGGGTTCAGCAGTATACACTAAACTTGATTTAAGAGGAGCTTACAATTTGATACGCATAAAAGAGGGGCATGAGTGGAGAACAGCATTTAACACCAGGAGTGGGCATTATGAATACTTGGTCATGCCTTTCGGTCTTTGTAATGCTCCAGCGGTATTCCAGGATTTTATTAATGATGTGCTCAGAGATTTCTTGCAAACCTTTGTTATAGTATACCTAGACGATATATTGATTTACTCTCCCGATCTGAAAACCCACCATGCACATGTCAGACAGGTATTAGCTAAATTACTGGACAATGGTCTTTATTGCAAACTAGAGAAGTGTTTATTCGACATTACTACTGTGAAATTCCTTGGGTATATTATCACTCCAGAGGGTTTTGAGATGGATCCTTCTAAACTCACGGCCATCTCAGAATGGCCTCTTCCTCAAGGTCTCAAAGCCATACAGAGGTTTCTGGGGTTTTCTAACTATTATAGGAGATTTATCAAGAATTATTCGCTATAGCCTCTCCTATCATTAATATGACACGTAAAGGTCTGAAGAACCAGATCTGGTCTTCTCAATCTAAACAAGCATTCGAAGCCCTCAAACAGGCTTTTACTTCCGCTCCCGTATTACGGCATCCTGATCCCAGGATTCCGTTTATTCTTGAGGTTGATGCTTCTGAGATAGGCATTGGGGCTGTCCTGTCTCAAAGAGAATCTCCAGGGAAACCACTACATCCTTGTGGGTTCTTTTCAAGAAAATTATCACCAGCAGAACGCAATTATGATATTGGCAACAGAGAATTGCTTGCTATTGTGTCTGCCCTGTCAGAGTGGAGACATTTGTTGGAAGGTACTCTTGATCCTTTGTTGATAATCACTGATCATAAGAACCTTACGTACATCGGGGATGCTAAACGGTTGAACTCGAGACAGGCCAGGTGGTCATTGCTACTGTCCCGGTTTAATTTTGTATTGACTTACAGACCAGGTGACCGCAATGTAAAGGCTGATGCTTATCTCGTCAATATGACCCATATGAATCTAATACACAGACCACAATCCTATAGTTCTCCTGAACGTATTGTGGCTTCCACAGTCTTGTCTGTCTCCTCGCCTTTCCTGGAACGTCTCCAGGCAGCTCAAGTGGGGGCTCCACCTGACAAGCCTCCAGATATGTTGTTTGTACCTGAAAAGGAAAGACAAGAATTACTCATAATGTTTCATGATTCTAAACCAGCAGGTCATCCTGGTATTACTAAGACTCTTACCAGTATTTCCAGACAGTTCTGGTGGCCCACCATGCGACAGGACGTACGCCTGTTTGTTTTGGCTTGTCAAATCTGTGCCAGAAGCAAAACCAGTAAAGCCTTGCCTGTCGGTCTATTGCAGCCTTTACCCACGCCTAAGAGGCCTTGGTCTCATCTATCTATGGATTTTATTGTGGACTTGCCGAAGTCCAAAGGTCATACTGTGGTTCTGACAGTTGTAGACCGCTTCTCCAAAATGGCTCATTTTGTCCCTTTACTTAGCTTCCTACAGCCAAAGAACTGGCGGTTGTCTTTGCTAGAGAGATTGTACGAATACATGGGGTTCCGTCTGAAATAGTCTCTGACAGAGGAGCTCAGTTCGTCTCTCGTTTCTGGAGGGTTTTCTGTGCGGAGATGGGGGTGCGATTGGCCTTCTCGTCAGCATACCATCCACAAACCAATGGGGCAGCAGAGAGGGCAAATCAGGGTCTCGAGCAGTACATACGTTGCTTTACCACACAACAACAAGACAATTGGTCGGAGTTGTTGCCCTGGGCTGAGTATGCACGTAATAACGCCGTTAATGAGACCACTGGCCACTCTCCTTTTTCTGCTGTCTATGGTTTTTTCCCTCCGGCTCTACCGCTTCAGTTTAATGAACAGGCCATCCCGGCTCTCGATGACCATCTCACTCAACTACAAGAGATTTGGAGACAGATTCGCGTAAATATGGAGCGCAATGTTGCTGTCCAGAAACGCAAGGCTGACAGGCATAGGTTACAAGCTCCCTCCTATAACGTGGGGGATAGAGTTTGGTTGTCCACTAGGAACGTGAAGTTGCAGGTGCCTTCTATGAAAATGGCACCTCGGTTTATAGGTCCATATAAGATCATTCGCCGCATTAATCCTGTGGCTTATGCTCTTGCCCTTCCTAAACATCTTCGCATGCACAACGTCTTCCACACCTCCCTACTGAAACCTTTGTTGTGTAACAGGTACACGCGGGTCGTTCCTCCTCCTCCTCCACCTGTTCAGGTTGATGGTGAATCAGAGTATGAGGTTAGGAGGGTTTTGGATTCTAGGTTGTGCAGGGGTGTTCTGCAGTACTTGGTCGATTGGGTGGGCTATGGCCCGGAAGACCGGTCCTGGATTCCAGCTTCCGACATGTCTGCCTCTAGGTTGGTCAGGGCGTTCCATGCCTCGCACCCCGATCGCCCTGGTGGTCGTATTGCCGCTCGTCCTGTTGGTCGTCCGGTGGCCTCCCGTGGAGAGGGGGGTACTGTAACGTTGGGGGCTTCCAGCCCTACCTGTGTGCTTGAGGACAGCAAGTCTGATGCTGCTCGCTGACCACTGCCCGGTTTAAATGGAGACAGGCAGGGAGGTGATTGCATGAGGTGTGGCTTGAGTGGGGGGCGTGGTCTGGTGAAGGTCTTTAAAAACCCTCAGTATAGTTTCAGAAGTTGCCAGATCGTGGTTATCCATACCTGAGCTCCTTGTACCTGACTGCTAAATTGATTTAACCTGTTATTGACCTCTGCTTGTGTTCTGACCATTCTGCCTTCTGTTGCCCTAGACTATTTTCTTGTACTACGCTACTGCTCTGATACCGACCCGGCTATTCCATTTGACCATTCTGAACTCTGTATTCCTGATTCTGGCTCGGCTGACTCCTCTCCGTATTGTTAACCCTTTTCTGTCTAGCTAGTTTACCTGGCCAATTCTAAGGACCAGACAGATAGGGATCATTCACAGCTACACTGTTGGTAGCTTCTGAGTTTTGTGGAGTGTTGGGGGTTAAGTACTGCGTGGTGGGATCCGGGAACCGTGACAGAAATACTTGGTGGCAGTGAGAACACACAGATTAGAACAATTCACAGATATTTTGTAGGTACTACTGACCCCAAAATAGTTGCTGGGAGTGAGAACACACAGATTAGAACAATAACCAGATATTTTGTAGAAATTACTGACCCCCAAAATAGTTGCTGGGAGTGAGAACACACAGATTACCACAATTCCCAGATATTTTGTAGAAAATACTGACCCCCAAAATACTTGGTGGCAGTGAGAACACAAAGATTAGAACAATTCCCAGATATTTTGTAGAAATGAGACCCCCCAGTAGCTGGTGGCAGACTGGCAGTGAGAACACACACTAACACAACAACAATCTCCTCTCAAACACGTGCTGAAGCGCTGTGTGAAGCCTTATATTGTGTGCTGCGGGACTTAGCTCTGTGAGCCCATGATTGGGCAAAATTTGCCCAATAAGGACTCTGAGCCGTGATTGGCATAGTCTTGAACCTGTCTGGCACCTGACCTGTCTTGCACCTGACCTGACCTGTGCCAATTACAAGCTTCAGGCCAGTATAAAGTGCATTGTGGTCCACTGTGGTGCATTGTGGGTGAACTTGCGGCGAACACGCAGAAATGTTTGTAGTTCACGAACATGCGAACAGGCGATGTTCGAACCGAACTCCGAACCGATCGAACCGAACAGCTCATCCCTAGTTATAAACAGAGCAAAAGTAATTTAATTTACATCCCTGTGATTAGAAAAGACTGCTGAATAATTAGATGAGACAGTATACAGATGTCAGTGTGTTGTGCTGAAGTGTTATAGAGCATCAGCATACAGGGAATGTGATGAATATAGGATCTCATGTTATATTATATTGATTATATTGCATCATTAGCCTATTATAATTCAGATTGAGTAATTATATATCTGTACATGTTTAATTGTTTATTATTTTCTATAAGACCGTTAGTCCTGCATAGGTGAATGTTACTGTTTATATCGAAATGTGTATTAATGTAGAAGCATTTAAGCAAAGTACACATCCTACCAGAGCTGAAGTCATGTTTCTTCTGGTCCGCAAGTTGTATATAAACATATATGGTCAAACCGAGTGCTATCTAGCTACATAATTTCCACCGCGTATCTAATCCCCAAGGTACCAGCCTTTGTCAAGCTGTGTTTATTATCAAGTCCTTTCATTCATATACCATCAACCGTATGCACAGTTTAAATCGCAATCTAGTGGTGCAACTATCTCCATACATAACAGCGATGATTAACTGTGTATATTCATTATTTACTATCTTATTGCTTGACCATGTCCGTATTGAGGTTTCCTAAACGATTAGAATCCTTGTGAAATTCAATGCTTATAGCTAAAGCTAAGGTGTGGCTATCTCCTTTCACTGCGTACTAACGGTGATTTAGGCTAACTTGGTGGTTAATACTATCTTATCGAACAATCATTTCTAGCGGTCAATTATTGTGACTACTGTGTGCATATACTCAAACGTTATTTTTGAGATTTCTTACGCCTGAATAGGCAATCAATTTGTTATGTGTTACCTATATCAATTGGTTTGTACCACTCATATTTATCCCACTTTGATAGCTCATTAATTGGTGACTGCATTATTTATGCCAATCAGCCTTCATTTCCACTGTGGGGGCTCACACATTTGTTATCATTGTGAGTACCTCGTGTTGCTGGTTTAATGTTGGCTAATGACATTCATTCTATTTAGTGCATTATCATAAGGTACATCTGTGTAAAATTATTATCATCTATTTCAAATTTATTGATGGTCATGTATTTACACTCTATCTGTTATGCATACTCTATTATCATAAGTCTGCTATATATATATATATTCCTAGTTCCATTATTTATTGGAAGGATAGGTGTGGGTTTCCCATTGTACGGATTTGTAGGTTTATTTAGTGGATGCTTATTTATATTTGTTTCAATTTGCAATACTGTATTCCTTGTTCATTTGGTGTCCAGCTGCGTGATAGTAATTTCTAATGGGTTATTGTTCTGGGATAACTCTGCCAGAATTCAGTGATTTGTTGTTTTGTATGTTATTAGGGGCATTAGGATTTCCAGTAATTTTGCTTTGGCTGTTTGTGGACTGCTGTGCCTTATTAGTTTGGGTGCTCAGTATAGCACATGACTGACTGTCCAATTTTAGTATCATCCATGGCTGCAGCCAAAATCATAATAAGCAACCCATATAAACACCATAAACAAACACAGGGCCTCCCTATACACGCATGTACCATCACCATACACACAGTAGGAACTCACTATACATAGTGAAATCACACGTAGGACCTCGGTATAACACACGAAGTCACGCTAATGATGTAGCTATCATACACTCTGAAATCACGAAATTCCTCTCTATAACACACTGAAATCACTAATGTAGTATAACACTAAGAGAAATAAAAAAAAATATATATATATATATATATTATAATAAACATAAAAGTAAAATAAAAACTTGCTATAACACGCCGTAATCACACAATAGAAACACACAGAAACCTAGCCATAGCACACGGACCTAGCCATAACACACGGAGACAACACAAAGGGAATGTAATCACACATAGGAACTTGATATAACAGACTGAATCACTGGACATTAGTCACTATAACTCTATAGTGTGCCGAATGAGAAAAGCACCGTACGTGCATTGCTGAGTAACACCTTTAGTGGATTCTCAAGCAGCTTCACATGCTGCCCTTTTATGTGGGTTATGATTTACAGGGTTATTCAAAGAGCTGTGTGTTTTAAATAATGTTGGAGTAACCCCAAGGGCAAAGCAATAAGTTGGTGAACAAATTAATTTGTATACTGTATTTAAGTTCACTATTTTAATTGTTGCAATTTTTAAAGTGACACAGCAGCAATGTACAATCTTTTGTTTTGAGCACTTGCTACAGTTGAGTAAATAATTATTTAGAATGGTAACTTTGTCTTTATTGAGGGAGAGGAGAGACTTATTTCAGGAATAGAGGAAACATGAGCAGTAACTCACTCATATTTCACACTTGTACCATCATCATAATAAAGCCTGCGAGTGGATAAGTATTAAGTGTATTTATTCGGGGAATTTTAAGCTATGTTGATAATATACTATATGCGTGTGTGTGTAATCTATTGGGTTAAATACGCGCTAATTTATCCGTTCTAGTGATTTGCATTGTTAGCTAGAATATGCTCGTTGATATTTGCTTCACTTTGTAATACTTGATCAAACCTTATTAGTTGTATAATCTGTATGATTTTATAAACATAGGTAATCAGTGACCGCATGGCTGGCAGCCATCTTAAACCTCAAAAAGTCACATGTGCTTCTGCCAATGAGGAAGGGCTGCAGCAGTAACTGTACAATCTGTTTAAGCTTACATTTGCGCAACTAAATTAATCCAGATTGTTTCTGCCAGATTTATGAATATATAACAATTACTAACCAAATACACATCTAAATGTGTCTGTTATAATTTCTGAAGAGGCTTATCAACTAAACAGTGATTCTGTATGTTAGCAAATGCTGTGTCATTAGGTTAGTTCGGTTGGTTTAACTTCGGGTCTATATATTAATATACTAAGCAAGAATCAGTTTCATTGTGGACGGAGGTTAAAGACTTTCACATGTGCAGCTAGGTTCTATTGATAAGGGATTCCAGGGCTGAGGACTCATAAAATGGAGGACAATGCAGCCACTTATGTACAGAACATCTTTGCTCTTTCTCAACTCAAAATGGCGACGGCGTTATTTACATTACGCAAGGGGACACACACATACAGAGGGGGAAGGTGTACAAACAATGGAGTCACTCTCAGATGCGAACAATGCATCAGATAACAGTGAGCTGGTGACCTTAGTTGCTGGGGGGAGGGGAGGGGCTGATGAAAGCATGTGAAAACAAAAGGAATTCATTACTTACAGGGGGGGTGTACACTATACAAAGACTGGATCGTAATACAGAGGTTACGCTATACAGAGGGAATACAATACTCTACATGATACACAGAGCAAGGGAATGTAAGGAAAATACATACAAATAAACATTGGGATGGCCGTTTCTTTGCAGAGGCAATAAGTAGGGAAGATGTTTCTGTTAGCTACAATTCATTCAATCAGGTGGTGATTTTGGTAAGGGTAGCTTGCGAGGGGACAGAGTTACCTATGCTTGATCTACAGGCAGCCTTCAGGCCGTACCGCTGTGTCCAGGGGGTTTTCTTTTAATGGGGTGTAAATTTGATTGGGTAATTTTACATCGATATCTGTTTACCCATTGGGGTGGGCAATATCCCGTGCTACCTTTTTAAAGGCTTCCTACTTTTTTGCATTGCTTAGTGGAGAAGAGAGCGGGGAGGAGACGTATAGTACATTACTTGGACGATTTCATGGTAGCGGGTTCCGAAAGGGACTGGAGAATGAGGTAGGATCGGGGGGGGGGTTACAATATAAATTTAGTTGATCAGGGAGAATTGTAGGTGGTTTGGGGGAATGGCCAGACATTAAGATCAAATGGTCTAGTGTAATTTCTAATGGTGAGCAGGCAAATGGCCCAGGATTGGATTCAATGGATGGGTGCAAAGCTTGGTGTTTCTGGAATTTTTTATTTTTCAATCGTCGGGGCAATACCACTGTGGGGGATAGAATTTAAGAAAAATATATATATATAAAAAAAAATAAATAAATAAATAAATAAATAAATAAATAAATTGAAAAAAAAAACAACATCCCTCCCCCCCTTTTTATTTTTGGGTCTGATCTTCAAGGTGTGGTGCAAGTGCTGAATAACATGTCTGCATCATCACCGTAGGTTGTAGCCTATGTCAGGTATTTGGTGTTGATATGTTTGAAAAGCAATATTAATTTCACGGCAAATCACATACCGGGGGTAAGGAAGGTGGTGGCGGATACATTGTCCAGTTTCAGGTGGGATGTGTTCCGACATTTGGCACCGGGAGGGGGGAGGAGGAAAGAGGGGGAAAAAAATAATAATAAAAAAATAATAATAATAATAAATAAATAAATAAAAATTCCAGGGTGAAGACTGCCCTCCATTTCTTTGCCAGATGGGGAGCAGTTAGAGGGCATCAATGATTTGGTGAGGAGATTGTTGTTGCAGTAGACATGGGCACCGTAGAGCAAGCAGTGAAAGGGTTGGATCGAGTTTTAAAGGGACAGAGGAGGTAGGGCAGAATGTTGTTTTCAAATAGCTACTGAAGTTCGGCAATAAGTCAATAAAGGACAGCTTGGAACTATTTAGTGGTATTTCATACTTTGCCCGGTTAAAGGAAGAGGAGAACTGGGCTAAACAATTTGTGGTGAGGAAGATCTTGACAGCAGAGTACAAGTAGGAGATAAGATGGAGCTGATAACAATCTTTGTAGGGCAGCATTTGTTTTAGTTTTTCAGCTGCCCTAAGGATTGAGGAAACAATTGCTATAGGTGCCCATGGTGGGGAAGTATGCCCAGTGGTATGTATGAGGGGATACTTGGAGACGACTCCTTCAAACGGTCGCATGTTCTGGGGTCACAAGGGTGGTACTAACTTGTCCGGGTATCAATTCAAAATGGTTCCGCAGCAGGCCACGGAGGGGCTTGGTTGAAAGGAGAGTTATATTTGCCCCCATTCTTTCAGGATAGGAGCTGCTGGTACTGAGGAAGAATTGGGTTACCCAAAGGATCGAATTAAAAAGATGGGGAGATGGAAATGGGAAGTATATAGGAGATATGTGAGGTCATTAAAGAAATGAAGGGAAAATTTATGGGGAACAATTGTTTTGTTTTAATAATAATAATTTGTTTCCTTGCTTCTTTTGGTTTCTTTTCAGTTCGGGTACACTGGTGTATGTGTGTGCATTACAGTTAATAGTTTACATTTTGGTTATTTGCAGGACACGCAATGAGAGTGCGGATCCTGGGACACTCCTATGTGCACTGGATGGAGAGTCATGCTGCTGGCACCAAGAGAGAAGCGACCCCGGGGTGCAGCATAATTGAAGTAGGGATTAGATGGATAGGGAAGCAAGGTAGCGGGTGGGGCAGTTATTGGGAATAGCAAAGACATCCAGGAGAAAGAGGGGTAAGCCAGATATTATGGTACTACATTTAGGGGACAGCTAGAGAAGAGATAGGTATTGTGAGTGGTGAAATAGCGGCCTGGCACGTGGGGATGCAATGGTAGGGGGAGGGTCTGCAGGGTACGGGGTGAGTGTGGTTTCGTACGGCCAAGCTCAGGTGCCTTCCTGGTTTGCAGATCTTCTCGGCCTGCTATTTGCGATATAAAGAGACCCCTGAGTAGACGCGTGGTCATGCTACTTAGCCACGTGGGGCCGCTATTTCTGGGCAATATGTGTGGTGCATTGCATTGGCCGTTGTTATCTGGCAATGGTTTTGGAGCACCCCGAAATAGGAGCAAGAAGTGAGGAGTTCATTGAAGGAGTGATAAGGCTGGGAACACACTAGTCATTGAAGGCGCGATAAGGAGCCTTTTGTGGGGTAAGAGGAAAGGTCACGTTTTTTTTATTGGTGGCAGTAAAAAGAGGGTCCTCGTTTTTGGTGGCGGTGAAATAGGCAGCCTGGCACGTGGAGGGCGATAGTGGGGTGAAGATCTGCAGGGTACGGGGTGAGTTGTGGTTTCATACGGCCAGGCTCAGGTGCCTTCCTGGTTTGCAGATCCTCTCGGCCTGTTATCTGCCATAAAAATACACTGAGCAGACGTGTGGTCATCCTGCTTAGCCACGTGGGGCGCTATTTCTGGGCAATGCTTGTGGTGCATTGTAGTTGCCAGTGTTATCTGGCTGCCAGTGTTATCTGGTGTAGCGTATTTGGCATACAAGGATCGATAATAATAATTCTGCCTTAGAGGCAAAGAATTTGGCCTTAAGTAATAAAAGACATGACCTTTTCAAAATGCCAATACTTTGTTGTGTTTTCATTTACGGGGAGGGGGGTGGGGGGTGGGTAGGGGGGGCCTGGGGGGTTAGTAGGTTTAAGAAGGTAATTTACATGGGAAAAAGTGTAAGAAGAGGATAAGGGTATAATTCTTAGCTGGAGAGAAAGACTAATTAGGAATGAAGGAGGTTTAAGGATTATCCCTGTATTGCACAAGAGTGAAAGGGGGGAATTTCCTTTGTCTACGGGATCAGGCTTTGTTTTATGATCTGAAGCATGGCTCTTTGTGATTGGGTACAATGGGAAGATAAACAATGGAAAGGAGGGGGAAGGGAGGATACAAGAGGCTGGGCGGGGGGCATTTTGGGATTGCAGTAATTTTTCTTTTACTCCCACCCAACCCACCCTGTTTTGTTTTCTCTTCATAGATGCTGGTTCTCTACAACGTTGGAAAGGTCACGCAGCACAAGCACCATGGATAGGGGCAATGGAGTGGTGATTCCACCACTCATGCAAGACCGCCCGTGGTTTCCCATATGGAAATATGCCATGTTGCATGAACCCGGTTCATGGTTTATATGGCCATGTCTGGGGGATTGTCTAAATATGGACATGGTTAGTCTACCTATTCCATCGAATTATACACCATGTTACATGAAGCCAGCCTGTGGTTTTTGAACGGCCAGGGTTGGGGGATTGTTCTTTGATTAAAAGCATGGTTTAGAGCAATTATTATCGATCAGATAGTATCCCAAGTGGCTTGAAGCCAGTTGGTGTTTTTTTACGGCCACAACTGGGTGGATTGCGCTTAAATTGGGTACTTTACCATGTGGCAGGAAGTCAGCTGGTGGTTTGAACGGCCACAGCTGGGGGATTGCGCTTAAAATGGACATGGTTTAGGTTAGGGAGGAGCGGTGAAATAGGCGGCCTGGCACGTGGAGGGCGATAGTGGGGGGAGGATCTACAGGGTACGGGGTGAGTTGTGGTTTCATACGGCAGGCTCAGTTGCCTTCCTGGTTTGCAGATCCTTTCGGCCTGCTATCTGCCATAAAAATACACTGAGCAGACGTGTGGTCATCCTGCTTAGCCACGTGGGGCGCTATTTCTGGGCAATGCTTGTGGTGCATTGCAGTTGCCAGTGTTATCTGGCTGCCAGTGTTTTCTGGTGTAGCGTATTTGGCATACGAGGATCGATAATAATAATTCTGCCTTAGAGGCAAAGAATTTGGCCCTAAGTAATAAAAGACGTGACCTTTTCAAAATGCCAACACTTTTTGTGTTTTCATTTAAGGGGAGGGGGGGGGAGGGGGCGGGTAGGGGGGGCCTGGGGGGTTAGTAGGTTTAAGAAGGTAACTTACATGGGAAAAAGTGTAAGAAGAGGATAAGGGTATAATTCTTAACCCTTTCGCTGCTGAGGCTTTTCCCGCCTCTGTGCTGAGCTCATTTTTACCGATTTTGCTCATCATGTTTAAACGCGTTTTGAAGGCTTATTTTAGTATATGACCCAGACATATTATATATTGTTCTTTCCGTCAGACTTGGCAGATTCATAATATGTCATTATTATATGTATACGTCATGATCTGTCTGTATATTATAACAAAAAATTCAATAAAATATGAATTTTCAATAATTTACAACGTGTAAAGTGTTTTTTTTCACATTTTAACATGCGAGCAATTGTGGTTATATTTTGTATGGGGCGCACTTGTTAAAAAAATTAGAGATGGGGTCTCGTTACATTTTTTTTTGGGGAAAATTACGCGATTTTTAACAAACGCACCGCATACAAAAATCGTTAGTGCAGCATCATTGTTCACATTATAATTGAAATGGGAACAATATTGCTGCATTAACAAACCAAAAAAAAGAAAAAAAAAACTTGTTTATTTTTTTTATAATTTTTCTTTTTTAATATTTTTTTATTTTTATTTTTATTTTTAATTTTTTTTAAAAAACTTTTTCAAAGTCAAGTTTGGTATTGTTGGAACGGCCATGCTCTGGCCGATCCAACAATACCAAACATTAACCCCTAACTGCCACGGATCGGGAGATAGGGGGTTCATTGGAACCCCCTATCTCCACCATTGGTGGCAGTTAGGGGTTAACTCCAAGACTGGCGTCATCGTGCTATGCACGATGACGCCAGTCCTCAGGGGGCATTCCCGGAAGCTTGGCCGACATCCAAGATGTCGGCCAGCTCCGGGAAAGGATCACAAACCGGCGCTTTTCAGCGCCGATTCGTGATCCGGCCCCCATGGGGTTAATGCCAGGTACCATTTGGAAGGGCAAGCTGTGCCCTTCCAAACGGTGCCTGGGTTAACCCCCTGCACGCCGCCGATCGGGAGGGAGAGAGGTCCGAAGGACCTCCCCCCTCCCTTTCAGGCGCCTCCTCCGCACATGCGGAGGGGGCGCCTGAATTAGGTGTCATCGCGCCCCCGCGATGACACCTAATTACTCCGGCGGCGGTTCCGGGTGCTGGGCTGACATCGAGGATGTCAGCCCACACCGGGGGGGCCAGCGATCGGCCGGAACCCGGCCGAACGCTGACCCCAAAGAGAGGACGCGCTGAGCGCGTCCACCGCATGGAGCGCTACATGCGGTTGGACGCGCTGAACGCGTCCACCACAGCGAAAGGGTTAAATGAAAAAAGGACTAAAATAAAACTTTACACAGTGCCAATATCACATAAACAAGACATACAAAATATAATAAAATGTGCAAATACAGTTCTTGAAATAAAATGGGACTTACACAGGAAACCTAGCATGCATTAGGTAGCTCTTCCATGGGTATCCCAGATTTTAAAAGTCCCAGAAGGTTCTTAGAGATGTTCATTAAACCTAAGTCCTTGGAGAAATACCAATTGTACTAGTGAGTGCTGGCTCTTTGTTTGTATAACATCCCCCCAACCCATTTGGTTCAGAGTATGGGCCACCTGATCAAGTTTCCATTCAGCCCAAGAGAGCAGCTCAGATAAGGTTAATTGAACCCCCGAGGACGTGAGAGAGGAGGGGGGAAAACTGTAATCCCATAAGGGCATGCAGCAGCTCCACCTCCACACTAGGCACCGCCACCAGCATGGCCCTGGACTTATCCAAATTGACTTTAAATCCCCAAATCTCTGAGAAATCCCTTAGAAGAGTATGCAGGGGAGGGGCCGAGCACACAGGATCAGTGATGGTCAGGAGGAGGTCGCCCACATATACAGACACCAAAAATTCCTCTCCCCCTACCTGCATGCCCGAAATAGAGGTGGAGGATCTCAGCCTGGCGCGCAGAGGCACCAGGGTGAGAGCAAAAAGAAGGGGCGACAGGGGGCAGCCCTGACGGGTGCTGTTCCCGATGGGGAAGGCCTCCGGAGAGGCTCCAGGGTGTGTATCCTTGTGAGGGGGAAGCATATAGGGCCCTAGTCACTGCACAGAAGCGGGGGAGCGAATCCCCAGTGCTCCAATAAACAGAACATGTAAGGCCACTCTACTAGGTCGAACGCCTTCTCTGTGTCAAGAGAGAAGCAGAGCCGGCGTCTAAGTCGAGTGAGCCCTCTCAATCAGGACCGCATTTCCCCTGGTGTTTTCCTATACCTGCCTCGTGGGGATAAACCCGACCTGGTCACGGTGGATTATAGAGGGGAGAAATTTCCCCAGTCTATTGGCCAGCAGCTTGGTGAGGATTTTATAGTCCACATTTAAAAGTTTGATTAGCCGGTGATTCTGGGGGAGGGAGGGATCCTTCCACTCTTTAGGGATCAGTATCACGTCAGAGCGGAGAAAGTCAGGGGACACTGGACGACCCTCGAGTATCCAGTTATAGAGCTTAGTGAGGTATGTCACCAAGAGGGGGGAAAAAACGTTTATAATAGAAGGCCCTGAAGCCGTCGGGTCCCGGGGATTTATGGGGTTTCATTTGTTTAATCACTGTGGCAATCTCATCCCCCGTAACCCCTGCCTCTAGTTCCTCCAGCATAAGGGGGGATTTCAGGTTTCTGATTCACCAATTTATGTGCCAATATCATATGGGCCTTGTCCGAATATTCATAAAAAGTCAGTTTAGTCCACAGGATGGAGCAGGCCGCATCAGTCATCACAGCCATTCAAAGCTCCTGGCCAGTCTGCGCTTTTTGGGGGAATTCAACCCCTTAACATTGTAGGACAATATTTGAAACTCAGTCATCGTATAAATGGGGGGGGGCATACGGGCTCGCCAAAGAGGAGGAAGGGGGAGAGGGATCAGAGGGCAAGAGTGTGGCAGATTAGATCTGTGTTTATAGCTATATAAGGGTCTGCCTGTGTATATGTGTCTATGTGCCTGTTTATACCTATTTCCTCCATATAGAGTCATATTCATATTTGTGTCTGACCATTTGGGAAGTGTATCTCTGGGTCCACAGCTGTTGAGGGTGGGGGCTAAAATGTAATTAAAATGGTTAGCTTTCTCCCCTGGGGGGAGGATATAACACGTAACTGTAAAAGGGAATGTATTTTGTACACTGACATATCGTGTAGCCTATTTGTCACAGAGAGATGGGTATGCCTACCTGTGTCTAGCTATCGGTATATCTACCGCAATTTGTATTATATAGGCATATTTATAAATATGCATATCTTTAGATACCAGGCCATTTGGCGCCGCTGGCCTTAGAAATCAATGGCTGCATTTCCAGTCTGCTGGAGGAAACAATTAAGCAGGTTTGTGACAATTGTCTCTGGAGTCATCAAAGGTGTGAATTAAAGATAACACCTCTTTGGGGTCTACCCACCAGGCAGAAAGAGCAATTTCTCCTGGGAATGAAAGGCCCAGACAGAGCGGCATCTCAACCGCATATCAAAGAAGCAATCACATTCTCTGATCATAGAAGGTGGTCTTTGAGAGATGATTGATAGCCCAGGGAATTAAGAGTAACGACAAGCCTACTGAGCATGCTCTGTAGAAGGGAACTCTGGGATATGTAGTTCAGGAGTCTGGGCCATTTGTGGGTGGGGTTTGGAAGGACCAGGAAGTGTATAAATTCTGAAAACTGGCCATGTGCTTTGGCTGATCACTTGGGGTACATTCGAAAGATGACTAATCTGTCCATGTTCCTATCTCCAGGCTCCAGGAGGCCATCGATGCTAGCTTACTGATTAGTTCATCGTAAGTAATGCTCTGTGGTTCACCCTTTTCTTTTACTTGCTGTGTAGTGTGTAATTAATTGATTTATTCTAGTTATAATTTTTCCTGTAACAAAGCACTGTGATTTTTCTATAACATAAATAAACAAAACATATTTAAGTTCTGATTCTGGCTGATGAGATCCATGCTAACTAAGAGATTGGGAGTATTGCTATTTGCTTTAAGCTCGGTTATATATAAGAAATTGCGAGTTGCGGTCGTCGGAGACGGAAAGGGATTGTGGGGTAGGTAGTCACTGTCTGAGTCTAGGGTAGGCAGATAGTGCGGTTGCTTAGCCCTGCGTCTCCCGCTGCGACACACGTAGTGTCCAGGAGGACTGGTGGCACCGTAACTAATAGATTAGGAAAGTGAACCCAGGGATTGTGGGAGACGTAGTCATTACCCGCTTCAGGAGAAGACTTGTACTGCGTTGCAATCCTGGGATCATTATATCGCGCTCTGCGGCCCTGTTACGAGAGAGAATTGCGCAGAGACAGATAGTGGGTGTCGCAATCCGGCGTCTTTCGCAGTAGCACGCGTAGAGGTCGTGACAAAGAGGACAAAAGAAGAAACAGTATTGAAGGAAAAGAGTGGAAAAGAAAAGACACACTAGAAAGAAAATCACACCAAAAACAGAGAACCTTCCAGTCTTACCTATTGCCAGAACGACCGCGGGAATGGTCAGAAAGGGGACGCGACCCCAGTAATTAACCATGGGGATCGCCATGTGGACGTCACCGAGTTGACAACGGAGCACGAAATACAGTCAAGGGGGCCTGAATACAGGCTCCGTGCTAAACTAGAATAACGGTATAACAGTATAACACCTAAACAAACTAAACGACAACAGGGTAAAGGGCAGTATAAACATCAAAAAGCTGGCCCTCAGTTTGCATAACATAAACATGAGCGAATATCGAAATATCAGGAGGACGCTGAGAGTTTCGACACATATGTATCACAACCACCTGGCATCCTGTGAGAGAAAGGAAAGCAAGGCTTGGGAAAAAGTGGCCCGATCGGTTTGGATCAGTTCGGAGTTCGATTCGAACATCGCCCATTCGTCGAACTCCGAACATTTCCGCGTGTTCGCCGCATGTTCACCCACAATGGACCACAATGCACTTTTCCACTGGCCTGAAGCTTGTAATTAGCTTGTAATTTATCTTGTAATTTTGCCCAATCATGGGCTCACAGAGCTAAGTCCCGCAGCACACTATATAAGGCTTCTTCCCTGCCTGCAGCCCCAGCGTGTGTGGTTGCAGGAGTGAATCAGATAGGAGAGGAGATTGTTCTGTCAGGGTGTATCAGTGATGTTGTAGTAGATTTCTGGGAATTAGAATCTGTGTTGGCACTGCCAGGCTATCAGGGACAGTGTGTTTCAGTGAGTTGTAGGAGATTTCTGGGAATTAGAATCTGTGTTGGCACTGCCAGGCTATCAGGGACAGTGTGTATCAGTGAGTTCTACCATAGTTCAGCAAATTTGAATCTGTCTTGGCACAGCCTGTTATCAGTGTGTATCAGTGAGTTATACCAGAGTTCAGCAAATTAGAATCTGTCTTGGCACAGCCTGTTATCAGTGTGTATCAGAGAGTTATACCACAGTTCAGCAAATTTGAATCTGTCTTGGCACAGCCTGTTATCAGTGTGTATCAGAGAGTTATACCACAGTTCAGCAAATTTGAATCTGTCTTGGCACAGCCAGGCTATCAGTGTGTATCAGTGAGTTATACCACAGTTCAGCAAATTTGAATCTGTCTTGGCACAGCCTGTTATCAGTGTGTATCAGTGAGTTATACCACAGTTCAGCAAATTTGAATCTTTCTTGGCACAGCCAGGCTATCAGGGACAGTGTGTACCACTGATTTATAGTATTGTTCTGGAAAATCTGAATATCTTTGATCTAATTCTAGATACCATACAATAACACAGTTTAATCAGAGTTCATCTGTTTATCTATTGAGAGTTGAATCTGGCTGTTGCCAGCTATCAGTGTGTTGCAGCCTGCAGGAGAGGAAGTGATTCAGAGAGAGAGAGAGAGAGTATAGGACATTGGCAGCCTTGCAGGGAAAATATCAGTAAAATTGCCGACTTATATCAGAGTTCTGAATATCTTTAATCTATATACCAGAGTTGAATCTGAGTTCTGCATATCTCCAATCTTTATATCAGAGTTGAATCAGACTTCTGTATATCTCCAATCTTTATACCAATGTTGAATCAGACTTCTGTATATCTCCAATCTTTATACCAGTGTTGAATCAGACTTCTGTATATCTCCAATCTTTATACCAGAGTTGAATCAGAGTTCTATATATATTTAATCTATATATCACTCACCATGTCTGTAAGACCAAAAAGGACAGGTAGACGCTCCCAGACACAGATAAGAGGGGAAGCAGCCTATGTGTCAGAAGGCATTGCCCCTGGTCGTCGTGGACGTGGTGCATCCTCTGTAGGGGCACGCTTGTCCTTTCTAACTGGTGCTGGCCATCTTATGCAGCAGCAAAATACAGAGGATTTGCAGGATTGGCTAACCAGGCCATCCGAGTCCTCCGAGTCCTCTGTCAGCCAGGCTTGTAGTGGTTTACAGTCCACCTCAGCTGCCAAAGCATCGAATGCAGCCTCCATGTCCACAGCTACTCCTGCCGTAGCCTCACCAACATACACGGAGGAGTCAGCTGAATTGTTTCACTACAATGACAGCGACATGCTGCTTGAGGATGCGCAGCAACTCCGGTGCGCTGATTCAAACTCTGAGGTTGAGGAAGGGAGTAAAATCAGCCTAGAGGGAAGGGGTGCCAGTGACACACAAAGAACTGGCACTCATGTTCTCCCAGCAGCTGCAGCATATTGTCAGGTTGGCTCCAGTGACGAAGAGATAGGGGGTGATGACAATGATGATGATGTCACTGACTCCACCTGGGTGCCTGATCAAACAGAGGAGTCAGGTGAGGAGGAGGCGCATCAAAAACGAGGCACAACATCCTCTATGATCAACCGTAGCCAGTCCAAGGCATCAGAAGTCAGAGCTGCTCAGGTGCAGAGCGCTGTTGTCTCAAAGCACACGTGCAGGAACTCTGTTGTCTGGGAGTTCTTCACAAATTTGCAGCAGACTACAGCATTGCTATTTGTAAGCTATGTCTGAAGAGGATCAAGCGTGGGAAAAACATCACACACTTGGGTACCACGTGCTTGATAAGACATATGACCACCTGCAACGAATCCCATTGGCACAGCACTTTTTTATAGGTCCTCATCCTCATCTGTCTCTACCCCCACTATATGTCCTGCCATGTCATTGCCTAAAACCTCCACTGACAGGGATGATGCTACAGTAATGGGTGTACCAGGTCCTTCCTCAGAATGTGACAGCATCCCATCATCTGAAGATTTACGCAGTCAGATTACGCTGCCCCAGCTGCTGCAGCGTAAGAAAAAATATAGTCCCAACCATCCCCAAGCACAGCATCTAAATGCCAGCTTAGCAAAGTTACTCGCATTACAGTTGCTGCCTTTCCAGCTGGTGGACTCTGCTTCCTACCGTGAATTTGCCGAATGTGCTGTACCACAGTGGCAGGTTCCAAAATGCCATTTCTTTTCACGGAAGGCCATTCCAGCACTATACCAGCACGTGGAACACAATGTTATGGAGTCATTGGGAAAGGCAGTCAGCAGCAAGGTGCACATTACTTTAGACACGTGGTCCAGCAAGCATGGACAGGGCCATTAAATTTCCTTCACGGCACACTGGGTAACTCTGCTTGCAGCCGGGAGGGATCCAGGACGGGGCTATGTGCTTGAGCTTGCTCATCCACCACGCCTCCAGAAAGCTGCTTATATGAGGTCTGTCTGCTCCACCACCTCTTCCTCTTCCTCATCCTCCTCCTTCAATGTCTCTGGCGAAGTGGCAGTTAAAACGACACGTGGAAGGGGCTACGCAATTGCTCAAGCAAAAAGATGCCATACTGTGCTTGAGCTGGTTTGTTTAGGGGACAGGAGCCACACCGGGTCAGAAATTTTGTCAGCTCTGCAGGGGCAGGCGCACAGATGGTTAACACCACGCCAGCTTCAGCTGGGAATGGTCGTCTGTGATAATGGCAGCAACCTTCTCTCCGCCCTATGCCTGGGTAAGTTGACGCATGTACCATGCCTAGCACACGTCCTAAATCTGGTGATACAGCGTTTCCTAACCAGGTACCCAGGGCTGGAAGAGCTTCTCAGCCAGACCATAAAAGTCTGCAGCCACTTCAGACGGTCATTCCCAGCAAGTGTTTGCCTGGCAGAAATTCAAAGAGAATTCCACCTTCCCACAAACCGCCTGATCTGTGACATGCCCACCAGGTGGAACTCGACATTGGCAATGCTGCAGCGTCTGCACAAGCAGCAGAGGGCCATCAACGAGTACCTGTGTGAGTATGGCACAAGGACAGGTTCAGGTCAACTTGTTTTATTTCCCCCGCAGTGGCTGATGATCAAGGATGCATGCACTGTACTGTCACCATTTGAGGAGGCAACAAGGATGGTGAGCAGGGGCATGCATCAGTGACACAATTCCTGTAGTGTTCCTGCTGGAGCGCACTCTGCGGGGAATTATAGATGTGGCACTAGAGGCAGAGCAGCGAGAGGAAGAGGAGGCCTTCCCTAGCTCTCAAGGCCCCAGTCTTTACGCAGACAGCATTCCTGTATGTCCTCAGATCAGACAGAAGGTGGGAATTCCTCAAGGGAGGGTTTTGTGTGGGCAGAAACCCAAGGACTAGTACGTGGCTGGGAGGAGGAAGTGCACGATGGGGTTGTGACGGAACCGTTCTCTTCCGACTGTCCTGACTCTCCAGACACCCCTTCGTTGCGGTCAGCCCGGCTACTGGGAGCACTGTCCTCAGTGCCTCGAGCAGTTTGACCCGCCTGCTTCTGTTTCTCTGCCCTGGAGCCGTTAGGAATTTCCAGAAGGCCGCTCTGTGCCTTCTGAGGTTGAGTGAGTAGTGTAGCGTAGTTGAAGGAGACACCAGACGCGGCTGTATGTTCCAACAGGATTCTCTCTCTCTCTCTCTGACCTTTAATGAACAAAAACGCCACTACTTATGCTGAGATCCAACAGCCATAATTTGCATAAATGACGCACATCGTCCTACTAAAATGCTAATTACATTATGTCAGATATTTACAATAAACATTCTTTAGCCTTTAGCTCACACAACATTTACATAATCTATTGTTCTAAGACATCAGGTTAAAGACCAACACTATCTCAGACTTCTTGAAACAAACATGCAGCCAGATAAGGGGAAAAGCCCTGTTGCATAAATTACACAGCAGTAAAGCTTGTTTACTGGCTATACAAAAACACATTTACCTACAGGAATATAAGTATATTTAAAACTAAAGCTACGCCATTTTACACTAAACTAATTTAAACTAAAACCAAACAATGTAAAATATATTTAAAATCACACGATACAAATGAATACAAAGTCTCTTGGGGTTTGAAGCGTGGAGCGCCATGTCAGCTCCATGACAGGGGTCATCCTCATTGACCAGGAAGACTCAGAAGCTAATGCCACCTCCAACCTACGCTGCATTGGCTCCCTTATCCTGCAAAGCCTGCTAAAGGACCCCAGGATTCGTGCTATCAAGGAGAGGGATCATTACTGGTTGGCAAGCCTTCTTGATCCACAATACAAGGGTAAAGTTGCAGAGCTCATCCTGCCCGCACAGAGGGAGGACAGGATGAAACAACTTGAGGACGCTCTAAAGCGACACTTGTGTAGCACCTTTCCAGGCCCTGGTGGGTTACCAAGTGATGACACAGGTGCTTCTGAGGCTGCTGATGATCAGAGGAAGAGCGGTGAAGGCCGGGGCCATTTGACTGAAGCCTTTTTAAATTATTTAGTCCACGACGCCCAGGGACATCAAATGTAGGCACCCATTGCCAGCGTCTTCACCATATGGTGCAGGACTACCTAGGGGCAAGGGCAGACCTGGATACCTTTACAGCAGATGATCCACTGGCTTACTGGGTGTTGAGATTGGATCACTGGCCAGAATTTAGCCAATATGCTATGCAGCTACTAGGTTGCCCTTCATCCAGCGTGCTTTTTGAAAGGACGTTCAGTGCTGCTGGAGGTTTTGTCACAGACAAAAGAGTGCGTCTGTCCACCGACTCTGTAGACAAGCTGACATTTATAAAAATGAATCAGTCCTCGATCAGCAGCTATCAATCCCCTGATGCTGATGTAACTGAATAGATCGGGTATCTCTTCTGCATTCCCAAAACCTCCACCACTGCACTCTTCCACAATACCACAAAGGGGTTACGGTGTGAAGGCACTTGCTGCCACCAAAGGTAAAATATTTGGGTGCACTGCCACTGACACCTATACCAGATTCATATCATTTTAATATTTGACCGCAGGGTCCAACCCTGCACTCTTCCACAATACCACAGAAGGGTTACTTACGGTGTGAAGGCACTTGCTGCCACCAAAGGCACAATATTTGGGTTCACTGCCACTGACGCCTATACCAGATTCATATCATTTTAATATTGGACCGCAGGGTCCACCACTGCACTCTTCCACAATACCACAGGGGGGTTAAAGGTGTGAAGGCACTTGCTGCCACCAAAGGTAAAATATTTGGGTGCACTGACGCCTGTACCAGATTTATATCATTTTAATATTTGACCGCAGGGTCCAGCCCTGCACTCTTCCACAATACCACAGAGGGGTTACTTACGGTGTGAAGGCACTTTCTGCCACCAAAGACAAAATATTTGGGTGCACTGACACTGACGCGTGTACCAGATTCATATCATTTTAATATTTGACCGCAGGGTCCAACCCTGCACTCTTCCACAATACCACAGAGGGGTTACGGTGTGACGGCACTGTTGCCGACACTAAAGGCCCAATTTTAAAGCACCTATTGTTACTTTCATCCAAAGCCTGCATAAGTTTCACCATAATTTAGCCCAAAAAATCACTTAACTTGTTCTGCGTGTCCTAAAACGTCTCCTCTTTTCATACAGGCTGCCGCCCCAAGCAGTTGTTTATGAAATAGATTAAAGGAAAACCATTTACTGTCATCTGAAATGTCATTTTTTTGTTTTTAAATGTTTCTATACATCCTACAAATCCGCCACTTCATGGGCAGGTTATGGGGACCTCCTAGGCATGATATTTGAAGGAATTTTTCGTTTTTATTCTTAACCTTTATTTCATGGAAAACTCACTGTTCCTTTAAAAATGTTTTTTTAAAAACTTTTTGTCCTTGTTTCCTGTCCCCCAAAGCACTTCCCGGACCCCCATACAACTTTTATGACAAATATCTAGCATATATGCCCTCTTGAAAGTCACTCTAAAAATCGAACGTTCGGGTCCCATTGACTTACATTGAGTTCGGATCGTGTTCGAGTTCGAACTCGAACTCGAGTTCGAACTCGAACTTTTGAAATTGTTCGAGTTCGAAGTCGAACCGAACACGGGGGCGTTCGGCTCATCCCTACTGGCGGGAATCTTCTCCCAGCATGGGGTGAGCTGAGGCATCAGAGTTGGGGGGGGACAGATTGCGAGCCTCTGGTAACTGTGGGCATCCCAGTCAGGAAAAGAATTGCTGCGGGTCAAACTGAAGGGTCAGAGACGAGGTTTTGCACCCAGCAAAGGCCAGCAATTTAAAGGGGAATCCCCAAGCATAACGAATATTGTGATGGCTCAAATGAGAGGTAATGGGGTGCCATGCCCTACGGCGCTGCAGAGTTTCCGGTGCCAGAACCTGGAACAGGGACAGCTGCGATTCTTCATATTCCAACGCCACATCCCGACTCTTGTGCATCACCTCCTCCTTTACCTGGAAATAATGGAGACGGAATATGACATCCCGGGGCTGTTGGGAGTCAGCTCTCGGCCCTCGGCGTGCTGGGCCACCATCTTGACAATCGTCCAGGCCGCGGTGCAGGAAAATTGGCCCCACCGTTGGGTCCTGGGATTTCAGCTTTTTCCTGCCCCAGACGCTTCCAGGCATGCCATAGAATCAGTGGTGTATCTAGGTTTTGTGCTGCCCTAGGCCTGACTAAACTTGTGCACCCCCTAATTTAAATTTGACTCACCCCTTCCTGTCAAGGTCACACATCTTCCTGTTTAAACCCGACCCCTTCATCTCCAGCACTGATTTATACTAAGCTTCCTCCACGATGACTGGGTCTGTTGGAACCTGTAGTGCTCACCCCCGGAGGAGCCGCTGAATTAACCCCAGGATAGTCTCACCACGCTAGGAAAATCAATATACACCAGTACTGTTGTGGATTTTTCTATATTATATACTTTACTGATCCCAATAAAGCGACATATGGCATACATGTACGGTATTTGAATGACAGGAATTCGTAACGCGGGAAAAACACGTGGCAGAAAAGAAATGGTTACCCCCCCTGCTGTTCTGGAGTATAAATACCGTAAAATGGCTCAAAATATGTATGTGCGTGTGTCTAGGGTTCCCGGGTACTGTGTTCAACTGGCCGGTGAATGAAAAGAGCGATCTTCGACTAGTCATCCGTTGGGGCCCTTAAGGAAACAAATAAACAAGTGCGCAATGTTCTGCGTTTTCACCAGGCCGAAGCCTTCTCACCCATCCGGTGTAACCGCTTGCCCTGGCTCGATGAACGCTGGAGAAAAGGGATCTTCTACCAAGAGGATCTGGTAGTCGCTGCCACTTGGAGCCCGATGCTGTTAATGCCTGCACTCCCGATCTGATCCTCACACGAGGTCCTACTTCTCTCAAACCGCACTTTGTCCGGAACAGCTCAGCGGAATATGCAACCAGCCGATGCACACTCTCTCTCTCTGATCACTGCAACAATGGATGCCGCTGTCTCTCTGCACCTCAACTTTGCCAGGATCCCAGAAATGTCACCTGCGACTGCTCTCTCTCATTGCCTGCCACGCTGACCATCCGGCTCCTCACTTCCTCGCGCCAGAGAGCTCACTTCCTTCCCCTCTCCCGGGGGTTTCTGGGAAATGTAGTGTATAGTCCAGCATAGTCTCTTATCATACATAATACTCTGGCTCCCTCCAGTGGTATAAGGCAACATTTCACAGAACCAGTCTTAATTTTAATGCAGCACTACAAACCGATCCTGATGGGGGGAGGGGAACCACAGGACAGCCGTGGATAGACAGAATAGACTGTAAACTTGGGATAGTAAAATAACCATCAATTTAATCAGTATGAATTAAAACCATATATGAACATGTAAATCTGACGTGTTTCGTCGCACAGCGGCGACTTTCTCGAGGATAATATCCTTTCAAAATATATATGTTACGGGTTAAGCCTAACGTGCGGTTAATTTTAGGATTACCCGGGTAATCCTGACATTATCCAAAACCGCTGGGGAAAACTGCAAAAAAAATGAAAATTTAGGACTTTACCCGGGTAATTTTAGGACTAACCAACTGCCCTTGGGTAACGGTCTGGAAGAGCTGAAAAATTCACACTTTACCCGGATAATGTGCAAGTCTGAAGCTTCACCCGGGTAATCTGAGGACTATCCACAGCTTCACCTGGGTAATCTTCAGAGCATCCAACCCCGCTTGGGTAACAGTGAATTTTGCTATTATCTATGGATATTATCAACGAAAATGGCAAAAGACAAACATTAAAATATATTGCGGATATAATGAATATACAGAGTGACAGGATATGTTTCTTATATGAATGTGAAAAGTTATGTGATCTTTTTGGGTGAGAGCAGACTGATTTGCATATTGAGCATTCATCCCTGTAATGGCACAAGCAATCTAAAACCTTGTGAGACCTGAGCGGGCACCCACCATAGACAGGGCCGGATTAAGAGGATCATGGGCCTGGTACTGAGGATTTTGGTGGGCATTTTTATAGAAATAAAATGAAAAAGTCAGACACCACTTTTAAACTCCTCCTGGTACACTGACGTGATTGTACCGGAGCACAATGACGTCCATTTCAGATGCGTCCCCCCTGGCAGACCAGAGCAGAGAGAAAGCCTGAAAGGAGGGGTCCTTCGGTGAGAGAGAAAAAAAAGAGTGTGTCTGACCTTTCCAGCCAAACTAGTTTAACCCCTTAAGAAAAGAAGAGAGGGGCAGACAAGCAAGCGTGAAAAGAAGAGAGGGCAGACAAGCGAGCGTGAAAAGAAGAGAGGGGCAGACAAGCGTGAAGAGAGAGGGCAGACAAGCGTGAAGAGAGGGGGCAGACAATCAAGAAAAAAGGGGGAGAGCTGAACTGTGAGTCTGTGTGACTGAGACACTGAGCGGACAGACACACTGGGACACAGGATATCAAAAAAATTAGGAGTCTGATCAGGATGATAAGGAGACAGGGGAGCAGAGAAGAAGCTGTTACACTGAGGGCAGCTGCTGGAAGTGCTCCTGTTTGCAGGTTTCAGTGCCAAAATAGCCAACAATGTTAAAACATGACTGCTCCTGCAAATCCATTCGAGGAATGTCATAGCACTTCCAATATAGAACTAGGGTGTATGTGGCTTGGATGTGCAGGGATGGCTCTGGATCAGCCTGAAGTAACTAATCTGTGCTAATAGGTCTCCCCTGTCCTGCAGCAGCCTACATATCCATTGCCAGTCAGCTGTGGATGATTCGGAGGTGGAGGGGGGGGGGTGAGAAATCATCACACAGACCACCCCTCCCCCATGACAGCCGGAAGTTAGGAACATCTTGTTTACCAGGAAGCCTGCTGTGTTCCTCGTGTGATCAAGGAGAACAGCATGAGCTGCTGCCTGTCTGGATCAGCACGGAGTCTGACACCAAGCCCCCAACACCTCTCTCTGCTCATCACCCGGGGTGCACCCCCTCTCCCCCATAGTAATTCACCTTTGGTTAGCAGTCCTCTTCATGCTGTGTGGGCTGGGCAGGTCTGCTATTTTCGTCTGAGAGGGAGGCAGGCAACAGATTCATCCGCACGCCCGCTCACTTTTTGCCTTCCTTTCCCTGCTTGTATTTAAATGAGCCAGCGGCGTGTGCAGGCAGGGAGGGCACGTGATGTGACACATGCTGATTGCCTCCACGCAGGGCCTGTCAACTACACCTCCCCACAACGGCTGGGCCGTATCGTCTGTATCCGGCGGCTGCTGCCGTATGTGTGTGTGAATGGCAGGCCGGCCAGCGGCTTGTCTCTGCTGGACAGCTGTGGGCCTATTTTCAGTAGGGGCCTGGAGCTGCCGCTCCATCCGCCCCTACGTTAATCCAGCCCTGACCATAGAGCAGGCCACTAGTGCTGTTGCTTGTCCTCAGGATCCTCACACCTCCCCTTTCTCTCTTTATTATGTGTCATGTGGGCTGATATATCGTTTATAAAACATAATAATAACCATCAGGTTAATCTCTATATAATATCTTTATCTTCATAAATAAATTTTCTGACAATTAACGCACACGAGTTACACGACGTTATTTAGTGTAGTTTGTGACTGTGGATACAATTTCATTAACACAATTGTGGTTTTTGGTTATTTTTATCAGTCAGGTAACAGTTTGCAGCTTTATCCGGGTAATCCTCGGAATTCAGTCATCTGTAACCTGCTAAAAACCCAAGAAAAGCGCTGTACCCAGAGGTGTTTGGATATTTTGCAGATTACCCGGATAAAGTACGATGTTTTGTTGCACATCACACTTTATCCAGTAACACTAGGGTAATGTGCGAATTACCCGGTTAAAACAGTGCAGAAAACCGGATACCCAGAGGCCTCTGCATACTTTGCAGATTACCCGGGTAAAGTCCAAAATTTCATTTCACTTCAGATTTTTCCTAATGATGCCTGGGTAATGCTTGGATTACCCAGGTAATCCTAGGATTACCCGCACTTCGGGCTTTACCCGTAACATATGAATAGTTAATTGAAGACTGGTGCTTAGGGTTGCCACCTTTTCCCCAAGCCAAACACTCTAGTGCTAGGCTTGGGCGGGAATTTTTTTTTTGTAGCGTATCCATTACGCCATTATGCGTATATGTTATGGCACCTGGTATGCATTGCATGGCAGACTGCAATGATGGCACGCTGGTATTATGGTATGTCAGACTGGTATTACAGCACACTGGTATGCATGGCAGACCGGTATTATAGCACACTGGTATGTTTGTCAGACTGATATGCACGCTGGTGTTAGTGACACACTGGTATTAGGGCATACTGGCTGGTATGTATGGCAGACTGGTATTAGGGCACACTGGCTGGCATGTATGGCAGGCTGGTATTATGGTGCACTGGCTGGCATGTATGGCACACTGGTATACAGTGGGGCGAAAAAGTATTTAGTCAGCCACCAATTGTGTAGGTTCTCCCTCTTAAAAAGATGAGAGAGGCCTGTAATTGTCATCATAGGTACACTTCAACTATGAGAGACAAAAGCAGAAAAAAATCCAGAAAATCACACTGTCTGATTTGTAAAGGATTTATTTGCAAATTATGGTGGAAAATTAGTATTTGGTCACCTACAGTACAGTACAAACAAGCAAGATTTCTGGCTCTCACAGACCTGTAACGTCTTCTTTAAGAGGCTCCTCTGTCCTCTACTCGTTACCTGTATGAATGGCACCTGTTTGAACTTGTTATCAGTATAAAAGACACCTGTCCACAACCTCAAACAGACACACTCCAAACACCACTATGGTCAAGAGACCAAAGAGCTGTTGAAGGACACCAGAAACAAAATTGTAGACCTGCACCAGGCTGGGATGACTGAATCTGCAATAGGCAACCAGCTTGGTGTGAAGAAATCAACTGTGGGAGCAATCATTAGAAAATGGAAGACCTACAAGACCACTGATAATCTCCATCAATCTGGGGCTCCATGCAAGATCTCACCCCATGGGGTCAAAATGATCACAAGAACGGTGAGCAAAATTCCCAGAACCACACGGGGGGGACCTAGTGAATGACCTGCAGAGAGCTGGGACCAAAGTAACAAAGGCTACCATCAGTAACACACTACGCCGCCAGGGACTCAAATCCTGCAGTGCCAGACGTGTCCCCCTGCTTAAGCCAGTACATGTCCGGGCCTGTCTGAAGTTTGCTAGAGAGCATTTGGATGATCCAGAAGGGGATTGGGAGAATGTCATATGGTCAGATGAAACCAAAGTAGAACTTTTTGGTAAAAACTCAATGCGTCGTGTTTGGAGGAGAGAGAATGCTGAGTTGCATCTAAAGAACACCATACCTACTGTGAAGCATGGTGGCAGAAACATCATGCTTTGGGGCTGTTTTTCTGCAAAGGGACCAGGACGACTGATCCGTGTAAAGGGAAGAATGAATGGGGCCATGTATCGTGAGAACACCTCCTTCCATCAGCAAGGGCATTGAAGATGAAACGTGGCTGGGTCTTTCACCAGGACAATGATCCCAAACACACCGCTCGGGCAACGAAGGAGTGGCTTCGTAAGAAGCATATCAAGGTCCTGAAGTGGCCTAGCCAGTCTCCAGATCTCAACCCCATAGAAAACCTTTGGAGGGAGTTGAAGGTCCGTGTTGCCCAGCGACAGCCCCAAAACATCACTGCTCTAGAGGAGATCTGCATGGAGGAATGGGCAAAAATACCAGCAACAGTGTGTGAAAACCTTGTGAAGACTTACAGAAAACGTTTGACCTCTGTCATTGCCAACAAAGGATATATAACAAAGTATTGAGATGGACTTTTGATATTGACCAAATACTTATTTTCCACCATGATTTGCAAATAAATTCTTTAAAAATCAGACAATGTGATTTTCTGGATTTTTTTTCTCATTTTGTCCCTCGTAGTTGAAGTGTACCTGTTATGTATTGTGAGTATATATAAAGTTGTGTGAAACCCTGCTTAAGTGGCAGTTATTTGTCAGCTGAGCCAATAAAATGGTTGTATCCTTGCTGTCTGTGATTACTGCAGTACAATATATAATAGTGGCGACGACAGATGGGATCCTACAGAGGAAAGAGCTGCTGCTGCTAACCTAGAGACTGAAATCATTGGATGTCAGAAGGAGTAGAGAGCTCTGGTCAGACCACACTCGCCACCCTGCCTGCCAGTAAGACACACTGGAGGCACAGACAGACCTGAGGAATCCGTCCACTGGACTAAGTGCAGCCCAGCTCCAACCGCAGTAGAACAGGCATTAACCAGCACCACAGGGGCCTTCTCAAAATGGCCAATCTGTAGACTTGTGCACCGATTTTTTTTTCGGTTCGATTCAGTTCGGTTCGTTCGGATTTTGTAAATTTTCGTTTCGGCTCGTTTCGGCCGATTTCCGTTTCGGTTCGTTTAGTTTTAGTTTTGTTTTTCGTATCGACTTTTTTTCGTAATTTCGGAAATTGTCGTGTTTTTCGGAACATCTGTTCTTCTCGTTTCAAAGTGTCTATTCGTTTTGACGTAAACTAATGGTTTTTCGGATCATATATTTCTGTCGATACGATAATTCTGTCGCTACGATAATTCTGCCATTGAGATTTCTCATGTTTTACAAGAAGGATACATTGAGATTTCTCTGGTTTCCCGGAAAGGATACATTGAGATTTCTCTGGTTTCCCGGGTAGGATACATTGAGATTTCTCTGGTTTTCCAGGAAGGATACATTGAGATTTCTCTGGTTTTACAAGAAGGATACATTGAGATTTCTCTGGTTTTCCAGGAAGGATACATTGAGATTTCTCTGGTTTCCGGGAAGGATACATTGAGATTTCTCTGGTTTTCCAGGAAGGATACATTGAGATTTCTCTGGTTTTCCAGGAAGGATACATTGAGATTTCTCTGGTTTCCCAGGAAGGATACATTGAGATTTCTCTGGTTTTCCAGGAAGGATACATTGAGATTTCTCTGGTTTTCCAGGAAGGATACATTGAGATGGGAATGATACAAAATTACAGAATCAGCGATATAACCAAAAAATACATTGTCCGAAATTACTGAAATGGAACCGAAATCAGGAATGGAGCCGAAATCACGAATGGAACGAAAATGATTTTCGATTTTACACATTTCTAGTCCATTCGAAAATTCCGAACAAATTTTCGTTTCATTTCGGAATTTTTTTCGGATCTGCCGTTTTCGGATCTGAAAATTTTCGGAAAATCGTCCGAATCCGAATGCACGAATCAGGAAATTTTGTGAAAATTCCGAAATTCTGAAACCTGAAACGCACATCCCTACCAATCTGGGAAGACTCAACGAGTTCGATATTACTCACCCGGAACAGTGGATCTCATATGTCTCCCGAGTAGACAACTACCTCAGGGCTAACCAGGTCACGGACCATGGCCTGAAGGCAGCAACCCTACTATGTGTCTGTGGACAAGCCACATTTCATATTGCTGAAAACTTGATAGCACCGGCAAGCATAGAGACTATGGCCTACGCAGAACTCAAGAAAAAATTAAGTGAACATTTTGAGCTTAAACTCTCGGTCATCGCCCGGCGCCATGCATTCGAGCAACGTGAACAGAGATCCAGGGAATCAGCAGCAGAGTTTGTGGCCGCTCTTCGCCAAGCTTCACGCCAATGTGAGTTTCCTGATCTGGAAGACCGTCTCAGAGACAGGCTCGTTTGCGGCCTGCGTAATAGAGAATTACAGCAGCGCCTATTCGCCATGGAGAAACTGACTTTCCAAGACGCATTGAAGGAAGTCATGGCGGATGAGGCTGTCAAGGGGGCCATGAAGACTCTCTGGCCACAAACAACGCACACCAGCCCCCCAGCGATCCACCAAGGGACTGCCGAAGGCTCGGAAATGGGCAGTGAGATTGAAGAAATCCATTGTTTGCGAAGAGAGCCACTCAGACGGCCACGCTCCATAGAGAAAGCAACTCCCCCACAGAGCTGCGCAAGTTGCAGGGGACAGCATGAAAGAGCAGAGTGCAGATTCAGCACAGCAGTATGCCTTGCCTGTGGGAAGCAAGGACACATTGCCAGAGTTTGCAGAAGTCGTCAGGGAAAAAGGCCCCAGGACAGAACAGAGTTGAATACTGCTAGGGGAGGCATAGCATCCAATGCACAGGGGCCCAACGTCCCATCAAAGAGAAGATAAGGGGACGTTCAAGGGGTCCCATGCTCCATGGAGTTAGATACTGGATCTGCTCTGTCCATTATTTCCTCTACCACTTTCGACCATATTTGCAACCATAGCCGACGTCAGATTCCGCTCAAATCATCAGACTTAGTGCTAACAGACTTCCAGAATCGCCTTGTTCCCGTAAGAGGCGAAGCGACCATTAGGATACAATTCAGAGAGTTTGAGCGTGCCCTCAGTGTGGTGGATGTAGAGGGGCCGCGCACCAGCCTCCTAGGACTGGACTAGTTTGAGGCCCTGGGCATCAGGGTATCGGGCCTCCATCGAACCCACATAACCGATCTAGAAGTGGTATGCCAAGAATATGCTGATGAATTCAGCACTGAACTGGGACAATACAAAGGGGCACCCATTGAACTCAACCTTGATCCAGCAGTAACTCCAATCCGATTAAAACCGCGTAGGGTTCCTTTTGCATTGAAGCATAAAACTGATGCAGAACTAGACAATCTGGTACAGCAGGGAGTGCTCCAACCCGTGGACAGTAGCCAGTGGGAGATTCCCATAGTGACCCCAGTTAAGCCTAACGGGGACGTTCGTATTTGCGCAGACTACAAGTGCACCATAAATAAGGCACTACAGCAGCATGCTTACCCTGTGCCAGTGGTAAGCCACATCCTCGCCTCACTCCAGGGAGGCCGAATGTTCGCTAAGCTAGACCTCGCTCTGGCCTACCAGCAGACGACGCTACCGCGGAAGCACAAACAATAGTTACACACAGAGGTGCATTCCGAGTGCGCCAATTGCAGTTCAGGGTAAGCGTAGCACCACCAGGGTTGTTCCAAAGTATTATGGAACGGACACTGAAGAACATTCCCGGCGTCTGCCCATACTTTGACGACGTCCCGATCGCGGGAGAATCAGCATCAGTACTGGCCGAATGTCTCCGCGCAGTACTCCAACGTTTCTACGAGGCCGGCCTAAAACTCAAGAGGGAAAAGTGCCGAATCGGCGTAGAATCCGCCGACTTCCTGGGGTTCTGCATCGACGCTGCCGACATCCACCCATCTGAAGTAAAGTTACAAGCAATTCAGCAAGCCCCCACTCAAAAATCCAAGGGGGAGTTCCAAGCATTCCTTGGTTTGCTAAATTTTTACCATTCCTTCTTACCGCATAAGGCTGCCCTCTCAGATCCACAACACCGCCTCCTGGACAAACAAGCACCCTGGGTCTGGTCGAGCACTCAAAACAAAGCATTCAGGGCGGTAAAATCATTGCCGTCATCGGACTCCGTCCTAGTTCATTTCAACGAAACACTACCAGTAACACTAGCCTGTGATGCTTCGCCATACGGCATTGGGGCAGTACTAAGCCACAGGATGCCAGATGGTAGAGAGGCTCCCATCGCATACTATTCTAGGATGTTATCTCTGGCTGAAAGGAACTAAGCCCAGATAGACAAGGAAGTCCTCGCCATAGTTGCTGGCATTAAGAAGTTCCATGACTTCTTATATGGACGTACCTTCACCAACTTTACAGACCACAAACCTCTGCTTGGTCTCTTCACAGCTGACAAACAGACACCGCAGATCCTGGCTCCGCGAATGCTACGATGGTCCATTTTCATGGCCGCCTACTTGTACCAGCTAGTACACAGGCCGGGCAAGGAAATGGGCCATGCAGATGCTCTCAGCCGCCTGCCTCTACCACAGACTGAGCCAGATCCGGCCCCAGCTTGTCATATTCTGGCGATCCAGGACCTGCCTGACATACCCCTACATGCAGGAGACGTTGCAGCTGAAACCACCACGGATAGAACGCTTAGCCGAGTTCTCAACTCGGTGTTAAGGGGATGGCCAGTGGCCCGGCCAGGGTCTGAGTTCCAACACTTCTTTTCTCAAAAAAATGAACTGTCGGCCCACAAGGGATGTGTACTGTGGGGCAGCAGGGTCATCATTCCACCCAGTCTTCGTTCCAAGGTGCTGGATTCCCTACACAAGGGGCACCCAGGAATTGTTCAGATGAAGGCTCTAGCCAGGAGCTACTTGTGGTGGCCAGGCTTGGACAAAGACATACAGGGTTATCCAAAGAGATTCGAAAAGTCACCGCACGTTCGGTGACTTTTCGTTCTCTTCAATTCGGTTCCTTTTGCCGATTGCATTTCGGTGACCCTGCGGTGTATTCAGCAAGCACCACAGGGTCCCCGAATGGCAGGGAAAAGCTGCCGCAAACCTGACGAAAACTAACCGAATGCACTATGAAAACAAGCAAAAACATCTGGATTAACCTTCGAAGAGGAGCGAACAGGAGCCGAAAAGGAGCCGAATCACACAGAGCCGAAGCAGCTGTGACGTAGAGGAGGCAGTGAATAAATTAGAAAAACCATTTGTATGAATCTGGGAAAAAGAAACGCTGTTTGCAAAGAAACTACTGAGCGAAAATGTCTGAAATTTTCACAGGAGGTCCAGGGAATGATAATAAAGAGGGCTGTTACAAAAAAAATAAGCAAACTGAAAAAAAAAAAAAATCGGACTTTTAATTTTTTTTAAAAAAATTCAGAAAAATGCTTAAAGTATCCTAAAAAATCTATAAATAAAGAGACTTTTTGCTGCAGAATTTTATAATGAACGGTTTATTAGATATTGAATTAAAACGGGAATATTTTTAGCATTGAAGCCTATGGGATTCTCCTGAATAAATTTGCCGAATTAAACCACCGAATGGCAGGGCATTTCGGGAACCTTTCACTGCTGGTTTGTGTTCTCTGAATAGCCGAAGCAGTGCTTTTTGATGGGGATTTCACTGCCCTCGAACAGGCACCGAACAGGCACCGTATGTTCAGGCAATTCGACAGGATTTGGCGAATTGCCTGCTCTCTGGATAGCCGAATGGCCAGGAAAGGTAACCGAACCCTGATTTTCAGCGTTCGGTTACCTTTCTCAAGCAATTCGAATCTCTTTGGATAACCCTGATAGAGAAGCAAGTAAGGAGTTGCCAGGGTTGCCAGGAAAGTTGACCGGAGATGCCTCAGGCACCAGTGCACCGTTGGGAGACCATGCATGCCCCATGGTCTCACGTGCACATTGACTTTGCGGGCCCCTTCCAGGGGCAGGTATTCCTGATAGTAGTGGACAGTTATTCCAAGTGGTTGGAACTGAAGTGGAATCAGGCTGGAAGATGGTCGCCATTATGAGCCAGGCGGCCATCTTGTTCAGAATATTGGTTCACTTGAAATAACTAGGTAGATTTCAGTAGAAACTAGAATGAAGCTTACATAGAATTTTAGGAATGTGTTAGATTAGCAGAGAAGCAATTAAAATTCAGGAAGATCCGGGCCGCTCTTGGCACGGAGAGACAGGATGAGAAATAGTTACATCAAGGTCACAAAGGCCTGCAGAGAGACAAAAAGAGCGTAGAAACCAGACCATGTCTTATCTGTGACAAATAAACATAGGCTCTGGGGAGGTGGGCACGGCCCAGATTGAGTGCCGCAACAAATCACGAACTGTCAGACTAACATGAAGTTTGCCAATTTACGGCCAATGTATGGAATGCCTTTGTTATTAACCAAGGGAGGTACTAACCCACGTGGGGTGGGATAGTGTCACCGGGAGGTGGGCTAATTGGGATGTACCTAATTATGTATTCGGGGTATAAAACCCCTTGTCGGGGTGAGTTCGGGGCTCACTCTTTGCGATTTAATCCTGTGTGAGCATTGTGTGATGACACAAATAAAGTTTGCCTTTCCTGAAGAGACTCGTGTTCAGACAATTCTTGCTCGTGTCCGGTCCGGCTTCGTCCCGAGTAAACCTAGCAGATTCCGGTAACATTTCTTGGGGGCTCGTGAGCCGGGATACAGGCCCTTGCCGGCACGGCAACGACTGCTGAACACTGTGGCGGTTGACTGCAGGTGCGAGTGATCCCATCGGTTGGGCGTCCGTTGAAGGTGAGCTGACATCTGCAGGCGCCAAGCAGGATTTCCTGTTCAGTGGACCTCGTCTCGTCCCAAACGGACCCCGGCCCGGGAAGCTGGGACACCACCGAGTCTGAGGAAACAGCGAGCAGCACAGCGATAGGTAAAGTGTCTTCTATGTTTGTATGTGTATCAGAGATACCGGTATAAAGGGAAACGTCCGACCATAGTCGGATAAGGAGACCCGCGGCCACGGCCTTGTTGACATTCCGAACCCGCCACCGACAGCAAGGACAAGCAAAGGAGCCAGAGTGGCTAGCGCGTGTCTGGACCCGGGGGATCGGATGTTAACCAAATGGTAGTTCTGTAAGAGAGGGAGAGAGTAGCCACGTGGAGTTGCATAGTCATAGTCAGTGTTTGTAAACAGAGCTTCTGCACGTGGACAAGGAAAGGAGGAGGGATTTCTGTGACTGGGCTGAGAGCCCTGAGTCAGTGCTAGTGTGTACGTTGTGTAGTGAAGGGGGCCAATTGAGGCCAGCGGTAGCTGCAGCGGTAGTGGTGCTGGGTGGGTAGATTACCCATAGGCATATTGGAATTGCAGACGGGAGTGTTGTTGTAGAACGGGGTGCACATAGTCACAAGCAATAAAGAGTTAGAGTTCAATTAACGGGGTATAAGGAGCCAAAAGGAGGGATGGTGTGCCCTCGGCTAGTAGAAAGAGTTGAATTGTCTATGTATTGTTTTGTGCTGAACGTATCTGAGTATCTGAGTTTCTGGGAGCGGCAGGCTTCTGCCGCCTGTGGATCCCCAACTTCGCAGATATTGCCAAGCCCCTTCATCAGGCCACAAAGGGGGGAGAGCAGGACCCTTTCCTCTGGGAAGAAGATCAGACAGCAGCTTTCCTAAAATTAAAGACTCTGTTAATGGAAGCTCCTGCACTGGGACTGCCAGATCACAGCAAGCCCTTCCAGCTGTACGTGCATGAACACAATCAAACAGCAACAGGAGTGCTGATTCAAAGTTTAGGCTCTTGGCTAAGGCCTGTGGCCTATCTCTCCAAGCAACTTGACCCTGTGGCCTGTGGCCTACCCCCATGCCTGAAAGCCATGGCAGCCACCGCAATGGTGATAGCAGAAGCAGACAAGCTGACCCTTGGACAAGTTCTTCATGTCAAGGTGCCCCATGCTGTCAAAGCACTGCTGGATGTAAAAGGAAGCTACTGGTTCAGCAACAGCCGGATGACAAAGTACCAAGCTATGATGTGTGAGAATCCATGGGTTCATTTGGACCTCATCGCTACACTGAACCCTGCTACTTTACTGCCTGACTGTGAAGAGGATCCAAATCATGAATGCCTCCAAGTCATGGAAGAAGTGTTCAGTAGCAGGCCAGATTTGAAAGACGTACCCCTAGACAAATACGATATACAGTTGTTCACTGATGGTAGCAGCTACATGGATGATGGGAAGAAAGTCTCCGGCTATGCAGTAGTCTCAGCAGAAGAAATTATCGAAGCAAATCCACTGCCTGGCCATACATCTGCACAACTGGCTGAAATAACAGCCCTAACCAAGGCTCTAGAAATCTCCGAAGGCAAAAGAGTGAATATCTACACTGATTCCAAGTACGCCTTCATGACAGTCCATGCACATGGTGCACTCTACAAAGAAAGAGGCCTACTTACTTCCTCAGGACAACAAATCAAGTATGCAGCTGAAATCGCGGCCCTCCTAGAAGCTGTATGGAAACCAAGTGCTGTCAGTATCATGCACTGTCGTGGCCACCAGAAAGGTCATGATGAAATTGTCACGTTCCCACGTTCCAACCCTGTCTCCCTGCCCTCTGTATTCCTTATGTCTGTGTTTCCCTGTGCTGCTTTCCCTGACATGCAGCTCAGGGGTTAAGTTCTTTGCTTATTGAGCTTCTGCTGGTGATATGGGCTGATTACTCCCCTATATAAAGCCATGGGCCCATATCACCAGGCTCTTGCATCCTGGTTCACTTCAGCTACAGATTTGTTCCTGAGAGCTCCCTGTCATTGTATCCTAGTGCTTTCTCAGTGTTTCCCCCTTGTCTGATTTCTAGGTTTCTGATTGACTTCCTGGTATTGACCCTCTGGCCTGGCTGACGGATTTTCTCTGGTGCTATATCCCCGCTGTGGCTCAAGGTATACGTTTTGGTTTTGACCCCTGGCTTATTTATTAACGACTCTTCTGGACATCCATAGCTGTTCTGTGCATATTGTATTATATGTTGTGTATCCCTGTAGACCACGGCTTTTGTATATTGAAGTCCTTCCCTGCAAGTTGTTGAGTACACTCCTTCAGGTGTCTGTGTTTTCCCCAGGACTCTGCACGGCTACAAAGGTAACCTTTTTCTATTAGTGCAGATTCGGACACTCTAAGGACCGATCTATCAGTATAGGGCTCCTTCGGTATAGCCGTGCAGAGGTCCCCAGTGTCTCCTGTGGTTTATTTCCTTATCCTGATTGTTGTGTCACGCATCTCTGCGTATAGCGGCTTTTCCTCTTACCTGGGCCCTACTTGGCGCATGCCAGGTACCGCCATTGTGGCTGAACGTGACAGAAATCCAAAAAGGCAACAGGCGTGCTGACCAGGCCGCAAAAGCAGCTGCAAAACCATTGCTAACAAATGATCAAGCCAAAGTCCTGCTCTGCAAGCAAGAGCCTCAACCTCCCATGCCAAACTACGAATTCTATATGAATTGGAGAAAATTTGAACCCAAAGGCGAGTTCATTGAAATTATGTTGCACAAATGGCAAGATGAGTATGAACTATTAGAACTCAATCATGACTATATCCAATGGCTTTTCCCAACCCAGTCTCAAGGCCGAAATTTCTACTCCACTCCTCTGGATCCTCAAGAGACACGCCTAATGATCAACACCTCAGAAGTTCAGCAAAGACTACGCAAAGCATACAAAATGATGCTGAAATTCTTTGGCGTAAAATTAATGGAGGAGTGTGAAGAAGATACAAAAGTAACAGAAGTTGAACGAGCAGAAAATTTCGCTTCACGTTTCGAAAATTTAACAACCATCCCTCATAATAATCTACGGATTACACGAATACTGCTAAGTCTGGGAGAGTTGGGAGCAGAAGAATACCAAGCCCCGTTGGTGAGGTTCTTCCTCAAGGAGATCCTTATCAAAAACAGGCTGCCAAGAATGAAGAAAAGTGCAATGAACTTTTTGATACCAGCAGTAAGAGATTCACAAGACAGACAAGATCTGCTGTTCTTCGCATGGCGATACTATTTCCCAAAAGAAGAATTTGTGTGGGGAAACCGTGGAGAATTGGCACGATACAAAGCAGAACCAGTGGTGGCTGCACTTCTACTGGCGCCACTGAGTGAATGGACACCCGTATATTCAGAGAAAGAAAAGAAATGGCTGTCAGAAGAACAAGGCGGATATGGAGAAGACAGATGGTTCCAGTTGAAGAATGGACAAATAGTCCTACCAGCAACATTGGCTCCTGAGATTGTAAGAACGCTCCACGCAAGTACCCATGGAGGAAGAGAAATGATGGAACAGCAATTGGAGCCACATTTCTACGTACCGGGACTGTCAGTAGTCTGCAAAGCAATAGCCCAGCAGTGCGTGACATGTGCCAAAAATAACCCAAGAACAGGCCCATCTCAACCTCCAGGGAAGCAGCCAATCGGGCTATCTCCAATGGCATCGTTACAGATAGACTTCACAGTGCTGCCGCCCTGCAAAGGATACAAATATCTACTGGTAATGGTGTGTACTCTGACAGGATGGGCGGAAGCCTTCCCAACAAGAACAGAAAAGACTGTGGAAGTGGTGAAGAGTCTGATGAGAGAAATAATACCACGGTATGGACTTCCTCTCGAAATAGGGTCGGACAATGGCCTTGCATTTATACAGAACTGTTTACAACAGCTAGCCCGCCTTGTGGGCATCACCTGGAAGCTACATACTGCCTACAGGCCCCAAAGCTCGGGAAAAGTCGAGAGAATGAACCATACCCTAAAGACTTTGATGTCCAAATTGTGCCAAGAGACGTCGCAAGGCTGGTTGGATGTGCTGCCGATAATCCTCTTGCTCATTAGGTGCAGGCCAACCCCCCTATTGAAGCTAAGTCCGTACGAACTTATGTTTGGACGGCCTACCCCTCTGATTAATGGACTAAGGGGGGACCTTCGGGCATTGGGAGAAACTAAACTAAATGATCAGGTTGTACTGTTAGGTAAATCAATGCAGAAACTGAATACTTGGGTGGGAGATAATATACCTCACTTTTTATATCCCCCACTGCATAAGTATTGTCCAGGTGACTCAGTATGGGTGAAAGAGTGGAAAAATGACCCACTAGGCCCAAAGTGGAGAGGTCCTTACCTTGTCCTGTTATCAACCCCTACAGCAGTAAAGGTTGCCGAGGTGGTCACGTGGATACATCACTCCAGACTGAAAGTAGCTGCAGCCAGTCCTGAACCAGCATGGAAGGTCGTCACCAACGAGACCAATCCACTGAGGCTAAAGCTGACAAAGACCACAGCCGTGAGCATCTGAATGATCCAACTGAAAGCACCCAAATGATTTCACAAGTGGGTGTTTTGATGGACACAATAAGGCCTGACCATCCACCAACAGGGGAACAAAGGGATCCCCCGGGGGATACCCCAAGGGTGTTTTTTAGGGGCCCAGCCCCCACCCTTGATCATCCGGAAATGTCTTTTATTTTTGAAATTCCGGTGAGGAGGGAATGGGTTTATGTGACTGTGAAAAGAATTGCCCAAGGGATTTTGACATTTGGGGCATTTGTGGTACTGATTTTGTACCTTGCAAACTTGATTTATGGACTCTCGCATGGAGCATGCCCCAGGTGCCCAAGCACCACCAAGAAAGTGGATATCTCCCATATCTGGAATGGTACGCACCCGGTGATGGAGAATCATACTATGTGGAGACAAAAGCGAGAGGCGACATCTGAAATCTTGCCAAGAGGACATTTACTTGCGCAATTTAAATATGACTATGCTAAAATGTCTGGGCAATCCGCATGCTGGGTGTGTAGTAGGTTGCACCCAGAGACAATCCACATCACATTTGCCTCTGTTCCAATGAATTTGAGTATGTTTCAGGAAATGTCACAATACATTCTTTTGATGCACCAAGGGAAAAACCAGAATCATTCAGTCCCGGGTACCCCATAATAGGGCCAGTATACCCACCAGAATGGCGTTTCCAACTAGGACCAGATAGCGGAACAAATAATGAGGGTGGAGGGTGCTATTCAAGCAAGTTTAACTGGACATCATATATCTACACATTTAACACAAAGGAGCAGTCAAATTTTCTATACATACGATGTAGAAAACTCAGGAGTGAACAAGAGGAGGTGATTGCGAAGGTGACAGATGGGAGGCAGAGTGCACTGGATATGATGAAACGACTGAGACAACTGACAATAGAGATAGCAAAGGGAACACTACATTTGTCACCATTTATATTGAAAGGGGGGTACCAGGTGTGTTGTGGAAAGGTGTGTTACACATGGGTACCACCAACAATAACGGGAATGTGTTATCTGGCTAAATTGATCCCAATCCAGAGGGTAAGGGGAGAAGACACTAATACAGACACAGCACTCCACCCTAGGTACCCACTGGTGTTTGAAAGACAGAAGAGAGAGTTGTTTAGAAAGGTGGATCGAATATGGTCATGGCTGCCGGCATGGACTGGATGGGGAAGAGAGTTGATGGTAAGAATGAACAGTTATGCCAGTCTGATGGATGAAATTTTGAATAAGACTAGTATGGACATTCAGTTGCTGAATCTGGAGGTGCGTGAGATACGGAAGGTGCAGATGATACATGATATGGCACTAGAACAGATCAGTGCGGCCTTGAATGGATTGTGTGAAATGACAATGCATTACGAATGTTGCACCTTCATCAGGAACACCACACATGACGTCCCTGACTATTACCAGGTAATCCAAGATCACCAGGAGAAGGTAACACAGTTGCAGAGCACAGCAAGAAGGATCGCTGCTGAAGGCTGGAATCCACTCCGTGGGTTCGGAGCAATCGAAGAGTGGTTCGGATCCATCCTGAGATTTATCTCACAGATTAGATCCATGATTCTGATGGTAGTAGTGATCCTGGTTGTAGGGACACTAACGTACCGCATAGGGCTATGTCTATGGCCACTATGCAAGAAAGCACTGACACCCACACAGACACAAAAGATACCACTGATAATCCCACAAGACATGTTCCCAATGAAAATACGTCCCCTAAAGTATGAGGAACCCAAGAATAACACTAGTGGGGTGTGATGGCTACAAGCATCAGGAAAAGAACCTGAGGCTTGAGCCAAGGGGGGAATGAAGTGGAATCAGGCTGGAAGATGGTCGCCATTATGAGCCAGGTGGCCATCTTGTTCAGAATATTGGTTCACTTGAAAATAACTAGGTAGATTTCAGTAGAAACTAGAATAAAGCTTACATAGAATTTTAGGAATGTGTTAGATTAGCAGAGAAGCAATTAAAATGGAGGAAGATCTGGGCCGCTCTTGGCATGGAGAGACAGGATGAGAAATAGTTACATCAAGGTCACAAAAACCTGCAGAGAGACAAAGACAGCGTAGAAACCAGACCATGTCTTATCTGTGACAAATAAACATAGGCTCTGGGGAGGTGGGCACGGCCCAGATTGAGTGCCGCAACAGATCACAAACTGTCAGACTAACATGAAGTTTGCCAATTTACAGCCAATGTATGGAATGCCTTTGTTATTAACCAAGGGAGGTACTAACCCACGTGGGGTGGGATAGTGTCACCGGGAGGTGTGCTAATTGGGATGTACCTAATTATGTATTCGGGGTATAAAACCCCTTGTCGAGGTGAGTTCAGGGCTCACTCTTTGCGATTTAATCCTGTGTGAGCATTGTGTGACGACACAAATAAAGTTTGCCTTTCCTGAAGAGACTCGTGTTCAGACAATCCTTGCTCGTGTCCGGTCCGGCTTCGTCCCGAGTGAACCTAGCAGATTCCGGTAACAGTACCGGTCTCATCGATGACAACGACCAGGGTCATCCGAGAGTTGCGCCGGCTGTTCGCCACACAATGTCTGCCAGATGTAATAGTTTCTGACAACGGGGCACAATTCACGGCAGCAGAGTTTCAATCATTTCTCAACGCCAACATGATTCGGCAGGTAAAATCTGCTCCTTTCCACCCCGCGACCAACGGTCAGGCGGAACGACTGGTCAGGACCACAAAGGAGGCGCTCAAGCGGATGACGAATGGGGACTGGAATCACCGCCTGGCGAATTTTCTCCTGTGTCAACAAACAACTCCTAGTACAGCAACCGGTCGCAGCCCAGCGGAGCTGAGGTGGGGTCGCCGGCTCACAACGAAGCTTGACCAACTTCACCCAGACAGAGTAGCGGCAGAGACGGCTCAGCCCAAACCCCCCAGGAACTTTCAGCCAGGTGAATTGGTATGGGCCAGGAACTATGGGAGTGGGGCACCTTGGGTGGCAGCCAGGGTAACTAAGGTAACGGGTCTGTTGTCATACGAGGTTACTCTGGGAAATGATTGTACAATCAGACGCCACATTGATCAGCTGCGGCGCCGGCTGTCCGGACCAGTGCCGGATGGAAAATAAATCCCAGGGTGTTCTCAGGCCCACTGGAGAACTGTCTTCCTACAGGTTTGCCTACACCACCCGTGTCCACTTCCGAAGAGGCGGAGGTACTAGGGGCCATGGAGCCGTCGCCACTCATGGGCAATCTTCGGGACACTGTCCAGTTGGAGATGGACAGTGCTCCGTTTCGGCAAGACTCTCCAGTACCATTGCGGAGGTCCACCAGAGTCCGTGGACCCCCAGTCTATCTTGAAGACTATGAGTGTTGAACAGACTGAGGATAAGATCTATCATAGGGGGAGGGGTGTTATGTATTGTGTGTAGATATAAAGTTGTGTTAAGCCCTGCTTCAGTGGCAGTTATTTTGGTGTTATGTATAGTATATATAAAGTTGTGTGAAGCCCTGCTTAAGTGGCAGTTATTTGTCAGTTGAGCCAATAAAATGGTTGTATCCTTGCTGTCTGTGATTACTGCAGTACAATACATTATATTACCCATGATGACAATTACAGGCATCTCTCATCTTTTTAAGTGGGAGAACCTGCACAATTGGTGGCTGACTAAATACTTTTTTGCCCCACTGTATATGGCAGACTGGTATTACGGTACACTGGTGGTATGAATGGCAGACTGGTATTAGGGCACACTGGCTGGTATGTATGGCACACTGGTATTAAGAGAGGTGGGCGGGATTTACTTATCAAGATCAGATTAATTTGTTGTCACCATGATTCTTGGAGCCTGAGGAATGGATCCAGATCCCTGAATGAATGCAGCAGGCACAGCTCAGAGCAGTTCGTCTTGGGAGTCCTGCTGTCTCTCTCAACTTGGTCACATGTGCCAGAGCGGGAGCAAGTGGCTGATGGGAGGAGCAGGACCTGGCAGAGGGGGGAAGAAGAGACGTCACGGCACCACCCCCACATGTCAGTGACTGGTAGTGTGGAGCTTCTCTCACTCGCACGCAGCCTGCCCTGCGTACCAGTGAAGATTTGAGGAGCAGGCAGCACAAACGGTCTTCTCTGCTCTGTAGTTGTCCCTGTAGTAGTCGATCGGCAAAAGTGCAGCATGCTTAAGAGGGATGTGGGTCCTCTACTGGTGCTTCTTGTTTCCATGCCACCACCATCTTGGAACACCCCTCTGAGTGACGTGTTTCCAGTCGATGTGACTAGGCGGACGATCCTTGCTCTGGTCACTTCCGGTGGGCATCCTTGTAGTTCAAATAAAGGTTTTTTTGTAGTTTCGGTGATCATAACCAAGGCTTTTTTTTGCTGCCCTCCTAGAAAGTGCCGCCCTAGGCCTAGGCCTTGTTGGCCTAGGCCAAGATAATGCACTGCCTAGAATAACGCGAAACGCATTCTGGACTTCTGTTCAGCCATTTTAATTTATTTTACTATGTTTTAATAAATTCTTAAGAAGGAGTCCCTGCTTCCATGGCGGTTTTTTTGGAGTGAACAAATCCATAGGCGTTCCACCTCAAGCTTGGAAAGCTCCACAAAGAGTGAGTTCTAAATTGTCTAAAATCGCATGTCATTGTATTAATTCAATCTACACAAGGAGATCCTTTGTTTCTTTTTCTTACATCCATTGCTGTGGTGAGACATAATTCAAGCAAGGTGTGGGTTACCTTGGAAGAATCCTCAAACCTACCCAGATGCGCTGATCCACTCAGAGCCAGTGATAGGGCTCTATATTTGTGAGTGGAATGTCCATATGTTACATAGCATCTACAAATTAATTGTGATTTACTGCACCATTATATGTTTCTTGTTTTTTATATATATATTTTTTATATATATCCATGTGGATTGTAATAATAATAACAGAAACGTGGTGGGACGAAACGCATGACTGGGCTGTAAACTTAAACGGTTATACATTGTTTAGAAGGGATAGGAAACATAAGAAAGGGGGTGGAGTATGTTTATAAGTAAATCAGGATTTAAAGCCTAATATTACACAACTGGAAAGCGATGAGGGAAATGTGGAATCCTTTATGGGTAAATATTTCATTGGGGAATAAACAGGGAAGTCAACTATTGGTTGGCATATTCTATAAACCACCTAATATAGATAATGAGGAAGAACAACTGTTAGAGCAAATTAGGAAGGCTGCAGATCGTGGTAGCACTTTAATTATTGGAGATTTTAATTACCCGGACATTAATTGGGATAGTGGGACTAGTAATTCAGCGAAGGGAATCCGGTTTCTGAACATTTTAAATGATACCTTCATGCCACAACTGGTAGAAACACCAACTAGAGAGGATAACTGTCTGGACCTGGTTATAACAAATAATGTGGATCTTTTCTCAAATATTAATGTAAAGGAACAGTTGAAAACAGTGACCATAATATGGTGACTTTTGAAATAAACTCAAAAAAACACATTCATAAGGGGAATGCTAAAACATATAATTTTAAAAAGGCCAACTTTATTAAAATAAAGGAAGCTCTCAATGTCATTGACTGGCAGAAACTCTTTCACTGGAAAAACACTGAGGATAAGTGGAATATCTTTAAACTAACACTAGAAAAGTACACGTCACAATATATTCCACTGGTTAATAAATATTAAAGAAACAGACTGAAACCAATGTGGCTTAGTAGGAAGTTAACCAAGGAAATGAAAAATAAAAAGAAGGCATTTAAAGCTTTTAAATTTGATAAATCTGAGGCATCCTATAAAGCATATAGGGCAGCCATTAAAGCATGTAAAAATGCGATTAGATGGGCTAAACTAGCAAATGAAAAAGAAATAGCCAAAGAGAGTGTTACCGGAATCTGCTAGGTTCACTCGGGTCGAAGCTGGACCGGACACGAGCAAGGATTGTCTGAACACGAGTCTCTTCAGGAAAGGCAAATTTTATTTGTGTCGTCACACAATGCTCACACAGGATTAAATCGCAAAGAGTGAGCCCTGAACTCACCCCGACAAGGGGTTTTATACCCCGAATACATAATTAGGTACATCCCAATTAGCACACCTCCCGGTGACACTATCCCACCCCACGTGGGTTAGTACCTCCCTTGGTTAATTACAAAGGCATTCCATACATTGGCCGTAAATTGGCAAACTTCATGTTAGTCTGACAGTTCGTGATTTGTTGCGGCACTCAATCCGGGCCGTGCCCACCTCCCCAGAGCCTATGTTTATTTGTCACAGATAAGACATGGTCTGCTTTCTACGCTCTCTTTGTCTCTCTGCAGGCCTTTGTGACCTTGATGTAACTATTTCTCATCCTGTCTCTCCTTGCCAAGAGCGGCCCGGATCTTCCTCAATTTTAATTGCTTCTCTGCTAATCTAACACATTCCTAAAATTCTATGTAAGCTTCATTCTAGTTTCTACTGAAATCTACCTAGTTATTTTCAAGTGAACCACTATTCTGAACAAGATGGCCGCCTGGCTCATAATGGCGACCATCTCCCAGCCTGATTCCACTTCATTCCCCCCTTGGCTCAAGCCTCAGGTTCTTTTCCTGATGCTTGTAGCCATCACACCCCACTAGTGTTATTCTTGAGTTCCTCATACTTTAGGGCACCTATTTTCGTTGGGAACATGTCTTGTGGGATAATCAGTGGTATCTTTTGTGTCTGTGTGGGTGTCAGTGCTCTCTTGCATAGTGGCCATAGACATAGCCCTATGCGTAGTGTTCCTACGACCAAGATCACCACCACCATCAGAATCATGGATCCAATCTGTGAGATAAATCTCAGAATGGATCCAAACCACTCTCTGATTGCTCCGAACCCACGAAGTGGATTCCAGCCTTCGGCAGCAATCCTCCTTGCTGTGCTCTGCAACTGTGCTACCTTCTCCTGGTGATCTTGGATTACCTGGTAATAGTCAGGGACGTCATGTGTAGTGTTCCTGATGAAGGTGCAACATTCATAATGCATTGTCATTTCACACAATCCATTCAGAGCCGCACTGATCTGTTCCAATGCCATATCATGTATCATTTGTACCTTTCGTATTTCTCGTACTTCCAGATTCAGCAGCTGGATATCGATACTATTCTTGTTCAATATCTCATCCATCAAACTGGCATAACTGTTCATTCTTACCATCAACTCTCTTCCCCATCCAGTCCATGCCGGCAGCCACGCCCATATTCGATCTGCTTTCTTGAACAACTCTCTCTTCTGTCTTTCAAACACCAGTGGGTACCTAGGGTTGAGTGCTGTGTCTGTATTAGTGTTATCTCCCCGTACTCTCTGTATTGGAATCAGTTTAGCCAAATAACACATTCCTGTTATTGTTGGTGGCACCCATGTGTAACACACCTTTCCACAACACACCTGAAACCCCCCTTTCAGTATAAATGGTGACAGATGCAGTGTTCCTTTTGCTATTTCTATCATCAGTTGTCTCAGTCGTTTCATCATATCCAATGCACTCTGCCTCCCATCTGTCACCTTCGCAATCACCTCCTCTTGTTCACTCGTGAGTTTTCTACATCGTATGTATAGAAAATTTGACTGCTCCTTTGTGTTAAATGTGTAGATATATGATGTCCAGTTAAACTTGCTTGAATAGCACCCTCCACCCTCATTATTTGATTCTCTATCTGGTCCTAGTTGGAAACACCATTCTGGTGGGTATACTGGCCCTATTATGGGGTACCCGGGACTGAATGATTCTGGTTTTTCCCTTGGTGCATCGAAAGCATGTATTGTGACATTCCCTGACGCAAACATACTCAAATTCATTGGAACAGAGACAAATGGTATGTGGATTGTCTCTGGGTGCAACCTACTACACACCCAGCATGCGGTTTGCCCGGATTTCTTAGCATAGTCATTTTTAAATTACACAAGTAAATGTCCTCTTGGCAAAATTTCGGATGTAGCCTCTCGCTTTTGTCTCCACATAGTACGATTCTCCATCACCGGGTGCGTACCATTCCAGATATGGGAGATATCCACTTTCTTGGTGGTGCTTGGGCACCTGGGGCATGCTCCATGCGAGAGTCCATAAATCAGGTTTGCAAGGTACAAAATCAGTACCACAAATGCCCCAAATGTCAAAATCCCTTGGGCAATTCTTTTCACAGTCACATAAACCCAATCCCTCCCCACCGGAATTTCAAAAAGAAAAGACATTTCCGGTTGATCAAGGGTGGGGGCTGGGCCCCTAAAAAGCACCCTTGGGGTATCCCCCGGGGCATCCCTTTGTTCCCCTGTCGGTGGATGGTCAGGCCTTATTGTGTCCATCAAAACACCCACTTGTGAAATCATTTGGGTGCTTTCAGTTGGATCATTCAGACGCTCACGGCTGTGGTCTTTGTCAGCTTTAGCCTCAGTGGATTGGTCTCGTTGGTGACGACCTTCCATGCTGGTTCAGGACTGGCTGCAGCTACTTTCAGTCTGGAGTGATGTATCCACGGGACCACCTCGGCAACCTTTACTGCTGTAGGGGTTGATAACAGGACAAGGTCACCTTGTCACCTTGTCACCTGGACAATACTTATGCAGTGGGGGATATAAAAAGTGAGGTATATTATCTCCCACCCAAGTATTCAGTTTCTGCATTGATTTACCTAACAGTACAACCTGATCATTTAGTTTAGTTTCTCCCAATGCCCGAAGGTCCCCCCTTAGTCAACTAATCAGAGGGGTAGGCCGTCCAAACATAAGTTCGTATGGACTTAGCTTCAATTGGGGGGTTGGCCTGCACCTAATGTGCAATAGGACTATCGGCAGCACATCCAACCAGCCTAGTGACGTCTCTTGGCACAGTTTGGACATCAAAGTCTTTAGGGTGCGGTTCATTCTCTCGATTTTTCCTGAGCTTTGGGGCCTGTAAGCAGTATGTAGCTTCCAGGTGATGCCCAACAGGCGAGCAAGCTGTTGTAAACAGTTCTGTATGAATGCAGGGCCATTGTCCGATCCTATTTCAAGAGGAAGTCCATAACGTGGTATTATTTCTTTCATCAGACTCTTCACCACTTCCACAGTCTTTTCTGTTCTTGTTGGGAAAGCTTCCACCCATCCTGTCAGAGTACACACCATTACCAGTAGATATTTGTATCCTTTGCAAGGCGGCAACACTGTGAAGTCTATCTGTAACAATGCCATTGGGGATAGCCCGATTGGCTGCTTCCCTGGAGGTTGAGATGGGCCTGTTCTTGGGTTATTTTTGGCACATGTCACGCACTGCTGGGCTATTGCTTTGCAGACTACTGACAGTCCTGGTACGTAGAAATGTGGCTCCAATTGCCCAAGAATCATCTTGCCATTTGTGCAATATAATTTCAATGAACTCGCCTTTGGTTCAAATTTTCTCCAATTCATGTAGAATTCGTAGTTTGGCATGGGAGGTTGAGGCTCTTGCTTGCAGAGCAGGACTTTGGCTTGATCATTTGTTAGCAATGGTTTTGCAGCTGCTTTTGCTGCCTGGTCAGCGCGCTTGTTGCCTTTTGGCATTTCATCATGACCTTTCTGGTGGCCACGACAGTGCATGATACTGACAGCACTTGGTTTCCATACAGCTTCTAGGAGGGCTGTGATTTCAGCTGCATACTTGATTTGTTGTCCTGAGGAAGTAAGTAGGCCTCTTTCTTTGTAGAGTGCACCATGTGCATGGACCGTCATGAAGGCGTACTTGGAGTCAGTGTAAATATTCACCCTTTTGCCTTCGGAGATTTCTAGAGCCCTGGTTAGGGCTGTTATTTCAGCCAGTTGTGCAGATGTATGGCCTGGTAGTGGATTTGCTTCAATAATTTCTTCTGCTGAGACTACTGCATAGCCGGAGACTTTCTTCCCATCATCCATGTAGCTGCTACCATCAGTGAACAACTGTAGATCGTATTTGTCTAGGGGTACGTCTTTCAAATCTGGCCTGCTACTGAACACTTCTTCCATGACTTGGAGGCATTCATGATCTGGATCCTCTTCACAGTCAGGCAGTAAAGTAGCAGGGTTCAAGGTAGCGATGAGGTCCAGATGAACCCGTGGATTCTCACACATCATAGCTTGGTACTTCGTCATCCGGCTGTTGCTGAACCAGTAGCTTCCCTTTACATCCAGCAGGGCTTTGACAGCATGGGGCACCTTGACATGAAGAACTTGTCCAAGGGTCAGCTTGTCTGCTTCTGCTATCAGCATTGCGGTGGCTGCCACGGCTTTCAGGCATGGGGTAGGCCACAGGCCACAGGGTCAAGTTGCTTGGAGAGATAGGCCACAGGCCTTATCCAGGAGCCAAAACTCTGAATCAGCACTCCTGTCGCTGTTTGATTGTGTTCATGCACGTACAGCTGGAAGGACTTGCTGTGATCTGGCAGTCCCAGTGCAGGAGCTTCCATCAACAGAGTCGTTAATTTTAGGAAAGCTGCTGTTTGCTCTTCTTCCCAGAGGAAGGGGTCATGTTCTCCCCCCTTAGTAGCTTGATGAAGGGGCTTAGCAATATCTGCGAAGTTGGGGATCCACAGGCGGCAGAAGCCTGCAACTCCCAGAAACTCACGGACTTGTCTTCTGGTCTTTGGTTGGGTTATTCGGCATACTGCTTCTTTTCTTTCTGCCCCCAATGCACGCTTGGTACCTGTTAATTGGAAACCTAAGTACTTTACACTTTGTTTGCATATTTGTGCTTTCTTTCTTGACACTCTGTAACCTGCAAGGCATAGTAGATGTAGCAGGGCTTTTGTGGCAGATAAACAGTCTTTTTCTGTGGGAGAAGCCAGTAATAAATCATCTACATACTGTAGTAAAACAACTCTGTCTGGCTGAGCGTTGAAAGACAGGAGGTCCTGGCTGAGCACGCACCTGAAAATCGTGGGCGAGTTTTTGAAACCTTGAGGGAGGCGTGTTCAGGTCATTTGATGGCGCGCTCCCGTGGTAGATTCCTCCCACTGAAATGCAAAAAGGGGCTGGCTTGCTGGAGCCAGACGGATGCAAAAGAAAGCGTCTTTTAAATCAAGCACCGTGTAATATTTTGTATCTCCAGGAATTAATGCCAATAAATTGTATGGGTTGGGAACCACAGGGTGTAGAGTTACTGTGGCATCGTTGATGGCTCGTAAATCTTGGACTGGGCGGTACTTTTGTGTGCCCTCTTTCAGTACTGGCAACAGGGGTGTGTTCCACGGTGACACGCAGAATTTCAATATGCCGTGGTCTTTAAGTCTCTGTAAAGGTGTCTGGATATTCTGCTTGGCTTTTTGTGGGATATGATATTGTCTTAAAGCCACAGGCGTTGCACCAGGTTTTAAATTGACGTACACTGGGGGAATATTTACAGCTAGTCCGGCGGGTTTTCCTCCGCCCACACCCCAGGAATTCCAAGGAGTAGTGTGTGTGCGGGTCCGGGGCAGCCGGCAGAGTTGGTGCTGTGCGCCATTCTTCTTCTCTTGGCATAATTACTGCAATTTTTACAGGTTGGGTGTGCTGGCTGGCTGGGCTGTACTGCCGTGTAGAGCTGCCACTCTCAGGCAGGTCTAATCGAGCATGTCCCCCGGGAAGAAATGTAATTTGGGCTTGCAATTTGCAAAGGATATCCCGCCCCAGCAGCTGGATGGGACATTCAGGCATAAACAAAAATTCATGTTCAACATTATGCCCACCCACACTACATTTTCAAGAAGCAAGGAAGGGGTACTTAGCGGACACCCCCATTGCTCCCATAATATCAACTTAATTTCCCATTGGGGGTGCAATTTGCTGTGTTACAACAGAATATTCGGCACCGGTGTCAACCATAAAAATTTCATCTTTATTTCCCACTCTCATTGTGACCATGGGCTCGTGGTTACCGAGCGGGATGGGCCCAGGTCCTTGTCAATATGTACCCTGCCCTTCAAATGACGTTCCCGCCAAACCCACAAACCCTGCACCGGCACCCTCACTTCTCTCTTATCTGCAGTTTGTTACCTGACCATTGGAGGCTTGACCTCCCAATTCCCCAGCCTCCCCCTGTCCCCCAAATTTAGCCAAAAATGCAGGACAATCATTTTTCCAGTGACCCACACCCCGGCACAAGGCGCACTGGTTGGGTCCCAGGGGTTCCCTAGGGGCTCCCCTACCTCTACCTCCCCGACCCCTTGCTCTCCCTCTCTCCGGGGCACCTCTTCCTCCACCATTTCCCATATAACCGACAACACCTGTGTGCCCTCTTTGTCTCTTTATCTCCTCCCGCTTTTCCTCTAGATCCCGGTTATGAAACACCTTATTAGCAATTTCTACCAATTCGCTAATACCTTTCCTAAAAACCCATCTAGTCTCTGTTTTATTCCGTATGTCTCTTCTTGTGATTGATTGACCCCACAAAGAAGAATTGATTAACCTCTGATTCTCCACTGCCTCAGGGTCAATAGGACTATACATCCTATATGTATCTAGTAACCTTTCTAGAAATGCACTTGGGGATTCTTTAGATTCCTGTACAATATCCGCTATTTTCCCCATGTTTGTGGGTTTCTTCCCTCCCGCTTTAACACCCATTATCACCGCTGTACGGTACGTCTGTAGGTGAGCAATGCCCACAGCAGTATTGTATGGCCATTTGGGATCTGTTTTGGGGTAATGCTCCTCTGCCCATGCTTCTGGCTGGGGCTTAGCATCTTCTACAGCTTGGGCAAGTAGAATTTTCCGCGCGCTACTATTTATTCGGGCTCTTTCCTCAGTAGTGAACATTGTCAACATTAGTTGCTGACAATCTGCCCATGTGGGGTTATGTGTAAGCATGACTGACTCTATCATACTAGCCACTGCCGCGGGATTAGTGGAGTACAGTGGTGTGTGTGTTTTCCAGTTAAAGAGGTCTGTTGTCGTGAATGGGACATATGTGTATTGTACTGGACCAGGTGCTCCAATCTCTAGTAAAGGTCCTGGCACCTCCCGCAGAGGCATTTGCATCTTACTTTTGTTGGGATTGTGCTGATATGGTTCTCGGGGTTTATATATATTGTTCGCTGCGCGAGTGGTGGCCCCTTGTTTTTCATCTTCACTCGCATCATCACTGTCCTCTTGGGATACTAATTTATATACGCTCCCATCGGGCATCTCAATTTTTCCCTGGTGGGAACTCTCTGTCTCCTCCACCCGCTGCCCCCTGGTCTTCCTCCGCAATACCGCGTGGCGGAGCGAAGGGAGCCGGCCGGGAAGTAGCAGCTGCCTGCTCCCCCCTCTCCGCCCGCGCAACCGCGGCACTCAAAGCTTCTCTAGCTGCCCCATAACATGATGGATAAGGAGGGGGCAAAGAATCAATCTCCTCCGGTTGTTCTATCAACACCGGTCTCCCTTTCTCTTCATTATCTTCTTTATTTGGGGGTACCTGCTTCTTGTTTTGTCCCGCCATCATTATAAAATGACTTTTATCTTTTACACAATACCTCCATATATATATATATGGGTACTGTATAGGATGTCCGCATTTCCCGGTGACTTGGGAATGCACTTTCTGTATTAACTCCGGGTCCATTGACCCCTGCTCTGGCCACTCTGGAACCAACAGTGGCCATACAATTGTACACATTAATGTTAGTTTCTCCTTAGTTAACTCTACACCATAATCATGCGTTGCATATAGCGCTTAAAAATTCCGCACCATATACCCTAAGGGCGTCTCAACCTTCTTCACCTTCTTGGGTTTGGACGACCCGTTACCCATTGTTACTCTTTAAGGGCAGTAACCTTTTTACAATACAGATAATACTTTTTAGCAAAAACACTTGAAATTTACTGAAAACAAAGGTACGTATCTGGTGGCGCGATGATGGTCGCTGAATGGTAGGTGGTGGTTCCCTTAGTTCGTATGAAGCATATGAAAAAGAATAATACAATATATAGTGCAGATGGTACTAACACAAAATTGATATGTGCCAATGTGGTATATTCCACTCACAAATTAAAGAGCCCGAACACTGGCTCTAAGTGGGTCGAGGCTTTTGGGTGTTTTTTGCTTCTCCGTTCCTTAAGGTGACCCACGCCTTATACTGGATGGAGAGTGGCTCATACAGATGGATATGGAAAGAAAACAGAAACAACTTCCTTGTGCAGATCTTTCAAAGTTCAGATGGCATAGATATACGTAGGTGTTAAACTCACATTTGCAGGAGCTTATAGACCAAGCTCGTGGTTTGTACGCTTCAAGGCTCGCATAGGGTGGAACCCAAACCCGTCTTCAAATCCAGAATGTCAAGGGGACAGTCAAATTTAAAGTTTAAAATTATTTATTAGAACATAAATAAAACAAATAAAATACTGGCTCAGCCAGGAGACCAGAACGCGTTTCGCCAGACGTGCTGGCTTCTTCAGCTGGTTTACAGGCTGGTTCACATTCGTTTCTTAAATAGTTTAATTCATAAAATCAATAAAAAGTCCCCACATGTTCCAAATGAAGCAATTAGTGCAAGTTCTCTGCCTCTAACCGCATGAGACGGAGGTCGCCATCTTGCGCATGCGCTCTATCGTCCTGTGCGTTCCATTTTGCGTTCCACAGGAGATCCCGGAAGTAGCGTGCGTTCCACTTCGTAGATCTTTCCGAATCTCCAGACGCGCTTATCGGCTGACTTCTGAATTCCTCTGAGCCAACATGCGGACAACCTCAGTGGCCCTTAGGCACAATAAAAAACCAGAAAAAAGGGGCAATACATTATAATAAGACCTTCCCCAACTCTTTGACCTAGAGGAAATATAATGCTTCATGAGAATATACTCTTTAAAACATACTTCTTATTTGTTTTATATCGATGGACCTATGTATAAACGGGGATTTGATGCCCCTTCTCCTAAATCCATTCTATTGAAGCTCGTCTGCCAATTGGATGACTAGAGTTGTCACACTACTTAACAAGGGTTGTATTTCTTACAGAAATCTAATTACTGTTCCCATAAGGGATAATATTCGTATAAAGTTGGTGACCCTTATATTGATGTGCAATAAAATAAAGTAAAACCATTATTATCCATGTCCATAAGGGATGCTCCTGTGAAATTAGTAATATTTATATTATAAATGTAAATAAACAAGATTAAACCACTAATATCCATACCCATAAGGAATGATATTCCTTATGGCAATCCATACCGTTATATTCTATTTAAAGTGCTACTATAAATAATTAAAGTGCTAGTGTCGAATCGCTTATACATATAAAGTGACTATAATAAGGTGGCTGAATATTATTATATTTATTATCGTGTTAAAAAATATTAAAATTATGTGGCTATTTATAGTGACCAGGTCTATAAAGATGATATTTAAAACCTATTCTAGGTGCCATTTTTATTAGTAGTGGTACTAAATCAGAAACACTTTATAGGGATAATACTTAAAACAACATGTGGCATAAATTATGTCAAAGTGCAGATGCAGATTAATGCCCCTAAAGTGCAATGTTAACTAGTATATGTGACTATTATATATAGCTATTTCCATAAGTGCCTCTAAAAACCTGTTCAAAGTGACATATTATAGTCACTGCCCATAGGGTGGTGTACTATATGTGTTAAAAGTGCCTACTGTAATAAATATATAGTGAATTATTATATTTAAACAGATGTGAATGACTTGGTGTTGTATACACCAGTATATAGATATATAAATGCTTGGGAGCAGAATCTCCTGATGTGCAAAATACAAATATATGTGTTAGATGGATGGACACTGTCCTTTAAAAGACAGCCGTCTAAATAAAGAAGGTTCCTAAAGAAAGTGTACAATTTCAAAATCGTCATTGAGACCATTAGGACCCAATGTACCATTATCAAAAATCAATCTCATCTCTTCCTTTCCTAATTTATTAATAACATCCTCTTCAATATCCATTTTTTTAATCTGTTTAATGGCCCAGAATTTAAGACCTGTAGGGGAACTATTGTGATGAGTCTTGAAGTGTAGAGATACTGAGTGTTTCTCAAATTCATTTCTAATATTTCTGACATGCTCATTTATTCTAACATTGAGCGCTCGTTTTGTTCGACCTATATATCTTAGGTGGCAGGGACATTCCAACATATAAATTACACTTTTAGAGCAGCAATTCAAAATACCCCTTATTTCTATTATTTTATTGCATTTATGATTGGTATATGAACCTACAAACTTTTTTTTATTATTTGTCGATCTGCAGGCCAGACAAGCTCCACATTGATAAAAACCTTCCCTAAGTCCAAAGAAGTTTTTTTTGGAAAGATCATTCTTATTGGCTCTGCTGTGTACCAAACTAGATTTTACATTTTTAGTACCTCTAAAAACTATTTTGGGTTTTACTCCCAAATGATGTTTCAGATCACCATCCTTTAGCAAAACATGCCAGTGTTTCTTAAAGATTTTCTTGATGTTATCAGCTTTGTCGTTGAAATCGCAAATAAATCGGACCTCATCGCCCAGTGTCTGGGTTTTAGGTTAGGTTTATTTTAATAAATCACTACGATCTTTTGATAGAATATCCGAAATGGTGTTCTCCAGATCAGTTTCTTTATAACCTTTTTCTATAAAGTCTTTCTTCATATTATTTGCCTGTTCTTCGAAGATTGCTATATCAGTACAATTGCGTCTCAGGCGAGTGAATTGGCCTTTGGGGACACCCCTAAGCCACGTAGAATGGTGGCAACTAGTATAATCAATGTATGTGTTGACATCAACATCTTTAAAAAAGGTTTTGGACTTAATACAGCCCTCCTCTATGTAAATTTCCAAATCCAGGAAATTAATCCTCTGTGTATTAAGGTTATTATCTAATTTAATACCCCACTCTACCTGATTGAGGCTATCCAAAAAAATTATTAGATCCTCCTCTTTTCCTCTCCAAATAAAGAAAATATCGTCAATAAACCTTTTGTAGGTCTGGATGGTTCCTTGCGCCCAGCTACGCGAACCATAGACAAACATGGTTTCCCATGCTGCCATATACAGGTTGGCGTAGCTGGGCGCAAACTTAGTGCCCATCGCAGTGCCTACCAACTGGATAAAGAAATCCTCTCCAAATTTAAAATAATTATTTTTCAATATAAACCTGACACTGTCCAGAACAAAGGACATCTGGTCCTTGCCCAATAAGTTGGACTTAGTGATTTCTTCCTCCAATTTAATCAGACCTAGCTCATGGGGTATGTTGCTATAAAGTGCGTTGACGTCGCACGTAACCATGATGTCACCTTCTTGCCAGACCAGACTTTTCAGTGTCTGTAACATACTTAGAGTGTCCTTTAAATGAGACGGGATGGTACATACAATGGGTTGTAGGATCGTGTCTACATACTCTGATAAATGGCTGGTTATAGAGTCTATGCCGGCTACTATAGGTCTGCCGGGAGGTTGGACTGGATCTTTATGCATTTTTGGGAGGATGTAGAAATGCGGTGTCCTTGTAAATTTCATAGATAGATATTCAAACTCAGCCATGTTTAAGATACCCCTATCAAGGCCTTCTTGGAGTAGAGGTTCCATTTTATGTCTAATGTCTTTAATAGGATCTAGCTTCAGTTTACCATATATATGGTCATTGTTTAGAATACGCATGACTTCTTCTTGATATTGTTCTTTAGATAAAATAACTATTCCACCGCCTTTGTCGGCAGGTTTTATAACTATATTGGGATCTTTTTGTAAATTTTTAAGGGCTAGATTTTCTTCCTTGGTTAAATTATGGTGGTTAATTTTTGTAGACATTCTTTCTATGTCTCCCATAACTAGTTTTTCAAACACCTTTATCTCGTCAGAGATCATATGGCGTGGGAAGAACTTTGACTTATTTCTTAAATTAGTATGTACCGTGGGAGTAGAATCTTGTAGGACACCCCTTTCTACTGGTTGCTTCAAAAAATATTTTTTCAAACTAAGTTTGCGCTTAAACCGTTGCAAATCGATATACATTCCAAATTTGTCAACAGAATTAGTGGGAGCAAACTTAAGACCTTTATTAAGAACACTGATTTCTGTTTTTGTTAAATTTTTTCACTTAAATTAAAAATTCTCTTAGGGGGATTGCCTCCTCTCTCTTTTTCCTCTTCCGTAGCTGTTTTCCTGCTCTCTTACCCCTTCTGATTTTTCCCATGGTCTTTTCTGCCCTCCCCCTTCTAATCTTAAATCCAAGTCTCTGTGTTCTCCCTGCCTGCCGCTCTTGTCTATGGGGTCCTCCCAAAAAACCTCCTCACTTTTATCCTCACTCAACACTGTAAATCTATTAGCCAATGGAACCTTACTCTCTGTTCTCTCCTTTTCACGTTTTCTTACAGGTGTTCTAGGGATGTGATCGCGTGGCCTCTCATTGCTTGAATCTTGATAGTGGTTGTAATGTCTATCAGTCTCATAATTGTGTCTATAAGGTCTATTCCATGGTTCCCGTCTGATTTCTCTGTGCTCATGATGTGGTTGTCTTTCTGTATAGGTTGTCTTTCTAAGGTCATGGTATGGTTGTCTTTCTAAATAATATCATGGTAGGTTCTCTGATATGGGGTTCTGTAGGTATCATTTTTCCTTGATTGGAAATCTCCATACCTCTGATAGTTACCTCTTCTCCAATTGTTTTGCTGGTGGTCTCTATCGTTACCTCCTTTGTCCCATCTTAAGTTTCTGTTTGGCCACCTATTGTCATTGGATGTTGAAACTCTTCTTTCATTAAATTCGGGATCTATATATAATAGTCACATATACTAGTTAACATTGCACTTTAGGGGCATTAATCTGCATCTGCACTTTGACATAATTTATGCCACATGTTGTTTTAAGTATTATCCCTATAAAGTGTTTCTGATTTAGTACCACTACTAATAAAAATGGCACCTAGAATAGGTTTTAAATATCATCTTTATAGACCTGGTCACTATAAATAGCCACATAATTTTAATATTTTTAACACGATAATAAATATAATAATATTCAGCCACTTTATTATAGTCACTTTATATGTATAAGCGATTCGACACTAGCACTTTAATTATTTATAGTAGCACTTTAAATAGAATATAACGGTATGGAGTGCCATAAGGAATATCATTCCTTATGGGTATGGATATTAGTGGTTTAATCTTGTTTATTTACATTTATAATATAAATACTACTAATTTCACAGGAGCATCCCTTATGGACATGGATAATAATGGTTTTACTTTATTTTATTGCACATCAATATAAGGGTCACCAACTTTATACGAATATTATCCCTTATGGGAACAGTAATTAGATTTCTGTAAGAAATACAACCCTTGTTAAGTAGTGTGACAACTCTAGTCATCCAATTGGCAGACGAGCTTCAATAGAATGGATTTAGGAGAAGGGGCATCAAATCCCCGTTTATACATAGGTCCATCGATATAAAACAAATAAGAAGTATGTTTTAAAGAGTATATTCTCATGAAGCATTATATTTCCTCTAGGTCAAAGAGTTGGGAAGGTCTTATTATAATGTATTGCCCCTTTTTTCTGGTTTTTTATTGTGCCTAAGGGCCACTGAGGTTGTCCGCATGTTGGCTCAGAGGAATTCAGAAGTCAGCCGATAAGCGCGTCTGGAGATTCGGAAAGATCTACGAAGTGGAACGCACGCTACTTCCGGGATCTCCTGTGGAACGCAAAATGGAACGCACAGGACGATAGAGCGCATGCACAAGATGGCGACCTCCGTCTCATGCGGTTAGAGGCAGAGAACTTGCACTAATTGCTTCATTTGGAATTACATGTGGGGACTTTTATTGATTTTATGAATTAAACTATTTAAGAAACGAATGTGAACCAGCCTGTAAACCAGCTGAAGAAGCCAGCACGTCTGGCGAAACGCGTTCTGGTCTCCTGGCTGAGCCAGTATTTTATTTGTTTTATTTATGTTCTAATAAATAATTTTAAACTTTAAATTTGACTGTCCCCTTGACATTCTGGATTTGAAGACGGGTTTGGGTTCCACCCTATGCGAGCCTTGAAGCGTACAAACCACGAGCTTGGTCTATAAGCTCCTGCAAATGTGAGTTTAACACCTACGTATATCTATGCCATCTGAACTTTGAAAGATCTGCACAAGGAAGTTGTTTCTGTTTTCTTTCCATATCCATCTGTATGAGCCACTCTCCATCCAGTATAAGGCGTGGGTCACCTTAAGGAACGGAGAAGCAAAAAACACCCAAAAGCCTCGACCCACTTAGAGCCAGTGTTCGGGCTCTTTAATTTGTGAGTGGAATATACCACATTGGCACATATCAATTTTGTGTTAGTACCATCTGCACTATATATTGTATTATTCTTTTTCATATGCTTCATACGAACTAAGGGAACCACCACCTACCATTCAGCGACCATCATCGCGCCACCAGATACGTACCTTTGTTTTCTGTATTTCACTGGTTTGGGGGAAACCACTATACCCTGGTTGGCGTTGGTTTGTTGGTGGCGGTACTAGTTGTTGGCGCCTGTCAACTTTTTGTGAATTACTTGAAATTTACTGTCTGGTACTCCAGTCAACAATTCATATATATCGGATTTGCTTCCTCCGTCAGTAGCCGGACTGCAGTCGCCTGAGCCGGAAACGTACCTTGGGAGTCCACTCTCAAGTTTGCTTTCTCGCTAGGTGAGTAGGTGCTCAATCACTCACAGCACTCTAATCACTCACAGCAAGTACTTGTACCAGATACTTTCAGCACAAAACAATACATAAACAATTCTACTCTCTCTACTAGCCGAGGGCACGCTGTCCCTCCTCTTGGCTCCTTATACCCAATTGATTGAACTCTACTCTTGTCTGCTTGTGACTATGTGCACCCCGTTCTATAACAACACTCCCATCTGCAATTCCAATTTGCCTATGGGTACTCTACCCACCCGGCACCACTACCGCTGCAGCTACCGCTGACCTCAATTGGCCCCCTTAAGTACACGACGTACACACTAGCACTGACTCAGGGCTCTCAGCCCAGTCACAGAAATCTCTCCTCCTTTCCTTGTCCATGTGCAGAAGCTCTGTTTACAAACACTGACTACAACTATGCAACTCCACGTGGCTACCCTCTCCCTCTTTTACAGAATTATCCTATAGTTAACATCTGATCCCCCGGGTCCAGACACGCGCTAGCCACTCTGGCTCTTTTGCTTGTCCGTGCTTTCGGCGGCGGGTTCAGTATGTCAACGAGACCGTGGCCGCGGGTCTCCTTATCCGACTATGGTCGGACGTTTCCCTTATACCGATATCTCTGATACACATACAAACATAGAAGACACTTTACCTATCGCCGTGCTGCTCGCTGTTTCCTCAGACTCTGTGGTGTCCCAGCTTCCCGGACCGGGGGTCCGTTTGGGACGAGACGAGGTCCACTGAACAGGAAATCCTGCTTGGCGCCTGCAGATGTCAGCTCACCTTCAACGGATGCCCAACCGACGGGATCACTCGCACCTGCAGTCAACCGCCACAGTGTTCAGCAGTCGTTGCCGTGCCGGCAAGGGCCCGTATCCCAGCTCACGAGCCCCAAGAAATGTTACCGGAATCTACTAGGTTCACTCGGGATGAAGCCGGACCGGACACGAGCAAGGATTGTCTGAACACGAGTCTCTACAGGAAAGGCAAACTTTATTTGTTAGTAGGTTAGTACCTCCCTTGGTTAATTACAAAGGCATTCCATACATTGGCCGTAAATTGGCAAACTTCATGTTAGTCTGACAGTTCGTGATTTGTTGCGGCACTCAATCCGGGCCGTGCCCACCTCCCCAGAGCCTATGTTTATTTGTCACAGATAAGACATGGTCTGTTTTCTACGCTCTCTTTGTCTCTCTGCAGGCCTTTGTGACCTTTCATGTAACTATTTCTCATCCTGTCTCTCCGTGCCAAGAGCGGCCCGGATCTGCCTCAATTTTAATTGCTTCTCTGCTAATCTAACACATTCCTAAAATTCTATGTATGCTTCATTCTAGTTTCTACTGAAATCTACCTAGTTATTTTCAAGTGAACCAATATTCTGAACAAGATGGCCGCCTGGCTCATAATGGTGACCATCTTCCAGCCTGATTCCACTTCAAGAGCAAGACCAACCCTAAAAGATTCTTTAGGTACATAAATTCTAAAAAACCCAAGAGTGAAAATGTAGGTTCACTAAAATCTGAGTCAGGGGTATTGTTAACTGAAGATCGAGATAAGGCAAAAATCTTAAATGATTATTTTTCTTCCGCATTTATCAAAGAGAAACCTATAACAGGAGACATGTTTCATTAATAAAAACTTACTAATACAAAGTGACTGGTTGACTCAGGACAAGGTTTTGCAGCAATTAAACAATGTGAATATGAATAAAGCCCCAGGGCCAGATGGAATTCACACACAAGTACTGAGAGAGCTATGTGTTGAAATATGTAAACCTCTGTTCTTAATCTTTCGAGATTCTTTTCTTTCAGGAATAGTACCAGAGGATTGGAGAAAAGCTGACGTGGTCCCTATATTTAAGAAAGGTTTAAAATTTGTGCCTGGGAATTATAGACCTGTGAGCTTAACATCTGTGGCTGGGAAAGTATTTGAGGGGTTAATAAGGGATAATATTCAGGAATTTATTGGGAGGTATAATGTAATTGGAAAAAATCAGCATGGTTTCATGAAACACAGATCATGTAAGACTAACCTAATTACGTTCTATGAGGAAGTAAGTAGAAGTATAGATCAGGGGGTCGCAGTGGATGTGATTTACTTAGATTTTGCCGAAGCTTTCGACACAGTTCCACACAAAAGGTTACTATTTAAATTAAGAAAAATTGGTCTAGATGAAAATACTTGTTCTTGGATAGAAAACTGGCTAAAAGATAGGGTACAGAGCGTGGTCATAAATGGTACATTTTCAAGATGGACACCAGTGGTAAGCGGTGTCCCTCAGGGGTCTGTTATAGGACTAATACTATTCAATTTATTTATAAATGAGCTTGAGATAGTCATTGAAAGCCATGTATCAGTGTTTGCAGATGACACAAACCTAGGAAAAGTAATACAATGTGAACAGGATGTTACTTCGCTGCAGAGGGATTTAGATAGATTGGGGGACTGGGCACTTAAATGGCAGATGAAATTTAATCTAGATAAATGCAAAGTTATGCACTTTGGAGTGAAGAACACACAAGTAATTTATACCCTAAATGGTACGGAGTTAGGGAAATGCAAGCAGGAGAAGGATTTGGGAATAATCATAGACTTCAAACTAAGTAACAATGTGCAATGTCAAACAGCAGTCGCCAAGGCCAGCAAAGTATTGGCATGCATTAAAAGGGGAGTTCACTCTCGGGATGAAAACATAATTTTGCCTCTTTATAAATCAATGGTCAGGCCGCACCTTGAATATGTCGTGCAATTTTGGGCACCTGTCTTAAAAAAAGATATTATAGCGCTAGAAAAAGTGCAGAGACGGGCAAATAAATTAATAAGGGGAATGGAAGGGTTAAGTTATGAGGAAAGACTAACAAGCTTAAACCTGTTTAGTTTAGAGAAACGGCGCCTTAGAGGGGATCTGATAACCTTATATAAATATATACGGGCCATTATAAACCATTGTCTGATAACCTATTCATTAACAGGACTATACACAGGACAAGGGGTCATCCATTTAGACTGGAAGAAAGAAAATTTAGCCTAAAGCATAGGAAGGGTTATTTTACGGTGAGAACAATAAAGCTGTGGAATTCTCTGCCTGTTGAGGTGGTTGGGTCAGAGACCATACAGACTTTTAAAAAGCAACTGGATGACTTCCTGCAGACACAGAATATTAAGGGTTATAATATTTAATATGTGGGTAAAAGCTTCTTGATCCAAGGAGAAATCTGACTGCCATGTGGGGTCAAGAAGGAATTTTTTCCCAGTATGTTGCATATTGGCGAGCATTTCAGACTGGGTTTTTTGCCTTCTTTTGGATCAACAGCAGTAGGTGATGTGGGAGAGGCTGAACCCGATGGACGCATGTCTTTTTTCAGCCTATGTAACTATGATTGTGTAATGCACGAGAGCCATCTGAACCCTGAGGGCAATTGAATTTGCGCAGACCAGATACGTACACATCACTGTGTTTTTGTTTAGGGTAAACCACTAATCATCTGGCCTAGCTTTGGGGGTTCTGGTGGTGGTACATGTTGTGGCGCTTACCAATTTTTTATATTGATGCCCTAGAATAAGGTGAGCGGGTGCAGGGATATACTAAGGATCCACGTGCTTCTGCTATGCTCCGTTGAAGCGGTAATGCATTGCAAAGGAGCTCCTACTCCATGTGGCTAGCTCAGTCGGCGTCCAGACTCCGCGTGTTTTGTGTTATCATTGCTATTGATCAGAATCATTTACGCTTACATTATCGTGGACCAGAAGCTAATATCATTTACACTTATATAGCCATTATTGCTAACCAGAGTTTAATACCATCTACGTTTATATTATTGCTGATACTAACCAGAAGCTGATGTCATTAACATTGGAAGATCAATGCATTCATGATTTCCTACAGTGACACAACCATCTATCACTCTCACCTTACAGTCCTCTCCTCCTGTTTCCAACCCCAACCCTCCTAGATTGTGAGTTCCTACGGGAATAGGGCCCTCATCTCCTCCTGTACTGCTTGTCAAATGTTGTTCAATGTATTGTAACCCTGTCTATACTGTGCTTATTGTACAGCGCTGAGGACTATGCTGGCGCTTTATAAATAAAGAATAATAATAATAATAATGTGTGTGAGTCGAGACAGTCCCATGCGTAATTTGTCTGTAGTGATGCTTTGATATGTGATTTCCTACAGTGAGGCTTTGATGGATATATGTGATGTTTGAGTTCCATATGTAGAATACCTGTAGTTATGATTTAAGGGGATGTCTTTGGGCTTCTTATGTAATTGCCAAAAACATTGAGTAATATGGATACAGTATATACCGTCTATACTCATTGTCAATAAAGATAATCATATGCTTTCACACAAAGCGGCTTTGTGTCCTGCTGATTAGGCAATACACCTCCCCATTTTTTTCCAGCATGGGAAATGAAAAGGTGAGTTAGTGCAGTGGAATTGTTTGCTTTACTTGAAAATGCACATAATGCACTGCCTTAGAGATAAATATATATATATGGTACCGTTACAAAGGCCAAACTCTGGCCTTTCCAATTACACATTAATTGACCTTGTGCGATGTAAAAATTAGAGACAAAGTACCCCCAGCCAGCACTTCTCGCTGCGCTGTGATGGTTTTTGATGGAATAATGCGTAATAACACAGTGTGCCATCGTCTCCCCACGTCCTGGCGGCATGGGAAATGAGATGGCGAGTTAGTGCAGCAACACTGTTCACTTTATAATTGAAAAGTGAACAATACTTTTGTGTTAGAAAAAAAAGAGATTTTTTTTATATACAAAATTTTTATTTTGCAACAATACAGCAAACAAACAGAACAGATTGCGTTGAAATCAATCAGCAGATCAACAAGCCATAGGGCATAGACGGCCAAGTAGCCATGCAGGAATGACATACAATGTCGTAGGGAAACATAATATATATATAATAAAAAAAAAGGGAAATAAAAATAATTATTTATGGATTTTTACATAAATCCTGGTCATGTATGGTATAATTTGAAAGGCCGTGTTCTGGCCTGTGTCCTATCTGTGTTATACAGAGAGAGAGCCGCAAAGGGGTTTCCTGACCGTGTTATACAGAGAGGAGAGCCTAAGGGGGTATTATATACTGACTGTTTTATACAGAGAGCCTCAGATGCAGTATCCTGACTGTGTTATACAGAGAGAGACTCAGATGCGGTATCCTGACTGTGTTATACAGAGAGAGACTCAGATGCAGTATCCTGACTGTGTTATACAGAGAGAACCTCAGATGCAGTATCCTGACTGTGTTATACAGAGAGAGACTCGGATGCAGTATCCTGATTGTGTTATACAGAGAGAGACTCAGATGCAGTATCCTGACTGTGTTATACAGAGAGAGACTCAGATGCGGTATCCTGACTGTGTTATACAGAGAGAGACTCAGATGCAGTATCCTGTGTTATACAGAGAGAGACTCAGATGCGGTATCCTGACTGTGTTATACAGAGAGCCTCAGATGCAGTATCCTGACTGTGTTATACAGAGAGCCTCAGATGCGGTATCCTGACTGTGTTATACAGAGAGAGACTCAGATGCAGTATCCTGACTGTGTTATACAGAGAGCCTCAGATGCAGTATCCTGACTGTGTTATACAGAGAGAGCCTCAGATGCGGTATCCTGACTGTGTTATACAGAGAGAGACTCAGATGCAGTATCCTGACTGTGTTATACAGAGAGAGACTCAGATGCAGTATCCTGACTGTGTTATACAGAGAGAGACTCAGATGCAGTATCCTGACTGTGTTATACAGAGAGAGACTCAGATGCGGTATCCTGACTGTGTTATACAGAGAGAACCTCAGATGCAGTATCCTGACTGTGTTATACAGAGAGAACCTCAGATGCAGTATCCTGACTGTGTTATACAGAGAGAGCCTCAGATGCAGTATCCTGACTGTGTTATACAGAGAGAGACTCAGATGCAGTATCCTGACTGTGTTATACAGAGAGAGCCTCAGATGCAGTATCCTGACTGTGTTATACAGAGAGAGACTCAGATGCAGTATCCTGACTGTGTTATACAGAGAGAACCTCAGATGCAGTATCCTGACTGTGTTATACAGAGAGAACCTCAGATGCAGTATCCTGACTGTGTTATACAGAGAGAACCTCAGATGCAGTATCCTGACTGTGTTATACAGAGAGAACCTCAGATGCAGTATCCTGACTGTGTTATACAGAGAGAGACTCAGATGCAGTATCCTGACTGTGTTATACAGAGAGAACCTCAGATGCAGTATCCTGACTGTGTTATACAGAGAGAACCTCAGATGCAGTATCCTGACTGTGTTATACAGAGAGAGACTCGGATGCAGTATCCTGACTGTGTTATACAGAGAGAACCTCAGATGCAGTATCCTGACTGTGTTATACAGAGAGAACCTCAGATGCAGTATCCTGACTGTGTTATACAGAGAGAACCTCAGATGCAGTATCCTGACTGTGTTATACAGAGAGAACCTCAGATGCAGTATCCTGACTGTGTTATACAGAGAGAGCCTCAGATGCAGTATCCTGACTGTGTTATACAGAGAGAGAGACTCAGATGCAGTATCCTGACTGTGTTATACAGAGAGAGCCTCAGATGCAGTATCCTGACTGTGTTATACAGAGAGAGACTCAGATGCAGTATCCTGACTGTGTTATACAGAGAGAACCTCAGATGCAGTATCCTGACTGTGTTATACAGAGAGAACCTCAGATGCAGTATCCTGACTGTGTTATACAGAGAGAACCTCAGATGCAGTATCCTGACTGTGTTATACAGAGAGAACCTCAGATGCAGTATCCTGACTGTGTTATACAGAGAGAGACTCAGATGCAGTATCCTGACTGTGTTATACAGAGAGAACCTCAGATGCAGTATCCTGACTGTGTTATACAGAGAGAACCTCAGATGCAGTATCCTGACTGTGTTATACAGAGAGAGACTCGGATGCAGTATCCTGACTGTGTTATACAGAGAGAACCTCAGATGCAGTATCCTGACTGTGTTATACAGAGAGAACCTCAGATGCAGTATCCTGACTGTGTTATACAGAGAGAGACTCAGATGCAGTATCCTGACTGTGTTATACAGAGAGAACCTCAGATGCAGTATCCTGACTGTGTTATACAGAGAGAATCTCAGATGCAGTATCCTGACTGTGTTATACAGAGAGCCTCAGATGCAGTATCCTGACTGTGTTATACAGAGAGAGCCTCAGATGCAGTATCCTGACTGTGTTATACAGAGAGAACCTCAGATGCAGTATCCTGATTGTGTTATACAGAGAGAGACTCAGATGCAGTATCCTGACTGTGTTATACAGAGAGAACCTCAGATGCAGTATCCTGACTGTGTTATACAGAGAGAGACTCAGATGCAGTATCCTGACTGTGTTATACAGAGAGAACCTCAGATGCAGTATCCTGACTGTGTTATACAGAGAGAACCTCAGATACAGTATCCTGACTGTGTTATACAGAGAGAACCTCAGATGCGGTATCCTGACTGTGTTATACAGAGAGAACCTCAGATGCAGTATCCTGACTGTGTTATACAGAGAGAACCTCAGATACAGTATCCTGACTGTGTTATACAGAGAGAACCTCAGATGCAGTATCCTGACTGTGTTATACAGAGAGAGACTCAGATGCAGTATCCTGACTGTGTTATACAGAGAGAGACTCAGATGCAGTATCCTGACTGTGTTATACAGAGAGAGACTCAGATGCAGTATCCTGTTTCTCATTATTTTTTATTTGAAAATAAAAATGTAGTTAGGGCGATCAGCCTCCCCGAAATGAGTTTTGCAGATTAGGGTGTCTGCTATAGTGCATTCACACAAGTTAAGCACTCAAACTCAGGAGTGTCTGCATATGTTCCATATAGTCTACGAAATACGGGCATTGTTCCCAAAACAAATATGGCCGGCTAGGTGCGGCTGCCTACGCTCATCAGCGTGCTTGCGTCACGCGTAGCTCTGCGCTTCCCTTTCCCTGGAAGACCTGGCGCAGAACGCACGTGACCGCCTCATCCGGGTCTTCGCGTTCTTTCACACTCAGCCCAACATGGCAGCTTCAGGTGAGTGCGGTGCGGGGACCGGGGGTCGGGCTGGTGAGGGGGCTAGGGGGCCGTGTTAGGCGCGGCATTTGGGGGGCAAAGCGCTCGTATCGTCCCGCAGCGCCCCCGGGTGGCGCTGAAACGCTGCTCGGTCAGGGCGCATTAGGCCGGCCCCGGGCTGGTTGCGCGCAGGCACACGCTGTGTAATCCCCGTCCTGAGCCAGGCCGCACCCTGTGCGTGTGAGCCGGGCCTGTGCATCCTCGCACGCCGAGATCAGACCGCCGCCACCCCCTCACTGCAGGCCCAGCGAGCAGTGCTGACCAGGCATGGGTGGGAGAAGCGTGTGGCCCCTCACGCCATCCGTCCCGCGCTCTGCCAGCTGTGCTGCTGCGACACACGTGGGATGCGGGACCCTAATGGGGCGACGGGATCCCCTGGACCGTGGGAGGGCGGGGATGTTGTAACACGTGGCCGAGCCCGGGCTGGAGCGGCGCTTCAGGTGAGGCCGGTGTCCAGGGCCTTGTTTACAGGAAGGCCCGGGCTCCCTCTGCCCTCCTCCCCCACCGATGGACACGTCAACATTCGCATGGTCGGCCTGAGCCCCACCACTGCAGATAAACGCCCTGTCCATCAGGGGCCCCACGTGACGGCCCGCGGGCCACTGCGCGACCAACACGGGGCCTGAGCCACTTTACACGAATCCTGCAGAGGGGGCCGCGCCGGCACTGAGGCTCCCCGGCCTGATGCAGCCGGCACTTCAGAGCAGGGGGCAGAAACATTGACCATCCAGATGTTTGGAAACGCCATCGCTCACGACGCTCAGCCACATGTTAGGCCACGTATGTGGCTAGCTGAGCCTCATGGGAGATGTAGTCGCAAAATATCTGGATGGCCAAAGGTTGCTGCTCCAGTGGAACATATAGAGAGGACACTGGCTTAACCTCCTCTGCCCAATACATTCTAATGTTTATACGGTGTGATTCTATATAATCCACTCACACACAGGCTGGCCAGAGCCCAGATCTGCATGAACAGCTGATCAGAGCAACCCAAACACAGCAATCCCATCCTACACCTGATCAATGGGCGGCTGTGTGGGTCAGCCTGTGCCCCTGCCATGCACTGAATTTATTTCTAACATACATGGTTTGTTTATATGTCCTCTAATGCAAACATCACTCTTAAAACATGCACACACAGACTATATCAACGGTGGATACATTGTTTATACATGTATAGATACATACATTTTGCAGGAAGGTGTACAGTTAGCAGAGACTTTTTCAGGTTTGTTTTTTTTAAATATTTATATTTAAATAAACTTTGAGAAAAATCCTTCTTGGACTGAAACTCTTTTCTAACGTAAAAGTGTAGCACGATGTTTCCGCAGAGTGTGCACCCATTAGCGCCGGAGCAGTATGGGGCCATCAGTCCTGGTTCAAACCCCCTATTCTCCCCACTAAACTGCAAGTGTGTGTGTATATATGTGTGGAGGTAGACATCCCTTCTATGAAACCCAAACGTTGCCAATTTTTAAGGGCCAACATGACCCGAAGGGTGGAAAATGTCAAAATTTATCAACGTTTTATAAACCTATAACCTTCATGTTATGGAACAATCATGTTGTGTTTATATGTCCTACCCAAGATCTCATTGGGATATTCCAAAATCCTGAAAAAACCCAAAACTGTTTTGGATAAGGGATACATCGTGTGTATAAACAGTTTATTAGATTCAGTGTGAACGTGTACATGTGTGCTTTTATTTATCTAATCGGCAAGTTAATATTAAATCCAGAAAGAACTCGGGTAATTGTACTTTAAAGTAAACTGCTGGGAGTAACATGACGGAATGTAGTTCTTGGAGATCATTTGTAGCCCAGAATCGGTCTGTTTTAGACAAAGTATTATGCGATAACGCTTTTCTCCGTAATCTAGGGATTAAACACTGGCTATTCTGAGTTTAATGAACGTAGTGAGGTGTCATGTTACTTTTTAATATTGCATCCGTTTACGCTATGGAGTAAATCTAGAAGGGATTCTAGTAAATACAAGGTGAAAAATATTCCAATACTCTGTAATCTGCTGCAGGGCGTACTTTACTGTCCCTGCGGCAGGTGGGCCTTGGTTGTATGCCCCGCTGACTTCAGTGGGTCTCTGGCTATTCCCTGCTGTGGGGTGGCCTCGTTTAGGAGGCACACTGAGCTAACCAGTGTGTATTCTGTGGAATGCATAAAAATCACACTGAGCATGTGCGACTGAGTTGCTCCACCTAGCTCTGGGGGGGGGGGGGCAGAGTTCCAATCTGTAACTTTCACTCTTGGCTACTGCAGAGACAGGGAAGGACAGAAATCAATAAACACAGGGTGAGAGAGGGACAGGGGAAAAAAGCTGAGAAAAGGTGCAGAATGCGCACAAGAGCATGAGTGACAGTGATTTGAGTTTGAGACATTCTGTAGACCATGAAAGACGCAAGTGTGTGGGAGTGAGTCTTGCTTTCACAGTTGCAGAGATGGCTAATATTCAGTTCCTCAGGTTCCCCAGTCTGAGGTCCTGAGCTGCACAGGGTTTCACGTGCACAGCTTGTGCTAGTTCATGTGAAGCTTTTGATGGGTGGAGTAGTGGATGGGGTATATTCAGGAAGTGAGAGCTGAAGAAACACCCCTAGCTGAAGGGCGTGGCCAGAGGAGGAAATGACATGGGATACAGAAAAATATTTACATTTTTTTTACACATACTTTACTTTTTTTTCTAGTCTATTGGTATAAAAGTGTTTAACTGTCAATTTAAAAAAAAAAAAAATCTAGACATGTCCCTTTTTTTTTTTAAAGTGTCTATTGCACTTTTAGTAAAGTAGAATAATCTCAAAAGTTAAGCCTGGCAGTGAAATGGGCTGAATAAATTGACGTGAATTATAGCATGCGTTTCGTTAAAGTGTAAGCAGCAAGACGGTACCTTCTGTTCTGATTTAACCCTTTCATGCCAGGCAGGTGGTGCCCGGTGTTCTGCCCATCGAGCAAACTTGCCATAATGGCGAACCCGCGTCACTTCCGGTGCACCTACGTCCCCAAAAGTGAGGCGGATCAGCTGGATACAGCATCCGGAATGGCAGTGAAACCTCTGATCAGCTGCAGATAGGAAGGAATTACTTCCTCATACACCAACCCAGGGCCCGCCCACTGCAGTCACATGATCCAACCCTGCTGTGTAACTGACGAACATCCAACCCTGCACTCTGTATAACACACAACCCCCCCCCCCTCCCACGGCTCTGTATAGCGCACAAGTCTGACTGACCCGCACACCCTGACTATATAGAGGAATCTTGAAATAGACAATGTCTATTTAGAGATTTGTCTATATATTCAGGGTGTGCGGCTCACAGTCAGTAGGCTTGTGTGCTATACAGAGCCGTGGGAGGGTGTTGTGTGTTTATATGAGGAAGTAATTCCTCCCTGTCTGCAGCTGATCAGAGGTTTGACTTTGAATCACGACACCTCTCCGGTGACGGAGGTTCGCTGATCTGCCATTCCAGATGCCTGTCTGCAGCTGATCAGAGGTTTCACTGCCATTCCGGATGCTGTATCCAGCTAATCCGCCTCTCTCTTGGTGACGTAGGTGCACCGGAAGTGATGCGGGTTTGCTATTATGGCAAGTTCGCTCGATGGGCAGAACACCGGCGAGAGTATCTAATATAATTAAGCCTGTGAACCTTCAGACATTGTATAGACCTCTTTTATATGTCAGTGTTATCTCAAGCAGCGCAGGCACGGTGTAGACCAGGCCAGGTGTGTTCAACCTTGGCCCTCCTAGATGTTTTGGAACTACATTTCTCACATGTCTGTCAACTTGATGAGTATCATAGGAGATGCAGATCCAAAACACCTGTAGGGCCAAGGCTGAGCAGCCCTGGTGTACAAGGTGTAATTTACGTTTTTACTGAGACCTAAATATCACGTCTTGTAACAAGTCATAGGAATATCTTTTAAAACAAAGGAAGTTGTTCAGTAAGTGGGAAGGTAGTGGATCGTTGCACATTTTAGTCCTAAAATGAAAGAAGAAAAGTGGCTTATTTTCGTTGGCTAAAATTCAGCTTTATATCGTGGCCCACAAGGGCTAAGAGTGAATGATTGGCGCTGAATCACTATAAACAGGTGGTATTATACTCTTGTGCTGCTACAAACACCCATGTGTACCCCATACACAGAATAAATCAGAAAAAAGTTGGACGTCAGTCCTGTGTGAGCGCACGTCTATAGTTTAGTATTACTAAACACCTCTTATTAGATTATACAACACTTATCTTTTAATGTTGTTCTCGAGGGGTAAAATCTGTCATACATTCAAATCCTACAATGTGAATGAACAGAATAGAAACCTATGGTGCAATATTGTTTGTACACGAGTGATAGTCAAATTGATATTGTGACAAGTTTTCACTCACAAAGGCGGAGCCCCAATATGGCTCAAGTAGTGGGCCTTCTGACCTCTTATGGGGGGGGGGGGGTCACGCCCAATCCCTGGAGTCTTCTAAGGATGCTTCTAATCACACCAGTCAGACAGCTTCTTTACTTAAAGAAAGGAGAAAAACTCCATTGCGCAGATATGTTCTTGGTATGGAAATAATTAGAAGATATTAATATGTACTCACACTTTTCTGAGCCTCTACAGTAAGTGGCTCAGTATCAAGGCGTGTAGTGAATTCCAAACCGGGGGAAGATGCTGCATTCCCGCTCCTTCCTCCAAGATGATGCTATCTCTAATCAGCAACCGGAATTAAGCTCATCAAGAATATGGTCTAAAATAAATTTATTCTTAAAAACAAAGTAAAACAATCAGTAAAATCCAGATACGCGTTTCACCTGCTTGCACTGCAGGCTTCCTCACTGAGGAAGCCTGCAGTGCAAGCAGGTGAAACGCGTATCTGGATTTTACTATGATTGTTTTACTTTGTTTTTAAGAATAAATTTATTTTAGACCATATTCTTGATGAGCTTAATTCCGGTTGCTGATTAGAGATAGCATCATCTTGGAGGAAGGAGCGGGAATGCAGCATCTTCCCCCGGTTTGGAATTCACTACACGCCTTGATACTGAGCCACTTACTGTAGAGGCTCAGAAAAGTGTGAGTACATATTAATATCTTCTAATTATTTCCATACCAAGAATATATCTGCGCAATGGAGTTTTTCTCCTTTAAGTAAAGAAGCTGTCTGACTGGTGTGATTAGAAGCATCCTTAGAAGACTCCAGGGATTGGGCGTGACCCCCCCCCCCATAAGAGGTCAGAAGGCCCACTACTTGAGCCATATTGGGGCTCCGCCTTTGTGAGTGAAAACTTGTCACAATATCAATTTGACTATCACTCGTGTACAAACAATATTGCACCATATGTTTCTATTCTGTTCATTCACATTGTAGGATTTGAATGTATGACAGATTTTACCCCTCGAACAACTTTAAAAGATAAGTGTTGTATAAGCTAATAAGAGGTGTTTAGTAATACTAAGCTATAGACGTGCGCTCACACAGGACTGACGTCCAACTTTTTTCTAAAATTCAGCTTTGACTTTTTTCACTTAAAGCTTTGGAATTTTTTTTTTTTTTTTTTTGGAGGAAGGATTTTACCAGGAAGGATACATTGAGATTTCTCTCGTTTTCAAGTATGTCCTGGGTGGCGAGTATGTACCGTTGGGTGTCTTGCCCAAGGACACTTACTGGAGAGGTGCTCGTTGGAATCGAACCCATGACTCCAAAGGCTCTCTCTTTAATGGCCCCTTTATTTTGGACCATAAGTAGCCTTGTTCAGGACACACATGCAGTCACACATATTCTCTCGATTTTCAAAACAAAAGCAAGCAGCCTTTCTTTATTATAAAAATGTAGGATTAAGGCTGGGGTCAGACTAGCGCACTTTTAACGTGCGTTCTGGCGCACATAATCACGGCTGCACTAGCAGCAAATGACGGGCAATGACAGCCAATATACGAAGTACGGTCGCACGAAAGTCCGGCCGCGCAACGCAAGTGGAAAATGAACACATTTTTTCGAACGCAGAACCGCTAGTACGGACGTACAGAGTGCGCTGCAGCGGCATAGCGGTGTGTGTGTGTGTGAGATTTGGAGACGTCAGACCCTGCTCGTGTCCGGCCAACATAACGTCCAGACACCCAAAGTTTCCTGGTTTGGATCTGTAAAAAAAATCACACACAAAAATGCGCATCGTATGACCGTTTTCGCGTATTCCATGAAAAAATACGTCAATGCGTTCGGACGCACTTCTTTACGTTCGCGTGTAAAAATGCTTTCGTTTGACCCTAGCCTTAGAAAACAAATTCCTTTTTGGTGCTCACTTGAAACTGCCATTTCATAGTCCTTATGAGTGTAGCTCTCCAGAGGTGTTCATGAATTTTAAAAGTCCCCATTGCCCCAGTTCTTTTATCTTGTAGGGACTTGTTTTTTTTATCCTGCCTATAGTCTGTTCTCAGGGTTTCTGCTAGACACATGCACAACATTTATACTACTCCTACAATATAAATTTAAACAGTTGTCTTGGAAATGGAGATTTAGTTACAAGATAAAATCATGTTGCATAAGCCTGCCACATCACTGCTCATCACTGCCCCATCACTGCAGGTCCTACTCTAAACCAACATAATGTCTGTTCTGGTAAGTTATACCCTCTTACATGGGATATGCATCCTCCCTGGGCTCCCATCAGATCAAGGATGCAATATATGATCATAGCATATAACCAAACCTCTATCATTTATTAGTGTGGGTGGGTTAGTTGTGGGTTCAAGGTTACTATTGCTCAGGGACGTGCAGTGGGGTTGGTGTTGGGTGAAGCAGAGCCAGAGGTGTACAACATGGACCCGAAAGAGGTGCTTAAATTCACCATCAAGTGGGATCACTTTCCAAGAAGAGCATGAACTTTGAAAATCCTTTACTCCTCCTGTATAAAATCCAGAAGGGCATCACTTTTCATGTAATCCAGAAACTTCAGCATATGAAATCCTGAAGTGTCACTTTCCATGTACTATTTTTGATTTATTTTAAAGGTTAGGGCCAGCCTTTTGGGTCTAATTTTCTTTTCAGTCATGAATGAAAATGGATCCGTTTTGGTTACATTCATTTTTTTTTATAGTTATATAGGCTGAAAAAAGACATGCGTCCATCGGGTTCAGCCTCTCCCACATAACCTACTGCTGTTGATCCAAAAGAAGGCAAAAAACCCAGTCTGAAATGCTTGCCAATATGCAACATACTGGGAAAAAATTCCTTCTTGACCCCAGAATGGCAGTCAGATTTCTCCTTGGATCAAGAAGCTTTTACCCACATATTAAATATTATAACCCTTAATATTCTGTGTCTGCAGGAAGTCATCCAGTCGTTTTTTAAAAGTCTGTACAGACTCAGACCCAACCACCTCAACAGGCAGAGAATTCCACAGCTTTATTGTTCTCACCGTAAAATAACCCTTCCTATGCTTTAAGCTAAATTTTCTTTCTTCCAGTCTAAATGGATGACCCCTTGTCCTGTGTATAGTCCTGTTAATGAATAGGTTATGAGACAATGGTTGATAATGGCCCCGTATATATTTATATAAGGTTATCAGATCCCCTCTAAGGCGCCGTTTCTCTAAACTAAACAGGTTTAAGCTTGTTAGTCTTGCCTCATAACTTAACCCTTCCATTCCCCTTATTAATTTAGTTGCCCGTCTCTGCACTTTTTCTAACGCTATAATATCTTTTTTTAAGACCGGTGCCCAAAATTGCACGGCATATTCAAGGTGCGGCCTGACCATTGATTTATACAGAGGCAAAATTATGTTTTCATCCCGTGAGTGAACTCCCCTTTTAATGCATGCCAATACCTTGCTGGCCTTGGCAGCTGCTGTTTGATGCACATTGTTACTTAGTTTGAAGTCTATGATTATTCCCAAATCCTTCTCCTGCTTGGATTTCCCTAACTCCGTACCATTTAGGGTACAAATTACTTGTGTGTTCTTCACTCCAAAGTGCATAACTTTGCATTTATCTACATTAAATTTCATCTGCCATTTAAGTGCCCAGTCCCCCAATCTATCTAAATCCCTCTGCAGCGAAGTAACATCCTGCTCACATTGTATTACTTTTCCTAGTTTTGTGTCATCTGCAAACACTGATACATGACTTTCAATGCCTATCTCAAGTCATTTATAAATAAATTGAATAGTATTGGTCCTATAACAGACCCCTGTGGGACACCGCTTACCACTGGTGTCCATCTTGAAAATGTACCATTTATGACCACTCTCTGTACCCTATCTTTTAGCCAGTTTTCTATCCAAGAACAAGTATTTTCATCTAGACCAATTTTTCTTAATTTAAATAGTAACCTTTTGTGTGGAACTGTGTCGAAAGCTTTTTTTTTTTTTTGCTTCTGAAACTCTGGATCACAGCATTTCAATGAAATTCGAAATCCCACTGAACCTAACATAATGTCTAGTTTCTGCCTCCCCCTTTCATTGCTATAGCCCTGGGTGCTTAGAAATTAGTGGATTTTTACTTCTTTAAATGCAACACACACACACTGTTTTGTTAGTGGGTAATAAATTACTCTGTATACTAATGCTTTAATATGTATGTACCTTTTAGGGAATCAGATTTTGTCTGCAGAAAATAGCATCCCTTTCCTGTGTCGCACAAGCTTAAGAGCGGTCACAATCAGTATCCTTAGAAAGTTTAACAAATTCCAGGGTAGCTTCAGGATCCTCAACTCTTAACCCTTTCACTGCTGAGGACGTGTGGGAAACGTCCTTATTGACTCCTAAGGAATGATAGGGGTGGAGATATGGGTTTGTTTGAACCCCAATATCTCCCGACTGTTCAGCTAGCAGGGTCATGTTTGGTATCATTAGAAAGGCCAGAGCATGACCTTTCTAATGATACCAAAGATGACCATGTTTAAAGTAAAGAAAAAGAACAACAATAATAATATTAACAAAAAGAAAAGTGTGTTTTTAAAAACGTGAAGGGGTTAAGCAAATGCCTGTCTTAGCCAAAGTTGCAAACAGTGACGATCCCTGTAGTAACGTTTACAAACACTAGCATTTTGCAGAAGATAAATTCATTGTGAATCTTCTCCTGCCACTGCTTGTTTTGTGAAATGCTTTTGTTAGTAGACATTGCAACAATGGTAACTTTCACCAGCGTTTGCAACGTTGGTCAAGACAGTCATTTGAATAACGCCCTAAAATGTTTGCACTAGTCTACACAACTCTACAACAAAACGTGAAAAATCTGTATTTTGGCTTTAAAGTTTTCATCACTGGCTCCTTAGTTTAATAAGGATATGTCTTAAGGGGGTAACCCATCTATTGCTAGTGTTTGCAAGACACATTTTAAACCAATCCCAGAAGGTAAGGCCGGGTTCACACCTGCGTGTTTTTTGACGTTCGTAATATGCTGTAAAACGCCCAGGTGTGAACGGGGCCTTAAACGCTTCTCCCTTACATCTAGTAATGTAAGCGGAAACACTTTCTTTGTGGATGCTTTTCATCTTTCTGCATCAGATGCCCCCGTTCATGGGGTAAAGTTCTATGTTAGAAGTCTCAATGCAGCACCTTGATTGGTCGAGTTGCTTCCTGCTCTTGGCAATGCTCAAAGCCGAGTCAGATGTCAGTATACTTGGCTTTTTTTTCAGAATGTATTTACGTAATCTGTATTTGTCAGAATATGAATTGTAATCACAACGTGACGTCTCTGCACAGCTCAACAGTCCTTTCTCTTCCTCTACTCCAACTGTCCGTGTATATGTTGGTATCTTCCTGGAAAATGCAGGCATGTTGTCCATAAAGTTTTGAGGACTAAAAAAAAAAACTAGTGATCAGTCCTGTATGTCACATGAAGGTTACTATGCAGCGGCTCTGAGCTTCATGTATCTGCTTTTTTTTTTTTTTTTTTTTGCTTTGACTATTCCTTTTTATATGAGCAGATGTGTGTGTGTGAAGGGTTATTTCGATTGCTGTAAAATAGTGCTCTGGTTTTGTAGATTCCTTACGGAGATTGTATTTTTATTTTTGTGTGTGTAACGTGACTCTGTTCGCAATGCAAACGGTACCAGAAGCAGGAGATGGATCAGCTGGGTATTCATTTTCACTAAGCGGGCAGTTTTTAAGTCTTGCAATCTGGTAGAGTAGCATCTTCCTGCAACGGGAGACTGAAAAAGATCAAGAAACTCACTGAAGGGGGAGATGCACATTTGTAATTCGTCAAATACAGAACCCATTTAAAGGCAAATTCTTTGTTTTACCGTACTCTTACCAGTAGCATCAGGATTAACTTTAAAACTTTGCAAAAGGTTTACAATTATTTTCCAGCTGAACACCCTGCAGTTTAAGCTTCTTTACTACTGCCTTAACCCACTTTAAATTATCTGCCTTGCTTCCACTTCAGCAGTAAAATCAGTGGCAGGAATTCTCACCCTGTACTGTGTATAGAGAAAATAGTCCTTGTACAGAGCAGCAAGGTTTGAACACAAATGAAACTGCTGAACTAGTAATAGAATATGGCTAGAAAACTAATGTTTTAATGCTAAAATGCTGGATTCATTAAGCCTTGCTTTAATAAACAATACGTTTTATATGCAAAGGTGACATGCATATTCTCTTTAAAAGATAGTCTCTCCAGGTCTACAGACCTCACTTCTTCACGTGGCGCGCTATGCCCGCACCAGGAAGTGACGCAGCTTCACATTTTGGATAGAAGTGAAGGATATCTCTAAACATTTTGTCTCTTGGTGGTTTATTGGTTATGTATTTCAATACTCTCATTGTTGATGGACCTTACTGCTTTATTTCATAACCGTTCCACACCTGCCAGCCAATCATTCCTCAGATAAGATGAGCCTGCACCATGCTTGATGTTTGCTTACTTGCGACTTGGTTTACCGTAAGCCATGCTCAGTGTTTGCCTACACAGCCTATTGCCCAAGTGCAATTTTGAGCTGGATGGGGTGCAGCCACTGCAAGTTAGGAAGATTGGCTATCCCCTTCCAGGGGGGTGGAAATTTAAAAACAAATCTACTTGTCCAATGGACTAAAGTTTTATCCCGATCTACTTGTCCATGACTATCTACATGTCCGGATAAGAAATATAATTTCAACAAAATAGCATTAGGTCTTTATGCTTAACTACAAAGAGAACAAACACATTAAGGTGATCAACAAACACAGGTATTTAGTTTAAATACAACACTTACTGCATTGCGGTTTTCTCACACTCCTACAACCCACACATTACAGATCACAGTAATGTGCGGTGTGAATGAGCGTATCACACAGCAATAAATCTCCCAGCAATGTGCAGTATGTATGAGGGTATCGCACAGCTCCATGACAATAAAATTCAGTAATGTGCGGTGTGTATGACCGTATCATAGCTCCATAGCAATAACACTCAAAACAATTATGCTGTATATTTGAATTATATAAAATTTATTAAATGCAGTGTATTATTCAAAATTAATTATATAATTAACATTAAAATATTATTAAAATATTTTAAATATATCATTTAATGCAGCTGCAAATTTAGAACAAAAAAGGAATATATGTTTTATTTTTATTGTCCAAACTATGTGGTAATGATGTATATCATTGGAAAGGCCTGACCCTGGCTTTTCCAACGATACCACAATTGTCCTTGTAGGACATACAGAACCAGAGGTCCAAAGGACCACAACATCTCCTGTGGGATTCCCCTTCCAATCAGGAGGGGAATCCCCATTTGTGACATCGCGCACATGCGCAATGACACCAGGGGGCAGTCCCACTGAGTGGGCTGGGCTGACGACCCTGCTCAGAGCCAGATCTGCACCGAGCAGGGACACAAGATGGGTGTGGAGGGAATCCCCAGGATGCTCCACGCACGTCCACACAGTGCAGGGCCTCACAGGATACCGGAAGGACTTGGTGCTCAGTGCACATGTGTGCTGAGCAGCCGAAACTCCGGTATCCACTCGGACCCTGCTCTGCTTGCCCGAAGCAGGCCTGAATGGGGAGAAGAAACCTCCTGCCCGGCCCCCAAAACTGCCAGTCAGGCGATAGGATTTGCCCATCCTTGCCTTCTAATGCCGGTGGCCAAAAAGCCAAAGCATTTTGCAAATCGATACACTTCATTGGTATGTTTGGTCCTTCCCATGGAGGCAGAATCTCTTCTTTGCCAATCTGTTGGCATTTGATTTCTCCTTGCTAGAGAATTCTAGGATTGGAATTAGGGATGCACCGATACTGATACTAGTATCGGTATCGGGGCCGATATTGCCGTTTGCACGAGTACTTGTTTCTCGTGCAAACGGCCCGATACATCCCGCCGATACCGGAAGCCGGCGCTGGGCCGGCTTGCCGGTATCCGCGGGGCTGGGGATGCTGGCCGCGTGCATGTAAAGCACGTGGCCAGCGTTCCCCTCCGGCGCGCCAAATACTCACCCTTCCTGAAGTTCCGGTCTCTGGGCAGTGATGCGGTCACGTGGCCGCCGGGCGCTCCTGTGATGCGGCCTCTCGGCTGTATGCGTTCGAGCGGGGGGCCAATCCATGAGAGCGGGGGGCCAATCCATGAGACCTGGGGGCCAATCCATGAGACCTGGGGGCCAATCCATGAGACCTGGGGGCCAATCCATGAGACCTGGGGGCCAATCCATGAGACCTGGGGGCCAATCCATGAGACCTGGGGGCCAATCCCATATAAATTTTTATATGAGGTCTGTTCCTATTGGAAAGCGTCACATGATATTAAATAAAAGTATCGGTACTCGGTATCGGTGAGTACTTTTAAAAAGTATCGGTACTCGTACTCGGTCTTAAAAAAGTGGTATCGGTGCATCCCTAATTGGAATAACAAGCTCACCTGTGCCAAGGATTCTCGCTGTTGCAGCCCTGAAAGGGTGAACACTACCTGGAGAGGGGTGTCCCTGACCTTTCTTGCGTTGCTGTGCTGTGAGCATGGTGGTGCTGCTCTTGTTGGGGTGTTCAAGCCAATACTGCAATACCTGTAACCCATCTCTTACTGAACTATCATGGTAAGTTCAGTTTAACTTTTCAGTGAACCTGTCAACTTTTGTGTTCATTTTTGCTCTTGTAATGGGGATTAAAGTTCTGTCTACACGTTGCGCTAGCCCAGTGGCTTTATTCAATACAGATTTTACATAAACCTCAATTATGTAGGATCCACTGAAGACAAGAAAAAATGGCAGAGTCAGCGCTTCCTTCAGCTGTTTATCTTTTTCCAGGTCTTCCTCTGTTTGGGGTTGATTGGTACCTCAAATAAAACAGAGACCATAGTGCAACAAGCGGAGTGCAAACAATAAGTAGTACAAGAGTTATGTTACTCACGTTCTGAAGTGTCTCAGACACTAGACTTATCAGCAGCCAGTGATATTAGCGGGCGGGAGCACCGGATCTCCCATGCAGCCGTAAGGATACTTTCAGTGACGCATAATAAAAAGCATACAATAAGCTAAAATTAAGCTAATTTATTATTAAAATAATAAAAACGAACAGGCAACACACCGAAACGTGTTTCGCAAATTGAATCGCTTCTTCAGTAGGTGTCTGCCTACTGAAGAAGCGATTTAATTTGCGAAACGCGTTTGGGTGTGTTGACCGTTCATTTTTATTTTAATAATAAATTGGCTTAATTTTAGCTTATTGTATCCTGATTATTATGCGTCACTGAAAGTATCCTGATGGCTGCATGGGAGATCCGGTGCTCCCGCTAATATCACTGGCTGCTAAGTCTAGTGTCTGAGACACTTCAGAATGTGAGTAACATAACTCTTGTACTACTTATTGTTTGCACTCCGCTTGTTGCACTATGGTACCTCAAATAAAACAGAGACCAAACAGAGGAAGACCTGGAAAAAGATAAACAGCTGAAGGAAGCGCTGACTCTGCCATTTTTTTCTTCATTTATCTTGTTGGTGGGTTCTGGATATACCACTATATGGAGAGACAGCTGCTAATTCACTCTAAAAAACGTTATAACTGACATTTTGACCTTTTTAATTGAAACGTAATTCTAATATGTATATCACCTTGCCTTGTTTTATGGAACACCTTTTATATATAATACCTCTAGGTGGCGCCAGAGAGTTTTTCCTTTACCATATGTAGGATCCACCACTGCTGATTACTCTGGCTGTCACAGTGGTCTCGATGTAATTTGTCAAATAGCAGAGCTCTGTTTAAATCGGGGAAACTCTTGCATTAGTGGCCTCGTGACGCAATACCATGCGACCGAGAGGGTGGTGTTGCTCACTCCCCCTGCTTGCTGTCGATGGCTTTAGATTGCCAGATGACCCTTGAGCTTACAAAGTCCCTTGTATAGATTTTATCCCTTGGTCAGGGCTTTCTGACATTTGTATTGGTATTTCTTGTCTGTTTCCCAATTGTAAAGCGCTGCAGCACATCTTGGCGCTAAATAAATACAAGCTTTTGTAATCTAACATGCATAGACACGTTTTATTATGGATCTTTAGAGCGATCCTGCTCCTATCAGGTTGAATTTGCTGCAAATGTTTGAGGTTAGGAGAAATCTTTGCCAGCATGCCATGTGATTGTTTTGATACTAGCCTGTAGTACATATAACTTATTGAATTTATTCCTCCAATGGCATTTTGATTCTTTTTTTACTCTATGTAATCTCTTGTATTGTCAGGCCCATTATTACAAACAAAAGGTCATTTTGTCCAGAAATCATGTGTAGTTGCGGGAGATATTTGGCAGTGGGTGTATATTGTAACAATGAAGATTGGGACTGACTGTAAATAGATTTATTTATAAAAATGTGTATGTACTATAACATCTAGGGGTAGGTTGGCAGGAATTCATCTGAGGAGTGGGATCTTGCAACAATGTTTGAAACCTTCTACCTATAGTATTCTCCTTGGAGTCTATCTTAAAAAGACCCTCTACACAGTGTGGTCACACAATCTTATCTGGTCACCCTGCTGTGAGCTCACCCTCCCACCTTCAGGGTGGGGCCTCGGAGGGATGATTCAGCTATCCAAATGCAGGGGCTTAGTCCTGCACAGAACCTCAGCTCAGGGAGCTCTCGGTCAGGTTTCCTGTTTTGGACCACATCAGATACCATCTCCATCTAATTGTATCTAAGCTTCCTGCACTGCGAGCCACTAGATTGGCCAGAGCTCACAGCCCCCCCCCCCTTGCAGTCACATGACGTGCTGAGCAGGAAGCATGTCATATCCTGCAGAGTTCAGATGGAGACCAGCGCTGGATTTCAGGGTGTTTTTAAAGGAAATTAAAGGGTACAAGTGAGGGGTCAGGAAGAATTAATGTTTGATTTTTTTCCCCCCTGTTTCCTAGCCCATACTGGTTTAGTTTTCCTTTTTGCAAAATAAAGGAACAGAGATTTTCAGACTTGTGCATACCAGGTCATCACAGCATATATATTGATCCAAAGGGAAAAAGAAAATGGAATCTGTCTGACAAGGCGTGGAGGGTGACTTTCCTATATTAACCTTATAATGTCCCGTTAAGCTAGCATGTTCGCGCTTATGTGTGGCTCACTCCTTGCGCTTTCAGTGCTTTGCATAAATCTGTAACATGGTCTGTAAAATGTGTTGGCTGTATGTTGGCAGCTGAAAAGTGACAGATTGTTACTGAAACTGGGTTTGTCTGTTTTTGAAGTGTTTTATCTTGTTTACTTCTGACTGTCAGTAGAGATAAACCACCATTGTTTTGTGGATCTTTGTGTTTTCCGTGAGACTGTCCTATTTTTGCAGTATGTTTGCCATTTTAAAAACCCTGTGCGATTTATGATCTTTATGTTCTGGAATACGTTTATACAAATATCCTTAAAGGGATACTCCTATTCTTAATTTTTTTTTTTTTTTTTTTTTCTTTTGCCATGAATAATATATTTTAGAATTTGAATTTGGTCACCTTTCCTCCCTCGCATCACACAGCTCCTTTTCAGCTCTGGAACATCTGAACCTGGAAGTCCCTGCAGCTTTTTAATGCTTTTTCATATGCTATTATAGCGCTGGCAGATTCCACAGCGCTGCACCAGATAAGGTGACAATACAACAGAACATAAATTAGGTGACACATACCTTGATAAAGATGATGCAGTAGGATTGGAGGACCCTGTTCCTAAGTGAACTGCATTTTCATGAATGGTGTTTGTTTCTTAGTACAAATTTTGAGGTTTGTGAATTGGAAATATTCACGTTATGGCGGGTGCTTGTACTTTGTGTTTTACGCAATCTTTTTTTTATTTTCTTCCAACAGCTAAGAAGAAGAATAAGAAGGGGAAGACTCTCACCCTTACTGACTTCTTGGCGAATGATGGGAGCAGTGCCGCTAACACCGGTGGAAGCACCTATGTGCCAAAGCCTGTCAGTTGGGCGGATGAGACGGATGATTTGGAAGGTGATGGTAAGTGATGCTTCATTGCAGACACTGGATTGGAAGAAACTCCAAACAGTTAAAACTAGTGTAGATTGTTATGTTTCTTTCATATGCCCACAGTTGCAAAATGCATCTTTCCTGCTAACAAATTTGCGTACCATGTATTAGATGGTACGTGATTGATTGCTTGGTATTAGGATGATATCCCGGAATATAAAAGGTTTTCGCCATAAACTGTGTTGGCAGTGAAACCTTGCCGTCAATTAAAGCAATTGAGATAAACCTTGTTTTGTTTCCTGAATGTAGAACATCACCTCTTTTTCTCACCAGTTGCATATAAGTTTACATACATTATGCATAAACTACACATGTAATCTCTTCACTAAGTGACTAGAAGAGGTTTAGACTTTGATCAGAGCCTGTGTCTGAATGTCCTGAAGTGAGGGCCAAATGACACGTGTTGACTTTTGTGACGGCTAAATGTATGGAGTTTTCGACTACTCGAATATTTTCTTATGACTCTTAGTAACTGCTGTTTAGCTCTACATGTCAAAGTACTGTATAAACTAATCTAATTTTTTTTTTCTTAGTCTCCACAACGTGGCACAGCAATGATGATGAAATGTACAGAAGTTCTCAAATTGATCGCTCAATCCTGCCCACTGCTCCACGTGCTGCTCGTGAACCCAACGTTGATCGGAGTCGTCTCCCGAAGGGCCCTCCTTACACTGCTTTCCTAGGAAACCTTCCTTATGATGTGTCTGAGGAATCTATTCAGAAGTTCTTCAGATGTGTTAATGTACGCATTATTTCATTGTTCATATAGTTGCAGAAGTACCAAATACCCTTAACATAACTGGCATTACGATTCTGACGTATTTTTATATGTCGGAATCGTTACAATTTTTTCAATCCCCTAGCTGTATACAGAGGGTGGCTCGGGGTTAAATTTTATTTGCAAAGTATTTTACAAGGAAGGTTACATTGAGATTTCTCTCGTTTTCAAGTATTGCTGAAAGCGGTTTTCTCGAGACACACTCGCGTTGGATACACACCTGTCCCTGCGCTCCCTCGCTGTCCCCCGCTGTCACACTCCAGACTATCACGACGTCCTGCTTCTGGTTCCCTTCTCGCAAGAAGGGAACTAGGAAGCGGCACGCAGTGATCGCACGGATGAGAATGCGATTTGCAGAGGTATGTATCCAGCCAGAGTGTGGCTCGGGGCTACCGCATTCAGCATTGAAAGTTAACCCAGAGCCACACTCGGGGAAACCACTAGGGAGGTTAACCCCTTAATGACCACTGACGTACCATGTAAGTCCTGCCCGCGGGTCTCCCTTAGACCCACGGACTTGCGTAGTACAGCAGCGGCTCCTAACCCCCCTCCCGCCCGATACCTCCCTCGCTGGCTCCAATGGAGTTCTGGCAGGGAGGAAGCCTGCCCCTCTGTTTTTGAGGGGCCAGCGAGCACGATGACGTCACCACACTGCGTGGTGATGTCATCGGCAGGCCCCCCCCCCCGGCGCCTGCATTGAAAACCAGGAAGTGGAGGGGGGGCTCCTCTCTCTCTCCAACCATGGCACCTAGAAACATGCTTTTTACACTGCTGGAAAGGAGTCTCCCCTTTTCAGCGGTGTATAAAGTTAACCGTTTCGCTGCCGGATCGCGACTCAGTGCTGAATCGCGATTTAAACCTGGAGGTGGCTGACATCTTGTCCAAGATGTCAGCCAAGCCTCCAGGTCACCACCCACCCACTGACATCCCCACCATCCCATCCCCATATGTGAGGATCTCAGTGGGCCAGTCAACCCCCTAGCTGCCAAGGGGGAGATAAGGGGATCATTTGGAGCTAGAGGGACATGTTGGACATCATTGGAAAGGCCTGATCATTGCATTTCCAATGATACCAAACATGACTAGGTTTTGTGTAAAATAAAGCTAAAAATAAATAATTTTTTAAAATAAAATTGGTTTGTTAAAGAAAAAAATAATTGTCTGGGGGGGTTAGTTAAATAGGACCTAGGCTGTCATCTAAAAATGAGCATAAAACAGAATGAGATTACATAAACGAGTAAGAAGAAAATTTGACCTAAACACTAACAGCGCAGAAACGTAAAAACAGCAGCGCTCACTAAAGGACGGATTTTTTTTTTTAAAACCGCCTGGTCACGAAGGGGTTAATATGTTAATTTATCATCGCTGCCCTTTTTATTTATTTTTATGCAGCTGTGCAGATGCTGGCTACGGGGAATTTTTTTTTTTTTCTCTTTAGTTCGTAATCAAGATAATATGAAAAGTGAAGTTCTTAGTTTTTAAAGTGATTCTGTTCCAAGTGATAGACGTTGGGGCATATTTGTTCGATTTTATAAACTAGAGATTTTTTATTTTATTTTAAAATCTCCCAATATATACTGTGTTTGTAGATTTGATTAGCAGTGTTAGTCCAGATGCCAAAAGATGAGTATAGCCGTGCGTAGTGATACCTTTTATTGGACTAACTAACATTACATTTGAAAGTAGGGCTTCAACTATTATTCTCAATCGATTAGTTGGAAGATTTTATTATTTCAATTTGTTTTTGTTTCGTTTTGTTTTTTTTTTGATACATCGGATAAAAAAAATAGAATTTTTTTTTTTTACTTAAAAGGAATTTTATGTAAAAAAAAAAAAAAAAACCCCGTCCCCCTTTTTTTGGGCATGATATACAGGGTTACAATACATTGAGACTGAACAACATTTGATAAACTGATACATGAGGAAACGAGGGCCCTATTCCAGTGGGAACTCACAATCTAGAAGGGTTGGGGGTGGAAACAAGAGGAAAGGACTGTAATGTGAGAGGGATGGAGTGGTTGGGGCAGTGATGTGTAGTAGTGAGTTGGGTGGCAGACTTCCCTGTATAGGGATGTCTTATACGAGAGGGAGAGATGTAGATAGTGGAGGGGTTGGTGGTACAGAGGCAGGAGTTCCATTTTAGGATGAATGCAGAGTAGAAGAGACGAGGAGCGCATTATGCAGCAGTATGTGGACCTTGCGCTTCTAATTCCAGCAGAGGGGAGGGGGAGCTGGTGGTCAGAAAAAACACTGCAGAGCTTGCATGGGAGAGACCAGAAGCCTGGGATTAGTAAGAGTAATTAGAGCGAAGTGGAGACAGCTGGAAAGGATGCCTGAAATTGGAGGGCGGTCTGAGTGTGGGAGTCAGTTTTGGGAAATGGAGGGAATGGCAGTTCCTGACCAAAGAGGCTGTGGCAGGGAGGGTGGGGCAGTGACACAGAACTCCAGCTTCAAGTAAGGATAAAACACAGGCATACAGCTCCTTCGCCCAGTGGCAGTATCCTATTGTTTGTGTTATAGTTCTGTTGTAAACGGAATAAAAACGAACTGGTTGTGTCTGACACAATCCTAGAACTAAATCGTACCTAGTAAAGCAGTGGCACCTCTTCTCCAATCGGCTCCGAAGCTGAGGTTATTTACGTTTAACTCAGTCTGACTCTAATCGTCCGGTGTACAGCACACACTGTTTAATCAACATCGATTATGGAAATGGTTGACAACTATTTTAATCGATTTTAGTTGTTTCAGCCCTATTTGAAAGACAAGCTTTTCAAGAGTCTACCTCTCTTCCTCAGGTCTTGATGATGATATATATATCTCAAGGCTACAAAGGGAAGCACTCTGGGACTAGTGTGCTTCCTCACCTTCTGGCTTGGATATATATAATTCTGGGTAGGACATGCAAAAGACCTCTCACTGTTTTGCATCCTGGTTCTGTTTTCACACAGAATCCTTCAATGCCATACCATACCATACTGGAAGACATTTTACATGCCTAGCATCTGATGACGAGGGTCCAATAAACCCGAAGCAGCGCTGTCCAGGAGTGGCTTTGACCAGTTGCATAAACCTGATCTCTGCTAAAAAAAAAAAAAAAAAAGCCATCTAGTATGGCATGACATTGAAGGGTTCTGTGTGAAAACCGACCCAGGATGCAAAAAAGTGAGACAGATGTCATTTGCAAGTCTTACCCGGAGTTCCTTGCTGCATATGGGGAATGTAACACAGGAGCTCTGGGATGCAGTTCTTTGAATTGCTGTGATGTGCAAGTGGCTTCTGCAATAATACACTTTAGTATGGAGGCTTTTTCTCTTCTTTTTTTTTTGCCCTCCACCACTGTGTGTGTGTGATCTCAACATGCTATGCTCACTTTTGTTAGCATGTTGATTTGGCAAGTGGCGGCATTGAGCTGAAGAGTTGGCCTACAATGCAGCTTTCTCTCCTGGCAAGTGATTAACTGCTAGAAGAGACCCAGTCATGCAGATCTGCCCATTACAGTGTGAGATATGGCGTTCGTTTTTATGATCAATGCCATGTCAATCACTTGCAGAGACATCACTGGGAAAGTGAATTTGTTGATGTCAGATTCACGTTAACCCTTTCACTGCTGAAGACGTGTGGGGCACGTCCTCATTGATGCACGTTACATGCTGAGGACGTGCCCCACACGTCATCAGCTGTGCGGGACCCCCGGCGGAGATACTCACCTCTCTGTCCAGGGTCCCGCGGTGTTCTGACTTCAGCGTCCTCGGACGCTGAAGTCAAGCTCCTCCCGGCATAAATGACGTCATCGCGCTTGGCGCGATGACATCATTTCCAGGCGACCCCCCCCCCGGCAATGCCGGGAGATAGCCTGAAAGGGAGGGGGGGGGATCCGTTCGGATCCCTCTCCCTCCCGATCGGAAAGGAGCAGCGCCAAAAGCCAGGCACCGCTTAAAAGGGGAGAGTCTCCCCTTTTTAAGCGGTGCCTGGCTTTAACCCCTCAAGCGCCGGGTTGCACTTCAGCGCCTTGCATAGCGTGATGATGTCAGATAGCCGGGGAACCCCTAGCTGCCAGGGGATTTCCCAAGGAAATCCCCTGGTGGAGATATGGGGATCTTGTGAACCCCGATATCTCCAGAACCGTGGCAGCTAGGGGGTCATGGAGGGTGTCATTTGAAAGGCCTGAGCATGGCCTTTCGAATGATACCCAACATGACTAGGTACAAAGTAAAAAAAAAATTATAATAAAATAAAAAAAAAACATGTTTTTTTTGTGTTTTTTATTAATGCAGCAATATTGTTCACATTTCAATTATGTGAACAATGATGCTGCACTAATGATTTTTTTCTATGTGGTGCGTTTGCTAAAAATCACGTAAATCCCCCCCCACAAAATGTAACAAGTCCCCATTTCAAATTTTTGTACAAGCGCACCCCATAGAAAACATAACTGCAAACGCTCATGTGATAAAATGTGAAAAAAAACACTTTACACACTGCAGATGATTAAAAATTCAATTTTTATTGCATTTTTTGTTATAATATACAGACATGAAAGAACGATATATAATATGTCTGGGTCATTTATTAAAATGTGGCTTCAAATCGCGTTTAAACATGATGAGCGAAAGCGGTACAAATGAGCTCCGCACACAGCGGTGAAATGCCTCAGCAGTGAAGGGGTTAAAGAAACTAAAAAAAAAAAAACCTTGCTTAGCCTGGTGGTTTTGAAGTGAAGTGAAATAAATAAATCTGACGCCTACCAGCATTCTTGATCCTAACCAATAAAACTGACACTATGCGAACTCGCACACAAATCTGTCATATCAAAATATTGGGTCATTTAATGACTGGCTGCCAAGCCTGCATAGTTTTTGACACTTGTCACTTCTCAATGCACAGGGGGATCACAGAATGAGTTGTGCCGTATGATTTCAATCAAGGATATGACCCTATCAAAACGGCTCATTAGGGATCCTATGTTGATAAACAAATTTCATGCTTGCATTATAGTCATTCTACATACTATGTTTTTCCACACCCCATCAATCGGCATGTATACAAATTCCAGAAAAACACAATCTGACGACAGTCACATATTTTTTTTAAAAAAAGTCACCATATTAATACATACTGTAAAGATTACTAGGGTTGCACAGATACTAGTATCGGTGCCGATACCGGGTACTGCAGGAGTACTTGGTACTTGTGCAGTACCCCCGATATTTCCCCCGATACCGGAAGCCGGCATTGAGCTGGCATCTGAGGGTCTGGGGCGGCTGTCTGAACGCTCTATTGGCATTCGGACAGGCCCTGCAGCTGCTCTCCGCGTTCTTTCATACTTGCCTTCCTGGGCGATGCCGGGAAAGTCTTTGCGTGTGTGCTCGTAGGAAGGCCCCCAGCCGCGATCACGTGATCGCGGCTGGGGGCCTTCCAATGAGCGCACGCGCGGAAACTTTCCCGGCGTTGCTCAGGAAGGTAAGTATGATCGCGGAGAGCTCCAGGTGCCTATCTGAATACCGATAGAGCATTCGGATAGCTGCCATCGGCATTCGGACAGGCACCTGGAGCTCTGTGTTCATACTTACTTTCCTGAGCGACGCCGGTAAAGTTTCCGCGCGTGCGCTCGTTGGAAGGCCCCCAGCCGCGATCACGTATGACCACGTGATTGTGGCGGGGGGGCCTTCCTAGGAGCGCACGCGCAAAGACTTTACCGGCGTCGCCTAGGTTGGGAAGTATGAAAGTACGCGGCGAGCTCCAGGTTAGCTGGGGGGGCAAATCCATGAAAGCTGGGGGGCATTTTTATGAGGTCTGTTCTTATTGGAAAGCGGTCACATGACATAAAATAAAAGGATCAGTACTCGGTATCAGTGAGTACTTGAGCAAAAGTATCGGTACTCGTACTCTGTCTTAAAAAAGTGGTATTGGTGCATCCCTAAAGATTACCATTCAATACATATAAGGTGGTTTACTCCATAAACGCAGGAACAATTCCTAGCTTTGATTGGTTTCTGGGTGGAGTTACAATGTCACAATTGGAGCCGTTTTATAAATATAGATTTTTCTTTCATGAAAAAAAGAAGAGTGCATTACCATGGTAGCTGGCTTGTCCCCTTTTTGACTAGTTTACTAAATTCTGTTTAAGGCATGGATTTCCATAGTTTAGCTTTCTGTATCAATGGAGAATTCATAGTCTGGAGAACTTGCTATGATGAATGGAATGTATTCTATGCGACCAGTGTAAATTGCGCCTTTTTATATATTTGGGTTAGGTTTACGTGAGTTGCATTTCCATCTTCCTAGGTTTTAAATGTATTTTCTTATTTTATTTTCCTGCTAATCAATGCTAGTTCTTTTTATTAAAATTTAGCTCACTGCTGTACGTTTGCCAAGAGAGCCCAGCAACCCAGAGAGATTAAAAGGATTTGGTTATGCAGAATTTGGTGACATGGATTCTCTGCTACAAGCTCTGAGCCTCAATGAAGAGGTAGGTTATGACCACATAAAATCGTATATTATATACTAACTGTATATTGCATGTATAACATTTTCTTCTCAAAGCCATTTGTGACGCAAAAGTGACCGTAGAGCCATGACTGAATTTAATTTAAAAAATGCAGGAAGCGTACGCTCAGTGCTAACTTAGTGTATCTGTCTTCCCTTAGCAAGCTGAGCAGAAAAATGCATAGCCTTTTAACCCAGAATAATCTTGGCAGTCCATCTTCCAGTCAAGCTTTTCGGTCAACTATGATGTTAATATTTTAAATTCAAGTGGCTTGTTCTTTACATCACTCTAAATCAACATTTTTCTTTAATTTTATATCATGAAATTCTTCAATCTGTTAGTAACTAATATTACATATAAAGCAACAACATACCCACACCCCCCAGTATTGTACAATGGTTAAGACAAAACCAGCATAAATTCAAACTTTGGCATGCTGTGAAATGAAGTATGATGATGCCCCTGCTTAAGTGAGCTTACAGTCTGGGGGGGGGGGGTTATTCAGAGGGCACCGACATTTCGGTGCTCACCGGTTTCCTGCACTTCTGGTATCAAATAGCCCCATCCTGTGATGAATTCAGCATTCACTTCAGGGTCCCTGGAGTGCAGGGAACAGACCCGACAACCTGCCGAAAAACGTATCGGATCACTTGAACCACCGCAAACACATCTGGAAAAAGCCAACGAGCCGCCGACCTACCTCTGGAAACAACTGATGAGCGAGGTGTAAGAAGAAAAAAATTTCAAAATTGAAACGCGGTTTGCAAAAAAACCAAAAACTACACAATGAAAGTGCCTGCAATTTACATATAAGGTCATATGAATGATGAAACGCTATTAAAAAACGGAAAAAAATATTTTGCCAAATTCCTGAGAGATCCAAAAAAAAATGAAGCCCTTTAACTGCAGATTAAAATAATAAACCGTTTATTAGAAACTGCATTAAAACAGGAATATTTTTAACATTGAAGCCTATGGGATTCTCCTGAATAAACCTGCCGAATGAAACCACCGACCAGCAGGACATTTCAGAAACTTTTCACTGCTGTTCGGTATTCTCTGAATAGATTGCTGGGCTGGACACATTTGGTGGTTGCAGCAGCCCCATCGGGGAATAGGCGCTACCCCACCCCTACTGTACTATGAATAGATTAACCATTGCTCCTCTATGGGGAATTTCACTGCCTTCAAACAGGCACCGTACTTGCTGGCAGTTCACCAAAATTTGGCGACCTGCCTGCTCTCTGAATAGCCGAATGGCACCGAACTGGGAAATTCCCTGTTCGGTGACATTACGGGGCCAGATCGGTGCTCTTTGAATAACCCCTTATAAGTTAGTGATGTGTTTTGGGTCTTGAAGTTTGAATCAAGGAGAATGTCGACACTTGGTCTTGCTTTGTCCCAGATGTCACAAAGTATAGAGTTCTCAGAAAAATAAATCCAGATAGGCAACTAAACATAATGTGACAGTCTAAAATCTTTTAGTCCAAATAAAATGACCTTGATATTTTTAAAAAGTGCTTTTATCTTCCCCATTCCAGGGAATGTGTGACTGAGGCTAGGGTCAGACTAGCGCACTTTAAACGTGCTTTCTGGAGCACTTAATTACGGCCGCACTAGCAGCAATTGACGGGCAAGGACGGCCAATATACGAAGTACGGTCGCACGAAAGTCAGGCCGTGCAACGCAAGTGGCAAACTAACGCATTTTGTCGAACGTGAAACCACTAGTACGGTCGTACAGAGTGCGCTGCGTCCGCTAGCGGCGTGTTTGCGTGATTTGGAGATGTCAGACACTGCTAATGTCCGGCCAACATAACGTCCAGATGCAAAAGTGTTTTATTGATGATCCGTACAAAATCACGAACGCAAATGCGCATCGTATGACCGCTATCGCGTACTCCGTGAAAAAATGCGTCCATTCGTTCGAACGCACTTTTTCACAGACAACGCGAAAATGCGTTCGTCTGACCCTAGCCTTAACCTCTGCAGTAAACGGATTAGATTCTCTGTACTACAGAGAAACAGTGAATTAAAAAGTACTTTCTAATGATGATTTCCATTTGATCTTCAAATTTGAATCACAACGCGAGCCATGAATTACTAACCATAAGAAGTTTTTATAAAGCGCCAACAAATTCACTAGTGCTGTACAATGGGTAGGACAATACAACCAAATCAAGTTAGGCTAGCGTCAGATGAATGCAGTCATCACCACGTCTGTGTCGCTGCACAGTTTAATGTCTGTAGTAGCATTGATTTGTGATCAATAGAGACCCAACACACAAAGTTACATGCGCACCGAAGTGCGCATCGCACCACGCAGGTGGCAACGGATGCCATTTAGGCCTCTACGTAAAACCGCTACGACGGACGCCCAGAGTACACCGCGTCCGCGTAGCGGCCTGTGTGCAGGAGGAGGCGACGTCAGACGCAGCGCATTTGCAACGTCCATCACATTGACACTCAGTTTTTTTTTTTTTTTGTCTGGCTGACTACCTGTCATTTAATTAAATTTTTTTTTGTTTCCCATGTTTCCCTTTTTTTCCTCCAAAAAAATAATGGACCTTGTGGTGTCTACAGTATCTTCCGTCAGTACGTACATCCGTTATGCACGCAGAGTGCGCTCAGACTGCGTTTGTCTGACATTAGCCTTAGATACACTTAGACACACTGAGAACAATGGGAATAATAGACCTTTGTCAAAAAAGTGACTGCTTTTACAGATTTATCTTTTTTTTCCCCTCACTTGCAAACTGTTTTGTGCCCCAGATTAGCTTTTTTTACCCCTTGCAGAACTTAATTACTGTTCATGGCAGACCTGCTTGAAATATTTATTACTTACAAGCAATTGTTTCACTGACCTAGCCTGATGCAGGCTCCACTTGCATATAACCTCTATGATCCCCTATTGCTATCTTTAGTTTGTTGTCACCAAGTTCTTTTTATATTCCGAAATGCTGAGCAATGAGATTCCTCCTTTGTGAGCATCAGTTACAAGAGAGAAGCCGTGAATGTGTGCGCTGTGATTAGTTCCAAACACAATAATGCTCATGTGAATTCTGTCACTTAGAAACATAGGTTATCTGCCGAAATTTTTCTTTCGGCCCATCTAGTCTGCCCAATTACATGGATATTTTACCTGGATTTATCTTTTATTTAGGATAGCCTTATGCCTATCCCATGCCTGCTTAAATTCAATTACTGTTTTGGCCTCTACCACTTCAACTGGAAGGCTGTTCCATGTATCCACCACCCTCTCAGTAAAATAATGCTTCTTGATGTTACTTTTAAACCTTTGCCCCTCTAATCTAAGACTATGTCCTCTTGTTTTGCTACTTTGTTTCCTTTTAAATATACTCCCTTCCTCTACCTTGTGGATTCCTCTACCCATTTGGATAAGGCATGTCAACTTGTATGCCTGTCATTGGTCCCTATCTATATGTCTGTGTATGGGTTTCACAGCTGCAATTTCTATTATCCAGTCAAGGTGACTCTTAAGGTGTCAGAATCCTCCACTGCACCAATAACATGTTCTTGTATAGACGATAAGTCAAGCTCTGCCTTACTGTTCCTTACTCACCAAGTCATCACATCATCAGAGCTTAATGGGACACCCCAGGCTTGAACACGCATGGTTTTTTTCTACCAAATTTGATTAATTTCGAAATTGTTCTGATTCTCTGTATATAATCTCCTCACTGAATTCGTGTAAATTCCCATGGGAATAGGACCCTCTATCTCATGTAGCTCTTAGTCAGATTTTGTCTGGTCTCGAATCCTTGTACCACAGTCTTGTACCAATCGTGCCCATATACAGCACTGCAGAATGTTTTGGAGCATTATAAAGCCCTTTTATTATGCAATTGTTCTTTAGAAAACTGTTGGGAAATATTCACAATTTAGCCCAAATTAATCGCTGTTGAACTCCATTTTATTCTTGGAAAATCCGGGACTCTGGATCTGTTAATTGATGGACACTCCATCTGAGCATCAGCAGAGCCGACAGGTTTAGCAGGCCTTACTGATATTGATCACTGTTAGCAGTCACTTACTCTTGGAAAAAGATTGTTTATTATTGTCTGTTTTCAAATGTATGCATCTAATAAGTTTTTTTTTTTTCCTCCCCCCCCCCCCCCCCAGTCTCTCGGTAACAGAAGGATAAGAGTGGATATTGCCGACCAAGCCCAAGATAAAGGTGTGAACTTTTGATATTTGTACGTCTATCCCAATGTGCCAATCCTTTAGTTGTTAGTGTTTTCCAATCAGGCCACGTATTGCGAATTACAGGATCGACTGCCAATTTACTTCTGGATTTACATGTTGCATTAATGCTAGTAGCAGTATTACTGCATATGTCAATTAAACTGTGTGATTAACGTGTTCTGGAAGAAGGCAGGGGGTGTATTTGACTCTTAAAATGAAGCGCACAGACAGGGTCAGTGAGTTCACATAAAAATGCACCTTTTGAACAGATGCACCTTGTCTGCGATATCCCATCAAAGTATGGATAGTACATTGGATTTTAAGGTCAATGTGATATCTCATTCCTTGATATTTTGCAGCCACTAATTACCTGGTTCCATCGACAGGTGGGCTTGCTGAGGGTCATCACAAAGCACTGTGCAATAGTCCCTCCTGCAGAGATGTGGTCAAGCTGAGTTGTCAGCCTGCCATCACTTAACAGCTTCACTAACCATAGATTTTCCAGACAAACCGTCAGTTACCAAGTGGCTTGCTTTTTAAAAAAAAAAAAAAAATTTATGCGTTGGGAATATTCTCATATTTTTTTTTTTTTTTATACCTTTTCTGTAATGACCTATTTGGCAGGCAAATAGAGCTACTGCAGTTTTTGTTTCAGTGTACAATCAGTTGGATGTCACACACCAACACATTCACATCTAGTTTTAAAAAGTGTTGGCATCTTGGGCATTATGGCTATGGTGCAAAAAAAACGAGGGGCGTGTTCTGGGGCCCAAATGCAAATATGCTGCGTTGGGAATTTTGTCATCACGTAGGACTGCTGTCTGCTTATCAGTCACTCTCCCCACCCCATGGAAATGAGTGACAGTAAAAATTTAATGGGAATAAATTGCTCAATTTTCTCAATGTGCAAAAAATTGCAACTGTACATATTTCAAGGAATTCCCTGTTAAATGAGGGTGGACGCAACAGGTTTACTTTAATGGAATCTTTTTACTACATAAGGTTGGCTGCATGTGTTGGTTTTTGTTTCCGCGCAAATGTTCATATTGTTGATCACCAGCTAATAGATTTGAGTCCGCTACAAATGTATGGACCTTGAAAGAATGCCCTTCACTCACCTAATGTATATGTTGGATTTAACAATCTCATTACATCAGGTATCCATTGCAGTGTTTACAGCACTATTATACACCCTTTCTTAGGCTTGACATGTGTAATTGTGTTTTCATATGCCAAGAGATTTTTTTTCATCTTTTAATTCCTGGATTGTTTTTTCTTTTACGTTTCCTGTAACGTAATAGAAGTTTAAAGGGATTCATTGCTCACTTTTTTTTTTTTTTTTTTTTTTATACCTTCAGACCGGGATGACCGTTCCTTTGGTAGAGATCGAGATCGGAATAGAGATTCGGACAAGACAGATTCCTCTGATTGGAGAGCACGTCCAACTGCTGACAGCACGGATGATTATCCTCCACGACGAGGCGATGATAGTTTTGGTGGGGACAGTAAGTAGTTTTGGGTTTCTATTGTCTGTATGAAAATACAAGTGTATTTGGCTCTTCACTATCCGAGAGTTCATTAAACCCAATATGATGTGTTTAAAAAAATGTCCTTTCTTCTTTGTAATGTAGGATATCGTAGTGACCGCTTTGAATCTGACCGGTACCGGGATGGCCCTCGTAGAGAGGGTGGATATGATAGAGATAGAGGACGGGACAGATATGATGACCGCGATCGTCGTGATTTGGACAGAGGTAAATATATTTAAGGGTGCAAAATGGTGCTTAAAAATACCTATTTTAGGTATATTCTTCCTGCTGATTATTGGTTCATAGATTCATTTTTTTTTTTTTTTTTTTTTTTTGGGTTATTGAAAGTTTGTCCAGCACAATCCAATATAGTATTACACATCTAACAAGTTCTAAGAATGTATCCTCATTCGATTTTGACTTGGAACTTAAAGTCTGAGATAACAATAGGTGCAAAAAGGAAAATTATTCATCCTAGCATGGCCGTCTGTAATAATAACTGGCTTTCTAAAATAATCCTTTTATTCTTACCCATTTATATAGTGTCAACAGTTTCCACAGTGCTTTACAATAAGCAATGCGGAATGAGACAAAATTACATAGGAACATAAACAAGAGGTGTAGCGAGCCCTGCACGGATGACCTTACAATGTAGAGATCCACTTGATTATTAGCCTAATTTATAATGTGACTCTGCAAATGAGGCAGTATGGGGTCAATTGTAAGACACATTTTCACTCCATCTCAAAAGAAAGGGTCTTTAATAGCAATACCTGTGCTTTCAAGAGTTAAAACGATACTCTATTGGAAAAGTGAATTTTTTGCGCTTAAATAATTGGGCAGAAGCTGCTGGTAGCCTCTGCCCAATTTATTTTTTTCTACTTTTAGCTGAATTTACTCACATTTTCTCCCTCGACGTGTGCTGCTGCTCCTCCTCTTCGGCTCAGGAACTCCCGAACCCCGATGGTCCTGAAGCATTCTGAGCAATTTACGCCCCTACACAACCGGTGTGACTTAGGAACCGCAAATTGCGCACAGCTATGGAACCTGCACGCTTTATGTACACACGTTCTGTAGTGCATGTACAGAACTATGGATTGAAGCTGTGCGCATGCACAGATCCAATCCACAGCTGCCTCTGAGACTTCCCGCTACAGCAATTGGTCTCAGGGTGATTCAGGCATTACTAGTGAAAGATCTTGTGACTAGCAGCTGGGAAAATCCAGAATCCTGGCTGCTGATGATGCTAGGGTGGATTGGAGTAAACTCCTCCACTTCACCCAGTGTTTCACCAGATTGGTGGAGCTGGGGGTTAGAAAGACTGGGCAGTCCTAACATTCTGGCCACTTTAAAACTATAAACTCCTTTTTGGACTGGGTAGTGTCATCTTGCCATGTCTTCAATGATAAAATAAAAAAATAAAAGAATTATTATATCATTAATGGGGACAAAATGTTAACCAGATTACAAGGCATTCGTATGTTAAAGACGCGTGTAAAATGTATGTATATATCATAAGGTGTGATTTAAAGGAACATTCAAAGCTAAACATGGAGGATTTCCCACATTGCTCTTTTTTGACTGCATTTACAGCAGACATGGTTGTTCAGCTGATCAGCATGCAGGACTATCACGCGGGCAGCCATGTCTATTTCATGGCACTTTATATGTTCTACAAGAAATGCTTTCTAGTGACTACATGACATAGGTATTCTACATGTCTCTTAAATGGAGTAACAGTAACATAACCTTCAAAGACATATTTGTTACAGCTTTCAAATATTTAAGCACAAAGTGCACAGCCATTTGGTAAACCAGCCAGAATTGCTCAGTCTTTTCTCAAGCCCAGCTAATATCTGTCACTTTTTTTTTTACACAGCAGGCTATGACTCCCGGGGCGGGAGCAGCAGAAGAGCTTTTGGAAGTGGTTATCGAAGGGATGATGATTATAGGAGTGGAGGAGACCGTTATGGTGATAGATATGAGGATCGTCGAGATGACCAGCGTCGAGATGACCAGCCAGACAAATGGAGTAGTTTCTCAAGGAGTGATGACAGCAGGCGTGAAGACCGAGGAGGTGGTGGTGGTGGTGGTGGAGGAGGAGGTACCTACACAGTGCTTGTTACAAAACTTAGAACAAGCCATAGCTTTAAAGCTTAGAATTAAGATTGGAGTGTAGATTTCTCAGATCTGTTAATGTCTGTGGTGTTGCCAAGTTTTACGCCTGACTTGGTGTCTAACCATTGGCATGCATTAGTCACAGACAACTGCAATACCAGGTATGTCACAAATAAGTGAATTTGTCTAGTTCTTGTCTCTAAGGTTCAAATCCTGCAATGATACATGAGTTCTTATATTTTTTTTAAAAAAAATTGGTGTTAATTCAATTAATGGTGTAAGGCCCTGTTCACATTGTGTGATTTTTATCACGCGGATTTTGCAGCGACGTTGCAGCAAAATCCACGTGATGTCACGCTATGTAGCTTCTCAAGCGCATTTCAATGGAGCTGTTCACATCTTGCAGCACCATGTCGCGGTAGCATGTCGCTTTTTTTTTTGCGATTTGCATTGGTGGTGCTTTGCAAAATCGCACACAACCGTGACGTCGCACGACATTTTCGCTCTGTCGTGAATATGAAAACCGCGCGATTTTCAAATCGCCCAGTGTGAATGGGGCCTAATACTGATGTTCAGTTTGTCTAGTGTTTATAGTGTGACAATCTGGGCATTATTGTATTGTCTTCTCTAACTGAGCAAAAGCAAAGATAATGATCATTATAATGCACTATAAGATATCACTTAATGTAAAGAGACGTGAGTTGGGCCCTATCAGAAACCAGGGTACAGAGCTTTTTGTAGGGCTCAGAAATGAGGATTAAAGATCTGGTATTCAATAGTTCTTTAACAAAGACTCTTAATAGATTTGCCATATCCAGATTATGTGCTCATAATTGCTTGATGCAGTGACGTGACTTTATGCAATACTTGCAGTTGGACAGCAGGTACTATGTCCTGTGCCGATTGCATCAAGCTATTGCATGCATATATCTGCAAAATTTTGCTACTTATTAAAATCTGGCACCTTGGTCCTTCTCCCAAGTATTTATTATTTGGAAACGGATAAATCTATTGAACAAAAAAATGTTTCAGCTGTCAACAGCTTTTCTCAGTGTTTAATACTTATTTACTGGGTGCGTTTTGTCTTTTCTCCCCTTTTTACTTAGAATTGGTGTGTGTTCATTTTGCATAACTTTTTTATTATTGTACATTGCAGGTCCTTCACAAAGGCCGAAGTTGAACCTTAAGCCACGTACTGCACCCAAAGAGGAGGAATTAAGCGGGGGGTCTGCTCCATCCAGTCGGGCAGCCTCAATCTTCGGAGGTGCCAAGCCAGTGGATACAGCTGCTCGGGAGCGGGAAGTAGAAGAACGATTGCAGAAAGAGCAAGAAAAACTGCAACAACGCCATTTGGATGATGATCGGCCAAGACAGCTAGACAGAAAACCAAGGGAAAGGTGAAGCCATAGCATTTCTAGTCTAGGTGTTTTCTTTGAATGTGAAATGGAGGTTATATACAAATGTAAATTTAAAACCAGCTTCACTACTGCACGGTGTAATGATGGCTGTCCTCTCCTACGAATTACTATTGCGAGTTTGTGTCCCCATCAGATTAACTAATTTGCACAGCCTATAGCTGGAGATGATAGGCTCGTGTTGCATTTCAGAATGTGTAGCTAGGTATACATCGGTGTGCATAGCACTATGATTACTTTTAGATAATATTGATAAAGGAAATGGAATATATTGTATTTGTACAGATTTGCTGTATATGCTTTGCTCTGGTCAGTATTGAGTCTCACGTTTAACACTAATTTTTGCAGACACCCTAGCTGGCGTAGTGAAGATAATCAGGAACGTTCTAGAACTGGGAGTGAATCTTCTCAAACTGGCAACACTGGTTCCTCGACATCTAGGAGTGAGTATCAATCAGTTTGTGAAGCATGAAAATTTACTTCACATCAGATGACTGTTTTGCTTTTGTTTCACTTACGGTAATAAGTGACAAGTGCAACACTGTAAACGAGCAACTAACCCTTTTTTTTTTTTTTTTCCCCCCCTTCATCTTACTTAGTCTCACGGAGAAGAGAGAGCGAAAAGTCAGTGGAAAATGAAGTATTTGGTAAAGATGAGGATGTTCATTCTCCTAGCTCAAAAGGACCCAAATCAGATTCCTCGCTCCCTTTGAAAGTAATGCCAGCTCCACCGCCTAAGGAGAATGCTTGGGTGAAACGTAGCACAGCAAATGCTCCATCTCGCTCCCTCAGTTCAGAATCTTCCAAAGGGTAAACCTCTGACCAAACTTTGTATGACTGAGAACCTGAGACTTCTCACATGTGCAAAGCAAATATTTCCAAACTGGTTTTGAAGTATCGCTTGTTTATACTGTAACACGTGCACAAAGCGCTCTTTGCTGTCAGTATTCTAAAGGAGTACTGATTCTGGCCCAAAACCCACCCAGTCAATAGCCGGAGCTCCTTGCAGGGTGAAAACAAATGGGAATGCATTTATTTACATTTTACAATTGGAAAACACACGGGGAATGTACAGAAAACAATGGCAAATGCGCCCCAGCGTTTCCATGCTGCAGAACCTTCCAATAGCGCCCCCCCCCCTCTCCTCCCACACATGACGTGATGAAACCAAGGCTAAAGCAAGAGGGCAGGGAGAACTTGTTTAAGCAATATCTTGAAGTTTGTAAGGGGCTGTAGTGCCACACACTGACAATATGGTCTGCACAAAGAAATTAAATGTCATGTAAATTTCAATGTACTTTGTTTTTGCGTTATCTTTCCCTATTGTATTGGAAGTATTTTAATTTCACACTGCTTTGTTAAAATTGTCATGGCAGGAGCATTGCTTTATTAAAAGCAATCAAATATTTTAACATGAGATTCCTTTTTGAGCATGTTCCTTGCTTGCTCAGGCCACTCATCAAACTTTGTAAATGTTTAATTTATATTAAGTAGGGATGCACAGATACCACTTTTTCTTAAGACAGAGTTTGAGTACCGATACCTTTTAGTCATTTGACGCTTTCCAATAAAAAATTTAGGATTTTGCTGAAAGCCAGTCTAGCTTATGTGAACATTGACATGTATGGCCAGAAACCTAATTTACCCACTACACACACACAGACCTCAGATCTATATATATATCTCCCCAGACCTCAGATATATGTATACCCAACAGACCCCTGTGTGTGTATATATTATACGCACATTCCAGACCTTAGATACACACGCACGCACAGGTCAAATGTCTGTATCTCCTATAAAAACACCAGCTGTGTGTACTCCCACCCACAGATACAGACATGGGGTGGCTGGTGGAATGTTCTAGCGGCATTCTCCCAGCCTCTGCGGCTGACGCTTTACGAGTGCCGTTGTCAAAAGTTTAGATTGGCCGGTCATTCAGAATCCTCAGCCTTGGTCTCGCGAGATCTTGCACAAGTGGCTGAGCTAAACCTTTGCCGACGGCGCTCGTTGGAATGCGGTCAGCCGTAGATGCCTGGGAGAATGCCGCTAGAGCATTCCGCCAGCCCCTCGGATGCCAGCAAGCCAGCTCAGTGCTGGCTTCCAGTATCTGGGCATCTACATGAGTACTAAGTACTTGTGCAAATGCCAGTATCGGCATCGATACTAGTATATCTGCATCCCTAATATTAAGTGTCTTTTGTGGATCTGGCACGTGTTGCCACTTACATGATTTTTTCTTTTCCAGTAGAGAACGGCAGTCTGATTCAGAAAAATGGTCATCTGAGACAGGGCAACAAAGCGGTATGGGTGACAAAAAATTATAAATCTGTAGTAATGTCTGTTAAACAACAAGAATACTTAATTTTCCTTTCTTTCTAGAAGATGAGAACAAAATAGATGGGGATCACACAAGTGGACGTAACATGGCTGAATGTAGCAAAGCTTCTGATAAGTAAGGCATTGTAATGGTGAACTCATTTTGAGAATTTTTTTTTAATAACTTGAGGTCCGTTTCAGACCATGTTCCCCCCCCCCCCATTCCATACCCAGATGTCTGTTACTGATTATAAATAATGCCACTATTTCAAACTAGTCCACTGTTTGCTATCTTTTTCTGTTGTAGAGAAATGGTTTGTATATGAACTAGACCTGAAAGTTGTAGTTCATTAGTTTCAGCAGTGGCATAAAATGCAATATAGTCATTGTATATCTAGTGTAAAATGAGGATGCACAAAACGCTACATTTCGGTATTGGTGCACGAAACTTTAAATGTTCATATTTTACTTAAGCCTGTTACAGCTACTTGCTAATCTGTTAAGTTTATAGATGGAGCTTGTCACTTCCCAAGAAGAAACACAAATTGTACATTTAAAATCATCTACCGCACAATCGTCTTCCCTTGATTTTTGCCCATGCTTTGGCATGTTGGTAAATGAACAAGTGTCCAATCTATTAAACTAGCCTTTGTGACATTTGCTATCTTCTTTCTTTGCCAGGAACGACCAATGGAATCCAGATGAGGAGAATGTTCTGGATGTCAAAGGGGAGACCCAGGCAGCTGTAAGAAAATCTTTCTTGGAACTAGTCAATCTAGTGCTGTCTACGTAACCTCTAAATTAGTTTTTAAAGTTCTTTCTTCTGTGATAGTAATTCATCAGGCTTTTGCAGTTAACACCAATTCATGTCCATTTGTGTTGTTACCTTGATGCTATCCACTTAAAGGTCTCTTCAGTATATTCTAAACTAGAATCTGTGCTCCAAGCAAGCTCTATTTGGTTTTGACTTGAGAATAAATCTTTAGAACATTTCAATCAGACCTAACTGTCCTCTGGTTACTGTGAAATCTTGATGCCCCTTAGGCCTGCTTCACACCTGGGCATTTTACAGTGCGTTCCTATGCGCTGTAAAACGCTCAAACACTGAAATCCCATTATTTCCTATGCACATGGTTCCCGCCTGGGCGTATTACAGCACATAGGAACACGCTCTAAAATGCCCTACACCCAAAGTACAGGAGCTTCTTTGGGGCGCATTACAGTGCGTTTGCGGCCATAGACTTCAACGTGAACGTGCGGAAATGCATGTTTTCGTCATCAAAAACTCATGTATGTACGCGTGTTTTCATCAATGCGTTCTGCACATGGCACAGGCACTAAAGTCTTTCATTGGATGCCTCCGAAGTCAATCAAAAAACGCACGTACGACGTGCGTTTCTAATTGAAAAAAACACCAGGTAATATGCTCATAAAACGTGCATATTTGGATACGCTCAGGTGTGAAGTGTGTGTGTGTGTGTGTGTTCCTGTTCCTGTCCAAGGTTCCAGGTAGGAACTGTGACTGTTTTAAGAAACATGGATAAGTAAACTTCCTCGCTTTTATGGAAATCCCAGAGTCCTGGGGAATCTTTGACTGTGTGTGTATATGTATATACACAATCTCCTGTCCTTTTTGCATACAAGGAGCCAAATGCCTAGTGGTTCAGTGGGAGAATAGTGCAGCCTGCACATCTGTCGGGTTCAGACTGCGTAACTGCTCACTCGTGGTGCTGGCTCCTGTTGTCATAGGAGAGCACGTTAAACAATCTGCACCCATCAGGTGCACATGTACACGTCTCCCTGCTGGACCACCAGGAATTCTGCACTATATTACATGTTGTGTGGGTGCAGGAGGCCAGTGGCCCCTTGGAGCATTTAGGCACAACAACAAATCCTGTGTTCACCTCCTGACATAATCCAGAACTTCTGTCTAAATATCCCTATTGTCAAGTTGTGTTCATGAAACCTGGATTTGCTAAACAAAATTGACAAAGCATTTCACTTCAATCTGACCTGCACGGTTCCTAGCTGATAATTTTCATTCCGATTTAAAATACGACATCGAACATAGTAAACTTAAACATGTATCTCTTTTTGCCTCATTTCAGACATGCACAACTTTGTTTTAATGTTTGTTTTTTCATTTTTTCTTATCCATGCAGAAATTCAGCCTCGCAAGCAAGTACGCAGCTTTATCCATAGATGGGGAGGAAGAGATTGAAGACTACACAAACTAACCTGGGGAATATCTCTGTAAATGGAATCCTCTCCCTCAATTACCTTTTACTCTCCCTTCTGCCCCTCTTCCGTGACAGTCATTGGCATACGCCAAGCAAGAAAAAGCAACAACCCTTCCAGCTCTGTCCTTCAGAAATCTAAAAGCAGTCCAAGCTAAACACCTCAGACAGCGATCGCCAATTAGAAACAGGATGAATTGTTTCTTCTCTTGCATGCTGCTGCAGCTTTTTACCGTGTGTGTGTGTGTGGGGGGTCAAGAGGGGTGGAACTGCAGTGAGTGGCAAGGGGCACTGGATCGCGGTGTTGACAAACACATCCATTGGCTGGGAAGGCTGCAGATAGTATCACTTGGCAAAACCGCTTCCTAAGCTGCCCCTTCCCGATTGTATAAAAAACAAAAACTTTTAAAGTCAGGAAGCCATTGCTTTGCACAGGCACAAACGAGTCTGTAAAACTCCTAATCAAAGTGGCTCACAGAGCTTACATTTTTAAGGCTAACTTCCAGCAAACGGGTGTTTAGGAAGTACTCGCTGGATGGGAAGTAAATGAATACCTCCTTTTTAGCAAAATATGGTAATGCAAATTACATATATTTTATTGAAGCCCTAACTAGCAGCTTTAGTAGTGAAACGGGATGTGTTCAGATGCATGGTTTGCACTCTCATAGAACCAGGTACCAGATGCCTCCTGCCTCCCTGTGCCACAAATCAATAAAAGTAGCAGCCCCAGTAAAGGGGCTAAACATTTCCCTCTAGAATATCACCCTCCTCAAGCCTTTTTTATTTTATTTTTTTGTAATGCTGTGGATTTGATGGAGACTGCTGTAGCAGCGATTCACCGGTAGGATCGTCCTCAGAGTATATTTAAAGTGTATGATTCTTGCAGTGATCTTGCATGGACTTTAATGTTCTCAGACACTGCCACACACATTTGGCAAGTCCTTTTATGAAAATCTGTCTTCTCTCCATTGCCCTTCACCCCACCATCCCTAATTTATAAGTGATGTACACCTGGGAGCTGCGTCTCTCTTTATCTGTCTCGGACAAGCTTGCAATACCTTCCTTTATCATTTTCTCTCTTAATAAAAGAAGCGTATTTCAAGAAATAAAACCAAATTAAAAAGAAAAGAAAACTTGTATTGATTTGTAATCCAGGAGATATTTTATCATGTAAAATCCGTCATCAACACTTTACTCTATTTTTTTTTTTTTCTTTTCAGATCTGTCCCCTTTCAAATAAACTAATCTTTAAAATACGTTTGTCTGATTTAACGATCTGTTTCTTGACAGAGTACAGTTCAGTGAGTGGCGCAGATATTGAGCGACCATACAATTTTACTGCATTCTGTTCCTTTCTATGTGTCTAAGTCTTTTCAAAAGGAGCAGCCGGTTTACTGCTTTTTAAGGGCTAGGAAGTCCTGTATATTTTAAAGGAAAAACCAATGAAAGCTATATGAAGTAGGGTTGGTATCAGTTTCTACTCATGGTGTGAATTAATGTGTTTGAAAAATACTATTTAAAAAGCGGTTGCCACTCTTTAAATAATTGGGCAGATGCTGCTTACAGAATATAAAATATATAACCTCAATCGGCGCAAACAATGCTTTCTGGGGTCCTGGGATCTCGCATATATATGGAAAAAATAAACAATAGTGTAATACAGTAGGTTTCAAATATAATTGTAGTGGTACAAATGATCTCCCACTCACAAGTGTAGAGCCTTATCACTGGCTCGGAGTGGGTCCAGACGTGTGGGTATATTGTCTTCCAATTTCTCAGGTGACCCCACCTTATTCGGGATGTTTTATCCAAGATCGTAAAAATAAAAGACAGAAAAGAGAAAATCTTGCGCAGATCTGTGAGAACTACAGCGTGATATACTTGAGATTTGTACTCACATTTTTTTCCGCAGAATGGAAACCTAGAAAAATGTCGGCAGATAAGAACCTTTCGGCCCATCTAGTCTGCCCAATTACATGGATACTTTACCTGGATTTACCTTTTGTTTAGGATAGCCTTATGCCTATCCCATGCCTGCTTAAATTCAATTACTGTTTTGGCCTCTACCACTTCTACTGGAAGGCTGTTCCATGTATCCACCACCCTCTCAGTAAAATAATGCTTCCTGATGTTACTTTTAAACCTTTGCCCCTCTAATCTAAGACTATGTTCTCTTGTTTTGCTACTTTGTTTCCGTTTAAATATACTCCCTTCCTCTACCTTGTGGATTCCCTTTACGTATTTAAATATTTCTGTCTCGTCTTTTTTCCAAGCTCATGGGCGCTCATGGTTTTTTTTGGATAGTAAGGAAAACCACCCAGGATCCAGAGGATGGCACGACTTCAACAGGAACAGAGATTCAATACAATTTATTTAAAACAATATAAAAATAAGCTCCAGAACGCGTTTCGCCGCATAAAATCGCGGCTTCATCAGCTGGTACAAATATATTATGTCTCTAGGTCCTTCTATAGTGTCCTCCAGTGTTTTAAAAGGTCCCCAGGTGTCCTGTTAAGTGCCTTGATGTTCCAGGTTTTTCTTCTGGCGTTGGGCGCTGCCATTTTGCGCATGCGTGGTCCATTTCTGCGTTCCAACTAGGGTTACATCACTTCCGGTTGATGCTGTTTTCATATCAAATATGCTAGTCCGGAGTATGGGACTTCTAAAGATTTCTCCTCTTTACAGCGTATCTCGGATCAAAGAATATATACATTCAGCAGTAGAAAAGGATTTTTAGTATTGTCACAATGCCTCTCGCAGGATTCCATCACCTCACAAAACAAAATAATGGATATATCTATACTACCCAAAAAAATAACTCTGATAGATTTGTGCAAAATAAAAGAAATCAGAGTGCATGTATATCACCAATATTCCACTATCATTTATATGTACACTATCATTATGTATTAAACAGTGATTCTCAATTCAAGTGACATTAAAAACTCATTACTTAATATTTCAAAGTGCATATGCTTTGTCAAGTGACCACTATTTATTTTAAATGCTTATCTATTCGTGCAACAATGATTATATTCCAAGACTTAGATGTATATTTAATAGTGCATCGGAAAAAAAAAATTCCTACTCTGTCCAATAGCACATTTAAAAGGAATACTGATGCTGCTTACCTTTTTTTTTTTTCCTTGCAGTGATTTTACTCCCTTGCCTTGTGCAGCTCCTCCTCAGCAGCACCAGGAAGTACCTGACGCTTTACTACACAATTTACACTGTTACACAGCTTGGGAGGGTAGGAACTGCAAATTGCACACCGCTACAGACTTTTGCACTTTACGTACGCAAGGTCCATAGTGTCTACGCAGAGATCTATGGATCAGAGCTATGCGTAGATCAATCCAGCACTCCCTCTTTATTGCGAACAGTCTCCGAGGAGGTGCCGGTCTTTGCTGACGTCACTAGCGACCGATCTGGTGATTGTTGGCCGGGAAATTCAGAATCCCGGCTGCCAGTGACACTGGGTCTGTGGAGCAAACTCTTCCACTAAACCCAGCTTTTCTGCTGGATTGGGGGGGGGGCTCCACATCCTGACCACTTTATAACACAAGTGGTCAGGATGAGTAGTGTCCCTAAGGCTGGGGTCAGACGAGCGCAGTGTTAACGTCCGTGTTGCCGCACATAAGTAAGTCCGTGATAGCATACAATTGTGTTAAATGGAGCCCCACACACGAAGTACGTCCGCACAGAAGTGCGGAGGCTGATGGACGCTGCAAACGGACGCAGGTTAGGCAAGAACGTAATACTGCTAGAACGGACGTGCAGAGTGCGCCACGTCCACAACGTCCGCATAGCATTGTGTGTGAGTGATGGAGCGTGGTCAGACGGACTGCATTTATACGTCCAGCGTTTTTGACGGACAGAATGTTTTTTCATTGTAATTTATTTTCCCTGCTACATCAGTCAAAAAATCCGTCAGTGAAAAAAACAGACTGTGTGGCCACTACCTTGCCGTCAGTCAGAAAGTACGTCCGTACTGCACGGACGCACAGTCCGTAGAAAATGCGCTCATCTGACCCTAGCCTTAACAAGCAGATTCTAGCAGGCTCTTACTAGCGGCTTGCATTGTGAGTAGAGATCCCTAACACATGGAAGGATTACGAAATATTAATACAGGTGGGCCTTGAAGTTGACTGGATTTGTGCTGGAGCTGGTAATATTTCAGTCTGGTTTCTGCTGGGCCTATTGAAATGTGCTATACATTAATTTATAATCTCCTAACAGGATTATTGCAAAACTCATTCTTTTCTGGGTGGTACCAGTCGCTTCTTGCATGAGCCCCACTGTCTTATATTCTGCATATGTATGGGAGAGGGTTGAAATCGAGCAGCTTTTTATTTTTGTAAAGGGAACGTCCAAGCCAAGGTTTTAGCCCTCGCCCCACAGTCTTTGAAGGCGTGCTATTGTGGTTGCACTTTTTGGCCTAAATTGTGTATTGTAAATTGGTGCAAAGCCAATAAAAGTTCATCATGTAAGGAACACAAAGACAGACTGGAACATGGTGGTGCCATGATTTTGGGGCTGATTCTATTCAGCTGACCGGCTTGATGTTCAGATGAGAATAAGTAGATCCACATGCCGGCTGTGAATTTTTGTTGGAGGATCCTTTGTTTCCTTGCAAATCCAGTGCACACTGGCTTCAAAAGTGGTGTTCATTGTAGTCGAGTGGCTCACTGCTCAGAATTTAATTTTAGTGGTCAGTAACCATCATCAGTGCTGAATCTTGGCACTGGTAGAAATGTCTGAGTGACTCCATGCTGAACACGATGGCATTCATAAAGCGCCACCATGGTGACCCACAATCCGTCCCGGGAAAAAAGACCTCACAATAAAAGTACATTGGGTAGCTTTCATGGTCAGATGAATTGGTCACAGTATGCGCATGTTTGGTTTATGGACTATTGTTGTGTACAGGTTGGGCTTCAAGGTCTTTGTGACTGTATAAAAGATAAGGCAACCCTAAAATGGGCCTGAAACACTGGGGAATAACATTTTTTTGCAAAGGGAAAAAAAAATGCTGGCAAAGCATTGATATCCTGTCAAGTGAGCCCAGCTTGTTTTGGACATGACAATGTTACTTGAAGCGTTTGAAATTGGATGCAATTATTAAGCACCAACACATTCGGCATCGCTGTACAAAAAGATGCAAAGTGTAAAGACAGGACAACTCAATACATACAGGAGGCAGGTCAGTATTCCTGCCAGCAGATACATGATGGCCCTATTCCCACGGGAACTTAAATCTCGATGGGGGGACCAGGGGAAAAGTCAAGCTACGTGACTCAAGTGCCCCACTACAACGGTTTCTATCAGTTACATCATGCAATACTTCTCACCTGTATTGAAGTGTACATATAATATAAATGTTGGAAGTACTTTGAGTAGACCGCTCAAATAGACGTTGTCACACATTGGTCCTTATTCTTGGTTTCCATCCTCTGATGCTTTAGGCTGGGCCAGTCAAACTCCAGCCCCCAGATGCTTCTGAACTACAACTCCCTCAAGTCCCTGGCCATTATTGCAATGAAGGAATTCTGGGTATTGTAGGAATCAAAATCTGGGGGCTGTCATGAATTTGCAGCCATGCTTTAGGCTGTACAGCTCATCACAGATCGTTTTTCTATGCTTGTTGCTGTGCTATTGCTTCTGACCATTGGGTATTTGCTACTTTTATCACTGTTATCCAATAGAAAAGCTTGAAGCAATAGAGTAGTGATTTCTTAATCTAAGCCTTGACTGAAATTATTTCCTGCGGTAAGATCTCTGTTTGGAAATATATTATGCCAAACAGAAACTGTGAGCTCTTCTGCTGAGAGGCTTCAGGAGATGGAATGAGCAGGGTTTTACTCCAGTGTCACACAAGAACTTTATTCTTTAAAAGATTCTTGTGTACAGAAGTGCGCGAACAATGTGACCATGCATTGCTGCTGCAAATACAATTTATTTCTTCTAAGGCCCGTGTCAGACAAACGCAGTGATCACGTCCGTGTCGCCGCACAGTTTAACGTCCGTCGTAGCATAAAATCATGATCAATAGAGACCCACACACGAAGTACGTCTGTACTGAATTGCGCACGCACAACGCAGATGGCAACGGATGCAAGGGCCCATGTCAGACCAGCACACTGATCACGTCCGTGGTAGTATATAATTATGATCAATATAGACCCACACGAAGTACGTCCGCACAGAAGTGCGGAAGCGCAACGGATGCGGCAAACTGATGCAAGTTAGGCAAGTACGTAAAACCTCTAGAACGGACGTGCGGAGTGCGCCACGTCCGCATAGCTTTGTGTTTGAGTGATGAACGAGGTCAGATGGATTGCATTTATGCGTCCAGCATTTTTGACGTAAAATGGTTTTGCATTTTAATTTATTTTCCCTGCTACATCCGTCAGAAAAAACCTCAGTAAAAAAACGGACTGTGTGGCCACTACCTTGTCGTCAGTCAGAAAGTACGTCCATTGTGCACGGACGCACAGTCCGCACAGAATGCGTTCGTCTGACCCTAGCCTTATTGTAGAAGCTTAGTGTGATTGCTTAGTAAGTGCCACTGTGCCAGCAAAACCATTTTATTGCTTTAATAATAAAAAAAACTTTTTTTCTTCATTTAGACGGAATAGGAGGTAGTGTGTAGGTGTAATATAGATTTTTATATATTTTCTCTCCCCCACCCCATCTGTGCTTTTAGATAGATTTTAATTAAAATCTTATGCAACAGCTTCACTTTACCTGTGAATCCAGGAGGGTGATGTTATGAATGTGACCAGCTTGTAATGCTTTTCCACCTTTTATGCAGGTGATGGCGCTGCAGCTCCTGGAATTGCCCTTTGCTTGGATCATAGCACTGGCTCAACCCTTGGCTGTTGTATTGTGTAGTTTTGGGTTTTTCCCAATTAGTCAAGTTTGAGGAAATTATATCTGCTTCTTTAATAACGTTACCGCAGTATTCAGACTGTATTGGAAAGCAGCTAGGAGCTCTAATCAAACACAGGCTCACCAATATAGATAAGACAGATTTGTGTTGCCAAGTAAGTCATCAATATGTAAATTTGCAGCAGATGTTATAAAATCAGTAGACAAAGGTTTTTAACATTGTTTACAAAAAAAAAGTAAACCAAAACAAAACTGTGCATCAGTCTGATTCCATAACTAGATAATTTGGTTGTTTTATCAACAACTGTCTTTGTTTTATTAATGTTTCTTTTATTTGTTAACTAGGAAATGTGCCCAACCATAAAACAATACAGTTCACGAAGTGCATATGTTTTTTTCATTGAGAACCCTTTTTTAAAGAAAGACGCCAGGCTAAAAACAGGGAGAGAACCCGGAATGGTTACCCTGTCCTGACACCCCAGTCCTTCACGTGTCCCTTGCAATGCAGTCTCTCTCAATGCGCTGTGTCTATCGCAGGAAGTGACATAGAAACATAGAAAAATGTCGGCAGATAAGAACCTTTTGGCATTATGCCTATGATAGATAGCCTTATGCCTATCCCATGCCTGCTTAAATTCAATTACTGTTTTGGCCTCTACCACTTCAACTGGAAGACTGTTCCATGTATCCACCACCCTCTCAGTAAAATAATGCTTCCTGATGTTACTTTTAAACCTTTGCCCCTCTAATCTAAGACTATGTCCTCTTGTTTTGCTACTTTGTTTCCGTTTAAATATACTCCCTTCCTCTACCTTGTGGATTCCCTTTACGTATTTTAATGTTTCTATCATATCTCCTCTGTCTCGTCTTTTTTCCAAGCTGTACATGTTAAGATCATTAAGCCTTTCCTGGTAACTTTTCTCCTTCAAGCCATACACCATTTTAGTAGCCCTTCTCTGAACTCTCTCTAAGATGTCTATATCCTTCTGGAGATACGGTCTCCAGTACTGCACACGGTAGTTCAAGTGAGGTCTCACCAGTGCTCTGTACAGTGGCATGAGCACTTCCCTTTTCCTACTGCTAATACCTCTCCCTACACAACCAAGCATTCTGCCAGCATTTCCTGCTGCTCTATTACATTGACTACTTACCCTTAGATCCTCTGAAATAATAACCCCTAAATCCCAACCCTCAGATGTTGAGGTTAGGACTGTATCAAATATTCTATATTCAGCCCTTGGGTTTTTACGTCCCAGGTGCATTATCTTGCACTTATCCACATTAAAACTCAATTGCCACAACTCCGACCATTTTTTTAGTTTACCTAAATCATTTGTCATTTGGCTGATCCCTCCAGGAACGTCAACCCTGTTGCAAATCTTTGTGTCATCAGCAAAAAGACATACTTTACCATTAATACCTTCTGCAATATCACTAATAAAAATATTAAAGAGAATGGGTCCAAGTACTGACCCCTGAGGTACCCCACTGGTAACAAGACCTTGCGCCGAATAAACTCCATTTACCACAACCCTCTGTTGCCTGTCACTCAGTCACTGCCTAATCCATTCAACAATATTGGAATCCAAGTTCAAAGATTGCAATTTATTGATAAGCCTTCTATGCGGAACAGTATCTTACTGAAATCTAAATAAGCAATGTCTACTGCACCACCTGTGTCTATTATTTTTGTTACCCAATCAAAAAAATCAATAAGATTAGTTTGGCATGATCTCCCTGAGGTAAACCCATGTTGATTCTGATCCTGTAATCTATGTGTTTTTAGATGTTCAACAATCCTTTCCTTTAACATGGTTTCCATTAATTTCCCCACTACTGACGTAAAACTAACTGGCCTATAGTTCCCCGATTCCTCCCTACTACCCTTCTTGTAAATGGGCACAACATTTTCTAATTTCCAGTCTTCTGGGACGACTCCCGTTAACAGATTTATTTAACCAATCCTTGTTAACGGTTTTGCTATTACATCACTGAGCTCTTTTAATAATTTAGGGTGGATCCCATCAGGCCCCATTGACTTATTTGTCTTAACTTTAGACAGCTGCTGTAGAACCTCCTCCTCTGTAAACTGATATGTAAATGTCTCGTTAGTGTTTCCTCCTAACTGAGGTCCCTTTCCTTCCTTTTCTTCTGCAAAGACTGAACAAAAATATTCATTGAGGCAATCAGCGAGACTTTAATCCTCTTCTACATACCTTCCTTTGTTTTTAATCTAACTAATCCTTGTTTTACTTTTCTTTTCTCGTTTATGTATCTAAAAAATGTTTTGTCCCCCTTTTTTACTGACTGAGCTATTTTCTCTTCTGCGTGTGCTTTGGAAGCTCTTATAAATTGCTTTGCCTCTTTCTGCCTAATCTTATAGGTTTGCCTGAGTTTTTTTATAATTATTGAATGCTGTCTTTTTGTTCTTCACTATTTTGGCCACTTCTGCAGCTACTATTACTCTGACAAATGGTGCTTAGTGCGTTTGCATTGAGAGATCAGCTTCTGTTATGGAGAGGTAATGTGTTGCAGCTGAGAAATCAAAGTTTAATCAAACTGCCATGAAGTCTGTTCATTTCATAAGCCGCTGGGAGTGCCAAGTTTGCAAATTGCAGCAGAATATTGTGCTGCAATTCTGCGCTTAGCACTTGCGGCGGAAGTAATTGTGGCTGTAGAGTAGCTTAATTCACAAAGCTGGAAGCTAATTGGAATTAGTGTCTGTAAGTCAGTGCAGCTCCAGTCCAAGTTGCTGCAAGACACGCAGTGACACTGCAGCAGCAACCATTCTTTGCTTCAAAGCAGTAGACTGGCAGTTGCTGCAAAACTGAACACACCTGATTCGGCAATTGTTTTCACTGCTGCAGCTTGTGATTTTAAATTCTGTCGGTCAGCACCTGCCCTGTGCTTTTAAATATATGAAATAGTTTTGTGTCCAGGAAAACATGGCCAATATGTTAAGCTTTGTGGATAGGGTTGACACCGGTCCGGTTTTCACCCGGACAGTTTGGGTTTGTAATGTGTTTGGGTTTCAGCCCCTCCTCCCACCTAGACACATGAATCAGACCAGACCAGGCCTGGAATGAATACCAGTAAGAGCCTGTGTGAGTGTATACTTATGTGCTCCTGTGCCAGTGTTTCTGAACATATACACTCAGACTCTCAAGTACATACAGGTATAAGTGTTTGAGACTCTGGTAGGGTCTGCCTGTGTCTCAATATGAAAAACCAATCTGTACACCCTACATTGGCAGTATTTGGATCTGTGGGCCAGGGTCCCTTTAGAAAGTATGAGCAAGTGGTGACCACCCTCCAGGATTAAGAGAGCTTTAATCCACCTAAGTGGACAAGCAACGTTTCCACTCAGGATGAGTCTGTATCACTCATGATTATCATCTGAAATCCGTATTAAAAATAAAACGAGCTCTGAGAACCTGATATGAAGTGTATTTGCGAAATCACTTAAAGAATCTTTATTCCGCTCTTGTCCCGCAGAGGACAGGACAATCCACGACTGCCTCCTGTTTTCTCTTGTTTAGGGAAGCTGAGACAGAATACTGCCAATAATGCGCATGTGTGGCTGAATGCTGACTCAGCCGTGTGAGCTCCAGCAGAGGGAGACCTCGGTTATCCTCCATACAAAGTTTGTATACGCTACATAAAAAATAAATATATGCTGTGCGATGTTTGAGTGTTCGGGGTTGTCTTGAAGGAAAGGTGGCAACCCTATTTGTGGAGACTTATTGATGGGAAATAAGTTGGTGACAGCATTGACTTCTTTTAGGGATAACTTGCAAAATTTCATTAAATAAATTTGATATTCACTTTAAGAGATAACCATGTGAAGGAAAAGGTGTTGTGTCTTCATTTACAATCCTTTCTTTTTCCCCTCTCAGTTGATGGTTGTCTAACCTCTTAAGGGGGTATATCAAGATCAACGGAGCTTTATGAAAACTGATTAGGCTGAGGCCACATTAGGACTGGAAATCTGCTTAAAAGGGGCTTTGTGACAGCATTGCTTGGTTTACAAAGCTGATTTATGTTTTTGCATAGCAAGAGGGTTTCGCTAACTCCAAAGCCACCCCTGATAGGGCATATAAAGCCTCTCTCGTTTTTTCAGATTAATTGCTAGATTATCCAACACTGACAATTTAACGTTTCAAATAATTCATAACAGGCTGCATTGATAGATGATCAGAGTGTATCTGGTGGTCTCGAATAGAATCCATTACGAGAGAAGCAGCATCTTTCATTCTGAGACCAGGTCTGCTCCAGACATCACTCTCCCCCTGGCTGATAAGTAGGATAACATGCAGTGCAGGAAGTTAATGGTCTTCTTATGTAATGGCTTTTTCTGGTACCTGCAGATCCACTTGAGACCAATGTTCGGAACACAGCTGCCAGGTCTCCATAACCAGTCCTAGCCAAAGGAATGGCTTCATAGATCACCTAAGCTTGGTGCAGGCAAGTTGGTGGTGGACACATTGTGCCAGTTTGCAGATCTTTTTTCTCTAGCCGATTCTCCAGGACTACCAATACCGTACAAATTGAAGGTAACTTTTTGGAGCATAGAAGAGTAGTTTACGGCCTCCTTGACATCAGATGCTGTATTGAACAACTTTCCATCTACTATCATTTAATTTTCCCATGACAAATTGCTTCCCAGACAGTCTCATCATGCTCTTCTCTTGCAATGATTCATCATGATCTGGACAGCAGATTCAGTCTTACCACTCACATGCTGATACCCTTTTCAAGTTTGCAAACCTTTGGCGAGACCCCTTTGCTCACATACAACCTGAAGGCCATGATATTGACCTGGTTGCTCATAAGCTGAAACATGCTGTATTTTATTGTATTTACAGCAAACTGAAAGGGAGATCTCGCTTATAGAAATCCTTACTCTGCAGAGTTCAATAGAGATTTTTTTATTATGCGCCAGCAAATTCCGCAGCGCTGTTAAAATGTACAATGGATAACAAGAGAATTCTACAATAAGAGATTGCTTACAACATGCTGTGGGTAGGAGACACGTGTCATCCATGGTGGGGGTTTGGTGTTGAAGACAGTTTTTCAATTCGTAGTATCGACAAAGTCTTTGATTTCAGATTGTGTGTTGAGCCATTACAAAGTATCGCATGCCAGTCAATAACACGCTCTCCAGCAATGTGAATGAATAGATGAAAGTATCTTAATGATTTTATAATCCTGACCTTTGGCCGGTTGTACAATGTGCCATTCTGAATTCATGGAAAGCAAACAAGGGGTTATTCACTAAATCGTGGAAAATGAGAGATTCGAGGCCAAATATAGATGTGCAAGAAGGTCCCCGGCGCCAGCTGAGCCAGTCATAAGAAGCCGCTAACACCAAAGGGTTGATTCACTCAGTACTGAAAGTAGGGAGATTTTTCACTTTGGCGCAGTCTGGTGCACTACAGCGAAGAAATTTCACCAACACTTTCACAGAATGGTCACTGTAGTGCACTGGAGAAAGTCACCAAAAAGGGCTTGGCGAATTCCACTGAACTGCAACACCCCCCCCCCGCATGGATGCCTCAACAAAAATGTATTTAAAAGATTTGTTACAGAATAAAAAAGGAAACAAGTTTTCAGAAATATACAGAAGTGTTAAGAAAAGGCTTTTCGCTGAAAATGAAAATAAATGGTTTTCATTTTTTGAAATATAAAATTTTTACAGTGAATTTCTATGGGTTTTGCCTGTCTATACCGGTCTAACTGAAACAATGAAAATCAGGTCATTTCGGCATTCTGTGTATAGACAAACCATTACTTCATGGGAAATTTCGCTGCCTCCGAACTGCACGTATTTCGCCATCAATTCACCTGTATTTGGCTAATTGACAGCTTAGTGACTAGATGAACTGCCACGAAATTGCACAGATCAGTGGCAAGTTCAATGCTTAGTGAACAGACCCTCAAAACTGTCGTAAGTGACCTTTGAATCCTTCACTATTGAGTGCCCACTATGTTTTCCAGGGGGGTCACCCAAAAAAATAAGTGTAGGATCTCAAATTTTCTGCCCTCAATTAACCATTGTCATCTCGCTCTTAAACCAGCACCTTACGCTCAGATTTGGTATGTTAGGGAATAATTAAACATACTATATTTCAATCTGATAATTGTTTTTGCCATTCGACTTGACCCATGATATTTTCTCTTCCTTTACAAAACAGTGCGCAGATGTCGTGTCTTCACTCACTCACTAATGAGACTCCCCTGGAAAAGAGCCAAGATTTTTCCAACATGGTATTTTTTCAGCTCAACTATTTAGCTCTGTAATTTGCCATTTGTTCTTTATTTGTATCGTGTCAACATATTTCGCAGTGCAGTACAGGGGGTCACATTAAATTAGGGTAATACAGTCTAGACATGATACAATAGGACCTGTTCACCAGGAGTTTACATTCTTAAGGAATGTCCTCGCACTCCCTTCGTCATTTGATTTCTGTTTTGTGAATTCTGGTAATACAGTCAGGTCCAGAAATATTGGGACATCGACACAATTCTAACATCTTTGGCTCTATACACCACCACAATGGAGTTGGAATGAAACAAACACAATGCGCTTTAATTGCAGACTGTCAGCTTTAATTTGAGGGTATGTACATCCAACTCAGGTGAACGGCGTAGGACTTACAGCAGTTTGCAGATGTGCCTCCCACTTGTTAAGGGACCAAAGGTAATGGGACAATTGGCTTCTCAGCTGTTCCATGGCCAGGTGTGTGATATTCCCTCATAACCCCAATTACAATGTGCAGATAAAAGGCCCAGAGTTCATTTCAAGAGTGCTATTTGCATTTGCAATCTGTTGCTGTCAACTCTCAAGATGAGATCCAAAGAGCTGTCACGAACAGTGAAGCAAGCCATCAGTAGGCTGAAGAAACAAAACAAACCCATCAGAGAGATAGCAAGAATATTAGGCGTGGCCAAAACAACTGTTTGGAACATTCTTAAAAGGAAGGAACGCACCGGTGAGCTCAGCAACACCAAATGACCCGGGAGACCACGGAAAACAACTGTGGTGGATGACCGAAGAATTCTTTCCCTGGTGAAGAAAACACCCTTCACAACAGTTGGCCATATCATGAACACTCTCCAGGAGGTAGGTGTATGTGTGTCAAAGTCAACAATCAAGAGAAGACTTCACCAGAGTGAATACAGAGGGTCACCACAAGATGTAAACCATTGGTGAGCCTCAAAAACAGGAAGGCCAGATTAGAGTTTGCCAAACAACACCTAACAAAGCCTTCACAGTTCTGGAACAAGATCCTATGGACAGATGAGACCAAGATCAACTTGTACCAGAGTGATGGGAAGAGAAGAGTATGGAGAAGGAAAGGAACTGCTCATGATCCGAAGCATACCACCTCATCAGTGAAGCATGGTGGTGGTAGTGTCATGACGTGGGCATGTATGACTGTCAGGCTAGGGTCAGAGTGGGGCAGTCGGAACGCGCGTGCAGGCGCACTAAATCACGGCGGCAGTAGCAGCACATAACGGCCAATGACGGCCAATATACGCAGTACGTGCGTACAAAAGTGCGCCGACACCACGCAACCGGCAAATGAACGCATTTTTATCAGAACGTGAAACCGCTGCTACAGACGTACAGAGTGCGCTGCGGCCGCATGGCAGCGTGTGTGCGTGATTAGGAGACGTCAGACGCTGCTAGTGTGCGGCCTACATAACGTTCAAACAGCCGGATTTCCCTAGAATTGCGTTGGTGAGTACCTGCGACTGTGCGACTGTGGTCGTCTGACCACTTAAGCGTATTCCGTGAAAAAATGCGTGCGCACGCATCGACGTACATTTTGACGGTGGCCGCAGAAAATGCGCTCATCTGTCCCTAGCCTTAATGGAACTGGTTCTCTTGTATTTATTGATGATGTGACTGCTGACAAAAGCAGCAGGATGAATTCTGAAGTGTTTCGGGCAATATTATCTGCTCACATTCAGCCAAATGCTGCAGAACTCATTGGATGGCGCTTCACAGTGCAGATGGACAATGACCCAAAGCATACTGCAAAAGCAACCAAAGAGTTCTTGAAGGGACAGAAGTGGAATGTTATGCAATGGCCAAGTCAATCACCTGACCTGAATCCCATTGAGCATGCATTTCACTTGCTGAAGAGAAAACTGAAGGGAAAATGCCCCAAGAACAAGCAGGAACTGAAGACAGTTGCAGTAGAGGCCTGGCAGAGCATCACCAGGGATGAAACCCAGCGTCTGGTGATGTCTATGTGTTCCAGACTTCAGGCTGTGATTGACTACAAAGGATTTGCAACCAAGTATTAAGAAGGGAAAGTTTGATTTATGATTATTATTCTGTCCCATTACCTTTGGTCCCTTAACAAGTGGGAGGCACATCTGCAAACTGCTGTAAGTCCTACACCATTCACCTGAGTCGGATGTACATACCTTCAAATTAAAGCTGACAGTCTGCAGTTAAAGCACATTGTATTTGTTTCATACCAATTCCATTGTGGTGGTGTATAGAGCCAAAGATGTTAGAATTGTGTCGATGTCCCAATATTTCTGGACCTGACTGTATATGAGGCATAGGCTTGGTGCTACCCTCACTAAATTCTCATGCCTGCCCATCCACTACCAAATAAATATGAACTTGTACATAAGCTTGAATGAGGAGAAACAGTCATGAGCTGTCTGAACTTTTTACGTCACTAAATATGAAATTTAGAATAAAAAGTATTTACACCTAGCTAGCAATTTCAAAAAATTGTCTAATATTTGCAGACCTGTAAACCTTTGGCAAGCTTCAGATCAGGAGGAAGGGGGAATAGCCACTGAGGGGCATGACCACAATGTGTCACATCCATCAAACCCACGCCTACCCAAAAGGAGCATGTCACGTTATCAGCGAAAGTATGTCAAGGTGGCCAGCTGTCCTGCCGAGCAGCCACTCGGTAACTCCTACATGAAGGGCTGGTGCATGTATGGTACCAGAGATACAGGGGTCCAAAGGGTCCCTGTTTCTCCAGTAAAGGGATTTCCCAGGTGTATGGGAGGAGGGAATCCCTCTTTCTGAAGTCTTCTTGCCCCATCGGCACCGAGCCATGGGACTGCAACGACTCATTGAGGGCATCCTAGGCACAAAAAGCATGAAACCGAATGGCGATTGTAATAGCAACTAGGGTGTACTGGTCTCCAGCTTGTGGACCAGACCTGAACCTGTTACAGCATCCTTCTCTTCAGACAAGCTGATCTGCAGCAGCTTCTCTTCTCAGTCACAACCCTCAGCCAGAACTTGAGGGAGTGCAGTATATTTATATGTATCTCTCCCCAAAAACCAGACACAGCTTAGTGCAGGGGAAAATGAATGAATTTTCCATCTTTAATGGAAATGAGAGCGGTTTTATGGACAACAGAGGGGGGGGGGTAACATGACACAATCAACTGAATACATTATATAAATGAGGGGGAGTTGAATTCCTAGAGAAGACACAGAAACCTAATTAGTTACACAATAGATGGGATTAACAAACAGAGCATCAAATCAATCTAAGGACAAACAGAGATACGATGTAGACGTATTGTTCTCCTGACACAAACTAACTCCTAAAATACAGTTTCAAGATAAATGTATTGCTAACTCTCTAACCGTTAGGTGACCCTAATGCCCATTGTCCTTGAGAACTGGCTTTTCCAAATTGGTCCACAATCTCTTGTCAGGAGGCCAGCATCCACATCAATCCAACAGGCACAGAGGCCATGTAAAGTATGGGCAAGGGTGCCAAGGAGGGTGAGGGCACAAAGGTAGAGGGAGCTTTGGTACAGCGACCATAACAAAGATGGCCATTGGCAATGACGAGGCCGTCACCGCTGTGCAAGTGTGGTGATGGCCCATCATTACTGTCAGACATTTTCATTACAGTCCATGGAGTAAGAGGTGACCACTGTGTACGCCTCAAATATTTTGGACCTTTAGTAAAAGGTCATTAAGGAAAAAGTGGCTGCCATGGGCCATACCCTAGTTGGCCTATATATAAGGATACACCACTGGAATATCCTTTAAATTGTCTTTCTTTGGGTGTAATGTTTGCAGGGAACATTTGATAATGAACCTTTCAATAAGTACTGTTGCCCACTACTCAAAACCACCTCAAGCCTACATAACTTTTTCCTAAGGGGGGGTATTAAACAATAAGATGCAACTAAAGTTACCCTGTGCAGAATTTATTTCACAGGGTAATATACAAACATATGGATTGCCTAGCTCATGTAATTACATCCTGCCTGTGTGTCTTAATGGAAAATATGTTTTCTGCAGACAGGAAAGGAAATAACAATATCTGAAAGGGAGCGGTGACTTCTGAGATCACCAGATGCCATAGATTCTTGGTCACAGTGAAGTGATAATCAGATGAAGAATGCAAGAATCCTAACTCTGTATCCATCATAAAGAGGCACAGCGATGATCGTTTTTCCCATGTCTCCTCGTTCCCAGATAAGTGCCCGAATCCTTAGCTGGTACCATGGAAAACATGGTATAAAAGGGTCCTATATCAGAGATTGGTTTTGAAAACCTCGTATAGTAATGCAGTCGGTGGACTTTAACAGGAATGGTTGTAAATTGCCTTGTAGAACTAAAATCAGTTCTTATTTCTGTCACAATCAAGGACTTCTGATTGCGGTCATCACCATCCGATACTGCTCAGTCTACATGGAATAAACTTCCTATTGAGAGAAGGGGAGGTGTGAGGGTCCTGAGGACGAGCAACAGCACTAGTGGCCTGCTCTACTGTGGGTGCCCGCTCAGGTCTCACAGGGTTTTAGCTTGCTTGTGCCATTACAGAGATGAATGCTCCATATGCAAATCAGCCTGCTCTCACCCAATGAGGGTGGCCAGTACTGACTGCCAAGGACGTCATCCCTGCAGGATCCTCACCCCCCCTTTCTCTCACCATCCCGCTGGTATGCGGAGGACGCGCTGAGCGCGTCCTCCCATTGGGGTCAGCGTTCGGCCAGGTTCCGGCCGATCGCTGGCCCCCCCGGTGCGGGCTGACATCCTCGATGTCAGCCGCGCATCTGGGACCACAGCCGCCGGAATTAGGTGTCATCGCGGCAGCGCGATGACACCTAATTCAGGCGCCCCCCCCGCATGTGCGGAGGAGGCGCCTGAAAGGGAGGGGGGGAGGTCCTTCGGACCTCTATCCCTCCCGATCGGCGGCTCTGCGGGGGTTAACCCAGGCATCATTTGGAAGGGCACAGCCTGCCCTTCCAAATGATGCCTGGCATTAACCCCTGGGGAGCTGGATCGCGAATCGGCGCTGAAAAGCGCCGGTTCGCGATCCTTTCCCGGAGCTGGCCGACATCTTGGATGTCGGCCAAGCCTCCGGGAACTCCCCCTGAGGACTGGCGTCATCGTGCATAGCACGATGACGCCAGTCCTGGACTTAACCCTTAACTGCCACCCAGGGCCGTCTTTAGCGCAGGGCAAAAGGGGCAGCTGCCCTGGGCCCAGTCAGTGTTATGGGGCCCAAAGCAGCTGCTCTTGAGCCCGCAAAAATCGTGGTGTCACAGGATGCCTCCCCTCTGTGGTTATGGTGACAAGTGACCACAGCGAGGAGGTGAGGCCGCACGAGAGAGGGATGCATCTTGGGAGCTGCGTTTGGCTCCTCCCCCTTCTATTCAACATGCAGTTCCCCCGCAAGAAGATCCTGGATTCAGGAAGTAGTCAGTGCTCTGCCCTGCCAGCCTGTCTGAGAGACTACAGCAGAATGAAGTAAGAAGCAGGGCTCTGCTTACAAGACCCCCTGTTCCCCCACCCCTCCAGCTTGTCTATGTCACATGTTAATTTGTATATAGATGGTGTGTGTGTGTTGTGTAAATTATGTATATATATATATGTGTGTGTGTGATGTGTAGATTATGTATATATGTGTGTCTGTGTGATGTGTGATGTGTAGATTATGTATATATATGTGTGTGTGATGTGTAGATTATGTATATATGTGTGTCTGTGTGATATGTGATGTGTAGATTATGTATATATATGTGTGTGTGATGTGTAGATTATGTATATATGTGTGTCTGTGTGATGTGTGATGTGTAGATTATGTATATATATGTGTGTGTGTGATGTGTAGATTATGTATATATGTGTGTCTGTGTGATGTGTGATGTGTAGATTATGTAAATATGTGTGTGTGTGATGTGTAGATTATGTATATATGTGTGTCTGTGATGTGTAGTTTATGTATATATAATGTGTGTTAGTGTAAATTGTGCATATATGATGTGTGTGATGTGTAGATTATGTATATATATATGTGTATGTGTGTGATGTGTAGATTATGTATATATATATGTGTATGTGTGTGATGTGTAGATTATGTATATGTGTGTATGTGTGATGTGTAGATTATGTATATATGTGTGTGTCTGTGTGTAGTTTATGTATATATAATGTGTGTTAGTGTAAATTGTGCACATATGATGTGTGTGATGTGTAGATTATGTATATATATGTGTGTGTGATGTGTAGATTATGTATATGTGTGTGTGTCTGTGTGATGTGTAGATTATGTATATGTGTGTGTCTGTGTGATGTGTAGATTATGTATATGTGTGTGTGTGATGTGTAGATTATGTATATGTGTGTGTGTCTGTGATGTGTAGATTATGTATATGTGTGTGTGTCTGTGTGATGTGTAGATTATGTATATATAATGTGTGTTAGTGTAAATTGTGCATATATGATGTGTGTGATGTGTAGATTATGTGTGTATATATGGTGTGGAAATGTGTGTGATGTAAATATCAAGTGTATATTATGCGTAAGTGTATATATATAATGTGGAAATGTGTATATGATGCAAGTCTGTATATGATGTATATATTATGTGTACATGTACAGTATATAGAATGTGTACATTGGATGTGTACGTGCACAAAGGATGTATATACACAATAGTACATATATATATATTGTGCATGATGTATACACACAGAGATATTGTGTTTTTCTCACAGTGTGTATTTAGGATGTGTAATTGTAAAAAAAAATTATAAAACAAATAAATAGGCTTGTTTCATAAAATGTAATCTGTGTGTTTTTGTTTTTTTTTAAGGATGGGATGGAGAGTAAAATTCCTATGGGGGGCCCAAGAACATGGTTGCCCAGGGTCCAGTCAATATTAAAGACGGCCCTGCTGCCACCAACGGTGGAGATAGGGAGTTCCAATGAACTCCCTATCTCCCGATCCGTGGCAGCTAGGGGTTAAATTTTGGTATGGTTGGATCGGCCAGAGCATGGCCGTTCCAACGATACCAAACATAAAAGTGAAAAATGTTGTAAAAAAAAAAAAATTAAAAATAAAAATAAAAAAAATTATAAAAAAAAAATAAACACTTTTTTTTTATTTTTTTTGGTTTGTTAATGCAGCAATATTGGTCCCATTTCAATTATAATGTGAACAATGATGCTGCACTAACGATTTTTGTATGCGGTGCGTTTGTTAAAAATAGTGTAATTTTCCCCAAAAAAAATGTAACGAGACCCCATCTCTAATTTTTTTAACAAACGCACCCCATACAAAATATAACCGCAATTGCTCGCATGTTAAAATGTGAAAAAAAACACTTTACACATTGTAAATTATTGAAAATACATATTTTATTGCATTTTTTGTTATAATATACAGACATGACATAACGTATACATATAATAATGACATATTATGAATCTACCGAGTCTGACGGAAAGAACGATATATAATATGTCTGGGTCATATACTAAAATAAGCCTTCAAAACACGTTTAAACATGATGAGCAAAACCGGTAAAAATGACCTCAGCACAGGGGCGGGAAAATCCTCAGCGAAAGGGTTAAAGGGTCATCCAGACGTGGACCCCTTGCTTGATGTGTCTAGAGGGGTGTCAGCTATACCCTCCTGACGAGGCCTAACAAGGCCGAAATGATCGTCAGGGGTTGCTGCACCTCTCATGCAGGGATGACGTCCTTGGCAATCAGTACTGGCCACCCTTCTTGGGTGAGAGCAGGCTGATTTGCATATGGAGCATTCATCCCTGTAATGGCACAAGCAAGCTAAAACCTTGTGAGACCTGAGCGGGCACCCACCGTAGAGCAGGCCACTAGTGCTGTTGCTCGTCCTCAGGATCCTCACACCCCCCCTTTCTCTCACTATAAACTTTCTATTCCAGCTTTGGGTCCCATTCTAACACAGCAGTAAATAGCAGCTCCCTAACCAATAGCATTGTGCCCGAGCCTTTAACCATTAGCGGTTCGCTATATTAACCCCTTCCCGACCGCGGACGTACCATGTACGTCATTGCAGCGGGTCTCTCTTAGACCCGCTGACGTACATGGTACGTCCTGCCGTTTTTGAGCTGCTGGAAGCGATCGGATCGCTTCCAGCAGCTCAAACGCCATTGCAGGATGCCTGGGAGTCCAGGCATCCGTGCAATGGCCGTTAGAAGTGCCGGGGCACCATGTGATCGCTCCCCGGGAGCGATCTACATCCGGTTGCACCGGAGAGGTGCCCGGCACTTCTACAGAGCGCTGGAAGCGATCGGATCGCTTCCAGCTGCTCTGAGCATATTACAAGGATGCCTCGACATCGAGGCATCCTTGTAATATACTTACCTGCCGCCGGTCCGTCCGTGATCGCTCCCCCGAGCGATCACTTCCGGTAGCGGCAGGAAGAACTGAGTGCCACGAGGTATCGTGGCACTCAGTACAAAATCGATCACTTCAGTGATCAGGTGCTCTGCTGGGTGCCTCGAGGGATCAAGGCACCCAGCAGAGAAAAAAAAAGTGTAAAAAAAAGTTAAAAAAAAGTAAAAAAAAGTGTGTAAAAAAAGTGTAAAAAAAGAAAAATAAATAAAATAAACTGACAGTTAGGGGTAGGGTTAGGGTTAGGGTTAGGGGTAGGGTTAGGGTTAGGGGTAGGGTTAGGGTTAGGGTTAGGGTTAGGGGTAGGGGTAGGGTTAGGGGTAGGGTTAGGGGTAGGGGTAGGGTTAGGGGTAGGGTTAGGGGTAGGGTTAGGGTTAGGGTTAGGGGTAGGGGTAGGGTTAGGGTTAGGGGTAGGGTTAGGGTTAGGGGTAGGGTTAGGGTTAGGGGTAGGGTTAGGGGTAGGGTTAGGGGTAGGGTTAGGGGTAGGGTTAGGGGTAGGGTTAGGGTTAGGGTTCTAAGGGCAGGGTCAGGGGTAGGGTTAGGGTTCTAAGGGCAGGGTCATCTTGGGGCTGAGTGGGATGTTCCTAGCCTGCCTCATCAGAGAGGCAGGCTAGCAACATCCAATCAGAAGTTAGAAAAAATCAAAATAAAATTTCTAATTTGTCAGGTCAGGCCAATATTTTGTAAATATTGGCTCTGACCTCTGTGATTCTCCCTCCCTCTCCTCACTTGTGTTTTGGTGAGCGAGAGAGAGAGATCAGATTTGACAGGTTAGAGATTTTAGTGAGATTTAGTGAGATTAGAAAAATTGAGGCAGATTTAGAGAGATTTTAGGGAGATTTAGAAGAATTGAGGCAGGTTTAGAGGGATTTAGAGAGATTTAGGTGTTTATTTGTATTTTCTTGTGAAACCCAACGGTTCTTCTAAGAACCAACAATCCGCTTATATATATATAATAATTATAAAATTTTATAATCTATTATATATAATGTCTGAGAGGGTGTACAGCGCCGAGGAGGCATATGCCATCCTGGCGTCAGAATCTGAGGCATCTGCGTCAGACTCAGACCCTCATTTCGACCCCGCTAACTGCTCAGAGGCGTCGCTAGATACATTATCTATGCTGGCTGATGTATCTAGTGATGTTTCTGATGCAGATCCTGGGTCACCACCTGCCAGCAGGAGACGCACAGCTCCAGCTGAGGAGTGGGTAGTGCCTCATCGCCAGAGGCCAGATATCCCTCCTTTCACGGCAAATCCTGGCATCAATATTGATGTTGCAGGATTTACCGCCACACAGTTTTTGCAGGTGTTTATGGGGGATGATTTGTTGGGCCACATCGTGGCCCAATCAAATCTGTATGCCCATCAGCATTGTGCTGCGAAGCCAGACTCCTACTTGGCAAGGCAGCAATGGACCCCGCTAGATGTGCCAGAATTTCTGAAATTCTGGGCACTTACTATGCTGATGGGCATCATAAAGAAGCCCTCAATTCGCTCCTACTGGAGCAGTAGCCCCATCTGCTCTACCCCCATTTACCTCCAATCAATGTCACGTAGAAGGTATGAAAACATTTTGCGTTTCATGCACTTCAGTGACAACAGCCTGTGCTCCCCTAGAGAGCATCCCCAGTTTGACAGGCACCAGACTTTTACATTTTATTCGTACATTTTTATGTTCTACAATTGGTGCTGTATTTTGCCAAAATCTTTGCACACCTATGCATGGGGGGCATGGGTGTACTCAGGAGATCTTGCAGAAAACAACCTGGAGAGTTTTCATGCAGTAACAAACAACAGTGTCTGCTAAGGCTAGGGTCAGACGAGCGTGATTTCTACGGACTGTACGTCCGTGCAGTACGGACATCGTCAGTACGGAAGACGCAGTAGTGGTCACACAGTCCGTTTTTTCACTGACATTTATTTTTTGACAGATGTAGGAGGGACAATAAATTCAATTGCAAAACCATTTTGTCCGTGAAAAATGCAGGACGTATAAATGCAGTCCGTCTGACCACGTTCCATCACTCACACACAAAGCTATGCAGACGTTGCGGACGCAGCGCACTTTGTGCGGCCGTTCTAGCGGTTCTACGTTCTTGCCTGCCTTGCGTCCGTGGGCCGCGGCCGTTGTGCGTCCGCAGTTCAGTGCGGACGTACTTCGTGTGTCGGGCTCCATTGGACTTTAGGTCATGCTATCACGGACGTACTTTTAGGCGCGATCACGGACGTGAACACTACGCTCGTCTGACCCTAGCCTAAATCACAGTCCAAAACTACTGTGGGCGTAAAAATCTGAAATTTGAAAAATTACCGCCACACACCTTGTTGCCAAATGTTTTGGGCTAAAACCGTTGCATCCATGGCATCAAAGCACTCCATATGCAATACCTTGGGGTGTCAACATAAAAATATAAACAATTTTCTGGCAATAATTCAAACTGGGGTATGCGGTAGACCCAAAACCAAAGATAGGCCTAGCTGAAGAAATAATCTCAATTTCAACTCTAATGACAAAGTCATAAAAATTGTATTTGAACCTTCCCAAAATCCTGGCAAACCTAGGCATGGGGGGCATGGGTGTACTCAGGAGATCTTGCAGAAAACAACCTGGAGAGTTTTCATGCAGTAACAAACAACAGTGTCTGCTAAATCACAGTCCAAAACTACTGTGGGCGTAAAAATCTGAAAATTGAAAAATTACCGCCACACACCTTCTCAAATGTTTTGGGCTAAAACCGTTGCATCCATGGCATCAAAGCACTCCATATGCAATACCTTGGGGTGTCAACATAACAAATATAAACAATTTTCTGGCAATAATTCAAACTGGGGTATGCGGTAGACCCAAAACCAAAGCTAGGCCTAGCTGAAGAAATAATCTCAATTTCAACTCCAATGACAAAGTCATAAAAATTGTATTTGAACCTTCCCAAAATCCTGGCAAACCTATGCATGGGGGGCATGGGTGTACTCAGGAGACCTTGCAGAAAACAACCTGGAGAGTTTTCATGCAGTAAAAAACAACAGTGTCTCCTAAATCACAGTCCAAAACTGATGTGGGTGTGAAAATGAAAAATGACCACCAAACAGTATCTAATTTGTTTGGAGCAAACGGATGCATCCATAGCATAAAAACACTCCATTTACAATACTTTGGGGTGTTAGCTTACCAAATATATGCACGTTCATAAAACTGGGGTATGTAAAAAGGCCCCTAAAAAGAAGATAAGCAAAGAAGATACTGTATGTCAAATTAGAAAATTGACAAGCACATGTCAAAGATTGGCGTAGCACCCCAAAAACAACAGAACAAATCTATATATGGGTGGTATCAATTTACTCAGAAGATGTTGCTGAACATATTTTGGGGTGTTTTTTGGCAGTAACCCATAACTGGATTTGACAATTCATGCCTAAAGTACAATGTGTGTGAAAAAATAACACAAAAAGTGACTACCTGAAAGTTTGACAAAGAGCTAGTGCATGGAAAGTGTTAAAATACAACTCTTTGAAGCACCCTAGGGTGTGCCCTTTCTAAAAATATATGGTTTGATGGGGGTAAATTACTTTGGCCGGCTTCAAAAATGTCCCAATAGGACATGGGTGCATGATGACGAAATGTGAAAATTCCAAGTTGGAAAACTGAAATGCGCACCCCCCAAATAAGGCCTTTTAGCCCCCAAATGACCCGACATACCTATACATGGGTGGTATCAATTTACTCAGAAGATGTTGCTGAACATATTTTGGGGTGTTTTTTGGCAGTAACCCATAACTGGATTTGACAATTCATGCCTAAAGTACAATGTGTGTGAAAAAATAACACAAAAAGTGACTACCTGAAAGATTGACAAAGAGCTAGTGCATGGAAAGTGTTAAAATACAACTCTTTGAAGCACCCTAGGGTGTGCCCTTTCTAAAAATATATGGTTTGATGGGGGTAAATTACTTTGGCCGGCTTCAAAAATGTCCCAAATAGGACATGGGTGCATGATGACGAAATGTGAAAATTCCAAGTTGGAAAACTGAAATGCGCACCCCCCAAATAAGGCCTTTTAGCCCCCAAATGACCCGACATACCTATACATGGGTGGTATCAATTTACTCAGAAGATGTTGCTGAACATATTTTGGGGTGTTTTTTGGCAGTAACCCATAACTGGATTTGACAATTCATGCCTAAAGTACAATGTGTGTGAAAAAATAACACAAAAAGTGACTACCTGAAAGTTTGACAAAGAGCTAGTGCATGGAAAGTGTTAAAATACAACTCTTTGAAGCACCCTAGGGTGTGCCCTTTCTAAAAATATATGGTTTGATGGGGGTAAATTACTTTGGCCGGCTTCAAAAATGTCCCAAATAGGACATGGGTGCATGATGACGAAATGTGAAAATTCCAAGTTGGAAAACTGAAATGCGCACCCCCCAAATAAGGCCTTTTAGCCCCCAAATGACCCGACATACCTATACATGGGTGGTATCAATTTACTCAGAAGATGTTGCTGAACATATTTTGGGGTGTTTTTTGGCAGTAACCCATAACTGGATTTGACAATTCATGCCTAAAGTACAATGTGTGTGAAAAAATAACACAAAAAGTGACTACCTGAAAGATTGACAAAGAGCTAGTGCATGGAAAGTGTTAAAATACAACTCTTTGAAGCACCCTAGGGTGTGCCCTTTCTAAAAATATATGGTTTGATGGGGGTAAATTACTTTGGCCGGCTTCAAAAATGTCCCAAATAGGACATGGGTGCATGATGACGAAATGTGAAAATTCCAAGTTGGAAAACTGAAATGCGCACCCCCCAAATAAGGCCTTTTAGCCCCCAAATGACCCGACATACCTATACATGGGTGGTATCAATTTACTCAGAAGATGTTGCTGAACATATTTTGGGGTGTTTTTTGGCAGTAACCCATAACTGGATTTGACAATTCATGCCTAAAGTACAATGTGTGTGAAAAAATAACACAAAAAGTGACTACCTGAAAGTTTGACAAAGAGCTAGTGCATGGAAAGTGTTAAAATACAACTCTTTGAAGCACCCTAGGGTGTGCCCTTTCTAAAAATATATGGTTTGATGGGGGTAAATTACTTTGGCCGGCTTCAAAAATGTCCCAAATAGGACATGGGTGCATGATGACGAAATGTGAAAATTCCAAGTTGGAAAACTGAAATGCGCACCCCCCAAATAAGGCCTTTTAGCCCCCAAATGACCCAACATACCTATACATGGGTGGTATCAATTTACTCAGAAGATGTTGCTGAACATATTTTGGGGTGTTTTTTGGCAGTAACCCATAACTGGATTTGACAATTCATGCCTAAAGTACAATGTGTGTGAAAAAATAACACAAAAAGTGACTACCTGAAAGATTGACAAAGAGCTAGTGCATGGAAAGTGTTAAAATACAACTCTTTGAAGCACCCTAGGGTGTGCCCTTTCTAAAAATATATGGTTTGATGGGGGTAAATTACTTTGGCCGGCTTCAAAAATGTCCCAAATAGGACATGGGTGCATGATGACGAAATGTGAAAATTCCAAGTTGGAAAACTGAAATGCGCACCCCCCAAATAAGGCCTTTTAGCCCCCAAATGACCCGACATACCTATACTTGGGTGGTATCAATTTACTCAGAAGATGTTGCTGAACATATTTTGGGGTGCTTTTTGGTAGTAAACCTTAAAGTTCACAGTACATGTATTCTTAAATTGCGTTCAAAAAAAAAAAAATCACCAAAATTTTTTTTTTTTTCAAAACTTTGGCATAGATTTGTGGTAAAATGGTTTGCATGGAAAGAGTCAAAATACCCCAAGTTTAATACCTTGATTTGTGTACTTTAAAAAAATATGTATATGTGGAGGGTTATTCAGGAATTAGTGACAGATATCAGTGTTACAATGTCACTATCACTAGTTTTGAAAATAAACTCTTTGGAAATGGCAAAGTGCTACTTGCACTTATTGTTGCATAAAATAAGGAAAAAAGCGAGGAATATGTAAACATTGGGTATTGCTAAACTCAGTACTAAATTTAGAAACTACTAAGGAATAAAATTTTTTTGACGGTTGTTGATACATAAGAAATTTTGGGGGTCAAAGTTCGAAAAAGTGGTGTTTTTTCAATTTTTGTGTCATATTTCACAATATTTTTTATAGTAAATTATATGAAATGATGAAAAAAATGGTATCTTTATAAAGTCCATTTAGTGACGAGAAAAACAGTGTAAAATATGTGTGGGTTACATAAACGAGTAAGAGGAAAATTTGACGTAAACACTAAGAGCGCAGAAACATAAAAACAGCTGCGGTCACGAACGGACGGATTTGTGTAAAACCGCCCGGTCACTAAGGGGTTAAGTGCTAATACAGAAAGTTCAGTTGGAATAGAGAGGTTGTTGGCGAGTCTCTAATGGCACAGTTGCCAACAGTCCTAGTTTTTCCAGGAACATCTCAGCTTTGTGCTTGGTATTCTGAGAGTTAACTGTCCAAAACTCTGTTCTGAGATTGTAATTTGTGGCGGACGAGTTATGTTTAGAGTCCCAGGACAATTAACCCCACAGGACACTGGGCACAAACCTGGAAAACTGGGACTGATGGGAACCATCATAATGAATAAATGTGGATACTTTGAATTTTAAGGAGGAGTTGAGAAAAGCAAACAACATCCTAAAAATAACAAGTCATGCAAACTACAGAAGGTCAATTTATAGTGACCGACAGCAGAACAATTATTTGAAGCACATGGTGTGCAAAGAAAATACTTTAATATATTCAGGGATTTATATGGACGCTATGTCACCTATTAGGGTGTCTATTAGTAGAGAGGTCTGAGGTAAATGGTTTGCGTCAAATAAAATATTGAATGACTACCCCTTGTTTCAAGCTGTTGGTTCACATATTGAAAACATGCGGAAAGAAGGCCGCTGCATTTATAATTTGCAAGTCCATAAGCGCAGGTACCTACTGGATAAGCGCATGCCACTGTACGACTATAGGGGTTATTAACAAAGTGCTGGCGCTGGAAACACCGGCAAAAATGGCCAGTATTGCAGCACCATGGTTACTTATCTGCACGTTACAGTTGGCAAATAAGGTCACAAACTAAGAAGGACAAAAGAGACATTTCTACGGAATTAGTAAAACAAAAAGAAAAAAATAATTCCTAGGTTACCTGCACGAACGTGCAATAGGCGTGCTGCAGGGAGGCATGGTGGGCTGCAGTGAGGCAGGGTGGGCTGCAGAGTGGACTGCAGGGAGGCAGGGTGGACTGCAGGGAGGCAGGGTGGACTGCAGGGAGGCAGGGTGGACTGCAAAGGTGGCCAGGGCAATAAACTACAATGCTTGTAATGACAGGAAGGACAGCTGATCATCCTCAGACTGCCAGACCAAATCAAAAACAAACAAAAACCTGCTCCCTTGAGGAGGCTAACCAAAGATCTAACTAAAACCACGGGTAGCTAAGGTACTTACCCGCCACAAAACAGCATAAAGATATAAAAGGTGTTGTTTTGGCTTTGGCAGCAATGAGAAATGTCAAATTTATTAGCTACAGGTGTAGCTGCTTCTGATCTTCTTAACCCTATACTCAGGAGAATAGGGCTTTTTCCATCTGCCTGCTAATATATCTGCCCTCAAATTCCCTGCCACATAACTCAATAATATCTAATAATACAAGCAGATAAGATGTACAGTAAGAGTGAAATCTATAAAACCCACCTCTATATCTGGTATATTTGTAAGTCCCATAAAGTAGATGGACAGTAATAAAGTATCACAATTGTCTGTTTAAGGTCAGCGTCAGACGTGCGCGCTATGTGTGCCCATACTGACGTGCTTACTGGCGTCCGTCGCAACGTTTTGATGCTGCAACAGGGCCGGTCACACACTTGTGCACGAAATGCGTGCGCAACAAGCGTTTGTTATCCAAGCCTCTCCGGCAAAGCGCTAGGACGGACGTTGACAGAACTGCAAAGCACGATTCTCCATAGGAGGATCGAGCCTTGCAGCGCTGAGCGCACTGAGTGCGCTCGACGAGGTGGCCCAGACGGGCGTCGAGTGGAAGGAATGTCCACTCTCACGGACATTCTTTCCGCTCTTCAAATACGCTCGTCTGACACTAGCCTAAGGCTAATGTCAGATGAACGCAGTCTGAGCGCCCTCTGTGTGCATGCATAACGGACAGACGTACTGACGGAAGATACTGCAGACACCACACGGTCCGTTTTTCTTGACGGACGTAGAAAAAAAAAGGGAATTATGAGAAATAAAATCAATATGAAAACTGATAAAAATTTGAAAAGGATATGAAAAGCCATTCTGTGCGTCAAGGTGCTGGACGTCGCAAATGCGCTGCGTCTGACATCTCCTCATCACTCACACAGAACGCTACGCGGTCGTGGTGGACGTGGCGCACTCTGCACATCCGTGGTAGTGCTGTTATGTTCTTGCCTAACTTGAGTCCGTTTGTCACGTGCGTTGTGCGTGTGCAGTTCAGTGCGTACGTACTTCGTGTGGGTCTCTATTGTTCATGATTCTATTCTATGACGGACGTTAAACTGTGCGGCAACACGGACGTCATCACTGCGTTCATCTGACATTAGCCTAAAACTTCATGGGCCATATTACATAGTTGGTGCTAACTTAACCAGAGCTGTTGTAAACTTAACAGCTCCATAGGCTATAATGGCTCTGGTAAGTTAACAACAGCTCCGGTTAAGTTAGCACCAGCTTTGTAATAGGGTCCCATGTTGGGTAAGAATGGCATTCTTATAAAATGCTAGTTTTTCCACATCATGGTATGGTCACTGTTACGATGACAAACCGCCATTAAGTCATAGTGGGTTACACTCTCATAACCATATTGGTATGTGGAAATTTCCCTTATTTCAACATCTTCTCACAAAACATGCTTTTGCTCCTTCTGATAACATTTACCCATTAAAGGAATATTTTAACTGACCCGCAGTGTTTGAGAGCTGCCAGCTGCCATGGAAATGGGAGACTGAACATAACTGTGTTTTTATCCCAAATAGTTATTTTGGGCATAATCCAACAAAAAAAATGAACTGGAATGAAGTACTGAGCATTATAAAAAAAAATATGGACAGTGGAAATGAAAGCCTAGGATATAAACGAATTCTGTGTGTGTGTGTGTGTGTGTATACTACTTTGTTGTTATCAATGTGCAGTGTAGCTCTGCATTCCCTCTTAAAGGGACACAGTCAGCTCTACTCCAACCCTGGTGTAAACATAACCAGAGCTGTTGGTTAAAAGTTCCCAGAGCCATTATAGGGCCATATTACATAGCTGGTGCTAACTTAACCAGAGCTGTTGTAAACTTCCCAGAGCCATTATAGCCTATGGAGGTTTTCTTTTCAGTTTACAACAGCTCTGATTAAATTAGCACCAACTTTGTAATACTGCCCATAGTCTGTGGAGTTGATAAGTTTACAACAGCTCTGGTTAAGTTTCCACCAAAGTTGGACTAGGGCCCAATGTTTTTTGAAATTTCCTTGAATTGACGGTATAGGCACTGTGGCCAATCAATGTATAACTGGTGTATTACTGAGGGGTCACAGTGCCCTGAGCATCGTCACCCCTCTCCCTCCAGGGTAACTCTCAAAGAGCTGTTTCAGCCCTGTCAGTGCAGGGGCCTAGCTCCTTAAGCTGAGAAAACCATTATTTCAGAGGAATTTTAGGGTAAATTTTGTTATGGAGATATTTGAATTGTGTGTGTCAATGCAAGGTATTAATGTGTGGAGTATCTGTGTGTTGTAGGAGGCACATCAGTGTATTATGTCCCTGAATGCAGTGATATAGACAATATGTAGATCTGAGATATATCTCTAAACTTTAAGATCTTCTGCTAGACTCCTCTTACCCACTAACACAGGACTGTCAAACTCACGGCCCTCAAGATGTTGATGGCTACACTTCCCAGAATTCTTTCAATGCAAAACATGGCCAAGGAATCATGGGAGTTCTAGTTCAGAAACATCTGAGGGGGCGAGTTTGACAGCCCTGCCTGGAAATATGTCTATCTGCACTTCACCTCCCCTTTCTACCTGCACTGCTTTTCCCACCCATTTTATCTGAATACCTCACTTCCCAGAGCCGGTCTTTTGTCAGGGGTGGCATTTTTGCCACCCTGTCAAAGGCCGCAGCATGGAGCACTCGGCCCGGACAAGGCACGGCCCTTCAGTATGCTGTGTAACCAGGCCTCACCCACCCCTTTGAGTGGGCCGGAGCCAGGCCTCAACCAGGCCTGGCGTCTAACAAGCCCTCCAGCGGGCTGGACAGGCCCGGAGCCAGGCCTCGACCAGGCACTGGAGCCAGGCCTCGACCAGTAACTGGAGCCAGGCCTCGACCAGGCCCTGGAGCCTTGCCCTGCATTCAGGCCTCATCCAGGCCCTGGCGTCCAAAAAGTCCTTCAACGTGCAGACCAGTCCTTCAAGCGTGCGCTGTGCATTGTCCCTGAGGCAGCCTGGACCAAGGCTGTGTGGGTGGGTGTGTCTGTGACTGTGTATGTGTATGTATGTGACAGTGGGCCGGGATATGTGGCGCTCTGTGATGTGCTCATACACACCGCATGTTACTGTGAGCTGTATTGCTGTGGAGCTCTGTGATACACACCGCACGTTACTTTGAGTTTTATTGCTGTGGAGCTCTGTGATATGCTCATACACACTGCATATGTAGGCCGCATTTTTATTTTTTGGGGGGGCAGCAATTCATCCTTGGTTGCAGGCACCACAGTGGCTTGGGCAGGCCCTGTCACTTCCCATCTCACTGTTTCCCTGTTCCCTATTTCCCATCCCCATATAAGTTATGTACCTCACTTCCAGTCCCCTTGTCTTTAGCAAAACCAATCAACACTCCAGAAACCAAATGAAAATGCTCAACTCACCTTCATTCCCATGGTGCAGAATATGGCACAATCCACTGCCTTCTCTCTGTGCTAGAAGAAGGATACTAGGAACAAATAATTCCCAGTGTCCTTCCTCCAGTCCTGTGAAACTGTGTACATACAATGTCACATAGGACTTGATATAAACCACAAACAGCCCCATGAACTGGTAGTGGCTCCCACTTAATATGAATGGGGTTAATAACATAGTGGCTAAGTTGTAATGGGGAGCTGCTAATGGTTAACAGCTCCCGCCAAATTCTGCCGCTTAGCAGCTTCCAATTACCATCTCAGCCAGAATAGGGCTCTTCATTTTTGTGCTTTCCATAGGGAGTTCATGGTAAAGAACATGCAAATTGGCAGTTTGTGATTATTTCAAGTTTTGTACATAATAAATGTAACATGTGTGTTCAGTCTGAAATATGGGCTCCACACGCCTATGCATGTAACATCAGGAGCTGGAGAAATATTTTGAATATGTCACTACTCTCTATTGTGATGCTTTAGTATTCATTTGTAAATTTGTAATAATCATTTTAAATTTAGATATATTTATTGATCAATGAATGCTGTATCTTCATTGATGTCAGACGGACTATTGACGTCAGAATAGTCAAACATTCATGAATAACAATGCTCTTTAATTGTGATTGGAACTTAGAATTGTGGAAACATTTCTGCTCTTCAACTGAGAAGAAGAAGAACGTCCCTGCACTCACAGCCCAGAAACACACAGACCAAGCTTCAATTCCACACTGATCCTCCTGCAAGCAACGTCCCTGTGATCACAGCCCAGAAACACACAGACCAAGCTTCATTTCCACACTGATCCTCCTGCAAGCAACGTCCCTGCAATCACAGCCCAGTTATCCAGATCTCAACACGATGGCCACCATTGCACTCTGCAATATTCTATCATCACAATTGTATTTTGTGTCTGCATTTATTAATTTCTGGCTGATTATCCTCTAAAATCCAGAATTTTTAGATAGTATTTCACCAGTGCCCACCCTCCCCCCATTACAAAGGCGTCTGACACCTAGACACTTACCAGTACTAATTTCCTTTTCACACAGAAACACACAGACCAAGCTTCATTTCCACACTTGGCAGTCCCACCCTCCCTATCTATCCACCCACCCACCCACCCACCCACCCAGGGCCAGCCTCTAATTTCAGGCATTCTTTCCAGCTGTCTCCACTTCTCTCTCTAATTACTCTTACTAATCCCAGGCTTCTGGTCTCTCCCACGCAAGCGCTGCAGTGTTTTTCTGGCCACCAGCTCCCCCTCCCCTCTGCTGGAATTAGGGAACTGCAAGATCCACATACTGCTGCACAATGCGCTCCCTGTCTCTTCTACTCTTTTACTCGGCATTCATCCTAAAATGGAACTCCTGCCTCTGTACCACAAACCTCTCCACTATCTACATCTCTCCCTCTCTTATAAGACATTCCTATTCAGGGAAGCCTACCACCCGACTCACTAATACACCTCACGGCCCCAACCAGTTCATCACTCTCACATTGCAGTCCTCTCCTCCTGTTTCCAATCAGTCCATCACTCCCACCTTGCAGTCCTCTCCTCTTGTTTCCACCACCAACCCTTCTAGATTGTGAGTTCCCACGGGAATAGGGCCTGATCGTTTCCTCATGTATCGGTTTATCAAATGTTGTTCAGTCTCAATGTATTGTAACCCTGTCTATATCATGCCCATTGTTCAGCGCTGCGGAATATGCTGACTCTATATAAATAAAGTATAATAATAAAATAATAATAAATAAAATAAGAAGGTTTGATACATGGTCAGAGCCCTCCTCCAGCAAGTGTACACAGAGGTAATAATACATACTCACCTACTGCACAATACCAGCATGTGAGCTCAGGGGTGATACATACATACTCACTTACTGCACAATACCAGCAAGTGTACTGTACACAGGGGTGATGATACATATATACTCACTTACTGCACAACACAAGATGAGTAGATTAGTGGTAACATCTCTGCTCTACAACCATGTAGAAGCAGGTTCAACCAGGGGTGAAACTACTGGGAGTGCAAAGGGGGCCATGGCGCCTAGGCCCTTGACTCAGCTAGGCCTCTCAGCCACCGGGACCCCCTCCCTGCAAAAAAAGGTTAGGAAAAGTAACAAGTATATAGTTTTTAAAAATATAAATTATGTTAATATCATTTTTATATTAATTGTAAAAGTTTATTTATTTGAATACAATTTTTTTAATATACAGTCAGGTCCAGAAATATTGGGACATCGACACAATTCTAACATCTTTGGCTCTATACACCACCACAATGGATTGGAATGAAACAAACACAATGTTCTTTAACTGCAGACTGTCAGCTTTAATTTGAAGGTATGTACATCCAACTCAGGTGAACGGTGTAGGACTTACAGCAGTTTGCAGATGTGCCTCCCACTTGTTAAGGGACCAAAAGTAATGGGACATTGGCTTCTCAGCTGTTCCATGGCCAGGTGTGTGATATTCCCTCATTACCCCAATTACAACGTGCAGATAAAAGGCCCAGAGTTAATTTCAAGTGTGCTATTTGCATTTGGAATCTGTTGCTGTCAACTCTCAAAATGAGATCCAAAGAGTCTTCACTATCAGTGAAGCAAGCCATCATTAGGATGAAGAAACAAAACAAACCCATCAGAGAGATAGCAAGAACATTAGGCGTGGCCAAAACAACTGTTTGGAACATTCTTAAAAAGAAGGAACGCACCGGTGAGCTCAGCAACACCAAAAGACCCGGGAGACCACGGAAAACAACTGTGGTGGGTGAAGGAAGAATTCTTTCCCTGTTGAAGAAAACACCCTTCACAACAGTTGGCCAGATCAAGAACACTCTCCAGGAGGTAGGTGTATGTGTGTCAAAGTCAACAATCAAGAGAAGACTTCGCCAGAGTAAATACAGAGGGTTCACCACAAGATGTAAACCATTGGTGAGCCTCAAAAACAGGAAGGCCAGATTAGAGTTTGCCAAAAAACACCTAACAAAGCCTTCACAGTTCTGGAACAAGATCCTATGGACAGATGAGACCAAGATCAACTTGTACCAGAGTGATGGGAAGAGAAAAGTATGGAGAAGGAAAGGAACTGCTCATGATCCAAAGCATACCACCTCATCAGTGAAGCATGGTGGTGGTAGTGTCATGGCGTGGGCATGTATGGCTGCCAATGGAACTGGTTCTCTTGTATTTATTGATGATGTGACTGCTGACAAAAGCAGCAGAATGAATTCTGAAGTGTTTCGGGCAATATTATCTGCTCACATTCAGCCAAATGCTGCAGAACTCATTGGACGGCGCTTCACAGTGCAGATGGACAATGACCCAAAACATACTGAAAAAGCAACCAAAGAGTTTTTGAAGGGACAGAAGTGGAATGTTATGCAATGGCCAAGTCAATCACCGGACCTGAATCCCATTGAGCATGCATTTCACTTGCTGAAGACAAAACTAGATTGTGAGTTCCTACTGGAATAGGGCCCTCATCTCCTCCTGTACTGTTTGTCAAATGTTGTTCAATGTATTGTATTGTAACCCTGTATATACTGTGCCTATTGTACAGCGCTGCGGAATATGCTGGCGCTTTATAAATAAAGAATAATAATAATAATAATAAAAACTGAAGGGAAAATGCCCCAAGAACAAGCAGGAACTGAAGACAGTTGCAGTAGAGGCCTGGTAGAGCATCACCAGGGATGAAACCCAGCATCTGGTGATGTCTATGCGTTCCAGACTTCAGGCTGTGATTGACTGCAAAGGATTTGCAACCAAGTATTAAGAAAGGAAAGTTTAATTTATGATTATTATTCTGTCCCATTACCTTTGGTCCCTTAACAAGTGGGAGGCACATCTGCAAACTGCTGTAAGTCCTACACCGTTCACCTGAGTTGGATGTACATACCCTCAAATTAAAGCTGACAGTCTGCAGTTAAAGAACATTGTGTTTGTTTCATTCCAATCCATTGTGGTGGTGTATAGAGCCAAAGATGTTAGAATTGTGTCGATGTCCCAATATTTCTGGACCTGACTGTATTATTTTTTTATTATCTTTTTTTATACTCATTTGTGAGTTTTACTTTGGAGCTCTGTGATATACTCGTACACACTGCACATTACTGTGAGTTTTATTGCTGTGGAGCTCTGTGATACGCTCATATACACCGTACATTACCGGGAGTTTTATTGCTGTGGAGCTCTAAAATTTTGCCAGAAAAAACACAAAAAAACAATAGATAAAAAGACTTTTTGCTGAGGATTAAAAAAAAATAAACGGGGCGTGGCTAGACACCCGACCAAGGTGGCCGCAGATTAGTGGAGCTCCTGACTGACCGGAGAGACCGCAGCACATATTGCGCTACCACCACGATATGGTCCGAGGTAAACGGCGTGACACGGAACCTAAACCCGCTGGGACCCCGTCCAGGATGCGCTCTGCCCGTCTGGAGATGTTTTTTAAGCCTCAAGACGCTCCCTCTCCCAGCGCTCAGACCTCTAAGATGGCAGCTCCCCCGGCCGAATATTCCCTGCCTGAGCTAGGCGCCGCCACGCAGCGCATCGAGAAATTCCTGGCTGACATGCCCACGCGGGTGGACATTCGGGGAATGATCTCGGACATACGAGACTCCCTACAGCAAGACATCACCGCTGTCCGAACAGAGGTGGCCTCCGTGGAGACTAGAGTGGTGGATCTCGAACAGGCGGCAACACGTGCAGCTGAAACAGGGCCTGAAACCCTAACTGCGCCACCTATCATCTCGGGAATCTGGAGGCGCTTGGACGACCTTGATAATAGGTCCCGGCGCCAAAACTTACGGATCAGGGGGGTACCCGAGTCAGAGACAGCCGTCCGCTTCTACCTGGTAGGCCTATATAATTTTTTACTGGACGCTAAGGTAGTGGTCCCCACTGACTTGGCCAGGGCACACAGGGCTCTTCGCCCCCCTCCGGACACACAATCAGCACCTCCCAGAGACATTGTCTGTTTTTTTAATGCATTTATGCTCAAAGATCGCATTTACGCAGCAGCACGTGCGCAACAATCATGGGATTATAATGGAGCTAAAATCGAAATCTTTAATGATCTCTCCCCGACTACTCTACAAGCAAGACGTGCTCTCCGTCCGATCACACAACTGCTGCAGGAAAAACAGATTCCTTATAGATGGGGTTTCCCTCTCTCACTCTCGGTGCACCATGGGAATGGGAACCTTGTTATACGCTCCCCGGATGATGTCTCATTTTTTCTCCACTCCCTGGAGCTCCCAGACATGCCCATTCAGAACTGGGAGACATTTGTGTTTCGACCCCCTGCTCCGCCGCTTTCACAACGTCACCGTCCACGCCAGACCAGGCGGCTTTCAGGTGATTTGATCCTGAATGGGAATGGAGACTGAGAACCCTGGAGGTAGCTTCATCGGATTTCTACACTGTCGGTGATGTCAGTATGGTCGCCTTTTTATCTAAAGTTACGTGGCCTGTTGCTACCCCCTTTTCCCCCAAGTACTGCACTCTAAACTTTGTCCTTCTTTCTGATTATGGGGGTGGGGAGTAGACGCTGAGGGGAACTTATCATAGTCCGCCTGACGGGATTTGGCACTCTTTTGCTGTCTGCTTTGTTCAGGACACCTACGTTTGTTTTTGGCGGGGTTTGCGGGGGGTGGGGGGGCCCTGGGGGGGCCCGTCTGTGTTATTGTCTCTATTTGTTGTTGCAGTTGCCCGGGCTCTATGGAGTCGTTCTTGTGCTCCGGAACACTATGTCCGGGGTCTCTGACCTGAGTTTGGGTGATTGTATCCTGATGCTGGGGGGGCGGGGGTACTTCAAATAATGTCTGTGATACTCCGTGCTTTTACCTGTGTCCCTCTCCCTTCCCCCGCCTCTCCTTCCCCCGCCTCTCCTTTTCCTTTTTCTGGGCGTGGCCGGGCCTCCCTCGCCTCCCCTCCTCTGCTCCCCTCCGCTCTACTATACCGCTCTTATTATTGTTTGCTCAAATGAAGACCCACGCGGCACGGGCGCGTGGCTCGCCGGGTTGATGTACTGTTTATAGTTTTCACAAGTTTCCTAGTTCGCATATTTTTAGACTACTCAGTATTGTTCGGTTCCTAAGGTTATGCTCCGCGATCTACTACTAAAGCCATTACTTGGTTTTGAGGTCAGCCACCTCTACACTGCGTTCTTTCTGTTAATTGTTACATCTTGTTTTGTACAAAATACCTACTTATCTAGGTTTGGTTGTGTTGCTAGCCACGACACACCCCTGACGAAGCTCGGTGTATAACACCCAAGGGTTGCTCAGAGTTTGACTACGGTCTCCCCTGAGAACCGGCCCTTGGCACACCAATACTTCATTGACTACGCTATTGCCTGTCCTTTAGCGTCTTTCTTCTTCTACATTCCCCTCCGGCTCTTATTGAGTCAATTATTTTCTTTCTCTCTTTCTCCCTCCCCTTGGGGCGACTCCTCATTTGTTCTTTCTTCACTCTTCTTCTCTCTGCCTTATATATATAGAACATATATAATTTTTTTATTTTTTTTATTGTCACTTTCCCCTTTTCCCCTCTCCCCTGATCTCCAATCCAGCCCCATCTCACAACCATGTATGCTCCTGGTACACTTCACCTGGTCACATATAACGTAAAAGGCTTGAACGGCCCTGAGAAACAGAGGAAGATACTGCGGGACCTCCGGGCACAGAGGGCTTCGGTTGCGTTTCTTCAGGAGACCCACTTCAGGCTTGATGCCGCTCCGCCCCTTCGGGATGGCTTCTATCCCACGGGGTATTTTAGTGATTACAGAAGAATTACGGTAAGAAACGTGGGGTGGCTCTTCTATTCTCACGCGACGTTCCTTTCAGGGAAAAGGAAATCAGACGAGACCCAGAGGGACGATTCCTTTTTGTTAAAGGTTACATTGCGGAAACTTTATATACATTTGCCTCACTATACCTCCCAAACTCGGCTCAACACCGCAGCTTGGCTTCTATTCTGAGGAACCTTTTGGAATTTCAGGAAGGTGTTCTCATTGTAGCAGGAGACTGCAACGCATCCCTGGATCCCAAAAGGGACACTTCAGTCGGCACGTCGTCGCTGCCCCGTAGTCTTCTTTCCCACATTCGCCGTACTTTGGATTCCCATCAACTGGTGGACGTGTGGAGAGCGTTTCATGGAAGCGAACGTGATTACACGTACTACTCTAACGTCCACTCCTACTCGAGAATCGATTATATATTTATGCAGCAGCATCAGATACGTTTCGTTCGGTCATCAGATATTCTCACAAAGATGTGGTCTGACCACTCCCCTGTCTCCGTACATGTCCTTTCTCCATTAAGCGTACCGCGCGAAAGGACGTGGAGATTGAATTTAAATTTGTTAGCCGACCCCGGACTCCTAGAAGAATTGAAACAACTGCTTACCTATTATTTCCACGATAATCTGACCTCCGAAGTCCCTGTCCCCACAGTCTGGGAAGCACATAAGGCAGTTATCAGGGGTTTTTTAGTCAGCAAAGGTACTGCGGCGAAGAAACTACACCAATCGCAAATGACTGACCTCTTTCAGGCGGTCCGAGACCTTGAAACCCAACACGCAGGGAATGGTGATCCGCTTATCTATCAAACCCTGCTGAAGGCTCGATTAGACCTCACCGCCTGTCTCTCGTCTGACCTTAAATTGATGGCCGCTAAAACGAATGCCCTCTTCGCCCTTCAGGAGAACAAGCCGGGCAAGCTTTTGGCTCGTCTATTACGTTCTAGACGCGAGAAGGCCTATATTCCCCGCCTTCGCATGCCTACAGGCCAGATCATGGTGAGTCCTGACCAAGTTGCGGAAACTCTGCGTTCGTTCTTCGTGTCTTTATACTCTGTCCAGGACACGCAATACTCCACGCTGAACCCGGCTGATATATCGGATTATTTATTACGTCACGTTAAAAGCACACTCTCGGAGGCCGGGGCTCTAGAGCTTGGTGCCCCAATACTCGCTGAGGAATTGGCTTCCGCCCTCTCCAACTGTAAACCCAATAAATGCCCAGGACCGGATGGACTGCCGGCTGAGTATTATGAATTTTGTAAGCAAAATCTCCTTCCACATATGTTGGCGGCTTTCAATTCGCTACTGAAAGGCGGTAATCTCCATCCTAGCACACTGGCAGCGACCATTTCCCTGATCCCAAAACCAGGGAAGGACTTACTGCTCAGCTCCAGTTACCATCCTATCTCCCTTCTCAATGCAGATGTGAAGCTCCTTGCACGAGTACTGGCCACTAGACTCCAAAAACACCTGCCTGGGCTAGTGGTCTCAGACCAGGTCGGCTTTGTACCAGGGAGGGAGGCTAAAGACGCAACCACAAGAGTGATCGACGCTATCGCCCTGGCACAACGGGACTCAGTTCCGTTGCTGCTTCTTTCAACGGACGCCGAGAAGGCGTTTGATAGGGTCTTGTGGCCCTATCTGCACCTCGCACTGGAGAGATTCGGATTAGGGTCCGGCTTCTTGAAGTGGATTGCGGCACTGTATTCTGCTCCGACAGCCAGAATCAGGGTGAATGGTGCTCTGACCCCTAGTTTCCCGATATTGAATGGCACACGTCAAGGATGTTCCCTTTCCCCCCTCCTTTTTGCCTTGGCCCTGGAGCCTTTGCTGACCTCGATCCGTGACAACCCGGATATCATCGGAATTAGAGGATATACCTCCCAACATAAGGTCTCGGCTTATGCCGATGACCTTATGTTTATGATAACGAACCCAAGGACCACTATGCCAGCAGTGGTCCAGGAATTTCAAACATATGGACAGTTTGCGGGCTTAGCAATAAATGATGACAAGTCTGAAATACTCAATGTTAACCTTGCGAAGAAGGAAGTGTTGTCCCTACGCCGACTGTTTAAATTCAGATGGTGTAATGAGAAGCTTAAATATTTGGGGATTTGGCTTTGCCCAGACATTGGCCGCATTTCGGCCCTGAACTATGACCATTTATTAGCTGACATTAGCCGTGACTTGGAGGTCTGGTCCCCGAAATATATCTCCTGGCTGGGCCGAGTTGGAGTCTTAAAGATGAATATCCTCCCTCGTATTTTGTATCTCATGCAGACTCTGCCGTAACCTTTACCCGGGGTTTTTTTTGAGTCGACTCCACAAACTTTTCCTCTCTTTCATATGGACGGCGATGCATCCCCGCGTGAAGTTTTTGGTGTTGTGTAGGCCGACCAAACAAGGCGGACTGGCCCTACCAGACATCCGTCTGTATTTTTATGCCTCTATATTAACCAGAATTGTAGATTGGATGGCAGCAGATTCGGGAAAAAAGTGGCTGGACCTTGAAAGTGCCTTGGCGGGAAGACCAATTTGGACACTACCCTGGCTTTTGCCGACTCACTTACCTCCGGACTGTCGACTGGTCCCAACAATTGGATGCACTCTCCGACTTTGGCAAAAACTGAGAGTTTCCTACTCACTGTCCTCTTTCCCAGCCCCTTTGCTGCCGATCTCACACAACCCGGCGCTACCAAGTGGGGTGCTTCCCTCATTGCGGAACAGATTTACTACCGACACAGGCTTAATTGCCCGTCATGTCCTGGAGGCTGGAGATTTTAAAGACATACCCACGCCGGAAGGTTTTCTCCTCCCTCCCTACTGGAGCGCTTTAATTATCAATAGATTCGCCACTTCCTCCTTTCCCTACCAACCGGCACCCACTTGACGAGGTCCCTTACATCTTTTGAGACCTTCTGTTTGACGAAAGAGCCCCTGTTTAGGAGCCTCTCAACGCTATACCGCCTCTTACAGTCTGTTGAGGACGATCTGCCGCCCTATGTGCATAGATGGGAAGCATATCTTGGTGAAGAGATTTCAACCCTTTCCTGGACAAAGACGTTCACCCTCATACACTATGGCTCCCCCATTACAAAACTGAGAGAAACTTCCTATAAGTTGACGGCTTTGTGGTATACCACTCCTAAATGGATTGCCAGATTTTCCCCGGATGCCTCGCCTCTATGTTGGCGCTGTTTATGAGAGGAGGGCTCGTACCTGCATCTTTGGTGGCAATGCTCCGGCATAGCCGTCCAGACTTTGATCTGCCATGTCACGGATGTTACTCTGGAGCTTGAGCCCAGGGTCTTCCTTCTCAGTGAACTGTCCTACTCACTCAAAACGCTGAAGAAGTCTATTATCCTGAGAATACTGTTGGCAACGAGAGCATTGATCCCTGCACATTGGCGAAGTTCCACGACCCCATCGGCTAGGGAACTGGCAACCAAAGTGGAGTTGATTCGGTCTTACGAAACGAACAATCTCCCACCAGAGCGTTTTACGGACGTATTCAACGCTACCTGGTTTCATTGGAGTGCATTCCTCTCCTCCTCAGCATTTACTGTTTGGCTGGGGAAAGCCCCGCCAAAACACTGGAGGAACCGGGGTAGGTGCGTCGGTCTGTTGCCTCTGTGCCCGGGGGTCCCTGACAGTTGACTGATGGCCTCCGACTAACGTCAGTATTCAATGAAAACACCTTTCGTTCACACAAATAACACTTCTTCCCCTCCCCCCCCCTATTCCCTTTTTTTTTTTTCTCTCTCTCTCTCTCCTCCTCTCTCCCTCTCTCGCCCCAAGGAGGGAGACATCACTCTGTACCTCCCCTACTCTACTCGTGTTCTATCACATCGTTTATCTACTTTCTTACTTTCTTTACGCTTACTTACATACCATTTAGACGAAATAGCAATCAACGACCCAGCTCTGAAGCATTTTCTACCTAGCATACTCTACCCTACCCTACAGGAAGCTGCTTTTTATATGTACAATCTCTATACTTGACCACAAAGGGAACCTATTTGAGACACAAATACGGTTTTTCCCCCATATTTGCAACACCCAATAGCTACAACAGTTGCTTAGACAATCGGCAGATCCAGATGCCCTGTAACACTCCTCATTCACTCAGCACGATCGGAATATTACGGTTCTATTATTAAGACTGTATTACTTCTACGTTTTTGTGACGCTACTTGGATCTGTATTGTGCAACATAAGACTTGCTGTATTGATATACTTATTCGTCAATGTTTTGTTATATTGTGCCTTTACCTTTAATAAAAAAAAAATCATGGAAAAAAAATAATAAATAAACTGTTGAATAAAAATTAAATGAAAATATTGTTTTACATTGAATCCATTGGGCTTCGCACTCAATCACTTTTCTATGGGATAATTTCCCTGCCGCGGCACGATGGTTTAACTATACAATTCATCTTTTTCATGTAAATTGTACCTGTCACGGAACGGACATGAGAGCTCTTTTCAGCGAGCCACAGGACTAAAGACAGAACCCTTTTTAAAGACCATTTTTCCTGTTTTCGTTTTGCGTGTGAGCCTATGGACCTCTTATTTTATTGCTAGATGTGGTTTTATTGGTGTAATGTAATAAAAATGTACCCTGTATGATGTGACTGTAAAAGTATGAAAGAAACCGTTTGTATGTGTTTTTCCCCGTTGCCATTTTGCTCATCCCAGCATGGTTTCACAGAACAAAGGATCTCATGCCCCAAGATGGAGGATGCAGCGGGCCAGAGGATTGGAGGCTTTTCCAAGACCTCATCTGCCTAATCCCCTGGACAATGGGAAGGCTGAAAGGGACCTGATAGGGAACAGCAGGCTGGGAAAGGAGCCAATCAGTGCTGGTTGTGTGGGTGGGGGAGTTGGTAATCTGTTTGTGTGAAGTTGTATAAATGACCCTCTTGAAACCCATAAAGTTCAGTTCACTGTTTTAAAGCATACAGCCACGTCTGGTGTCTTCATTTCAGAGCTACAATCACTATTGCAGGAGACACTCAGTGGTCTCCTGCATCACCACTCAACCCAGGAATGGGATCCCCAAGGCAACACCGCACCATCTCTCCAGACACCGGACCAACGCCATTTCATCCTCCAGGCCGCTCGAGACGCCGAGTGCCGTGCCACTCGGTAGTCGGGCCGGACGCCATCAAAGGGGGGGGGTCAGATAGAGCAGGACCGCAGGCAGACTTCCATCCCGTCACATTGGTGGCAAGCGGTGAGGATAGGCTCTCTGAACCCCCAGAAAAAGCACTCAGCATGGCAGGGTACGCCAACTACAAAAAAGACACCCTGCGGGGCATCCTGGAGAGCCGAGGAGGCACCCCGGGCTCAAAAAGTAAGGCCGCAAAAAGGACTGAATACCCTGCCCCTGAACCCTACCCCATAGAACCCTGGTTCGAGGTTGACAGCTTGACTGGAGCTTCATCCAGGGAATCTACACCCCCCAGCGATACTTCTTTTTGGACTTACAGCTCGCCTGGAGTTTTAATTGAGGAACCCTAAGATGGAGGCTTACAGCCCGCCTGGAGCTGCATCCGAGGACGCCACACCCCACATCGAGTGGTGGTGCCACTGTTCCAGCACCCTCGCAGACACGAGGGCTGAATTCACGAGAAGGCTACAGGAGGGCCTGGATCGGTATCATGGATCTACAGTTGAGCCCTCTGGGCCCGAGTGGCGGGACGAGATCCGCCAAGAACTGTGGTATGAGGCACTGTACCATGAAAGGGACTACCATGGTGTCAATGTTCCCTCCGACGCTGCCATCTACCAAGTGCAGTACAATGCCAGAGCAGCATTCCTGAAAGGCCGACCCCCAGAGGAGTGGGAGGCAGAGCTCCAATACCTGGTTCAGCAGGAGATCGCACTGGACGCCGCTTACCGGGCGTCCCAGTGGAAACCGTTTGTATGTGTTTTTCCCCGTCACCATTTTGCTCATCCCAGCATGGTTTCACAGAACAAAGGATCTCATGCCCCAAGATGGAGGATGCAGCGGGCCAGAGGATTGGAGGCTTTTCCAAGACCTCATCTGCCTAATCTCCTGGACAATGGGGGAGCCTGAAAGGGACCTGATAGGGAACAGGAGGCTGGGAAAGGAGCCAATCAGTGCTGGTTGTGTGGGTGGGGGAGTTGGTAATCTGTTTGTGTGAAGTTGTATAAATGACCCTCTTGAAACCCATAAAGTTCAGTTCACTGTTTTAAAGCATACAGCCACGTCTGGTGTCTTCATTTCAGAGCTACAATCACTATTGCAGGAGACACTCAGTGGTCTCCTGCATCACCACTCAACCCAGGAACGGGATCCCCAAGGCAACACCGCACCATCTCTCCAGACGCCAGACCTACGCCATTTCATCCTCCAGGCCGCTCGAGATGCCGAGTGCCGTGCCACTCGGTAGTCGGGCCGGACGCCATCAAAGGGGGGGGTGTCAGATAGAGCAGGACCGCAGGCGGACTTCCATCCCGTCACAGTACCAGATCGTCCGATTTCATCTGACCAATCCCATGCAAAGTGAAAAGATCGCTAATCTGTTGTAGTTGCATAAATCCATCTGAAATCGTCCGATGGTGGTCTGATGCAGTGGAAGAGGGCTGATTCACCAGCATGTTATGGGATCGGTCGGATGATCGCATAAATACGGTGCCAGTGGACGTTCAGCCTTATATGAGTTTTAGCAGTACTCAACAAGAACACATCTAAAGCCAGTTATACTGAATTTTTTTTTATTTATCTTATTTTTTTTGCTGATTATGAAGTTGTTTACTTTTCTTATTCATGGAATCCCATGGGCATTAAAGAAGCTGAACATAAGAAATAACGTCACAATCTGTTCTTGTTTCCAGCCAATTTTTTTTCATATAAAACAATACAGACACCAATTAATAATGAAAACTGCGTTAAAAAAACAGCGAACCCACTTTACATGTGGCAGGGAGCGTGATGGACATGGTGTATTGTTGACTAACAGAACTAACCATATGAATATAAAGATAAAAATAATATTAATCTCACCAAACGCTGTACAATGCGTGCCATGTCTGTTGGATGCAGCCAGTGAGGAAAGGGTAATATATTAATCTAGAAGAAATATACATGTGTCTCTGAGTGTCATGTTCATCTCCTCAATTCCTAGAAGACGAAGGAGACAAGCTCTGGTTACAATCAGTTTCCCTTATGTCTGATGGGAAAAGACAATGCAAAGCAGCTGGAAATTAAAGGACTTTCCACTGGATTTTTTTTAATGTAAGTCTTAATAAATCCTGTATGTTAAAATAAGCATTTAGTAAATTAAATCATGTACTTGTGTTCTGTGTACAAGAAGTTAATCCAATTATTTCAGGAGCTTGCTGTCTCTGCAAGACGTGCTCTTTCTGGTTCACAGCAGAGGTAGGAGTTTGTGATGCTTTGTGCAGTGTTGAGGAGCAGGTGTTGAGGGAACACAAAGGGGGTTATTCAGAGAGCACCGAAATGTCACCGACATTTTCACACAATATTCATCACCCCCATAAATAAGATTAAGTGAGAAACAGGGGATGCGTCAAGGTGGTGGGTATGATATAAGGAGGCGTTAAGGTATTATTGGACAAAGGAGATCTCCTTATTAGGGATGATCTGTTCGGGTTCGGAAGGTTCGGAGTTCGACCCGAACTTTGGCAGTTCTAAAGTTCGCGAATTTTGAACTTTTTGGGCGTGTTCGGTTCGGGTTCGAAAAAAAAAAGAAATTTTGAAAAAAGTATAGAAAATGCTTAAAAAAATACTGAAAAATCTAGAAATAAAGAGACTCTTTACTGCAGAATATTATAAGCAACGGTTTATTAGATATTGAATTAAAAACTAATGTGTACGTGGAGAGATTATCAACTCTAAATGACCTCTGTTCACAAACGGGCATAACACCAGGTGTTTTTAGTCTGGTAATCAATTTGATACATTGTACAATATACTGAGGGTGGGGTGGTGTCTGCTTCTGATTGAGATTTGAGAATTAATTTCCCTAAAACATCCTAATATGCTGCATTTAACTGGTGTTCGAAAAAAATCTAAAGCAATGTTATTTTTCACCTCGGGATTAAACATTCACAGGGTTATTCACAGAGCGGTGAAAAGCAGGAGAATAACTGGAGAAGTGAAAATTCTAGGTCAAAATAGCCAAACCAGAAAAATTCTCCCATTTATCTCACTTTCCAAATCGGCTATTTGGTCTAGATTGTTCTTTTCTCTTGCCAGTTCTCCTGGCTTTCACCTCTCTCTCAGGGTTGTTCAGAGAAAGGTGAAAACCAGGAGAATGGCAGGAAAAGAGAACAATCTGGACCAAATAGCCGATTTGGAAAGTGAGATAAGGCTAGGGTCAGACTAACGCATTTTTCGCAGCGACCGTCAAAAAGTGCGTCCGAACGCATTGCCATATTTTTTCACGGATTGCGCGAAAACGGTCATACGATGCGCAGTTTTGTGAGTGATCTTTTACGGATCCAAACCAGGAAACTTTGGGTGTCTGGACGTTATGTTGGTCGGACATGAGCAGGGTCTGACTTCTCCAAATAACGCACACACGCCGCTAGTGGACGCAGCGCACTCTGTACGTCCGTACTAGCGGTTCTGCGTTCTCGAAAAAATGCGTTCATTTTCCACTTGCGTTGCGCAGCCGGACTTTCGTGCGACCGTACTTCGTATATTGGCCGTCATTGCCCGTCATTTGCTGCTAGTGTGGCCATGATTAAGTGCACCTAAACGCACGTTAAAAATTCGCTAGTCTGACCCTAGCCTAAATGGGAGAATTTTTCTGGTTTGGCTATTTTGACCTAGAATTTTCCATTCTCCAGTCATTCTCCTGCTCTTCACCGCTCTCTGAATAACCCTGACAGGGTTATTCAGAGAAAGGTGAAACTCAGGAGAATGACTGGAGAATGGAAAATTCTAGGTCAAAATAGCCGAACCAGAAAAATTCTCCCAGTTATCTCACTTTCCAAATCGGCTATTTGGTCTAGAACTTTCCATTCTCCAGTCATTCTCCTGCTTTTCGCCGCCAAAAAATAAGTAAACTTTTTCTACGTGTCCGAAAATGTCTCCTCTTTTCAGACAGGCTGCTGCCCCAAGCAGTTGTTTATGGATAGATTAAAGGAAAAGCATTTACCGTCATTTGAAATGTCACTTTTTGGTTTTTACATATTTCTATACATCCTAGAAATACGCCACTTCACAGGCAGGTTATGGTGACCTCCTAGGCACGATATTTGAAGGAATTTTTCATTTTTATTTTTAACCCTTATTTCATGGAAAACTCACTGTCCCTTTAAAAACTTTTTTTTTAAACTTTTTGTCTTTGTTTCCTGTCCCCCAGGGCACTACCCGGACCCCCATACACTTTTTATGGCAAATATGTAGCATATATGCCCTCTTGGAGGGCACTCCAAAAAACCGAATTTTCAGCCCCATTGACTTGCATGGGGGTTCGGGTTCGGTCCCGAACAAATGGGAAGTTCGGGTTCGGGCTCAAACCGAACTCGGGGAGTGTTCGGCTCATCCCTACTCCTCATCACAAGTGGGGTAAATGATGGAGAAAGATATTAGTGGTAGGGTAATGGGAAATAGAGGTCGTAACTGGTGGGGAGACATGAGGGGGGGTCAGAAAAATGTTGTTGTTTTTTTCCCCACTCTTCCATCCTTGTAGGGAAATGGTAAACAATGAGAATGGGAAGGGGACGTTTGAAAGGAACTAACCTATGGGGCAGCAGATAAGATAAATCCAGCCTTGAGCATTACTTTTAAATATTTCATACACCCTTATAAAGGATGGGGTAGGGTTTAAGGGTTTGGCTGCAAAAAGGCTGTTCATTTGCAGTTGCCCCTAGCCCTACTCTTCTTGTAGTGCCCCCTTAACCATATGTTCGCTCTGTTTCACAACGCTACATTTTTAATTCATTCATCTGGAAACAGTGTGGTTGTTACACTGCAAAAGATCGATAAATAACAGATACAGTTGTGCTCATAAGTTTACATACACCGGCAGAATGTATGATTTGGCCATTTTTCAATAATATGAATGATAACACAAAAACATTTCTTTCACTCATGGTTAGTGTTTGGCTGAAGCCATTTATTAGCAATCAAGTGTGTTTACTCTTTTTAAATCATAATTAGGGATGAGCCGAACACCCCCGAGTTCGGTTCGCATTCAAACTCGAACTTTGCAAAAGTTCAAACTCGAACATGAACTCAATACAAGTCAATGGGACTCAAAGTTCGATTTTTAGAGTGCCCTCCAAGAGGGCATATATGCTAGATATTTGCCACAAAAGGTGTAGGGGGGTCCGGGTAGTGCCCTGGGGGACAGGAAACAAGGACAAAAAGTTAAAAAAACACGTTTTTAAAGGGAAATATTTGCCCCAGCTCATATGGGTATATTTGCCCCCAGATCGCATGTGGATATATTTGCCCCCAACTCATGGATATATTTGCCCCCAGATCACATGTGGACATACACTATATTGCCAAAAGTATTCGCTCACCTGCCTTGACTCGCATATGGATGGGTGAGCGAATACTTTTGGCAATATAGTGTATTTGCCCCCAACTCATGGATATATTTGCCCCCAGATTTCATGGGTATATATTGCCCCAGCTGATATGGAGATATTTGCCCCCAGTTCACATATGGATATATCTGCCACCAGCTCTCACCTGCTGCCAGGCCCCCCAGGCTCCGCCGGCGTTCCTCATGGTGGCGAGCGGCCGCTGACATGATGCAGCTTTGCCGCTCGCCGGGCGGGAACCACATGACCAGTGCAGCCGCGTTATCGCGAGATCGCGCGTGGCACTGGTCAGGTGGTTCGGCTCCTAGCGCTGCGCCGGGTCTCCCCAGCCGACCAAGATGGCGGCGCTCGGACCGGGTATTTGCGCCCCCACAAACTGGCAGGAAGCCAGATAGTAAGGCGGCCGCCTGTGCCACCTTATGCTAGCGCCGGCCCTGGCCCGTCAATGCTGGGAGATCGCCTGGAAGGGAGGGAGGATCCGTTCGGATCCCTCTCCCTCCCGATCGGGAGGTCCCACAAAAAAAAGCCAGGCACCGCTTAAAGGGGGTGAGTCTCCCCTTTTAAGCGGTGCTTGGCTTTAACCCCTTAGGCACCGAGTCGCACTTCAGCACCTTGCGGCGCCGAAGTGCGGCCTGGCTCCGGTGGGGGCCGCCATCCAAGATGGCGGCTCCACCCCCGGGTCCCCCCATAGCGTGAGGACGTCAGATAGCTGGGGAACCCCTAGCTGCCTGGAATCCCCTGGTGGAGATAGGGGGTTCATTCAATTATAATGTGAACAATGATGCTGCACTAATGATTTTTTTCTATGGTGTGCGTTTGCTAAAAATCACATAATTCCCCCCAAAAAATTTAATAAGTCCCCATTTCTAATTTTTGTACAAGCACACCCCATAGAAAATATAACCGCAAATGTTCATGTGATAAAAGGTGAAAAAAAACACTTTAAACGCTGCAGATGATTAAAAATTCAAGTTTTATTGCATTTTTTGTTATAATATACAGGCAGAACAGGACGTATACATATAAAAATGATATATTATGAATCTACCAAGTCTGCCGGAAAGAACGATATATATAATATGTCTGGGTCGTATAATAAAATGTGGCTTCAAATCGCGTTTAAACATGATGAGCGAAAGCGGTAAAAATTAGCTCAGCACACAGGGTGAAATGCCTCAGCAGTGAAAGGGTTAAAGGAACAGTGAGTTTTCCATAAAACAAGGGTTAAAAATAAAAACGAAAAATTCCTTCAAATATCGTGCCTAGGAGGTCCCATAACCTGCCCGTGAAGTGGCGAATTTGTAGAATGTATGGAAACATCGCCATCACAGCACAGACCCACACACGACACCTGGCACCTCCAGTCTGCATACAATGTATCAAATTCATGAGACGGACTAATTAGAAGCACATGTTATTTCCAAACACTAATTAAACACCTGTTGTTTACGCCGTTTGAGAGCACAGGTCATTTAGAGGTGAGAATCTTTGCACCTAGACATTATTTTTTAATTCAATATCTAATAAACCGTTGCTTATAAAATATTCTGCAGTAAAGAGTCTCTTTATTTCTAGATTTTTAGTATTTTTTAAGCATTTTTTATACTTTTTTCACAAATTTTTTTTTCGAACTCGAACCGAACACGCCAAAAAGTTTGAACTTTGCGAACTTGCGAACGGCCAAAGTTTGAATCGAACTCCGAACTGATCGAACTGAACAGCTCATCCCTAATCATAATGACAACAGAAACTACCCAAATGACCCTGATCAAAGTATACATACCCTGGTGATTTTGGCCTCATAACATTCACACAAGTTGACACAAACGGGTTTGAATGGCCATTAAAGGTAACCATCCTCACTTGTGATCTGTTTGCTTGTAATAAGTGCGTGTGTATAAAAGGTCAATGAGTTTCTGGACTCCTGACAGACCATTGCATCTTTCATGCAGTGCTGCACTGGTGTTTCTGGATCTGAGTCATGGGGGAAGCAAAAGAATTGTCAAAGGATCTGCGGGAAATGGTAGTTGAACTGTATAAAACAGGAAAGGGATATAAAAAGATATCAAAGGAATTGAGAATCAGCCAATCAGCAGTGTTCACACTCTAATTAAGAAGTGGAAAATGAGGGGTTCTGTTGAACCCAAACCACGCTCAGGTAGACCAACTAAAATTTCAGCCACAACTGCCAAGAAAATTGTTTGTGATGCAAAGAAAAACCCACAAATAACTTCAGTTGAAATACAGGACCTTCTGAAAACATGTGGCGTGGCTGTTTCAAGATGAACAATAAGGAGGCACTTGAAGAAAGATGGGCTGCATGGTTGAGTCGCCAGAAAAAAGCCATTACTACGCAAATGCCACAAAGTATCCCTCTTACAATATGCCAAACAGCACAGAGACAAGCCTCCAACCTTCTGGCACAAAGTCATTTGGACTGATGAGACCAAAATTGAACTTTTGGAAAACATGGCTGATCTAGCAACTCTAGCTAAGTTCCTGTGCCGATTCCTTTTCCTGCAGTCCTGCTATGTGAATTACATCATCTACTTACAACAGTGTTTCCCAAACCTCTCCTCGGGACCCTCAACCAGGCCAGATTTTGCAGATCACCTTGGGGAAAAGCAGACTGAATCCTGCAATCACTAAGCAGCAAATCATATCCCCTGTGCTGTGCTTCACATATCCTGCAAATCTGGCGAGGCGGAGGGTCCTGAGGACAGGTTTGGGAACACTGACTTACAAAATAATTGATGGCAGAAGCTGGATTTGGTGAGGGGGTATAGCTGGTATCTGCATGTGTGAGGTCAAGGAGGGAGAAGTCCATATAGACTCTTCTTTGTAATAAGAATGACTTGCAAATGGTAGAAAATGTATTTAAATTACAAAATGCTTTTTATACACATATATAATTATAATTCTAACTTCATGTAGGAAACATTCAAAAGTGACACTTTGACTCCTTCATTACCATGATAGTGTTTCAGCAGCAGACACTGCAGCCTGAGATCGTGTTGATATAATCAGGAGCTGTGCTGTATCAAGACAAACTAAATTTGATTGTTGCAAATGGTTTTTGAATTCGGCTTCCACATCATGCCCTTAAGGTTATAGCACTGTGGGAACGATAACAAAGGTGCTAGCATTTTTAAACCCATCTGGGGAGTGTGTATAAATGACATCTCACCAGCTGTTTCTGCAAAGAGATCAGAAATGTAGTAACTCCAGTTGACCAGTAAATGGCGCCACCTGCTTGCCAAATAGATCATTACAGTAAGGAATACACTGGGAAAATTGCCAAAGACTTCTTACAGTACAATTAATTAGAAATGATTTTCCAAAAAAATAAACACTGGTTCTTGACAGTATTTTTTTTTAATGGAAAATCACTTTGTTGGGAAGAGGTTAATGAATTACTCCCACTCTATTCACTAAAAAACTAGTAATCTTTACGCTGTTTTCATTTGGACAAAGCTGCTTGTCACCTCTTTGTCTATTTCCATTTAGCAGCCAGGTCACAGGTAACCCATTTTAACAAACAAACAGACCAAACCACGTGGATCCCTCGTGCTGAATCCGCACTGACAGAGGGAACATGTACTTAATTGATATTGACAAGTTCCATGTGACTCCTTCTGTGATAAATTCATTTTCCAGAAAGCATTGCACGTGGGGTCTGATAGTATGTCCATGTCCTATGATGCATCTGGTAAACATCAGATAAAAATGACTGGCATGACACAACAACCTGGGGTTTAATGGAAAGTACACTTGAAAACCAGAAAAATTCTCCCATTTATCTAATTTTGCAAATTGGCTATTTTGATTTACAGGGTTATTCAAAGAGAATCGAAAAGTCACCGTACGTTCGGTGACTTTTCATTTGCTTCAATTCAGTGATCCTATTTCGGCGACCCTGCGGTGTATTCAGCAAGCACCACAGGGTCCCCGAAGTGCAAGGAAAATCCGCCGCAAACCCAACGAACACTCACCACCAACCCGCCGAACACTCACCGCAGAACAGTTGGATTAACCCTGCCGAACACGCCGGAGGAACCCGAGCAGCCACCGATCAGAGCGCAGAGCAGCCGCCGGAAAAACCCGACACCGCAGACGAATGGAGTGAAAAAAAAAACAGTACGCTTGAGGCTGGGGTCAGACCAGCGCACTTTTAACGTGCGTTCTGGCGCACATAATTACGGCCGCACTAGCAGCAGATGACGGGCAATGACGGCCAATATACGATGTACGGCCGCACAAAAGTCCGGCCGTGCAACGCAAGTGGAATTTGAACGCATTTTTTGAGAACGCTGAACCGCTAGTTCTGACGTACTGAGTGCGCAGCTGCGGCATAGCGGCATGTTTGCGTGATTAGGAGATGTCAGATGCTGCTAATGTCCAGCCTACATAACGTCCAGACGCAAAAAGAGTTTTATTGACGATCCGTACAAAATCACGCCCGAAAATGCGCGTCGTCTGACCGTTTTTGCGCATTCCGTGAAAAAATACGTCAATGCGTTCGGACGCACTTTTTCACGTTCACGGGGAAAAATGCTTTCGTCTGACCCTAGCCTTAATGTTTGAAAAGTGAAACGCTGTTTGCAAAGAAACTACAGAACGAAAATGTCTGAAATTTACATATAAGATCCAATGAATGATAATAAAAAGGGCTGTTACAGAAAAAAAATTCACCGAAAAATGCCTAAAAAATCTATAAATAAAGAAACTTTTTACTGCAGAATAAAATAATTTTCGGTTTATTAGATATTGAATTAAAACGGGAATATTTTTAACATTGAAGCCTATGGGATTCGCCTGAATAAACCTGTCGAATGAAACCACCGAATGACAGGGCAATTCGGCAACGTTTCACTACTGTTTTGTGTTCTCGGAATAGACGAAGCATTGCTTCTCTATGGGGATTTCACTGCCCTCGAACAGGCACCGTATGTGCAGGCAATTCGCCAACATTTTACGAATTGCCTGCTCTCTGAATAGTTGAATGGCCCCAAAATGTCACCGGTTGCTGAAATTCAGCATTCGGTTACAATTCGGGGCCAGATCGACTCTCTTTGAATAACCCTATTAGAATTTTCACTTCTCCAAAAGTTCTCCAGAGCCTCACCTTTTAGTCAATAGACCTGATAGTCTAAGTTGTATTCATTTTTTTCCTATTAATATAATGGGGTCTGCTGTTTGACCAATATTGCAGAATAATGATAACAAATAATAATAAAAGCAGATAACCTCTTTCTTGTATCTGCCCCTCATTGACTTTAAAAGAATAAAAACCCTACATATTCTAATGTCGACTAAAAAACGCTGAGCTGTCTAGGGTCAAACGAACACATTTTTCGCATCAGTCGTAAAAAAGTGCATCCGAACGCATAGACGTATTTTTGTCACGGAAGACGCGATAGCGGTCATACGATGCAAATTTTCGGGCGTGATTTTTGACGGATCCAAACCAGGAAACTTTGGGTGCCTGGACGTTATGTTGGCCGGACATGAGCAGCGTCTGACGTCTAATCACGCACACACGCCGCTATGCGGACGCAGCGCACTCTGTACGTCAGTACTAACGGTTCGACGTTCTTGCAAAAATGCGTTCGTTTGCCGCTTGCGTTGTGCAGCCGAACTTTCGTGCGGCCGTACTTCGTGTGTGGGCCTGCGTTGGACGTCATTTGCTGCTGCCACGGCTGTAATAAAATGCAGCTAAACGCACGTTCGCACTGCGTTCGTCTGACACCAGCCTAAAGCAGAGGATCACTGATGCCTTTGCCACCATTGATGAGGGTATGCTACAGCGAACATGGCAAGAAATCGAGTCCCGTCTTGATGTGCTTCGTGCAACTAATGGTGCCCATATAGAGGTGTATTAAATGAGGCAAAAAAACCTTAAATATATACGTCTCATTTTGTAATAATTTTCACTTATCTGGCTTTTCATTTGCCTTTGTAATAATTTTTTGAAATTGTAAAGAGACTTTATGCGCCCTGTATATCTAATGTGTGTTCTCCACCTTCACTACTTACTTTTATGCCCTGACTTGTGCTGATCACAGCGCCGACGCGTGATGGTCGACAGCTCACTGCATTTCTGACATCTTGCAGGACCTGCAGCCCAAGAGTCATGAAGCCACATGTAAAATAGGACAGAAACATTGTAGGCAAAAAAGCAGTGGGAAAAGAAAACCTTAGGGCCGAATTGTGAACCTTTCTTTATCCCACCCTGGTGTTCTTAACTACCCCTATGTACTCCAGGAACGGATACCTGATGCAGTTGCTGGTATCATTTATTGGCTCCCTGATATTATGAGGTATTAATACAGCGGTTTGGTCATCCTAAAGCTGGTAAGCAGCTGATATTTCCCCTTCGTGACTCCTTGTTACCATGCAGGTAGATCAGAATAGTGTGTGGGGAATGGATGGGGAGGCTCTGAGTAGCGACCAATGGTGGACTGTGAACGATAAATTGGGACAGTTGGCAGCTATGCATGGGGAATGGAACTATTAGAAGAAATTTGAAAATCTTGTATCCCCCCATTTTTTTGTTGCGTAGAGGTCATTTTCTTTAACATGTTTTTTTTGGGGGGTTAATACACGTTTTGGGGTTAATCTATACATTTAATGAATGCCGAATGGAAATTGGGGTTTTCTCAGTTTGGAGGAACCGAGGGATATGTACCTACCCTAAGGCTGGGGTCAGACGAACGCAGTGCGAACGTGCATTGAGCCGCACTTAATCACAGCCGTAGTAGCAGAAAATGACATCCAATGACGGCCAATATATGAAGTACGGCCGCACGAAAGTCCGGCCGCCAACGCAAGCGACAAACAAACGCATTTTTTCGAGAACGTAGAACCGCTAGTACTGACGCACAGAGTGCGCTGCGTCGGCATAGCACCGTGTGTGCGTGATTAGAAGACGTCAGACGCTGCACATGTCCGGCCAACATCACGTCGATTTGTTTTTAATAGCTCTGTCAAAAATCACGGCCGTAATTGCCACCGCATGACCGCTATCGCGTCTTCCGTGAAAAAGTGCGTCTAGATGCATGGATGCACTTTTTGACGGTCAACGTGAAAAATGCGTTCGTCTGACCCTAGCCTAAGCTTCTTTACCTTCCCTTGATAAGCAAAAACACAATATTTATTTATTTATAAAGGATTTTACCAGGAAGGATACATTGAGATTTCTCTCGTTTTCAAGTATGTTCTGGGTTCAAGAACATTGAAGTGTTACAGTTGTTACAGAAATACAAAGTAATACAATGCAAGATATTAAAAAAAACAAGAAAACAACACAAATATACAGATTAACACAGAAAATAAATAGGTAAGTAATATAGTCACTATGTTACATGTTTACAGGTGCATTCCGTACTGAGGTATGTTAATAGGGAGCTCTTGAGTGACTTTAGACTGGGGGAAAATTTGATGGTGTCTGGGAGGTTATTCCATATTTGCGGTGCTCTGTAGGAACATGAGGATCGAGCCACTTTCTTTTTGTATTGTGGTATTGCAAGTAAGGTGCCGGTCCTGGATCGGAGGTTATAGGATGAGGGAGCTGCTGGGGGAAGCAGTCTATTCAGGTAGGGTGGTAGCATCCCAGAAAATCTCTTAAACACCAGGTTGGAAAGGTGAAGGATCCGTTTAGACTCCAGGGACGGCCAGTTTAGCTCTTTTAACATGTCACAATGGTGGGTCATGTAGTTACATTGTAGCGCAAAGTGGCAGAATGAGTTATACAATGTAGTAAGTTTCTGAAGGTGTGTTTGCAGGGCGGCTGCATACACTACATCTCTGCATTCAATAGCCGGCATAAGCATTTGTTGTACAGTTTGTTTTCTTACCGCGGGGCTCAGGCAGGATTTGTTTCTGTACAGGGCGCCTAGTTTGGGGTAAAGTTTAGATGAGAGTTTTTCGATGTGGGGGCCAAAGGATAGATTAGGGTCCAACCACATACCTAGATATTTGAGAGAAGTGACTGTGGTCAGCGTGCCATTTGATTTTGTCCTGACACATAGCTGGGGGTTTTGCAATTTATGTAGTTTAGGCGCTGTTCCAAAGGGCATCATTACCGTTTTGTCAGTATTTAAGAAAAGTTTGTTGTGTTTGATCCACTTTTCTACCCCTGTGAATTGTTCTTGCAGCACGGCCTCCAGATAAGTATGCCTGTCTGAATAAACTCAAGCTGAATATAAAATGATTACACTGAAGGGGTTATTCAGAAATCACTGAAATTTCGGTGCTTTCTAGTTAGGCTAGGGTCAGACTAACGCATTTTTCACGTTGTCCGTGAAAAAGTGCGTTCGAACGAATGGACTTATTTTTTCACGGAATACGCGATAGCGGTCATACGATGCGCAGTTTCATCCGTGATTTTGTACGGATCATCAATAAAACACTTTTTGGGTCTGGACGTTATGTTGGCCGGACATTAGCAGTGTCTGACGTCTCCTAATCACGCACACATGCCGCTAGCGGACGCAGCGCACTCTGTACGTCAGTACTAGTGGTTTCACGTTCTCGAAAAAATGCGTTTGTTTGCCGCCTGCGTTGCGCGGCCGCACTTTTGTGCGACCGTACTTCGTATATTGGCCGTCATTGCCCGGCATCTGCTGCTAGCACGGCCGTGATTATGTGCGGCTGCACGCGCGTTCGCACTGCCTCAGTCTGACCCTAGCCTAAGGCGCACTTCGGCGATTCCAATTCGCCGACCCTGTGGTAAATTTTCTATTCACCACAGGGTCTCCGAAGTGTCTTGAAGATTGAGTCGCCAAAGACTGACACAGACTGCCAAACTGACTGCCGCAGACCGCCAAACTGACTGCCGGACTGCAAAAAAATCCCCCAGAACACTGCTATTCTTCTAATAGGTGTTTAAACCAATAAAAATGTGTCTAAATACTGCAACGCGAGGAGCCTAGGATGTCACCCACACATCATCCGCAGGGAAGGGGTTAAAGAGATGCTGTACTTTCTCTGGAATAAAATTGCAGCTGCAACATTATAGTGTGCTTTATGGGTGCCACATGCTGTAATAATGTGAAAGTAGGGACGACAGATCGGCCATGTTTTCAAGGAGGTATAGGACGTTCTCGTGCCCGTGATAGGCATGAGAAAGTACTCCCCTGCAGTATGTAGAATTCTGACTTGGTGAATTATTAGTGCAGAGTCAGCAACCTTGCCCCCCCCCAAATTTTTGAACTATATCTCCCATGATGCACATCTACTTGTTGGTTTGGCATCGCTTCATGGGAAATGTAGTTCCAAAAAATCTGCAGGACCAAGGTTCTGACACCTGTATTAGTGGGTTGATTTCATTGCTACAGCACATGAATTCTACATAGTGCAGGGGAGCTCCATGCGGTGTTCACTAGCATGTAGAAGTTATATGTGTCACGGATCTGCCAACTCTATTTACAACAATGTATCCAGGGCAGCGGCTCTATTACTTCAGAGCCATTACTAGTGGCTCGTCAATGGATAGAGTGGGAGCCGTTATCCATTAGAGGCTTCAGTAGGAATATTTGGGAGCTACAGATAGATATCGGAAGTGGCGCATCTTGTATTGACGCTATGGAGACAAGTACAAGCTTGTGTATGCGAAGTCAAGCTGGGATCGTGGGACCAAGCAGTGTTCTGCTGCTTCAAGATGGTAAATTCCCACGGGAAGGGGCCCTCAATTCCTTCTGTGTTGGTGTGTCAAATGTCATCCTGTCTCAAAGTATAGTACTGTTATGTTTTACCCATTATTCAGCGCTGCAGAATATGTTGGCGTTATATAAAAAATAATTAATATTGTGTGAGCCCTCTGCACCCTGGAACTAGAGGAATGTTTGGTATTGTTGAGAGTAGTTATATTAAAGTATTAAGTGATTTTGCTTTTGAAAAATCACTTAACACCAGGGTTTAAGAACTGGTATTTTTGGCAAGCAGTATACCGGCTCGTGCTGAGAAGAACATTGAAATGGCTTGTTTTTCTTGGCTAGCTGCAAATTACCAGCCCCTATACAAAGATGAATGAAAATAATAGCGGCTCAAGACGTTTATATTGCGCCTGCGCCGCAAACATTAATTATTCAAGCCCTTGGTCTAACTTTTGTGTTGGAATAGAGTGCCACGTGGTTTAGATTTTTGAGAGCTTCCGTTTGGAGAGGGTTAAGACTGGGGTCAGACGAACGCAGTGCGAACGTGTGTTGAGCCGCACTTTATTACGGCTGTAGTAGCAGCAAATGACGTCCAATGATGGACAATATATGAAGTACGTCCGCACGAAAGTTCGGCCGCGCAACGCAAGCGGCAAACAAACACAATTTTTTTGAGAACGTCGAACCACTAGTACTGACGCACAGAGTGCGTGCGTCTGCATAGCGGCGTGTGTGCGTGATTAGGAGACGTCAGACGCTGCACATGTCCGGCCAGCATCACGTCCATTTGTTTTTTATAGCTCCGTAAAAAATCACGGCCGTAATTGCGCACCGTATGACCGCTATCGTGTCTTCCATGAAAAAGTGCGTCCGGATGCATGGACGCACTTTTTGACGGTCGACGTGAAAAATGCGTTTGTCTGACCGTAGCCTTAGAATGCAGAGGTATCTTGTTTTGTAGTTGCTTTGCCCTGCAACTCCGACCATTCTCATCCAGGCCCTTGCCCAAATTTTACGCTCATATGTTTGCAATTGGCTTATCTTATAATCATTATGTACATAAAAACCGCTATCAGATTTAAACCACATATATTTACTGAAATAATAGTATAATAGTATGGCTGGCAAGGAATACTGAGAGTTATAGTTCTTAATCAGTTAGTGGGGGCTTCTTTTAGGTTACCCCTGTGTTAAACAGTGCCCCAGTGTGTTCCAGCCTGGTATGTGTCAGTATGTGTGTGTATCCCATTCTCCTCCCTGCAGGAGGAGTCTGCTGCATTAGCCCTGCACAGTTACACAGTATCCCATGTATTGCTGTCTGGTGTGTGCCATGCTCTGTGTTCTGTATGGGCTGTGCAGGGAGTTGTGCTTTGGGAGGACCACCAGCTGGACACATTAATAGGACAATGCATCTGACTGAGGTACTGCATGACACTTTATTGTATCCTTTATAGTCTGGATGGGTCACGTATTGTTTATCAGACCCTCATTGTAATCATTCTGGCTGCAGAAGCAAAGAGAAAACTTAACAGCAGCTTTTTTTTAAAAAAAGCATGCAACTTTAATGCCTGGAAACTCCACAATGCTGATGTGTTACAAGCAGGCATAGAGAGTTAGATGGACAACTTAAAAGGTCTCTATGCCAATTTCATGATTCTTGTTTCCTGAGATCCTGTAGTATCTGTACATAGTTACCATAAAGCTGTACTAAAAACCTTCCACTGGGTCTGACTGAGAAAGAAGCCACCAATGGCTCATTCCATCAGTGCCATGATGCCCTCAGTCCAAATGGGGGGGGGGGGCTTAGTAACTCCACCATACTTTCCTGGGCACACAGCTCCCTGATAGTATTATTATCATTCATACGGGGACAACAGTTTCCACAGCTGTTTACAATAAGGATGATGGACAGGACGTGAAGGGTGCTACCCTGCTGTATGTAGAATTCACATGCTACCAGAATAACTCAACTGAAGTCCACGAAGCAGCATGTTATACTTCCACATGCAGGGCAGCACTTCTCATGTGCTGCCCCAAGCATAATACAGATAGAGCAGTATATCCAGGAAGGTATGGAGGATCTGGCAACCCCTTGCCCTCTCAGCCCTTATGCCTGTCTGCTATTAGCTGCGGTTAATTAGAGCAGCTGGGGCATTGCTGACATTCCTAATGAGGTCCATGTAGAGTTTCTTGACAGTCACTGCTTTATGGACAGAGAGCTCAGACTGAGAGCCCCCCCCCCCCCATAATTCACTACTGTGGAGCAAGAGAAGGGTTTGTATCCTCAGGATTCCATTTGTTTGTAAACAGAACCTTATGTGTTGTAACGCGCGTGGACCTGCGTATTGGGGCCTGAGTTGTGGTCCTTGTCGTCGTTTGCTATGCAGGTATTTGGGATCAGGACAGAGTGGGCTAGATTCCTATCCTGTTTTAAACTCCAGCAGAGCTCTGGTAAACTTCTCTGATCAAGGCTTCAATGTGTTCAATCCAGACATGTGGGGGTTAAAGCCTGTGAGACAGCATGGCCTTGCTGTTATGCTCTGCTTTTCCTAATTCACATTTCATTGAATGTGATGTAGCTGGGGGTATTACTGATGTCCACCAGAGTACTGTAGAGGGCAAATATCTATACAGAGACAGGGTGTGTGTGGGTGTATCATTGGGAGGTAATACACAGCTGGAAAGGCTGAGGGATTGAAAGTAGAGAACACTGAATTAATTCATCATGCAGAGGAGGGGTTTAAATTGGCTGCCAAATTGTCCTGTTTCCTCGAGCCTGTATCCTGCCTCTGCCCCATCCACTGAGCATGTCATTGATGAGCGCACTCATAGATGGGTTTTATTATTATTTATTATCATTTATATAGCACCAACAGTTTCCACAACGTTTTATACTTACTTTTATAAATGAATAAATTTATATAGTTATTTTACCAGGAAGGATACATTGAGATGTCTCTGGTTTTCAAGTATGTCCTGGGTTCAAGAACATTGAAATTTAACAGTTGTTATAGAAATACAAAGTAATAAAATGCAAGATATTAAAAACAAAACACAAATATACAGATTAACATAAAATAAATATGTAGGAAATAGTCATTATGTTACATGTTTACAGGTGCTTTCTGTATTGAGGTATGTTAACCCTTTCGCTGCTGAGGCTTTTCACACCTCTGTGCTGAGGTCATTTTTACCACTTTAGCTCATGTTTAACCGCCTTTTGTAGCCATATTTTGATATATGACCCAGACCTATTATATATCGTTGTTTCCGGTAGACTCGGCAGATTCATAATATGTCATTATTATATGTATACGTCATGTCTGTATATTACAACAAAAAATGCAATAAAATGTTAATTTTTTTTATTTATTATGTGTAAAGTGTTTTTTTTCACATTTTAACATGCGATCGTTTGCGGTTATATTTTGTATGGGGTGCGCTTGTTAAAAAAATTAGAAATGGGGTCTCGTTACTTTTTTTTTTTTTTTTTTTGGGGAAAATTTCGCTCCGCATACAAAAGATTGTGCACATTATAATTGAAATGGGAACAATATTGCTGCATTAACAAAACAAATTTTTTTTTTTTTTTAGACTTTTTTTTAAAATATATATTTTTTAAAAAACATTTTTCATGCTCATGTTTGGTATCGTTGGAACAGCCATGCTCTGGCCGATCCAACGATATCAAATATTAACCCCTAGCTGCCACGGATCGGGAGTTAGGGGGTTCCAATGAACCCCCTATCTCCACCATTGGTGGCAGCTAGGGGTTAACTCCAGGACTGGCGTCATCGTGCTATGCACGATGACTCCAGTCCTCAGGGGGAGTTCCTGGAGGCTTGGCCGACATCCAAGATGTCGGCCAGCTCCAGGAGAGGATCACGATCCGGCGCTTTTCAGCGCCGATTCGTGATCCGGCTCCCCAGGGGTTAATCACAGCCACGGTTTGGAAGGGCAGGCTGTGCCCTTCCCAACAGTGCCTGGATTAACCCTCTGCCCCCCGGCGATCGGGAGGGAGAGAGGTCTGAAGGACCTCCCCCCCCCCCCTCCCTTTCAGGCGCCTCCTCCGCACATGTGGGGGGGGGGGCGCCTGAATTAGATGTCATCGTGGCGACGCAATGACATCTAATTACTCCGCCGGGGTCCCGAGTGCTGGGCTCCCCAAAAAAAAATGTAGGAAAATGAGGATCGAGCCACTTTCTTTTTGTATTCTGGTATTGCAAGTAAGGTGCTGGCCCTGGATCGGAGGTAATAGGATGAGGGAACTCCTAGGGGAAGCAGCCTATTCCGGTAGGGTGGTAGCTTCCCAGAAAAGCTCTTAAACACTAGCAGGGTTATCCAAAGAGATTCGAATTGCTTGAGAAAGGTAACCGAACGCTGAAAATCAGGGTTCGGTTACCTTTCCTGGCCATTCGGCTATCCAGAGAGCAGGCAATTCGCCAAATCCTGTCGAATTGCCTGCACATACGGTGCCTGTTCGGTCCCTGTTCGAGGGCAGTGAAATCCCCATGAAAAAGCACTGCTTCGGCTATTCAGAGAACACAAACCAGCAGTGAAAGGTTCCCCTAATGCCCTGCCATTCGGTGGTTTAATTCGGCAAATTTATTCAGGAGAATCCCATAGACTTCAATGTTAAAAATATTCCCGTTTTAATTCAATATCTAATAAACCGTTCATTATAAAATTCTGCAGCAAAAAGTCTCTTTATTTATAGATTTTTTAGGATACTTTAAGCATTTTTCTGAATTTTTAAAAAAAAAATTAAAAGTCCGATTTTTTTTTTATTTTTTTTTCAGTTTGCTTATTTTTTTTGTAACAGCCCTCTTTATTATCATTCCCTGGACCTCCTGTGAAAATTTCAGACATTTTCGCTCAGTAGTTTCTTTGCAAACAGCGTTTCTTTTTCCCAGATTCATACAAATGGTTTTTCTAATTTATTCACTGCCTCCTCTACGTCACAGCTGCTTCGGCTCTGTGTGATTCGGCTCCTTTTCGGTTCGGCTCCTCTTCGAAGGTTAATCCAGATGTTTTTGCTTGTTTTCAGCGTGCATTCGGTTAGTTTTCGTCAGGTTTTCGGCAGCTTTTCCCTACAATTCGGGGACCCTGTGGTGCTTGCTGAATACACCGCAGGGTCACCGAAATGCAATCGGCAAAAGGAACCGAATTGAAGAGAACGAAAAGTCACCGAACGTGCGGTGACTTTTCGAATCTCTTTGGATAACCCTGTAGGTTGGAAAGGTGAAGAGTGCGTCTAGATTCCAGCGATGGCCAGTTTAGCTCTTTTTAACATGTCACAATGGTGGGTCATGTAGTTACATTGTAGCACAAAGCGGCAGAATGAGTTATATGAGGTAGTAAGTTTCTGAAGGTGTGTTTGCGGGCCGCTGCATATAAATATTTATGAGTGGACAATGTAACATTTAAAGAAGTTTTTCAAAAGAACACTTGAAATATTCCAGGACGACAACAGAAAAAAGGTGTCCCTGCATCCCATGACTCGCGCCCCCCCCCCATATCTGTTTTGGATTATCCTCATGCTGCTCAGCCATCCAGATGATCCACAGCTGGATGCTAAACTTCACGTTCCACTGTCTCAAGTATTAGGTGAATTTATTCTTTTAAAGATGCCAGGGATGACAGTTGTCTGTGTTGGTTTCGGCATGTCCTGGGACTGTAGGGTTTATTCAGTTTCGGTGCTTTGATTTTTGGCACACTTCAGCGATTCAATTTTGCTGAAAATACAGTGAATTCACCATTTAGTGAATGGTCACAGTAATTTTGCCAAAATTGGACTCACCGAAGCAGTTATCGGACGTGGGCAAAAACTACTGAACTGCACCATAAACTGCCAAATAGGCATCAGCGAATTCCACCAAACTGCAGAAGGAAAATGTAGCTCTCCTAATGGGTGTTTTAACCACTTGGCTGCGGAGGACGTGCACAGCGCGTCGTCTCGATTGCATTCAGCATGTGGAAAATGCGCTGAGCCTGTCCTCACATTGCAGCCAGCGAGCGGCCATCATTTTGGCCAATCGCTGTGGTCTCCCTGTGCAGGCTGACCTCCTTAGATGTCAGCCCCACCCAGTGTACTGACCTCATCACGCCAGGCACGATGATGTCTGTTTCAGCCCCGCCAGAGCATGGAGAGTGCCTGAAGCCTTTTGAATGTTTTTTTTTTTTTTCTCTGTCTCTCTCTTTCCATGTTTGGTATCATTGGAAAGGTCAGAGCATGACCAGGTGTGGTGTAGAATAAAAGAAAGTGGGGGGGGGGAATTAAAATCTATTTTCTTTTCTTCTTTATGCTGCACTAATGTAAAATTTAGCTTTCTCACTTTTAGCTAAAATCACATATTTTAAAAAAAGTACAGTAACAGGTTTCCAGTTCTAATTTATTTATTTTTTTCTTAACAACTTGTATTATAAACATTAGCTCAACCGGTAAAAATGAACTCAACACACAGAGGTGAATTGGCTCAGCACTGAAGGGGTTAAACAAAAATACAGAATTTAAAAAAGTGGGAAACAAACATTTAGTCAAAAATACAAAACTTGCATAAAGGTGATCCAAAGAGTTTTTGATGAAAATGAAAAAAATAAACGGTCTTTTTTTATACAATATATAAAGATATTATGTTTTCCCTTTTTTTTTTTTTTACCAGGAAGGATACATCGAGATTTCTCTCGTTTTCAAGTATGTCCTGGGTGGCGAGTATGTACCGTTAGGTGTCTTGAACCCTGTGGGTTTCACTTGTTTAGGCTAGGGTCAGGCGAACGCATTTTTCTTATTGTCCGTGAAAAAGTGCGATCGAACGAATGGATGTATTTTTTCACGGAATACGCGATAGCTGTCATACAATGCGCATTTTCGTTCGTGATTTTGTACGGATCATCAATAAAACCCTTTTTGCGTCTGGACGTTATGTTGGCCGGACATTAGCAGCGTCTGACGTCTCCTAATCACGCACACACGCCGCTAGCGGACACAGCGCACTCTGTACGTCAGTCCTAGCGGTTTGACGTTCTCGATAAAATGCGTTCGTTTGCCACTTGTTGCGTTGCACGGCTGCACTTTCGTGTGGCCGTTCTTCGTATGCTGCCCGGCATTGGACGTCATTTGCTGCTAGCATGGCCGTGTTTAAGTGCGGCTAAACGCACGTTAATACTGCGCTCGTCTGACCCTAGCCTTAAACCTGTTGAACTGAAACTCCGACAATCAGGGAATTTTTTCAACATTTCGGTGCAGTTCTGCGAATATTGCTTCCACCAAAGACTACCGAACTGCACTGTATTTCACCATCAATTCGCCTGTATTTGGTGAATAGATGAATTGTAGCGAACGGTGAAATTCGCTGTTCGGTGCTTAGTGAATAGACCCTTGCGTGTTTGCTTAGCATGCGCCCTTCTAAAAACCGAGCGCAGGACCTTATAGGATTTGTAGACCACAGCAGATCTTCTCCATTCATAACCCCCCCCCCCCCCAGTACATCCTTGCCCCTCTTTAGTGCCAGAGGGCTTAGCACACCCGGGAGTCACACAGAGGATTGACCTTTCAGAAAGAAGGCCGTCTTTATGCTAAAATAGCAATAGCCATCATCTTGTGTAAGAAAACGGCTTTTCCATATCTAGTACAAAATCCCCATAAAACCTAACAGTGACTGACTTTGCACAATTATAACAGTAGTCCAAGTATTTCATCATGAAACATCATTATTTTAATCCTGTCCCGAGGTGTGGATTGTGGTCACTCTTCACCAAAGTCGTGGTACCCGTTTCATCAGGCTCTGAAGGATCAAGGTCTGAGCTGACCTCACTAGGAATAGATCCTGCTGCCCTTAGGTTTGAAAACCATCTGCAGATGCTGCGGTCACTTTAACGTTGCTCTCTGACCCGCCATTAAGCACAGGATTAGGGCACGGCTGATTCGAGGTGATTGCTAATGTTGCAAAGGTTTTCTTCATCGATCGTCAAATAGTGTAAAAATGACCCCGTTTTATATAAAAAAAAAATTATCCTGCTGGCTGCTAAGGCTGTCAGTGGACCGCCCCCCCCCCAATCCACACAAACAAACTGATAACGATAAGGCGTGGGGGGGGGGGATTCATACGTTTCTCCAAAAAAATACTAGGGCTGCACTATTTATAAAGTATTTTACCATTTAAGGATACATTGAGATTTCTCTCGTTTTTAAGTATGTCCTGGGTTCAAGAACATTGAAATGTTACAGAAATACAAAGTAAAAATATGACACACAAACACAACGCACGTGGCAAACGGACGCAAGTTAGGCAAGAACGTAAAACCGCTAGACGGAGCACAGAGTGCGCCACGTCCGCGTAGTGTTCTGTGTGAGTTTTGAGATGTCAGACGCAGCGCATTTGCGACGTCCGGCACCTTGACGCACAAAATGGCTTTTCATATCCTTTTCAAATTTTTATCTTTTTTTATTTTTTTTATTTTATTTCCCACAGTTCCCTTTTTTTTGGTCTACATCCGTCAAGAAAAACGGACCGTGTGGTGTCACCAGTATCTTCTGTCAGTACACCTGTCCGTTATGCATGCACGCAGCGTGCGTTCGTCTGACTCTTAGGCTAGGGTCAGACTAACGCATTTTTCACGTTGTCCGTGAAAATGTGCGTTCGAAGAATGGACGTATTTTTTCACGGAATACGCAATAGCGGTCATACTATGCGCAGTTTCATCCGTGATTTTGTACGGATCATCAATAAAACACTTTTTGGGTCTGGACGTTATGTTGGCCGGACATTAGCAGTGTCTGACGTCTCCTAATCACGCACACACGCCGCTAGCGGACGCAGCGCACTCTGTACGTCAGTAGTAGTGGTTTAACGTTCTCGAAAAAAAGTGTTCATTTTCCACTTGCGTTGCGTAGCCGGACTTTTGTGCGACCGTACTTCGTATATTGGCCGTCATTGCCCGGCATCTGCTGCTAGCACGGCCGTGATTAAGTGCGCCAGAACGCGCGTTCGCACTGCCTCAGTCTGACCCTAGCCTTAGCCTAATACAAAATATTTTGACATTATACTTTAATGTTACGATTATCAAAATGACATGCAGAACCTCTTTGTTCTTGTCCAGATCGTGTAACGGACATCTTTCTTTCTATCGACGTTTATCAGATCAGCTCTTGATTTCTTTGCCAGATTATCACACTGTTCTGTTTATGCCAATTTTATCTCGTTACTCGCTCGTTTCCTGGTCCCCTGGCTTTCTGTTTGTGTGAAGCTCTCTGTGTGTTGGATAATGAAGTTACAGGTCAGTTTGCGTTGCTGTATTCTGTAGAACAAGTCACCAATGGACATGGTCCCCACTCTGTATTCCAGCAGTTGCCATTAATTAGAAGAGACCCATCATATTTGATCCCCATCCATCTCCTACTAATAAATGACTGTAGTGGTGGCACATTGCCCGCTACAAGTAGTCTACTGATTTCCATTTCAAGGAGAATGTGTTCATATTCCAGAGTAGACCCTTGGGAGATACTGAGCTAATTTCATGGCTTTCCAATCTTCTACCATAATGTACAACTTCATTTGGAACCATAGAAGCAGGGCTGAAACCATCTGTACAGAAAAAATGGTGTCGCGCCTGTACTCACCAGAGCGGCTGCAACAGCCAGGAGTAACAACCCAGTTCATGTATAAAACATAACAAGAAAAAAAGATGTAATCTGCGTTCGTTTCTATATAATTCCTTGTGCAACAAAACACTGTCAGAGGTTTTAGTTTGCTTAAATGGCCATTGAAGCGTAAGCTCACTCGCCCCATCAAGGCACCTCTCGGTAGAGTGAGTCCTAACCAATGTACCAAAAGCTGCTCCTCTGAAGCCATCGGTGTTGATCAAATTTATGTTGCTGTTGACGAGGAACCCATTAGGATAGGGTCAGACGAACGCAGTGTGAACGCGTGTGCAGCCGCACTTTATCACGGCTGTAGTAGGAGCAGATGACGGCCAATGACGGGCAATATACGAAGTACGGCTGCACAAAAGTGCGGCTGCGCAACGCAAGAGGCAAACAAACGCATTCTTTCTAGAACGTGATACCGCTAGTACTGACGTACAGCGTGCGCTGCGTCCGCTAGCGGCGTGTGTGCGTGATTAGATGTCAGACGCTGCTAATGTCCGGCCTACATCACGTCCAGACGCAAAAAGGGTTTTATTGATGATCCGAACAAAATCACGGACGCAAATGCGCATCGTATGACCGCTATCACGTATTCCGGGAAAAAATACGTCCATTTGTTCGAACGCATTTTCACGGACTACGTGAAAAATGCGTTCGTCTGACCCTAGCCTTATGAGGTTTGGTTGCTCATACATGATGGTAGCCCTCTAGACTAGCTGACCCTCCAGATATTTTGAAATTTTATTTTCGACAAGGCTCTGACCACCTAATGAGTCCCTGAGTACCATGGGAGATGTAGTTTCAAAACATCTGGAGGGCCAAGGTTGCTGATCCCTGACATAAACACTCTGAGTTGACTGTATCAAACTCGAGAACCAGTAGGAAAACATAGAAACCAAAAATACATTTTTAGGAAAGTTTTCTGTGTGTTGACTTCTGAGAGCCCACAGTTTCCTGACCCTTTGAGGTTTGGTGTCGTCCCCCCCCCATACCATTTTCCTAGCCTAACCCAACCCAATGGCTGTCCTTACCCAAAGAGTTTCCAAGAGCGTCACACTGTTCAACCATCTTATTATTGTCACCGGCTGGGTGGAGTAGAGGTAACATCGCTGCTCTAAACTGTGGAGACCCAGCCAGAGCACCTCTCCAGTAAGTGTCCTTGGGCAAGACACCTAACGGTACATACTCGCCACCCAGGACATACTTAAATGAGAGAAATTTTAATGTATCCTTCCTGGTAAAATCCTTTCTCAAAAAAAAAAAATGGGCTTATTCTACACTTTCTGGGTAAAATGTCTTTGGAGCGCGAGGACAAGGACTGGCCACAGGCCATACGCCACTTACTGGAAGAGCTAACATCTTAATATCATCCGAAATGTTTTTATGAATCCGTCCTTTGTTTTAGTTATTGATTTGTGCCATCTTGAAACCTAGTATCTCATTCTACTTGGATGACCAGCACTTCACCCCCCCCCCTTGTTCTCTGGCTGTTAGTCACCAATTATACCTGTAGGTAATTAACAGGGTTATTCAAAGAGATCCGAATTGTGGCCGAAAGGTAAGCGAACAGTGAAATTCAGAGTACTGTTATCTGGCCAATCGGCTATTCAGAAAGCAGGCAGTTCGTCAAATGTTGGCGAATTGCCTGCACATACGGTGCCTGTTCGTTGCCTGTTTGAGGGCAGTGAAATCCCCATAGAAAAGCACTGCTTCATCTATTCAGGCTGGCGGCACACGAGCGTTAACAGAGAGAGGAAGGAACGTCCGTGAAAGTGGGCGTTCCTTCCACTCTCTGCGCTCAGCGTATAAAGCGCGATCCTCCTATGGAGAATCGCGCTTTGTATCCATTCAGCGTCCGTTTTAGCTTTTTGACGGGGAGGGCTTTTTCACGTCCGGTGGATGGCTTTCCCCGTCAAAAACGTACGGATGCAGGGAATTGCGGGCGCACATGAGCCGTAAATACGCTCGTGTGCCGGGGGCCTTAGAGAACAAAAAACAGCAGTAAAAAGTTGCCGAAATGCCCTGCTGTTCGGTGGTTTAATTCGACAGGTTTATTCCCCCCTACAATCCATCCTGAACGCCTCCGCCAGGCTAATTCACCTCACCCGCCGCTCTGTCTCTGCCGCTCACCTCTGCGAGTCCCTTCATGGCTCCCCATCCACTGCAGAATTAAGTTCAAAATCCTTATCCTTACCTACAAAACCCTCACTAACTCAGCTCCCCATTACCTGTCCTCACTAATCACCAGATACACCCCAGCCCGCTCCCTAAGGTCAAACAGTGACCTGCGCCTAGCTTCTCCCCGCATCACCTCTTCCCATGATAGACTGCAGGATTTCTCACGCGCAGCCCCCACTCTCTGGAACGCTCTCCCTCGTACTGTCAGACTTTCCCCTAACTTCTCTTCCTTCAAACGCTCCCTTAAAACATTCCTATTTAGGGAAGCCTACCACCCAACTCACTGACGCAACCATCAATCTCTCTCACCTTACAGTCCTCTCCTCCTGTTTCCAACCCCAACCCTCCCAGATTGTGAGTTCCTACGGGAATAGGGCCCTCATCTCCTCCTGTACTGTTTGTCAAATGTTGTTCAATGTATTGTAACCCTGTCTATACTGTGCTTATTGTACAGCGCTGCGGAATATGCTGGCGCTTTATAAATAAAGAATAATAATAATAATAATATTCAGGCGAATCCCATAGGCTTCAATGTGAAAAATACTCCCGTTTTAATCCAATATCTAATAAACTGTTTATTATTTTATTCTGCAGTAAAAAGTCTCTTTTTATAGATGTTTTTTTAGGATCTCTTAGGCATTTTTCAGGATTTTTTTGCGGAATTTTTTTTTCTTCTTTTTTCTGTAACAGCCCTTTTTATTATCATTCATTGGATCTTGTATGTAAATTTCAGACATTTTTCCTTCTGTAGTTTCTTTGCAAACAGCGCTTCACTTTTCAAACATTCGAGCGTATTTTTTTTTTTTTGGGGGTGGGGGTTCACTCCATTCGTCTGCGGTGTCGGGTTTTTCCAGTGACTGCTCTGTGCTGTGATTGCCGGCTGCTCGGGTTTCTTCGCCATATTTGGCGGGGTTTATCCAGATGTTTTTGCGGGTTTCGGTGTGCGTTCGCCGGGTTTTGTGGTGAGTGTACGGAGGGTTTGCGGCGGCTTTTCCCTGCACTACGACGACCCTGTGGTGCTTGCTGAATACAACTCAGGATCGCCGAATCGCACCGAATTGAAGAGAACGAAAAGTCACCGAACATGCAGTGACTTTTCGATTCTCTTTGAATTACCCTGCATGAATGTGTTAAATTGACGCATTTTGGTAATTTGCAATTTCCTGCCTTGATACTTTCACAATCAGGACATTAATTTCTGGATCCCCCTGTCCTGTATTGTGATGTAGACACGTGTCTGGTTTCTTCCATGGACCCTCAATGATCGCACGGAGACGGAATGCTTTTTTTTTCTCCTATGTTCTTGTTGGGATGAGGAAGAAATAACTTTTGAGGTTTGTGCACACCCTAAAAAATGATTTAGTCTCCGTATAACCATGGGAGAACTGAAGGGGTCTGTGTTCGGTGGCCGCTGCTGTTTTGTTAATGCATATTTACAGATCCATTTGAGGTTAGTGACGTGATCTGGTGAGGGGTGATGCAGGAAGGCGTGGGGAGTCAGTCACAGACCCTGTATATACACTGCCTTCCATCAGCCTACATAAAACATAACATTGTGTAAGCTTCCTGTCTCTTTTCTCTAAACATTCGAAAGGGACTGGGATCTATATTTTTTCTTTTCATGCTATTTCCCAGAGGTGCTGAAGGGGTGTGTGTGTGTTTTCTAGATGTGGATGGGGGGGTTGGTTGAGTTCATACAGTTTGCAGCCATGGGACACTGTAGACCAAGGATCTCAAACTCTGCCCCCCAGATGTTTATTGCCTAAATTTCCCATGGTTCAGAATCTGGAGCGCTAAAGTTTGATATCCCTGCTATAGTCCATGGGACAGCATCATCGTCTCTCCAGATGTTTTGGAACTACATCTCCCATGATGCTCAGCCACTTATCAGGCTGTTGGAGACTCATGGGAAAGGTAGTTCCAAAACATCTGGAAGGCTGAGGTGACTGACCACATACTACAGAGCATGGGGAAGGTTCACAAAGCAGAGGGGGAGTGGATGGCACTTAATGTTCTTCAGAATATTTTTGTTTTTGGGTAGCTGTTCTTAGGCTAGGGTCAGACGAACGCATTTTTCACGTTGTCCGGGAAAAAGTACGTTCGAACGAACGTACGTATTTTTCCCCGGAATACGCGACAGCGGTCATACGATGCGCATTCTCGTCCGTGATTTGTACGGATCATCAATAAAACACTTTTTGTGTCTGGACGTTATGTTAGCCAGACATTAGCAGCGTCTGACGTCTCCTAATCACGCACACACGCCTCTAGCGGACACAGCGCACTCTGTACGTCAGTAGTAGCGGTTTAACGTTCTCGAAAAAATGCGTTCGTTGGCCACTTGCGTTGCACGTACGAACGTTCGTGCGGCCGTTCGTCGTATGTTCCCCGGCATTGGACGTCATTTGCTGCTAGCACGGCCGTGATTTTGTGCGGCTAAACGCACGTGAAAAATGCGTTCGTCTGACCCTAGCCTAATTCCACGTTACTTTACATGATGATTAAATGTTCCAGTGACCTGTATTGTTACGTAATTGCTCCTTTTTGTGATTTGTTAAAGGGACAGTCTAGTTAGTTGGTTTTGCGCATTACCAAAATCCTTTCGGCATATTAAAACCATCATTTTCCCAGATGTACATCCATTACTTATTTCCTGCCTTCTTAGGCTGGGGTCAGACGAGCGTGATTTCTACGGACTGTACGTCTGTGTACACGGACGTACGTCAGTACGGAAGACGCAGTAGTGGCCACACAGTCCGTTTTTTTCACTGACGTTTATATTTTGACGGATGTAGGAGGAAAAATAAATTAAAAAGCAAAACCATTTTGTCCGTGAAAAATGCTGGAGGTATAAATGCAGTCCGTCTGACCATGTTCCATCACTCACACACAAAGCTATGCGGACGTTGCGAACGCAGCGCACTTTGTGCGGCCGTTCTAGTGGTTGTACGTTCTTGCATGCCTTGCGTCCGTTTGCCGCGGCCGTGGTGCGTCCGCAGTTCAGTGCGGACGTACTTCATGTGTCGGGCTCCAATGGACTTTCTTTCATGCTATCACGGACGTACTTTTAGGCGCAATCACGGACGTGAACACTACGCTCGTCTGACCCCAGCCTTAGCAACTTATTCCTGTTTTTAACCCTTTTACGCCAGACGGGAGGGCTTTAACGCCGGCCGTAGTGTATTAATGCCCCGCTAGCTGACTGCTGTGGCAGGCCCCTCTCTTTGGCCCGCATTTGGCTTCTGAGGGGAGGGCCTGCATCAGGCTGTCCCTCAGAAGAGGATGGCGCGTTTCAGCTGGGAGGGACATACTATGCCGCTCTGCAGCGTTCAGGCCCACCCACCGCGGGGACATCATACGCCGTGCAGCATCAATGGTTTAAAGGGAAAGTCCGCAGTCTTCATCCTTCTGACCTCCACACGGCCTGCTACCACTGCTTATCCAAGGACCTCATAGTCTGCTCCCCCACCCCCAGATATTTATAGCTTGAAATTCCCAGTATTCTGTGAATATTATTTGATTACGGCAGAGGATCATTGGTGTTGTAGTTCATCAACATGGGGGGGGCAGGGTTTGGGTTCCTTGGCTAAGCCTTTTAGGAGCTCACAGAATTAGTAGGCACGGGGTCTTGGCTGTAAGCAATGCGCATGCAAGAAATTCTAGGAGCCCTATTACATTCTCTGTGCAAATTCGTACGCGAAGCGCAATTTTTTTTTGTGCGCAGCGTCAAGCGTTATCGCGCGAAAATTAACGGTGGTATTACGATCCGAATGCATTTTTTCATCCGTCAAAAAAGAACGTTCGTAAAACCCATGCGCAAAATGAAGAGTAATACACGCGCAGTGACGTAGCGCACGTAAATCGGTGTGCGGACTGGTTGTTTTTTTTTTTTTTTTTTTTGCCGGATTCAGACAATCAGCAATAAGAGCCTTAATTGACATCAATTTACCTTTTAATTGAATCACTTAAGTTTTTGCGCCTGTCAAAGTAAATCTGAGTATACATGCTGCAGCAATAAAAAAAACACGCACAAATTCACAATTTTTTTGTTTGGGTATGTGTAGAATGTGTAATTATACTTTACTGTATTTATTTATTTTTTTGTTTTCGTGTTGGTGTTTTTCGTTTCGGCCAGAACGTTCAGATTTCCAGCTTTTCAAATACGTTAATATTATGCGCGCAAACGTCGTTCGTAAAAAGATGCGCATAGATTGTAATACCATCCGCGTAGCAGCGCACGAACGAATTTGCGCTCACAATGTTAAGTATAGGACGCGCACAGTTCATCACGCTCACGCAGGTCCATCCGCGTTAAACGTTAACGCGCATCGTTTGCGCGAACGTTGTAATACGATGTTCTGGGCAAAGGGTTTTGCCACTCGCGTTAATGCGTTTTTGCGCACGCGCACTTTTTTGCGTGAAGAATGTAATAGGGCCCTAAGTGTAAGGAATAAATAGTGGCTGTAAATTTGGATAATTATTGTTTTAACGCAGTAAACGGATTATGTAACGTTAAAGATCAGACAGAATGTCCTTTTTTATTTAATGCTTTAGATTTTATAAATGACCCAAATCTGGTTCCAAAACCTTGTTATCTTCATAAATAAATTAATTCTAAAATACGGTAATATTCCCTCTGCATCTTGCTCTATGGGTGTTTAGTCTTTATGTTATCATGTACATTTGTCTCTAGAGCACTTGTCAGTAACCTTGGCAATGCAGATGTTTTGGAACTACATCTCCCATGATGCTCATTCCCTCGTAAGAATGACTGAGCATCATGGGAAATGTTGTTTCAAAGCATCTGGGGGGGCCCAAGGTTGCTTTTCCCTGCTCTTTTAGCTTGGACATTCCTTCAATGCATTGAGCTACAAATCATATAGTCTTCAGGCGACAAGTGGCCATGTTTGTGCATACAGAGAAGATTCTTCTATTTTAGGAGTTGGTTGTTGGTTATTGTTTGTTCCAGCAGTGTTAAATTCCCATAACCTCAGGGTTAAGGCGAGAATTTCTATTATTGTCCATAAGGTACTGGACGGCTGAATGTACTGGGGGTGTGCCGTCACACAAGAGGTGGTGAGCTCCGAAATACCCCACCCCAGTGTACACCCTCTAACCGACTGTCATAATCTGTCCATCTGTGGAGCATCCGGGAAAAGCTAAACGAGCCGTTCATATCAGTTGCTTTCTCGCGTTGTAGAGCGGCAGAGATGATCAAATCTAGTTGCATGTGACATTTATGGGGACATAGGACTCGTTTCTGGTCACTGGAGACGTCTTTCATCCATCTGGTGAGTAAAATCGCTCAACATAGCCCTGGATTGGATGTAAGAGCGGCGTGATACATTGCTAAAGAATTCCTGTAGATATCTCGGATAGAGGAACACGCTGAAAACATCATTTATTTTAGGGACTAATCGATATGTCTGTTGCAGTTAGGTGTTTAGATCCGCGATGCTCGGTTGTGTTGTCTTTTATGTATCGAAATGTCAAGTGAGAAATAGATCAGTAGAGGACAAGGCATTTACTATATATCACAAGAAGTGCTTACAGCTCCAGGTGACGATCAACCTCGGATTTCTTGAAGCCTCGTAAATTAATTTAATGTGTTCCTTATCCCATACAGCAGGGCTCAGCCACCTTGCCTCTCCCAGATGTTTTGGAACTACATCTCCCATGATACTCAGCTACTCATGAGGCTGGCTGAGCCTCATGGAAAATGTAGTCCGAAAACATTTGGAGAGCCAAGGTTGCTGACCTCTGCCATATAGCAATGACCTTGTCACTGACCCTGCGATCTGTACTCCAGAGGTCAGGCAGCATCCAACCTTTCTTTTTGTCACACAGGACCCTCCAAGAGATGGAATGAATTGTGTTACACAAGATTGTTTAACGTTTATCCCAGAATGATCAGGATTCTAACATTCAGAGTGTTTGAGATACGTGGGAATGTTGGAGCGCCTTCACTTCTAATTCCCAGAGTTCTCCTGTCATACGGCATATCTTGCCGTATATTCCTTTTTGTGTTGGTAGTTTGGAGTCCTGGATCACCTATTGAATTGCACCTGTCTTTGTCTATCTTTGTCTTCAGTACGTGATATGTTTGACACCGCATAGAAAGTATTTGGTAATAATTCGATGTTTTGTTTCTTCCCACATGTTGTACAGCGCTGCGGGATACGTTGGCGCTTTATAAATCTGTGGTTGTAATGTGTATGTACTTGTGATAGAGATATATTAATAGAATTGGGTATTTGGGTGTTATTAGGCATTGTTAACCTTTTTGCAATCATTGTAACGTTTCCCTCATCCTTTCAACAGTATTTTTTTAAAAAAAATGATTTATAAAAAGCATTAGTTGTGGCAATCCCCTTAACACACAATGAAAAAGGTTTAATGTGAAAAAAAGTAAAGAAATTTTTATCATTACAAATACACCCAGAAATTACATTGACTTATATTGTATAGAGGTGACCAGTTTTTTGTTGTGATACCTCTTTGCTCATACTTAGTGCATGGATGAGCTTGAATAATCAACCCCCGGGTATGTTTCCAGGGGTTGACTAGTTTTGATTGACGGGCCGGTGTTTGACAGTGCTTCTGATATCTGTTTCTCTCTTTTGTCTTCTAAATGTTTTTTTATTGAATGTTGCTTTTATTAGTCTCTATTTGTGGGTCCTTTTCCCCTGATCTGCAAAACCATCGCATACAAATATGTGGATGACTATAGCTTTTGACACAACCAGAAAATACATAAATGTCTGTGCGTTTGCTTCCTAGTTTGTATGTATTAGTAGTTTGAGTCACAAGCAAACTGGATGAGAATGGAAGGTTTGTTCAGCCTAGAATCCTAAGATGTGCTTCATATTAAACCTTGAAGTGGATGGGTTACAGCAGGAGCAGACTGGGCTTGGTTCCACTTGGCGTAGACTAACAAGATGTGAACACCTGTAATGGAACTGGTCTTCGGCCAAGTGCTGGCAGGATGCTGTGCCTCTTATTACCCACTGGTGCTTGCCTATGTCCTAGCAACCTGTGTGAGTGTAGTATTTGCATATTCCAGAGACTCAGACATGCATTTATACGTCTACAACCTCCTAGGGATGTCTTCACGGCGAGGGGAAATTATGATCTTCCAATCATATATTTTGTTTTTTGAGAATCGATTTTACCAGGAAGGATACATTGCGATTTCTCTCGTTTTCAAGTATGTCCTGGGTGGTGAGTCTGTACCGTTAGGTGTCTTGCCCAAGGACACTTACTGGGGAGGTGCTCGTCAGGATCAAACCCATGTTTCCACAGGCTCTCTCCATGCAGAGCAGTGATGTTACCTCTACTCCACCCAGCCGGTTATTTAATACCCATCTTCCCTTGGAGATTTTGTTATCCGGTGGTTCTTCTTGCCAAATCGTTTCTTCTATTGCTGCTATTGTTGATTAAATCTTTCATTATATTTCAGTTATCCATCATCACTTGGAGGTTTATTTAATAAGCACCAATGTTTGCCAAAGTTGTAGAATCTGCTATTGTTGTAGAATCTGCTATTGTTGTAGAATCTGCTATTGTTGTAGAATCTGCTATTGTTGTAGAATCGGCTATTGTTGTAGAATCGGCTATTGTTGTAGAATCGGCTATTGTTGTAGAATCGGCTATTGTTGTAGAATCGGCTATTGTTGTAGAATCGGCTATTGTTGTAGAATCGGCTATTGTTGTAGAATCGGCTATTGTTGTAGAATCGGCTATTGTTGTAACGAAGACACACTTTAGATTTTCACAAAAGTAAAACCCAAACAGCAACCGGAGAAGCTTCACAGTCCAGAAAATGGGCCAAAATCCCTCACTCCTCCTCTTCTCTGCTAATGTCACTCTATTTATGGGCTTGCTGGTATATTCAGGATGTGCATGTGTATAACAGATGCGAAGCAATAAAATTCCCAGCAAGGTTCTCTGAAATGCAATAATTGCTGTTCGAAGACCTTGGGGTAATTAAGATACTTCAAAAGTACAAATTAGAACAATAGTATTCACATAAATGCTTGTAGGTCATAATATATCTTTAAAAAGTTTAAAAATGGCAGTTTTTGGCTCCGCCTCCAGCGGCATTCACTAAAGTGCATGTGGCTCTCTTTTGGCCATTTAACGCACTTCATTGATTCCAGTTCGTCGACCCTGCAGATGCAAACACTATTCACCGCAGGGACCCTGAAACGCACCAAATGTGAAGCCGTCGAACTGCAGGAAAAAACTGAACTGTGCTGTACTTCTAAAAGGTGTTCAAACCAATAAAAATGCATGAACATGTGAGGAAAGCTAAAAGGTCCTATAAAAAAAAATCGGTCTCTTACAGAATAAGAAAAAACTTTATTTATTTTTTTTTTTTTTAAAAAAAAAATAAATTTGGGAATCAAAAATTTCGCCTTAAATACAGTATAAAGACAATTTGTTGAAAATGAAAAGCATAAACAATTTGCCTTTTTAAACCTGTTGAACGGAATCACTGAAAATCAGGGCATTTCACTGACCCTTCAGTGCAGTTCGGCGTTTTCTGAATACATTGTTCCATAGCGAAGTAATGGCTAATTTCACTACTGCTGAAGATCAGCAAATTCTGGTGAACTGCACGGTATTTCCCTGCCAATTCGCCAGTATTTGGCGATTTGACCACTTTCTGTATAGACGAACTGCAATTGTACCATTCGGTGGCAAGTTCGGCGCTCTTTGAATAACCTCTTAACCTCCCTGGCGGTCTAATTTTTTCAAAATTTTGTGTCTAAAAGCGTTTATTTATTTATTTATTTATTTATAAAGGATTTTACCAGGAAGGATACATTGAGATTTCTCTCGTTTTCAAGCATGTCCTGGGTTCAAGAACATTGAAGTGTTACAGTTACAGAAATACAAAGTAATACAATGCAAGATATTAAAAAAAAAAAACAACACAAATATACAGATTAACAGAAAAAATATGTAGGAAATATAGTCACTAGGTTACATGTTTACAGGTGCATTCTGTATTGAGGTATGTTAGTAAGGAGCTTTTGAGTGACTTAAGACTGGGGGAAGATTTGATGATGTCTGGGAGGTTATTCCATAATTGTGGTGCTCTGTAGGAAAATGAGGACCGAGCCAAGTCAAGTTTTTTGGAAAGGAAATGTGTTGTTTTATATAGTAAGCCTGTAATAATTAGGAATAACTCACTGAAATCCGTGCAAACAAGAGTCTAGTAAACACACGGAGTCAGAGAAGGTTTGAAATAATTTATTATCCCAAAAATAATTATCCAAAATAATGCAAATAAATTATATTCAATAATATAATCAAACCAAAAACACTGAAATCTTTCAGAAAACAAGGCTGCAATATAATAGAGGATTTATTCTAATCAAAGCAGCTTTACAGAAATAAAAAACACCTAAAAATCGTTTCTAAAATGTAATCGGGCATTCGCTGGTGCTTGCCCAGCTTCATCAGTTGGATCTGGGCAAGCACCAGTGAAATATGGGACTGTTTACATTTTACAGTATTTTTTACAGTTGCAAAAAAAATAAAAAAAATAGTTTTCAAATTTGCGTCTGGTCCCGCCCCCCCCCCCCTGCGTCGCGTGGCTCTCAGGGAGCGGAACTAGGAAGCAAAGTCGCCGGTGCCGCAATCACACTGAGGTGACTGCAGGGGACGGCGAGGGAGCAAAGGATGCGGTAAGTATACAACTAGAGTGTGGCTCGGGGTTACCGCTTGCGGTAGCGAAATTTAACCCCGAGTCACACTCGGGAATACCGCCAGGCAGGTTAAGACTCCAAAGTGTACTTCATCAGTTAGAAACATATTCAGGTCTATTCACTAAAAGGTGAAACTCAGACGGGAACAATCCAGACCAAATGGTTGATATGGAAAGTGAGATAGATGGGAGACTTTTTCTGTTTCGGCTATTTTTGACCTGGAATTTTCACTTCTGCCAATTCTCCCGAGTTTCACATTTAGTGAATAAACCTGATTGTGTGTTTTTATTATGTTCTCGATTGCATTTTCCAGACCCATGATACACTTGTAAAATCACATTGTTGCACAGGAGCATGTTAATTTGTTGGCATAGAAAGAACGGTCTGGTCAGGGTGTATATAAAATTATTAAACCTACAAAAGATTGCCTCCATACACACAGTCTACAGTTAAGGCCGGGGTCAGACGAGCGTTTATAAGAGCGGAATGGACGTTCCTTCCACTCTGACGCTTGTCTGGCCACCTCGTTGAGCGCAGTTAGTGGAGGATCGCGCTTTGCAGCCCTGTCAAAACTAGGGATGTGCGTTTCGGAATTTTGGAATTTTCACGAAATTTCCCGATTCGTGTCTTTGGATTCAGCCGAATTTCCGAATCGGGTCGGACCCGAAAACCGATAAATCTGAAAAGTTTGCCGAGCCGAAACGAAAAACTTTCGGATTTTTCGAATGGACTTGAAATGTGTCAAATCGAAATTTATTTTCGCTCTATTCATGATTTCAGTTCCATTCGTGATTTCGGTTCCATTTCGGTGATTCTGGAAATTGTATATTTAACTATTATCGGTTATATCGCTGATTCTGTAAATTTTGTATTTGTAAATGCGTATCACTTGTTTCTTGTGGCATTCGGGTCAGTTTAGCGTTTTTTAAATCGTTTTGTTCATTTTTTTTGTTCCTTGGCTTTCATACCATTTTAATATGATTAAATAAAGTTGTGAAATGTATATTCAATTATTCATAAGAAAAAAAGGATCTTTATTTAATAAAAAAAAACACGATAGAATCGCCAGAATTATCGTAGACACTTTGAAACGAGGAGAACAGACGTTCCGAAAAAACGAAAATTTCCGAAAAGTCGATACAAAAAACTAGCAAAGTGACCCGAAAACACGAAAAATGGTCGATTAGTCCGAAAAAAAAATGTACACGAAAAATTAGCCGAACCGAACCAAATCGAAACAGAAATCGGTCGAAACGAGCCGAATCGAAAATTTTAAACATCCGAACAAATCGAACTGAAAAAAAAATCGGTGCACAAGCCTAGTCAAAACGTGCATTGTAGCGCTTCAACGGGGAGGCTTTCAGAATGTCTGCAGCATGCACGCCCGCTGTAGCAAGCGCGCAAATCGCGCACGCGCTACAGTGTGTGGCCAGCCCCATCACAGCATCACAACGGTGCAACGGATGCCTGGAGGCACGTCAGTACAGGCGCACATAGTGCGCTCTTCTTACCCCTGTCTTGGGCTTCAGCAACCTTGTCCTTCCAGCTGTTCTGGAACTACATCTCCCTTGATGCTCAGCTAATCATTAGAATGGCAGAGCCTCATAGGAAGTGTAGTTCCAAAACATCTGGACGGCCAAAGTTGCTGAAGCCTGAATTAAAGGATAAAGGCCTGTAACTTCAGAACAAGATATGTTTTGGCTTTTTTTTTTCTTTTCAGTGACCGAACCAGTACCCTGTTCTTAATCTACCCCACAACGTATTTCAGTTTTTTATTTCTCTAGTAATCCAAAAATGTTATTTTCGAATTTGAGCACATTTTAAGTTTCCCCCGTCGCCCGTTCTGTCTGCATAATATAATGATCTTTTAGCACGTTCTATTTATGTGACCAAACTGTATGGTGTATGTGCAGCCTCCCAGTCAGTGGGAAATTCAATTTCTGAAAACACCACAAGCATTTTTTACGAGAGAATGAATGTGTAACCAGATAGCCGGCCCTTAGCAAATCAGCTAAAACATGTCATGCGGACCCTATACTAAATCACAGTGTGGTATGTCTGACCACATAATCCTTACAATATGTATAATACGCTCTTTTCAGAGCAATAATCACCATGATGGCTGAGGAGCCCCTCGCTTTATATTTCTCCACTTTTCTTACATATTGTAATGCAACCCCCCTTTTTTTTAAAAAAAAAAAAATTATAATAGAATTATATATATATTTTTTTTTTATTCTCTATGATGTATCCTGACCGTTTAAGGCAGAATTGGTGGGGGAGAAGGGAATGTTCTCTCTTTTCTGCTCTGCACTGCATGTAATTTGACTTTAGGTTGCCTTCATCCCTTGAGATTAGACTACAAGCAATCCAAAAAAACACTGCATAGTGACAGCACTGAATTTTTATATATCACCCATACTTCAACATCTTTGATTTCTTGTCCGGAGCATATCGACATACTGTAGGATCACCTTTATACCACATTGCTAATCAAAGTGAATAAATTATGAGTCCAGGATAGCATGGACAATCTGGCAACCTCACATTGCTCGTGTTCCTACCAACCTAATGTCTTGTGATGCCCCAACCCCCTCGCCCTATAGTTCTGCATTTTGGTAGAATTAGAGGCAAATTTACTAGAATCATGTTTCGGTTTTTCACTTGTGTATTGTATGTAAAAAATATGGAATTGTGGAGATTTTAGGTTTTCAGCACATTTTATCATTCTTGTCCCAATTTCTACGTGCAGACCCTAAGGCTAAGGTCAGACGAGCGCAGTATTAACGTGCGTTTAGCCGCACGAAATCACGGCCGTGCTAGCAGCAAATGACGTCCAATGCCGGGGAACATACGACGAACGGCCGCACGAAAGTCCGTCCGCGCAACGCAAGTGGCAAACGAACGCATTTTTTCAAGAACGTCAAACCGCTACTACTGCCGTACAGAGTGCGCTGCGGCCGCATAGCGGCGTGTTTGCGTGATTGGGAGACGTCAGACGCTGCACACGTCCGGCCAACATAACGTCCAGACGCAAAAAGTGTTTTATTGATGATCCGTACAAAATCACGGACGAAAAATCCGCTATCGCGTATTCCGTGAAAAATACGTCCATTCGTTCGAACGCACTTTTTCACGGACAACGTGAAAAATGCGTTCATCTGACCCTAGCCTAAGCCCTGTCTCTGATACCGCCATGTGGTTTTGAGATATTGACAGCTGGAGAAAGTGTATTTTGTAACATTCTGTTATGGATTTCTACTTGGATCGATACAATGACTCTCCACTATAACCAGCAATACTTTGTGTACGTTTCATTATTCCCAAAGCCAGACCTTTGTGTTTCATTGAGCAATACGGACGCAGAGTGATGATGTGAGGGCATTAGGTTTTTAGTTTTTCTCTGCCACTTTGTTCATTATCCTGTTGCGGTTCTTTGGACGATCCCAAGTGCATTCCTTATTGTTCTTGCTGATTGGTTTTAACATGACTAAACTTTAATGCATGGTAACCCTCTGTGGGTCATAACGGTTATATGGTCACATGGGTTATAAAGATTGGGAATACCAAACCGGGGCCAGTGTAGAGATTGGTAAGGTATGAGAGATACGGGGAGTGAGGTAAAGGAGTCTGTCAGAGGCATTCTTTATGGGGATAATCTCGTTTAAGGCCAATGAGAAGATGGTTAGTCGTCGAGATGAGAGATTAGACCAGTAATTTAGTAGAATTCTGAGTTAGAAAAGGGCAGATGTGAGCAATGATATCATATATCGTCAAAATATATATATATATATATATTTTTTTTTTTCCTAGTGGTTTATGAAAAGATTTGGTTTCCTATACCGAGCATAAACCTTTTAATAATAAATTACATCTGCCTTTGATTCATAATAAACGTATCACAAGCTTCCGGAACCTTCAGTCACAAATATCTCTTTACATTTTTTTTTAGATATGTAATTGACAATAATGGTAACATTCCTTTTAACACACAAACAATTTTAAATAGATGACTGTGAGCATCTCAAAGAGATGCCAGCTGGGTGGAGTAGAGGTAACATCACTGCTCTATAACCGTGGAGAGAGACTGTGGGGACACAGGTTCGATCCCAGCAAGAGCACCTCTCCAGTAAGTGTCCTTGGGCAAGACACCGAACGGTACATACTCGCCACCCAGGACATACCTGAAAACGAGAGAAATCTCAATGTATCCTTCCTGGTAAGATACTTTCTCTAGAAGAAAAAAAAGTCACCATTGGCACAAAATATATGACACCTAACCAAGACATGACAAACGTACATGTAATAACAAAATCCCAGGAGTCCCCTTCTACCTTGGTTCCTAGAGAGAGTTTATTTATCCTTCTATTTTTCCTGGATACTAGTGGTTGTCCATTCTACGGAGTAATCTCTATAGGGAGAAAGAAATTGAGTAATGCTACTATATGCTTTTCCCTTCCCATCCTTTCCCCCCTTTTTTTTTCCCCTCACCCAAAAATGGTTTTAGGCTAGGGTCAGAAGAACGCACTTGCAGCCGTAGTAGCAGCAAATTACGGCCAATGACAGGCAATATACGAAGTACGGCCGCATGAAAGTGCGGCCACGCAACGCAAGCGGCAAACAAACGCATATTTTTGAGAACACGTCAAACCGCTAGTACGGACGTACAGAGTGCGCTGCGTCCGCTAGCGGCGTGTGTGCGTGATTAGGAGACGTCAGACGCTGCTAATGTCCGGCCAACATAACGTCCAGACGCAAAAAGTGTTTTATTGATGATCCGTACAAAATCACGGATGAAAATGCGCATCGTATGACCGCTATCGCGTATTCCGTGAAAAAATACGTCCATTCGTTCGAACGCACTTTTTCACAGACGACGCGAAAAATGCGTTTGTCTGACCCTAGCCTAAAATGGTGTCTTTCCCATATAATTCTAGCTTTATGGGGGAGGCTAGGGCTGATATCTTACCTTGTCAGCTGGTATTCGATCAGATTTTTGATAATTTCCCAGGATGAGACCAGTTTTGTTTTCCATGCATTGGCCAAAGTGTATTTGGCAGCCCTAAGGATGGTGTTGTTAAATATGAAGTAAGTTTGTTAACCTTAGGCCATCCCAGATGGAGCAATATATTATTCGGTGTCCTCGGTATTATTTTGATCTTTAAATCCATCAAGATCTCGTATATCAAGCTCCAGAATTGTTTTAATCTAAGGCATTGCCACCTAATATGGATATACGAACCATATTGGAGTTTCACATCTCCCAAGAATTTGGAGTGGTGCTTGGGTACACTTTGTTACATCTCTCTTTACATTTATATAGATACAGTGAGCGCATGACTACAAGCACCTTTTACAGCAGTGTTTCCCAAACCTGTCCTCGGGACCCTCAACCAGGCCAGATTTTGCAGATCACCTTGGGGAAATACAGACTGAATCCTGCAATCACTGAGCAGCAAATCATATCACCTGTGCTGTGCGTCAGATATCTGGCAAACCTGGCGAGGCGGAGGGTCCTGAGGACAGGTTTGGGAAACACGGTTATACAGGATGCGACTGCTGAAGTTCCAACTAGATGCAAAATGCTTTAGGGTTTGGGGTTCTGCTCTTTTCTATATCTGTACCCTCCAAATAAGGCTGGTGTCAGACGAGTGCACCGTGCACCCATACTGACGTGCCTCCCGGCATCCGTCGCAGAGTTGTGACGCTTCAGGGCCAGCCACACACTGTAGCCTGCGCACGAATTGCGTGCACTACAGCGTGCGTGCTGCGGACATTCCGAAAGCCTCCCCGTCGAAGGACTATGACGCATGTTTGGGGGTTGCAAAACGCGATCCTTCATAGGTGGATCGAGCCTTGCAACGCTGAGCGCACTAACGAGGTGAGCAGACGGGCGTCAGATTGGAAGGAACGTCCACTCTCACGGACATTCATTCCACTCTGCAAAACGCTCACCTGACCCCGGCCTAAAGCTATACAATCTCGCATAACTGCTTCTGGATTGGTAAAGAATGCCTTGGGGACACGTTTGTAAAAGTTATGGTGTGCAGGGTCGTACACTGTATTTTTGATTTCCAGTAGTATATAACCAAGATGGAATTCCAGGACAAATGTTTCCTTTTTTTTTTTTCTTCACCCTTTTCTGCCAGTCTTGTATGTACTTTCTCTCCCGTGCTTTGCTCTGCAGACCCAATGGAGCAATGCATGGAATGTCTTGAATATACCATGGCAGATATTAAACCCCAGCTCCTTGGTATAGTCCTGCCCCCCCCACCCTAAATTAGCTGTCAGGACGGTTATAATCCTGCTCAATCACACACAGAGGGGGAGATTTTATTGAAGAGTCACTAACAGAAAAGTGGGACAAAGTTCTAATATCTGAGCAGTCTGCAGCAGCATTCCTTAGGCTGTCTGTAAGATAACTTCACTTTTAATACTTTGTTCCATTTTTCTATTAAAGGGACAGTGCAAGCATCACACAACTTTTAAAAACTCCCAATAAATGGATCATGGCTGGCACGTTTTGGTCAACAACTTGTGGGCAAGGTTATAAATCGTGCTCCATGCCTGGGACTATTCTCTTTCACTTGCGATTTGCATGGGCACGGAGTTTCGCTTCCTATCCCAGAACCCCCTGTTCCAGCAATGTGTATGCTTTTCTCGCACACTGCTCTGTACTGGGGATTGTCACAAACCTACACTCTCCAGAACAAGTGCTCTGCTTACCATCAGGGGATCCTCTGTCTTGAGTGACTGTAGATCACTGTAGACCTTGACCCTGTCTCCAGTTTTCTCGGAATATTTTTTTTTTTTTTTTTTTTGGGCTTCATTCCGATTCTCCAAACATTCTGCGTATTTATGTTCCTGTTCCATTATCCATCATCGTTGCCTCCTCTTTAAAGTCTCATGTGAAGTACATTTTTGTGAGCGCTACATACATTATAATAAAAGTCAGACTCTTTATTGTAAATGAACAATTACCAAGAAAATAAAATTAAAGTGTACCGGTACCGGTCAAGCATACTTTGCCTGTGATGTCCAATCAGGAGATGGGTATTGCACTCGTCTTTAGTGCAATGGCACTATCAAGGTAAAACCCGTACGAGACTGAAGTTGGTTCACAAAGGTAGGCCATTAGTGTCATTGGCTGTTTTCTGTGCCTCTCCTAAACCTGTCTTTTGTTCTTCAAAAACCTAGAGGATAATCCAGACATGGACACCTTGCTTAAGGTGCAGAGGGTGGTACCAGCTACTCCCTTCTGATACGGCCCAACTAATGATAAAACGATTTACAGGGAGTTGTGGTAGCTCTTCCTCAGCATTTCAGTTCTGGCTGGATTTTCTGGGTAATAGCTGTCTGATTTAGATTTCGTGTAGTTATCTCTGTAATGGCACAATCAAGCAGAAACATTCATGTGAGACCTGACTGAGCGGGTACAAACCATAGGGGTAGGCCACTAGTACCATTGTGTTTTGTCTGTGTTCCTGTAAACCCCCGTGCTTTCATTTATAGGAACACCTGTAGATCGCCTAATCTGAAAGGTGAGTGGCTGCAGTGATTCTTACAAATTGCTGTATTTAGAAGACCCTGAAAGCAGATACCAGAATATGTTATGATCCTGGAGTGAATCTAAAAGATCTTTGTGTATTGTATGCCCAATATACTGTTTCCCCTATATACGGATACTATTATTTTAATCTTTCTATGATGATTTTTTTTTTTTTTTTCATCCAGCACCTTGTATTGTTACAAAAACAATTTGTAATTAGCGACCACAGTATTATTGTGTGTGTGTGTGTATCTCTACGGTTATTTATTTTTTGAGAAAGGATTTTACCAGGAAGGATACATTGAGATTTCTCTCGTTTTCTTGTATGTCCTGAGTGGTGCGTATGTACCGTTAGGTGTCTTGCAACATAAGGACACTTACTGGAGAGGTTGCTTGTCGGGATCGAACCCATGACTCCACAGGCTCTCTCCACACAGAGCAGTGATGTTACCTCTACTCCACCCAGCCGGTGGAGTACAGATATATTAGCAGGCAACTTGAAAAAGCCCTTTCCCCCTGCTTATAGGTTTAAGATCAGTAGTGGCAACACCTGTAGCTAATTTGACATAACCCAGTCTATATAGCCTGCTGACATTTCTCATTAGGACCCAGGTCACCAAGTGACCATGAGAGCCGGATGGTGAAAAAACAAAGAACCTTTTCATTACATTATTCTCTTTTGTGACTGGTAACTAGCTTAGCTGCCTGGTTCTGTAGTTGGAAGAATCTCCGTTAACCTGCTTCCTTGTGGAGGCTTTCAGGTTTCTGTTTTTTTTTGTTGTTTTTTTTAACATTTCAAAGGAAGGAGCACCTGGCTGTAATCTTTTTCTGATGTGATAATAAAGATTCTGTAAACAACTCAAGTGGATTCATCCGCAGTGAATCTATGACATATATATATATATCTACATCTAAGGTTTAGGTAAGAGTAGACCTGAGATAATAGTGTTCGCTAACTATATATTTTTTATAATATATATTTATTATGGTTTTGTAAACTGTCAAACTTCTGCCCCTGCTCTTTGTACCACTTATAATTTAGATGATCATCACTACTGAGCACATATATCATATCGACACGTTTATAAATCTGTTTGCAGAAACACACATCCAGTCTCATCCTTTAACTCCAGTTGCCAATCTTTTCCCCTGGGATTCGCTCCCCATACTAATGAAAAGTAGGAATTGTTTGAAAGCCACACTATCGTGTTCCACAGCTGTGTTCCTCCAAGACATCTGCAAGTGCTCCCTGTACACTGACTATTACAATACCACAGCTGGACTAGAGCGCTGCTAAAATAATGTGGCCCACAGGAGGAGCAGCAAAAAAAAAAGCTTTTCTATAATTTTTGGCAAATTATAGATTCATCATAGAAATCTATGTATGCACGAAAACCCAGACACTTAAAAATGAATATTGGATTGTAACTGTGAGCATAAACTGAACTTTTACATTGCAACAAGCGTGATAGTTGCCACATCTGTTTTATGTAGCAATATTTTCACTTCCAGATCACTTTCCTTTTCTGTGGGAAGTTCCCGCCATGTTTTCCTTGCTCATCTCCCTCCTATTTTATTCTCTTGCCGTCTTCATTCTAAATTACTTTCCTCAGTGAATCCTTTCCCAAAAGTCTTCTTACAGTATGTCCTATAACAAGGGGCAGGCTGGGGGATGATGCCACAAGGGGCAGGGGGGCAAATGCCACAGAGGTGGCTCTCAGTTTAGGCAGCCGTCTGACTTGCCTACTGGGCGGTAGTGTACACCATCAAATCCCTGTCACTTGCTTGGACAGGGATTTGAGGTTTTATCACGTTCTCTGCAGAAGACGTGCTGGAGACGTCCTCTGCTCTCCTGCTAGCATGCAGAGGTCGTCTCCAGCACGTCATCGAAGTTTCGTGGCTTGGTGCTGATTCTGCGTGACCTCCCCCCGTCTGCAGGAAATCAATGTTGGCGAAATGTATTTTTTATTATGAATTGCTAATTTTTCTCACTATATATAAAAAATTGATTGACAGGCCATTGGAACCTGAGGAAGAAAAACATGGTAAAGCCTCAGAGGAAAAAAACATGGAAAAATGGAGAAAAAAATAAACCCTTTTATGAATGGTCATCATTGGGTGTGTAGAATATATATATAATTATATTCTACACACCCAATGATGACCAGTCATAAAAGTGTTTAATTTTTTATTTCTCCATCTTTTCATGGTTTTTTTCTTCTGAGGCTTTACCATGTTTTTCTTCCTCAGGTTCCAATGGCCTGTCAATCAATTTTTATTTTTTGTCTTCTTGCATTTCATTCACTTCCTAATCCAATTTTTTCTCTCTTTATTCTATGCATAATTATGTCTTGTCCATGGGTTTTAAGGCCCCCATTCACACTGCGATTTATCTCGCGGATTTTGCCACGCTATCTAGCATCTCAATGGAGCTGTTCACGTCTTGCTGCGCGATGTCGCTGGTACATGACCCTTTTGCGTTTTGCGATTTCCATTAGTGGTGTTTTGCAAAACCGCGGCATTGCGCAACATCATCGCGCGTCGTAGCGAATATGAAAATCGCGCGTTTTTCAAACCACGCAGTGTGAACGGGGCCTTAAACATCTTCCAACCTATGTGGTTCACTAGTTGCTGTTGACTTGCACTTACTGTGACATTAGGGTCAGACGAAAAAGTGCGTTCGAACGAATGGACGTATTTTTTCACGGAATACGCGATAGCGGTCATACGATGCGCATTTTCGTCCGTGATTTTGTACAGATCATCAATAAAACACTTTTTGCGTCTGGACGTTATGTTGGCCGGACGTGTGCAGCGTCTGACGTCTCCCAATCACGCAAACACGCCGCTATGCGGCCGCAGCGCACTCTGTACGTCAGTAGTAGCGGTTTGACGTTCTCGAAAAAATGCGTTCGTTTGCCACTTGCGTTGCGCGGACGAACTTTCGTGCGGCCGTTCGTCGTATGTTCCCCGGCATTGGACGTCATTTGCTGCTAGCACGGCTGTGATTTCGTGCGGCTAAACGCACGTTAAAACTGCTTTCGTCTGACCTTAGCCTTAGTGTATCAAAATGAACCCCTGCTGTGGAATCTCCGTCTCTGCACCCTTCCCTTCACTCTTTTTTTTTCTCTCCTAGGTTCTCCTTTTTGCTTTCTGTTCTCAATTTCTATCTTCCCACTTTTCCTCTTTTTCTCTGCCTGTTGATTTTGCTGTAAAAGTTGCATCAATCTCGTTTCGATATAATAAATACGCATAGGAAGGCGTCTTGCTGTGGAATGTTCTTTTGGTCTCCCTTAGATGGCTATTGGACTCGGTCTCCGTACATAGCAGGGGAGTAATTTCTATGTGAAAGGTTAATGTGAAAACGCATAGTGGGAGCCGCAGAACATAAGGGCATTGACCTTCACAAAAATCTTTCATTTATCCCCCTACAGTGTGGGGACCCGGCACAGACACGCCATTTATATGATCTGATGGAGCACATTTTTATGACGGAAAACGAGGCTATGTGCCACAAGGTGACATGGAAATGTTCACCAGGAACAGAATAAAACCATGAAATGTGGACGTATTATAGGCAGAATATCATGAGAATTCAGATACAATAATCCGAGTGGAGGGACGCTCCCAACAAACTTATCCTCTTAAAATATTCCGGGCCAGTTTTAAGACTTTTATATTAAAAAAAAAAATACATAGAATGTAATTTCTATAGCAAATTGCTCAATAAAGCAATAAATACACAGGTCTGCGAAATCAACAGGTCTGTTCAGTAAAAGTTGAAACTCAGGAGAATTGGCAGGAGAAGCGAACAATCAAAACCAAATAGCCAATTTGGAAAGTGAGATAAATGGGAGAATTTTCCTGGGTTGGCTATTTTGACCAAGAATTTTCACCTTTTTATTGAATAGACCTGATAGTGTCATAAATACTACTTTGTTCTCAAATTGTAGCCATTGTTCGTTTGCATGTGTTGTTTTTTTTGTGTTTTGACATTAATAAAATTTACTGTTTAGGGACCTAGATCCCAGTAGGCATCTGGTTGCCCGGCTGCTTTTTTTGTTGTATGACTATTGAAGTGCGGGTTAGGCCCTTTTAGGGATCTGTTTTTTTTTAACACCACACTGTGGTCCTGCTATGAAACCACAACAGTGTTTTTTGTGTATTCTCAAAATGTAATGATGGTTTTATGAATTTGGGGTGCTGAATGCAAAAGGGACCTTAGATTAGATTTGCTCCATCACAAACGGCTTTGACAATTTTTATTCTGGATTATGAGATGGATGCAATTTATTGCAAAATGACCTCCGGAAACTTGTTTTGCGGCCAGATCTGAATAACTTTTATCTGGGCTGCAGACACCTGCAAAATAGGCTTGTTTTTTTTTTTTTTTTTTTTTTTCGATTCGATTCGGTTCGATTTGTTCGGATGTTTAAACTTTTCGATTCAGCTCGTTTCGACCGATTTCTGTTTCGGTTCGGTTCGGCTCGTTTTTCGTGTACATTTTTTTTCGGAATATCGACCATTTTTCGTATTTTCGGGTCACTTTGCTCGTTTTTTGTATCGACTTTTCGGAAATTTCGGAAATTTTCGTTTTTTCGGAACGTCTGTTCTCCTCGTTTCAAAGTGTCTACGATAATTCTGGCGATTCTATCGTGTTTTTTTTATTAAATAAAGATCCTTTTTTTCTTATGAATAATTGAATATACATTTCACAACTTTATTTAATCATATTAAAATGGTATGAAAGCCAAGGAACAAAAAAAAATGAACAAAACGATTTAAAAAACGCTAAACTGACCCGAATGCCACAAGAAACAAGTGATACGCATTTACAAATACAAAATTTACAGAATCAGCGATATAACCGATAATAGTTAAATATACGATGTCCAGAATTACCGAAATGGAACCGAAATCACGAATGGAACCAAAATCATGAATAGAGCAAAAATAAATTTCGATTTGACACATTTCAAGTCCATTCGAAAAATCCGAAAATTTTTAGTTTCGGCTCGGAAAACTTTTCGGATCTATCGGTTTTCGGGTCCGACCCAATTCGGAAATTCAGCCGAATCCGAAAACACGAATCGGGAAATTTCGTGAAAATTCCGAAACCCGAAACGCACATCCCTACTGCAAAACTCGCCATGTTTCAAAACAGACTAGCGCACACAGACAGCAAGAGTCTGGGCTTTCCGAATCCTAAAAAGAGAAAGTGGTTAAAGTCTTCTCATAGACATTCAAACTACTTAATTCACTGATATGAAATACTTAAATCAGCTCAAAATAACAAAACATCAACATTGTGCAAAACTCTAGCAGGGTTATCCAAAGAGATTCGAAAAGTCACCGCACGTTCGGTGACTTTTCGTTCTCTTCAATTCGGTTCCTTTTGCCGATTGCATTTCGGTGACCCTGCGGTGTATTCAGCAAACAGCACAGGGTCCCCGAATTGCAGGGAAAAGCTGCCGAAAACCTGACGAAAACTAACCGAATGCAAGCTGAAAACAAGCAAAAACATCTGGATTAACCTTCGAAAAAGCCGAACAGGAGCCGAACAGGAGCCGAAAAGGAGCCGAATCACACAGAGCCGAAGCAGCTGTGACGTAGAGGAGGCAGTGAATAAATTAGAAAAACCATTTGTATGAATCTGGGAAAAAGAAACGCTGTTTGCAAAGAAACTACTGAGCGAAAATGTCTGAAATTTTCACAGGAGGTCCAGGGAATGATAATAAAGAGGGCTGTTACAAAAAAAATAAGCAAACTGAAAAAAAAAAAAAAAAAAATCGGACTTTTTTAAAAAAAAAAAAAAAATCTGAAAAATGCTTAAAGTATCCTAAAAAATCAATGAGTAAAGAGACTTTTTGCTGCAGAATTTTATAATGAACGGTTTATTAGATATTGAATTAAAACGGGAATATTTTTAACATTGAAGTCTATGGGATTCTCCTGAATAAATTTGCCGAATTAAACCACCGAATGGCAGGGCATTAGGGGAACCTTTCACTGCTGGTTTTCGTTCTCTGAATAGCCGAAGCAGTGCTTTTTCATGGGGATTTCACTGCCCTCGAACAGGAACCGAACAGGCACCGTATGTGCAGGCAATTCGCCAGGATTTGGCGAATTGCCTGCTCTCTGGATAGCCGAATGGTCAGGAAAGGTAACCGAACGCTGATTTTCAGCGTTCGGTTACCTTTCTCAAGCAATTCGGATCTCTTTGGATAACCCTGTAGATGGCAGAAACCAGTAGATGGTAACATAACACTGAACATGTTGGGGCTTTTGGTCATATATTTTTATTCTATTTAAACCCAGAAGCTGGAAATACTTTTGAAACTGCTTAACGCTTTTTCAATGCTGACCTGGTAATTGCAAAAAGTTGGAAATATATAATCTTATAATAAAAGAAGAGCTGCAATGGACTATTATTCCCATAATCGATTAGTTGGTGGATTTTTTTTTTCCCCTCTTCTCTCCATCGGATAAAATAAAAATTTTGTTTAAAAGGAATATTATTTTAAAAGAATACCCACCTGCCTCCCTCCTCCTTTTTTTAATTATGTACACTATGCAAACTGCTTAACGTTCATTTGTACATATGCAAATTGCATACTTTTCGCACTCGAGGTACACCGGCACCTAGTCACAGTGATGGATTGATACAGCGTACGCAGCTTAAGCCCATGTCTGCTTCCTTCACAAACGCTGCAACAAACTCTGATGGACATGATGATGTCAGCACGAAAGCAGGGTGAGAAAGGGGGGCACTCCATGCAGTCTGACTATTTTAGCTTATTAGAGTGTCCCTTTACAATAATTTCATGAACAAACTGAGCATGTAGAGAGGAGTGAGTTTTTCAAGGGACTTGATCAGAGTGGGTTTGGGCAAAAGACGGGAGGGAGTTTGTGGAAAGGGACTGGACCAAAGGGAGGGAATGGCAGGCAGGTTGAGGTGGTGGCACAGGACTGAAGCTTCAAGTAAGGATAAAACACCAGTGGTACAGTGCGCATACCCAGTGGCCGTATTCCAGGGTTTGTGTTTATAGTATTTCTGCAGTTGCAAAGTTTTGCAAACTGATTAAAAACAAGCTGGCATAACCCTGACATAACCCTACAACTAAATCACACAGCATAAAGCAGCGACACATCATCTGCAATCATCTCTGAAGCAGAGTCTGGGGTTATAATGTTTACTCCATCTGACTCTGAACAGTGTGTGATGTACACCAACTTGATCGATCAACAGCCGATTAATAGATAATGAGAATAGTTGACAACTATTTTGATTATCGATTAGTCGTTTCAGCCCTAATAAAAAGTAGCTTCTTGTGTCCTCGCCTTGGATTGGAGCCTAGAAAATTGCATTCTTCAGTCTTGTTTTCCATTTGTTACTTTCTTTTAACCTTTTAGAATGTAATAAAAAAATTACTTTTATAGGTGGCTGAACATATATATTTTATTTTTTACAATTTATTTTATCCCCTTAAGGACCAACGATGTAACGTTTACGTCATAAATGCATTGACTTATAAGACTCCTGGTCCTTAAGGTGTATATATACAGGATGCATAAAAGTGAGACAGATGTCATTTGCATATCCTACCCAGAATTCCTTACTGCATATGGAGAATGTGGCACAGGAGCTCTGGGATGCAATTCATCGAATTGCTGTGATGTGCAAGTGGCTTCTGCAATAATAAACAGATAGATAGATAGTTATATATCTATCTCTTTTTACCTGTGTCTTGCAAATACAGTGCTAACTCTTCAATTTATTTCCTGAGCCCTTTTGAAGTATTTTCAAACATTAAAGTAAGAAAAATCATAAACCTGAACGGATTCAGGAGTTGGTTTGCGTTTAATTGGTTTTCTGTCATTCTTTTGGATGTATTAACGAAGCATATCTTCCTGCCTGTAATAAAAAATTTTTTTAAATGAAAACCTAAGTAGCGTTAAGAAATCCCTCTTCTTATTGTATATGAGTACAATGTGCCATATTTTACTCCATGTCAAATTCTTTTGTCTTCCTCTGCTAGTCACTCCAGTTCCTGCCCACTTATAGGATGTCAAACTTCTTAAAGTGCTGGACCACTTAGAAAAATCAACATTCCTGTTGGCTTGAATGATACAATGTTTCCTTCTATTTTTTAATAGCCATTAGGCAGAGGAGGGCAGACCTCTTGCAATGGGTTTCTACATTGACGTCTGTGATACAGATTGGGTTGGAGCCGAATCTGCTTTGCATGACCTCTGTTCTTATCCCCCCTCTCCTACATTCCTCCAGCTCTCCATTTCTGTTTCTTTTCCCTCCCTCCTCCTGTCCAGCTGCTGGGATCTGATGGCTCATTCCTGTAATGTCAGGGGAGATGTCTTTCCTATACTTCTCTTATCACACAGAGGGACATCCGGAAAGAGGGTGGTGAGTGCCCCTGCCATGGATTTATGGGGCACTGCCCTCTCCTGTGCCTCCTTGCATTTCCCAGGTAGCTTTCCAGGAAAGAAGCAATGAGCAAGTTCATAATAACAGGAAAATGACTTTCATCATCGCTTGTTCATGCGGTTTCCATAAATAGTTCTCATTAATAAATGATTTCTCGCAGACAGATAATTTAAGCGTAGGAAAACCACCTCATAAACCTGGTATCAGCAACCTTGGCCCTCCAGATGTTTCAGAACTTCATCTCCCATGATGCTCAAAATGTAATGATAAGCGGAGCACCAAGATGTAATTCCAAAACATCTGGAAGGTCAGGTTTGATGACCCCTGACCTAAACTCTCTGGGAGACTTGATACTGTAAATAGATTACCTGTGCATTACAAATAAAACCACCTTATAAAACACATGCTGCCGTTTTTTTTTCTTTTTCTTTTGAAGGAATTGCATCTAAAAAGGAACAATAGGATTAGTTTTTGATCTGGTTTTCTTTTTGTGTATTTTTCCCACGATGCAACATTGACCAAAAGCTTTGCTTTGTGGCTCTTGTTTGTTTAATCTACTTTATTTAACAGTTAATAAGGTGGAGGGGAGAGAATGTTTAGATACGGCAGCAGGAGGAGGTGTATTGTTCTTAAGGCTAACTGCAATAAGGATGTCAGCTACATGACCAGGATCTTAAAAGACTTCTAATCTACCCGCTGGTGATGTCCTTTGAATAAATCCCACACAATACAATGATGCGATATGTGATCGACCCATAGACTCCAGTTTATGGACAAAGCCACACAGTGAGGAGCAAGTGATGTAACGATACTGTAGGGGGGGCAGTTTACAACACAAAAGATCACACAATGGATAAACCCAGTGACACATACAGAGTAAAATATTTTCTCAACTAAGGCTAGGGTCAGACGAAAGCATTTTTCCCCGCGAACGTGAAAAAGTGCGTCCGAATGCATTGACGGATTTTTTCACGGAATGCGCAAAAACGGTCAGACGATGCGCATTTTCGGGCGTGATTTTGTACGGATCGTCAATAAAACTCTTTTTGCGTCTGGACGTTATGTAGGCTGGACATTAGCAGCGTCTGACATCTCCTAATCTCGCACACACGCCACTATGCCGCAGCTGCGCACTCAGTACGTCAGTACTAGCGCTTCAGCGTTCTCAGAAAAATGCGTTCAAATTCCACTTGCGTTGCACGGCCGGACTTTTGTGCGGCCGTACATCGTATATTGGCCGTCATTGCCCTTCATCTGCTGCTAGTGCGGCCGTAATTATGTGCGCCAGAACGCACGTTAAAAGTGCGCTGGTCTGACCCCAGCCTTAACCTAAGAAAAAAACAAAGCAAATGTAAGATCCGCATCATAAACACAATAAGAAAATTCATTTTTTTGGTGGTAGTGGCCCTTCAAGTGGTTCTTCACTAGGGATGAGCCGAACACCCCCCCCCCCCGAGTTCGGTTCGAGCCCGAACTCGAACCCAATGCAAGTCAATGGGGCTGAAAATTCGGTTTTTAGAGTGCCCTCCAAGAGGGTATATATGCTACATATTTGCCATAAAAGGTGTTTGGGGGTCCGGGTAGTGCCCTGGGGGACAGGAAACAAGGACAAAAAGTTTAAAAAAAAAACGTTTTTTAAAGGGACAGTGAGTTTTCCATGAAATAAGGGTTAAAAATAAAAACGAAAAATTCCTTCAAATATCGTGCCTAGGAGGTCCCCATAACCTGCCCGTGAAGTGGCGGATTTCTAGGATGTATAGAAACACTTAAAAACAAAAAAATGACGTTTCATATGACGGTAAATGCTTTTCCTTTAATCTATCCATAAACAATTGCTTGGGGGCGGAAGTCTGTATGAAAAGAGGAGACATTTTCGTACACGCAGAAAAAGTTTACTGATTTTTTTTGGGCTAAATTATTGTGAAACTTATGCAGGCTTTGGATGAAAGTAACAATAGGTGCTTCAAAATTGGTCCTTCAGCATCCCCAACAGTGCCGTCACACCGTAACCCCTCTGAGGATATGAATCTGATACAGGCGTCAGTGGCAGTGCACCCAAATATTGTGCTTTTGGTGCCAGGCCTGCAAGTACTATCATACAGTAACCCCTCTGTGGTATTGTGGAAGAATGCAGGGGTGGACCATGTGGTCCTATATTGAATTTTTTTTTTATCTGTTAATGGGCGTCAGTGCACCCAGATATTGTGCCTTTAATGCCAGGCCAGCAAGTATCATCATACAGTAACCCCTCTGTGGTATTGTGGAAGAGTGCGGGGTTGGACCCTGCGGTTCAAAAAATTAAAATGATATAAATCTGGCACAGGCGTCAGTGCAGCCAAATATTGCGCCTTTCATGGCAGCAAGTGCATTCACACCGTTACCCTTTTGTGGTATTGTGGAAGAGTTCAGTGCTGGAGGTTTTGTGAATGCAGAAGAGGACATCCCCGATCTATTCCATTACTTCAGCATCAGGGGATTGATAGCTGCTGATCCAGGACTGATTCATTTTTATAAATGTCAGCCGGTCTACAGAGTCGGTGGACAGACGTACTCTTTTTGTCTGTGACAAAACCTCCAGCGGCACTGAACGTCCTTTCGGAAAGCACGCTAGATGAAGGTCAACCTAGTAGCTGCATAGCATATTGGCTAAGATCTGGCCAGTGATCCAATCTCGACACCCAGTAAGCCAGTGGATCATCTGCTGGAAAGGTATCCAGGTCTGCCCTTGCCCCTAGGTAGTCCTGCACCATATGGTGAAAACGCTGGCAATGGGTGCCTACATTTGACGTCCCTGGGCGTCAAGGACTAAAATTTTTTAAAAAAGCATCAGTCAAGCGGCCCTGGCCTTCACCGCTATTCCTCTGATCACCCGCAGCCTCAGAAGCACGTGTGTCAGCACTTGGTAATCTACCAGTGCCTGGAAAGGTGTTACACAAGTGTCGCTTTAGAGCGTCCTCAAGTTTTTTCATCCTGTGCTCCCTCTGTGCGGGCAGGATGAGTTCTGCAACTTTCCCCTTGTATCATGGATCAAGAAGGGTTGCCAACCAGTAATGATCCCTCTCATTGATAGCACGAATCCTGGGGTCCTTTAGCAGGCTTTGCATCATTAGGGAGCCCATGCAGCGTAGGTTGGAGGTGGCATTAGCTTCCTGGTCAATGAGGATGACCGTATCGTGCACTTCCTCCTCCCAGCCACGCACTAGCCCTTCTGTTTCTGGGCACATAAAACCCTCCCTTGAGGAATCCCCACCTTCAATGCCCCCACTACTTAAATATTCCTCCTCCTCCTCATCCTCCTCCTGTCTGATCTGAGTAGGACCCGCTGGAATGCTGTCTGCAGAAAGACTGGGACCTTGAGAGCTAGGGAAGGCCTCCTCTTCCTTCCGCCGCTCTGCCTCTAGAGTCACATCTATAATTCCCCGCAGAGTGTGCTCCAGCAGGAACACTAAAGGAATTGTGTCACTGATGCATGCACTGTCCCTGCTCACCATCCTCGTTGCCTCCTCAAATGACAGTACAGTGCATGCATCCTTGATCATCAGCCACTGCGGGGGGGGGGAAGAGTTGACCTGAACCTGTCCTTGTGCCATACTCACACAGGTACTCATTGATGGCCCTCTGCTGCTTGTGCAGACGCTGCAGCATTGCTGATGTCGAGTTCCACCTGGTGGGCATGTCACAGATCAGACGGTTTGTGGGAAGGTGGAATTCTCTTTGAATTTCTGCCAGGCGAACGCTTGCTGGGAATGACAGTCTGAAGTGGCTGCAGACTTTTCTGGCCTGGATGAGAAGCTCTGGCAGCCCTGGGTACTTGGTTAGGAAACGCTGTACCACTAGATTTAGGACGTGTGCTAGGCATGGGTACATGCGTCAATTTACCCTTGCGTAGGGCGGAGAGAAGGTTGCTGCCATTATCGCCGACGATCATTCCCAGCTCAAGCTGGCGTGGTGTTAACCATCTCTGCACCTGCCCCTGCAGAGCTGCCAAAATTTCTGACCCGGTGTGGCTCCTGTCCCCTAAACAAACCAGCTCAAGCACAGTATGGCATCTTTTTGCTTGAGCCATTGCGTAGACCCTGTCAGGCGTCGGTTTAACTGCCACTTCGCCAGAGACAGAGAAGGAGGAGGAGGAAGAGGTGGTGGTGGTGGAGCAGACAGACCTCATACAAGCAGCTTTCTGGAGGCGTGGTGGATGAACAAGCTCCAGCACAGAGCCCCGTCTTGGATCCCTCCCAGCTGCAATCAGTTACCCAGTGTGCCATGAAGGAAATGTAACGACCCTGTCCATGCTTGCTGGACCACGTGTCTAAAGTCACATGCACCTTGCTGCTGACTGCCTTTCCCAATGACTGGATAACCTTGTCTTCCACGTGCTGGTATAGTGCTGGAATGGCCTTGCGTGAAAAGTAATGGCGTTTTGGAACCTGCCACTATGGTACAGCACATTCAGCAGAGTCCACCAGCTGGAAAGGCAGCAGCTGCAATGCAAGTAATTTTGCTAAGCTGGCATTTAGACGCTGTGCTTGGGGATGGTTGGGACTATATTTTTTCTTTCGCTGCAGCAGCTGCAGCAACGTAATCTGACTGCGTAAATCTTCAGCTACTGGGATGATGTCACATTGTGAGGAAGGACCTGGTACATCCATTACTGTAGCATCATCCCTGTCGGTGGAGGTTGTAGGCAATGACATGGCAGGACATACAGTGGGGGTAGAGACAGATGAGGAGGAGGAGGAGGACCTACGCAAAGTTTTGCGCCAACGGGATGTGTGGCACTTATTCATGTCGCCTCAAGCACGTGATACCCAAGTGTCCGGTATCTTTCCCACGCTTAAGCCTCATCTGACATAGATTACAAATAGCAACGCTGCGCTCTACTGCACATTTCTTAAAGAACTCCCAGACAGCAGAGTTCCTGCATGTGTTCTTTGAGACAACAGCGCTCTGCACCAGAGCAGCTCTGACATGTGATGCCTTGGACTGGCTAGTGCTACGGTTGGTCACAGAGGATGTTGTGCCTCGTGTTTGCTGTGCCTCCTCCTCCCCCTCTTCCTCACTTAATTCCTCTGTTTGATCTGGCACCCAGGTGGAGTCAGTGACCTCATCATCATTGTCATCTTCACCCCCTATCTCCTCGTCACTGGAGCCAACTTGGCAGTATGCTGCAGCTGCTGGGGCAACATGAGTGCCAGTTATTTGTGTGTCATCACTGGCACCCCCTTCCTCTAGGTTGATTATACTCCCTTGCTCAACCTCAGAGATTGAATCAGACCACTGTACTTGCTGCGCATCCTCAAGTAGCATGTCACTCTCATTGTAGTCAAACAATTCAGCTGACTCCTCCGTGTGTGTGATAGCGAGGCTACGGCAGGAGTAGCTGTGGACATGGAGGCTGCATTAGATGCTTTGGCAGCTGAGGTGGGCTGTAAAGCACTAGAAGCCTGGCTGGCAGAGGACTCAGAGTTTGAGGATGGCCTGGTTAGCCAATCCACCAAGTCCTCTGTATGTTGCTGCTGCTTAAGACGGCCAGCACCAGTTAGAAAGGACAAGCGTGCCCCTGCAGAGGATGCACCACGTCCACCATGACCAGGGCTGCTTGCCCTCTTATCTGTGTCTGGGAGCGTCTGCCTGTCCTTTTTGTTCTTTCAGACATGGTGAGTGATATATAGATTAATATATACAGAACACTGATTCAACTCTGGTATAAAGATTTAAAGAACTCTGGTATAACTCCGTGAGACACACTGATAGCTGGCAGCCAGTGACGAGACACAGATCACCTCAATTCACAAATGTTTTAAAGAAAGTTGTAAACCCCCAAAAAACTTGCTGGCACAGTGACAAGACACACATCACCTACATTTCCTGATATTTGGTAGAAATGAGACCCCCCCCCCCAGTAGCGTGGCAAACCGGCAGTAACAAGACACAACTATCTCCTTTGAAATCTCCTCTGAAATGCGTGCAGAATCGGCGCGTGGAAACGTTATATAGTGTGCTGCGGGACTTAGCTCTGTGAGCCCATGATTGGGCAAAATTTGCCCAATCAGGACTCTGAGCGGTGATTGGCATAGTGTTGAACAAGTCTTGCACCAGACCTGTGGTCAGGTGCAAGGCTGTAGCCAATTACGAGCTTCAGGCCAGTGGGAAAATGCATTGTGGTCCATTGTGGTCAAACATGCGGCGAACACCTGGAAATGTTCGGTGTTCGCGATCTAATCGAACAGGCTAAGTTCGGGTCGAACTCCGAACCGAACAGCTCATCCCTATTCTTCACCAAGTAGTATATTGGTAGAGAATTACATACTTGATCAAAATTTTTTTTTATTTTTTTTAGGAATTCTGGCAATGGGAGAACACTTCCTATACTATAATAGAGTAAGGCTTGGCGTGCCCGTCGCCAAGCCTACTCTGCGCATGCGCGCGCAACCAGCGGCGGTTGGCTGCGCGCGCATGCAACCGCCGCGGCACGAGCCGGCTGTGCGCTCGCCGCGGCGGTTACAAGATGCACACAGCAGCCGGGTAGAGGCTGCGCTCGCAGCCTCTACCCGGCTGCCGCGCGCATCCAACCCCTGAGCAGCGAAGGGAAAGTTCCCTCGCTTCCGCTCTTTGAAGGACCCAAGCCGCGGTCACGTGGGAGTCCCACGTGACCGCGGCTTGGGTCCTTCAAAGAGCGGAAGCAGGGAAACTTTCCCTTCGCCGCTCGGGAAGGTAAGTATGCGGCTGAGAGCTCCAGGGGCGGCTGTCCGAATGTCGATAGAGCATTCGAACAGCCGCCCCATGTCTGGTCTGGGGTCTGAGCTTGGGGGCAAATATCCATGAGAGCTTGGGGGCAAATATCCATGAGAGCGTGGGGGCAAATATCCATGAGAGCGTGGGGGCAAATATCCATGAGAGCGTGGGGGCAAATATCCATGAGAGCGTGGGGGCAAATATCCATGAGAGCGTGGGGGCAAATATCCATGAGAGCGTGGGGGCAAATATCCATGAGAGCGTGGGGGCAAATATCCATGAGAGCGTGGGGGCAAATATCCATGAGAGCGTGGGGGCAAATATCCATGAGAGCGTGGGGGCAGTATCCACGAGCTGGGGCAATATATCCACGAGCTGGGGCAATATATCCACGAGCTGGGGCAGTATATCAACGAGCTGTGGCAATATCCACGAGCTGTGGCAGTATCCACGAGCTGGGGCAATATATCCACGAGCTGGGGCAGTATATCAACGAGCTGTGGCAATATCCACGAGCTGTGGCAGTATCCACGAGCTGGGGCAGTATCCACGAGCTGGGGCAGTGTTAATAATAGACTGCCCTCTGGGCAGGCTTTCCAACTAGTAATGGAATAAAAAAAATCTCCTCAAAACTTCATTACTTAATGAGCAAGCACTATTTAGGATTTAATATATCCCAAGGTCTCTGCAGGCCTTCTGGTACAGTGTTCTCACAGCTTTTGTTTAGGACACCTTGCTTATCCCTGACAGTAGCGAAGCATGCTAACATATCCCAAATATTTATTCATCTGAAAAACAATGTATGAAGTAAATGTAACGGGCCAGAACGAATATTAACCTTAAGGCCCCGCGCTAGTGACACACAGCTAGAGAAGCCAAGTACTTGAAGGCTTCTCACGGCTTTAGCTGCTAAAATATTTGCTCACAACATGACATGTATAAACGCCTACGCTTTCGTGTTTGGTTTTTTTTCTTCACAAAACAACCAGATCAGTGATGTTTTGAAAAGTCTGTTCTCTTCTTCCAAGACTATAAATTTACTTTCTGCTTTCTCAAAAAAAAACATGATAAACGAGCAGTGAGGGCAGAAAATGTATAGGGAGCCACAAGCTGCCCTGGGTTTTGTTTGCTTAGTACAGGGGTCAGCAACCTTTGCCCTCCAGATGTTTTGGAACTACATTTCCCAAAGAGACTCGCCAACCTAATGAGTGGTTTCTCATGTGAGCTGTGGTTCCAAAACATGGAGGGCCACTGTTCCTGACCACTGCCTTTTTAGATGCTGCAAGCTATATGGTGTGCAAAGGACCATGGGGAATACGGTATATATCTACTACTAGACCTGCTCTACAATCTGATCACCCATTGCTGCCGAACTGCTCGTGTGGCTTCTTTTTAAGCACCATCTCCTCTTTTGTCCCACTGAAGGATGTTCTGCTAGAATTGTCTGGCAACACTTCTAGGTTCATTATCCACAGATGTAGGCAGCTAGTACACACATGTTTTAATTTTGGTATTTAATATATGGTGATTGGCAGACAGAGATGGATGAAGTGGGGTCCCACAGGCCGCTGCTTACACAGTATGGCTGCACTTTGAACCTTCCTTTAAAATCCTCTTTGCGTATTTTACTTTTTTTTTAATCATTTCCCTTGTGGAAACAGCCAAAAAGAGTATATATTTTAAGAAATTATCTTTCGCCTATTTTTTTTCCTTTTTCATACTGGTGGTTTTTGTTTGTTCATGTTTTTTTCTTCTTTTTGTTCATCTTTGTTTTTATTCTGTTTTTGATCACTGACTATACCCTCATTGTGCATATCTGTGGGATATGCCGGTAATTGATAATACCTCTTCAACTTTATTGCTTGTTTTGCATTTTTAAGAGCATGGATGAGGGATAAACTGACGTTTTTGATTTGGCCTCAACGTGTCTTCAAAATTAGATTATTTTTTGTTTTTTTTGTTAAACGTTGAATGTTTTTACGAGCCTGCTTAAAAAAGGCTTCGTTTTATTGTGAGGGTCAGGGATGTTGAGATTCTCTACATTAATAGTTCAGTATTTGTAGCTTGTTTTGTTGTGTTGCTGATATTTACATTCTGTTAGAGGGAGGCAACCGTGACTCTCCAGATGTTTTGGATTGGATTCGCTGAGCCTCACAGGAAACTTATCAGGTACCTGAAAAGTTTTACACCGTGGGTCAACAACTTTGGCCCTCCCAGATGTTTTGGAGCTACATTTCCCTGGAGTCTCCACAAACCTGATGAGTGGCTGAGCATCATGGGAGATGTAGTTCTGAAACATCTGGAGGGCCAAGGTTCCAGACCCCTGTGTTAAGGCATCATTTACAGTAATAATTCAAAAATAGTTCCCAGGCATCTTCCGTTTCCTCCGTTGTTTTTTTTCCATGGGAAGGAAAGAAAAGTGTATTTCTGTATTTTCTTCAATCTCTCCTCCCCCATCCTTTTCCTAAGCCATACCGGTACTACGTTTGATTTTACACGGTAAACTGAAGGTAATCTCCTATTCCCAGATGTCTTGTCATGACATTTATAGGATATAGTTCAATCTTTTTCTGTTGCATGTTTTGGTAACCAGTGCAAAACATCTGATTTTAGCATCAGGTTCTTTTTTTTCTCTTCTTCTTTTCTTCTACTTGGATTGGTATTTGACTGACCATCATATCTGGTAATGCTATACTTCTTGTCACAAAACCTATATGAATGGGAAATGGCGGCTGTTCAGTATGTTTGTAATATATTTTTCTTCGGACGCATTGCTGCTCATCTTGGAAACAGACTGTCAGGGTTATTCAAAGAGATCCGAATTGTGGCCAAAAGGTAACCGAACAGTGAAATTCAGCGTACGGTTACCTATCCTGGCCATTCGGCTATCCAAAGAGCAGGCAGTTCGCCAAATGTTGGCGAACTGCCTGCACATACGGTGCCTGTTCGTTGCCTGTTTGAGGGCAGTGAAATCCCCAGAACACAAAACAGCTGAGAAATGCCCTGCCATTCGGTGGTTTCATTCGACAGGTTTAGGCTAGGGTCAGACTAGCGCAGTTTTAACGTGCGTTTAGCCGCACAAAATCACAGCCGTACTAGCAGCAAATGACGTCCAATGCCGGGGAACATACGACGAACGGCCGCACGAAAGTTCGTCCGCGCAACGCAAGTGGCCAACGAACGCATTTTTTCGAGAACGTCAAACCGCTACTACTGACGTACAGAGTGCGCTGCGGCCGCATAGCGGCGTGTGTGTGTGATTAGGAGACGTCAGACGCTGCTAATGTCCGGCTAACATAACGTCCAGACGCAAAAAGTGTTTTATTGATGATCCGTACAAAATCACGGACGAAAAGGCGCATCGTATGACCGCTGTCGCGTATTCCGGGAAAAAATACGTACGTTCGTTCGACCGCACTTTTTCACGGACGACGTGAAAAATGCGTTCGTCTGACCCTAGCCTTAGTCAGGCGAATCCCATAGGCTTCAATGTTAAAAATATTCCCGTTTTAATTCAATATCTAATAAACCGTTGATTATAATATTCTGCAGTAAAAAGTCTCTTTATGTATAGATTGCTTAGGATCTTTTGGGCATTTTTCGGGAAAAAATGTTTTATTTTTTTAAATCCTTTTTTTCTTTTTTCTGTAACAGCCCTTTTTATTATCATTCATTGGATCTTATATGTAAATTTCAGACCTTTTCGCTCAGTAGTTTCTTTGCAAACACGGTTTCACTTTTCAAACATTCAAGCAAACTGTTTTTTTTTTTTTTCACTCCATTCGTCTGCGGTGTCGGGTTTTTCCAGCGGCTGCTGTGCGCTGTGATCAGCAGCTGCTCGGGTTTCTCCCGCGTGTTCGGCGGGGTTAATCCAGATGTTTTTGCGGGTTTCAGTGTGGGTTTGCGACGGCTTTTCCCTGCACTACGACGGCCCTGTGGTGCTTGCTGAATACATCGCAGGGTCGCTGAAATGGGATCGCCAAATCGCACCGAATTGAAGAGAACAAAAAGTCACCGAACGTGCGGTGACTCTTCGATTCTCTTTGAATAACCCTTTGTATTTTGTAATATTTAGGGCCGTGCCCTCCCGCCGTTTCAGGGTCCTTCTTAGATACATCCTGCAGTGTGCTTGACACCAGCATCCTTCCGTAACCATTTCTTGGCATCATTTGGCGCTGTCTGATGATGTCACAACATTTCCCTATATATGCTCAGCTTTGTTCCCCTAGTCCAGGGGTCAGCAGTCTTGACCCTCCAGATGTTTTGAAATTCCATCTCCCATGATGCTCAGGTACTCAGATTGGCTGAGCCTCATGGGATACGTAGTTTCAAAACAACTGGGGCAATACTCCATAGTTGGTGCTAATTTAACAACTCCATAGACCATAATGGCTCTGGTAAGTTGGTAGTGTACCAACTTTGGAATATTGTCCCTGGATGGGCCACGTTTGGTGAGCCCTATCCTAATCTGTCACTTCATAGAGCTAGTTTCTGTGAGACAGTGCTCTTTATATATGGGTTATATTTTTTATTTTGCACCAGTCCTGTCTTGTTTCTGTATTCCAGGCCTTGGCTTGTTTACTCAACTCTCTGCTATTCCGTTCTCCTGATTCTGGCTAGTTTTTGGTTTTGCTTTTCTGTGTGCTTTACTGATGTTAACTCAGCGACTTTAAGGACTGCTCTACGTCATGTTTAGTTTTGCAGCGCTGCCTTCTGGGTTCCCTGATTGATCCATAACTGTATTTATCCTTTAAAAACACACTTATTGATAAGGTCGTCTATAAAATTGTTATATTCCATTTTGAAATTAATAAATGTTATATGGATGTGCTGTTTAATGTAACACAGAGCATGGTTACCACGGTTACCATGGAGTATCATGTGTGTCTTCCCAGCTACGCTTTAAATGACTAGTAGAAAATGCTATAGAGCAACAAAAAGCTTTAATTAAATGTAGTTGATAGGGAGGCATTTATTAGTCAATTCATTCAAAGTAACTGAAAAATAGCACAAAATCTTACATATATACCAATTATCTGAAGATTTTTGAATTTCTTTCCTCCATGATGTTAGATCCTTGACAATTTCCACCTCTACTTACATGAAATCATTTTGCACAGTATCTTCAAGCTGTAATTCCATTTTCACAGATTCCAAGTCTCTTCCTCAACTTGTTACTGAATTTTATAGCCCATAAAAAGAACAGAGTATGAATGTAACTGGTCAACCTGCCGCCCTCCCATACACACATAATCAGGGTTATTCAAAGAGATCCAAATGGCTGCCGAAAGGGAACCGAACGCTGAAAATCAGCGTTCGGTTACCTTTCCTGGCCATTCGGCTATCCAGAGAGGCGAATTGCCTGCACATACGGTGCCAGTTGGAGGGCAGTGAATCCCCATAGAGAAGCAATGCTTCATCTATTCAGAGAGCAAAAACCAGCAGTGAAAGGTTCCCTCAATGCCCCTGTCATTCGGTGGTTTAATTCGGCAGGTTTAATAAGGCGAATCCCATATGCTTCAATGTTAAAAATATTCCCGTTTTAATCCAATATCTAATAAACCGTTGATTATAAAATTCTGCAGTAAAAAGTCTCTTTTATAGATTTTTTTTTTTTGAAGGATATTTTAAGCATTTTTTGAGATTTTTTTTTTTTTTCAATTTTGTTTTTAACTTTACTTATTTTTTTTCTGTAACAGCCCTTTTTATTATCATTCCTTGGACCTCATATGTAAATTTCAGACATTTTCACTCAGTAGTTTCTTTGCAAACAGCGTTTCACTTTTCAAACATTCAAGCAAACTGTTTTGCTAATTTATTCACTGCGTTCGTCTGCGGTGTCGACTTTTTCTGGCGGCTGCGCTGCGTGTGATCGGCTCCTGCTCGGGTTTTTCCGGTGTATTCGGTGGGTTAATCCAGATGTTTTTGCAGGTTTCCGTGTGCGTTTGCCCTCGTTTTGCTGTGAGTGTTCGGCGGTTTGCGGCGACCTTTCCCGCACTACGATGGCCCTGTGGTGCTTGCTGAATATACCGCAGGGTCGCCGAAATGGGGTCGCCGAAATCGTATCGAATTGAACGAAAAGTCAGGGAACGTGCGGTGGCTTTTCGACTCTCTTTGAATAACCCTGCATGAATTGTATTGACTTCTAGTGTTTGCTCTTGTTTTATGCAGTGTTTTATTTTCTGTATCCCATAAGAATGTAAACTGCCAAGCTTGGGTATTTGCCATTCCATGTGTTTGTTTGCCTTTTCAGTTGCATGAAGTGTCGGAAAATATTTAAAACAGCAATAAATCCAAAAAGGCAGAAAAGCCTCTTGATTTACAATGATGTATTGTACTTTATAAAGCTGCCAGTCTCTTGTTTGACATGTGATGAGGAGCAGTAGGAGTATGTTTATCATTTTCTACAGTGAATTATGATGGAGAATGGAATGTGGAATAGTGGACAAACTTCCATCGCGGTGAAGATCAGGATATGTTGAGATCCTTTTCATTTATTTCGCTCTCGTTATGTATTTATTTTGGATCAAGTCTTCTTCCTGGTTTAAATTGTGTTACTGTAAAGCATAGCAGCCGTGCATCCCACTGAGTGTCACTTACTTAACGTCTTCCTGTTGTAGCCTTTTAACAACTTCCTATCAGAAACCAATGCAGTGTCAATGAATAGCTTCCTGTTTGGAATGCTGCAGAGCGTCTCGTTGTCTATATCTTCCTGCTGCGATCCTGCTGAGCATCTCTCGGTTACGTCTGTAGCGAATTCTCCAAACCATTCCATGATGCAGTGTTGGGTATAATCTGATGGAACGGAAAGGGTTGATATGGTCTTGGACTCCATGAGACCTTTGTCAGCGCTCTGGATCATTGTAAAGGTTGTCTGGGTTCCATAAGAGTACACTTAACGGGAAATAAAAAAAAATAAACTTTCTTTCTTTTTCTTACATGCTCATTACCTCAGTAGTAAAGTGTAACTTGGATTCTGGAAAACCCAAAAAACATTCATGAAGAGTCACAGGAGACTTCATGGTCTGCCCCTCAAAATATCAGATACAAGGATCTCTCCAAACAAGCTAGAAGGATACAAAGTGTCTACCTGGGATATTGATAAAACTTCACTTTTAATACAAATCAAATGTTTAAAAAGGTTAACCTTTACGAACATCTTCTGGTTTGTCTGGAGGGATAGTTGTATCTTTCTTTTTCTGGTTTTGTTTTCGTAGAGCAGTGTTTCCCAAACCTGTCCTCGGGACCCTCAACCAGGTCAGATTTTGCAGATCACCTTGGGGAAATGCAGACTGAATCCTGCAATCACTGAGCAGCGAATCATATCACATGTGCTGTGCTTCACATATCTGGAAAACCTGGTGAGGCGGAGGGTCCTGAGGACAGGTTTGGGAAACACTGCCGTAGAGGAACTCTAATGCTGGCAACGTGTATAGTTGCTATATCATCAACAAATATATTTTTGCCCCAATTCCAGGTCTGGGTTTGGCATTTTGGCGCTTTAATCCATGTTTTTGCCAGAAGCCTAAAGGACACACTATCAATGTCCCTTTATCAAATTACACAAACTCCTGGGACAATCAAGAGGAGACACCAATATGTCTGGGCTGTTTAACCTACACCAGTTCATCATAACCCAAAGTGCATTATCCCAACTCACTAATCTAAAGCAGAGGATCACTGATGCCATTGCCACCATTGATGAGGGTATGCTACAGCGAACATGGCAAGAAATCGAGTACGGTCTCGATGTGCTTCATGTAACTAATGGTGCCCATATAGAGGAGTATTAAATGAGGCAAAAAAACTTAAATATATTCATCTCATTTTGTAATAATTTTCACTGATCTGTCTTTTCATTTGCCTTTGTAACAGCGAGTGTATCTGCTAGCCAATCTCTAGTTCTGTTCCAGACATGGTTTTTACACCGGTTCATTGACCATCCCTTTTTCTCTGTGTCCCCATGGTGCTTGCATGCTGGAATGAGGCCTGGTTTCCATGCAAGGTCTGGGAGCCGCAGTGATGCTGGTACCTAGATGGTAGGGATAATGGTACCACATATAGATGGCTGAAATGTCTCCTGAATGTCTTTTATCTAGCAGAGCGGATTCATCCAGAGAGGGGAAGGCATGCAAAATGTCATCCTTCTCTGAATTACAAATTCCCATAAGATGAAATAGCCTGGTCTTTTCTGGTGCACAAGTCAAATGGCCCTCTGGATAAGTCCTTGTGTACGTCTTTTATGGTGAGTACATCCTGGATGGAGGAAGGCTGTTCAGAATTTATATCATTCATGGCTTTCACTCAGACACTCTAGGTCATGGTGGCTTGCATGCAAGATCTCATGAAATCTCCACTCCAGGTAACCCAGTGTGAACATTGCGGTGCTAGACCTTTACTGACCAGCACTAATGTCACCAGTAGTGATGAGCATGGCTAGTGTTATTCACTTCAAAGTGCGGAAGACTTGTAAGATTGTGCAGGTCCAGCAGAAGAACACAGAGGAACTATTTTCTAGGGGAATGATAATTTTTACAGTAAATGGAGAAAAAAATGGATATTAAACACCTGTGGTATGGAAGTAGGATATTTGTTACATACCCAAAATAACCTTCACTCATTTGAGGGAATTCAGTTCTATACATGTGTTTATAAAATGGAATAGTTTCCTATGTTAACGAATGGAAGAGCTGCCCTGTGTGTAACTCATTCTATTGGTTCTTCCAATTCAATGTGGAAAAAGCACCCGCAGAGCATATGTATTTCCCCCAAATATTCCAGCATCTCATTTTCAGCAGTTTTATGACAAAACATTTAACTTCTCCTTATGTATGCGTCTTTTTAAAGTAGGCTGGTAAAATTTTCTGTTTTTTGAGCATTTAAAAGCCATTTTCCAGTAATCTCTGCCACCTGTGCATAGAAGTCTAAAGATAGAAATTTGCCAGGCTCACCTCCTCCAGCATGTGAATTTTAATCTGCAGTCACACTTTCCGATATAGTGGATGCTATAACAGAAGATATGTGCCCAAAGTACTTCGGGTAATGCCTTTGCAGAACAAAAGATGCCCTTCAAAAAAAAAAGTTGTCTAAACCAGTGGGTCAGCAAATTTGGCCCTCCAGATGTTCTGGAAATATATCTTCCATGATGCTCAGCCACTTATCCTTTGAATCTCCACTAACCTGATATGTAGTTCCAAAACATCCAAGGTGTCAAGGTTGCTGACCCTTGGAGTAAACCTTCCTAGAATGTGAAACTCCCCTCTACATTGTAACCAGTCAGTGTGGGTGACACATGTGACTTCAAATTAGCCTAAGCATATGGGGAGGTTATATGGGGATGGTTGTGGGACATATATGGGGGGGGGGAAATGGGTGAGCCCATAGACCTTATCAGGGGTAAGGGATAATATGAAGGGGGATGGGGACGAGTCCATGTTGGGGATTTATAAGTCCGGGATCTCTCGTGTTCCTCTCAGTCTGTGACATTCTGTGACGTATTGGGCAGATATTTTTACCGCCGGCTCCTCTTCTCCCAGTATGATGTGGAGTTTCCTCGTCTCTTCTATATAGGTGAAGTCCGGGATGAGAGTGGAGAGTCTCTGGAAGTGAGTTTCTCTCAGTGCTGAGTACTTGGGGCACTGTAGGAGGAAGTGGACCTCATCTTCCAGGGCTCCCTGGTCACAATGCTGGCACAGTCTATTCTCCCTGGGCTTGTAAGTCTGTCTATGCCGCCCTGATTCGATTTCCAGGCTGTGGGCGCTCAGTCTGTACCGGCTCAGGATCTGTCTGTCCTTGGGGTCTTGTAGTAGCTCCAGGTATGGGGCCAGTTTGTATTCCCTCTGTAAGGATTGGTAAATGGTGAGTTTCTGAGAGTTTGCTATATCATGTCTCCATTCTCTGATATAGTTTTCCCTGGAATCGTTAATTAGAGCCTTTATTTGATATTTTGTCAGGTTGCATTCATGGGGGCTTTGGATGATCAGGGTGGATATGAGTTGTTGCAGCCCCCATGGTTTGGGGTGGTCCTTGTTGGCCAGTAGGGCTTTATGGTGGTATGAGTTGAGGCTGCTGATGTTTAGGTGGTCCCAGTATGATAGTGCCCTCTTCTGTACTGAAAGAAGTAAGGGGAGTCTGCCAAGCTCGGCCCGGCAACAAAACACCAGTCCTTTGGGATTAGGCTGCCTTTGTTTCTTTATCATTCCCCCTCACATCCCCCCCCCGAGTTTTGTCCCACCTAAAGTGCCAGATATTCACCATAGTTCACTAATATATCCATTCAGTCTCTTATCTATTGTCCTATAGATTAGAATCCTCTGACAACTGAATAAATCCTCAAAATACATCTGTTGGTTGTAAGGAGTGTAAGGCTAGGGTCAGACTATCGCATTTTTCGTGTTGTCCTTGAAAAAGTGCGTTCGAACAAATGGACGTATTTTTTCACGGAATACGCGATAGCGGTCATACGATGCACATTTTCGTCCGTGATTTTGTACGGGTCATCAATAAAACCCTTTTTGCGTCTGGACGTTATGTTGGCCGGACATTAGCAGTGTCTGACGTCTCCTAATCACGCACACCCGCCGCTAGCGGACGCAGCGCACTCTGTACGTCAGTACTAGCGGTATCGCGTTCTCGAAAAAATTTGTTTGCCGCTTGCGTTGCGCGGCCGCACTCCGTATATTGCCCGTCATTGGCCGTCATTTGCTGCTACTACGGCCGTGATCAAGTGCGGCCGCACGCGCGTTCGCACTGCTTTAGTCTGACCCTAGCCTAAGCTGGTTTAATATCTATTCCTATTCATACTGAAATATCTACTATGTATATGTGTATATATATATACTGACCGTTTCTTAAAATGGAAGACGTTTGCATCTGTCGTTTTCCATATGTGGCTCGTGTTTAACATTTCTATTATGACTGAGCCGCTTTGCCAGCCGCTAGAGTCACAATACTAACAAGCCGCAGCTTGATAGCACCTCGGCGATGGTGCCGCTACTGTTATCAGCTCCAGCAGTCCGTAGGACTTAATGGAGATGGGCGATTTTGAGATCTGGTGGAGAGATCAATGTACAGAGGAACATTGGGAACTATTTGTTGAGCTTGGATTTAATAGGACGTTGTAAAATAAGCGTAGGGGTTGAGCCCTTCTGCTATACGGCTCGATTGCTGTGCATTGCATTCAGGTTATCTGGCCCCAGCTGTATTACAAGAAATATCTGAGCGAGGTATATCTATAAATACGTTCATTCACTCTGGGTGGTTACAGCGGATATATTCGCTTTCCAATAATATCCATAAATGCTATATTACTCCCTTGTTCCCTTATAGAGGAAATGCGGATTTGTAACCCTAGCCAAGTCATAATATTGAAGAGAGCCTTGCTTTTCCAGACACGTGAAGGTGAGAGATCGGCTATTATGTAAACCTGAGCGGAAAACTCGTCATTTTTCACCGCTTAAAACCCAATAAAGCCGGTCTCCGCGGCATGCTCTGTTCTTGGCTAAAATACTCTATTGTGTGGGTTTGGCAGAGATGAGGTTAACTTCTCAACGTTTAGGTGGGGAGGAAATGTGAGCTTTGTCTTTCAGGAAAAGCCAGTTCCCCCCATCATGTCCTCCACTCCCCCCCCCAACATCCTCTGTAACCAACGTAAGGGGTGTGCAGGGCGGACACACATTGCTCCTACTGAGTGCAGCCCTGGAAGCTGCTGGAGCTGCGTCGTATGAACCATGAAGCCCAGGAGAACTTTGCAGGATGTGTTGAAGGGACTTAGCAGGAGCTTCAACTGTGTCACGGTATGTTGTGTGTGCCTTCAGAAGCACCAAGCATGAATTTAAATGTCTCGTTTTGTATAAATGCTATGGTGGTAGGCGCTGTCCCGATTGCATGCCACCATCATGGATGAGCTCTCCATTGGGCAAACTACAGTCAACGGATAATGGTTTCTGGCCAGAGGGCATTTGATGAACAGCTTGATCTATGTCTTGAGCATGTACCCTTGGGACGCAACACCGTGTATATCCAGGGTCAGCAACCTTTGCCTCTAGATGTTTTGGAACTGCATCTTCTATGATACTCAGCTACTCTTTAGGCTAGCAGAGATTTATCTGGAGGACCTAGGTGGCTGACCCCTGGTGTATGTGCTTCTTTAACCCCTTAAGGACCAATGTCGGAACTGTTCTGTCATAAATGCATTGACGTTAAAGACCCTTGGTCCCTAAGGGGTTAAATCTGCAATTGAATGTCAATGTGAATGTGAGGTGGCTGTTACCTGTGTGTGTCAGTTAACAAGCACTGTGCGTGCCAGAGAGACGAATGCAGTGTACAGAGACTTTTTATAAATGTTCCAGTAATTCGCCACATATGTCAAGGTGGACTTGTGTATTCGATTCGCCAGTGTCAGTAAAGCACTGTAATTTTTTGAGATCTGGTTACTAGGCTGTGTGTTTGCCATGGTTTGCAATCTGCTGTCTTTAAACTATGACTTCCATTGTCCTTCGTCAGCTTCCAAGACTGGCTACACTTGAACATCAAAGTGGTATGTGCGAGACTCCCCTGTAGGAGGTGATGCTACCTTCTTGCCCATCTGACACTGTGTCGTAGGTAGAATGCTATAGGGTTTATTCACTAGGCACCATTGTTTCATTGAAATAACTGGATTTACATCAGCAAATTAGAGTGGATTGTCTTCAATGGCTTCATTATTTAGGGATGTTCCATCATAGTCTGCTGTAGTTTTCCGCATTTTCCCACCAATGTTTCTGTTAACGTTTTTGCATAGTATTTATCATTACTTTCACTAGTTCCAGCTGCCGAAGTTGTTAACCAAAAATGTCACTCTTGGTTCTTGTGTATGCAATGATGAAGGTGGTGTGGGAATTTTACAGTTTGAGGTGTATTTCTCCACTTTTTTTTTTTTCTTCCCCTTTTTTTTATTTTTTTTATTTTATTACTCGGGTTTAAAATTATTACCAGAATTTTTTTTTTAATTTACCATATAGTTCTTTCATTCTCATCCATTTGCAGCTCCAATAGTCGTTCCACATCCCTATTCCTTTCAGAACTGAATTGGTGACTCTTGTTTCCTTTTCGGAGATCTTTGCAGGAGAGAACATAAATTAATGGGAATACTCTGTTACCACACTGTTTAATGCGATGATTACGCGGCCGCCTCCTGAGCAGGAAAAGGCCAATATGTGTAATAAAATCTTCTGTCATCATAAGGAAATGTTTCCACTTGTTCAAGTTAACGTTCACATTATTTGTCGCTTTGTTTGATGCTAAACCTGTTAACATAAGAGCAATCGAAATATGTGCGATGCCTTGGATACCCAATGACAATACGTGATACCGGTTTCTTTGGCATCTCTTTACATGTGATGGTTTTGTCTTTTTTCTCCCAACGGTTGTCACATAATTAATAGCCTAAAACAAGCCTCTGCATCTGTTATACTGTCATTGCTCGTCTTTTATCACTGTGTAACCTAAACTTTGTTTTCCTAAATACTGAAAGTAGCGGCATGTAATCCCACCTGAAGTTGTGAATAAAGCCTGAGAATGGCTAAGGGCTGCAGGCAGCTGAATAAATCCTTTTACGCCGGAAACCACATACTTTCCTTTGCTACAGTGGTTAAATTGCCACACTGAGGGTCCTATTCCAAAGTTGGTGCTAACTTAACCGGAGCTGTTGTAAACTTACGAGAGACATTATAGGGCCGTATTACAAACTGCCCGCTGAGACGGGGACGCTAAGGAGGAAAACCTGCAGGTTTCTCCTTAGCGTCCCCGTTTTAGCTTGATATTACGGGCCAGGCGCTAATCCAGCAGCCTGCACCGTAATATGGCGCTAAACCTCGGTGTGCTCACAGCAGCGCTAAGCCTCAGGATACTCGGGCGGTGCTAAGCGCTTCTCGCGAGATCCTGCAGGTCAGCAGAGTGATTTGCGGAGGGAGACTGGGGAATTTTTCACCCATTCTCACTCTGCTCCCGGCAGCAAGAAGAAGCGGATCAAGACGACATTCTTGCTGCGAGATGAGAGGTGAGTATCTGACTTTTGGGCTGTTTTACAGCAAGATAACTAGTTCTTCAGAAGCGCAATCAGTTAGCACCAGCTCCAAGCTGTGGTTAATTTTTGAGTACACTGCAGCGGGACGTAATTAGCGTTAGGACTTTGTAATCCTAACGCTAATTAACTCCTTGTGCTCCCTATGCTTAACCCCTTAAGGGCCGCTGACGTACCCTGTACGTCCTGTTCTTGGGTCTCCCTTAGACCCACGGACGTACAGGGTACGTCAGTGGCGCCTAATCCCCCTCCCACCCGATACTCACCTCCCTCCCTGGATCCCACGGTGATCTGGCAGGGAGGAAGCCTGCCCATGTGATTTACATGGGCAGGCGAGGCTGATGACGTCGCCACGCTGCGTGGTGACGTCATCAGCAGGCGTCCCCATGCAATTCAATGGAGGGGAGGGGGGGCTCCTTCGGAGCCCTCGATCTCCCCATCCATTAAAGCTAGGGAGATGCCGTTTGCACTGCCGGAGAGGGGAGAGTCTCCCCTTTTCAGCGGTGTATGGCATTAACCCGTTCGCTGCCGAATCGCTTTTCGGCGCTAATTGGCGCCAAAACGCGATTCGAACCTGGAGGGGGGCTGGCATCTTGGATGTCAGCCAAGCCTCCAGGTCCCCCCCACCCACTGACAACCTCACCATATGTGTGAGGATGTCAGTGGGCCAGTTAACCCTCTAGCTGCCATGTAGAGATAAGGGGATCCTAAGGATCCCTTTATCTCCCGATCCATGGCAGCTAGATGGTCATATTTGACATCATTTGACAGGCCTGATTATGGCCTTTCCAATGATACCAAACATGACCAGGTTTGGTTTAAAAAAAAAAAATTAAATAAAATAAATGAGTTTTTTTTAACGTTTTTTTGTCTGGGGGGGTTTAATTAAATAGGACCTAGGCTTTCATCTAAAAATAATTAGCACAAAATGGTCAAAATGAGCGCAGCGCACATAGGTGAACTGTCTCAGCAGTGAAGGGGTTAAAAAGCAAACGCATGTAAATATTGGGTATTTCTAGTCTCGGGACAAAATTTTGAACCTATTTAGCCGGGGTCTTTTTGGGTGGTTGTAGATTTTGGGGATTAAATTACAAAAAAGTGTGTTTTTACCATTTTTTTCATCATATTTCATATTTTTGTTATAGTAAATTATTGGATATGATGGAAATAATGGTATTTATAGAAAGTCCATTTAATGGCGGGAAAAAGGGTGTATAATATGTGTGGGTTGAATAAACGAGTAAGAGGAAAATTTGACCTAAACACTAACAGCGCAGAAACGTAAAAACCGCATCGGTCACTAAAAGACGGATTTGTGTAAAACCGCCCGGTCACTAAGGGGTTAACATGGGGAACATAATCTCCAAATTGCTATGTTTTTTTTAACTTGTTAGCGTTCGGGATGTAATATAGTCACCCACGCTAGGGGCACTTAACTTAACCTAACATTAACGCTCACCCAGCTGAGCGCTAACGTTGGCGTTAAGTATGTGACCGTGTCCATAGTCTATGGCGTTGTCAAGTTTACAACAGCTCTGGCTCAGTTAGCACCAATTTTGGAATATTGCCCTGGATTTGTTAATTAGAATAATCTTCTATAATGCTGAGGATATTGTGGATTTTCCTATATTTATGCAGAGATGCGACTTATAGCTGCAAAGTACCTGGTGGACAGGGACGAGGGGATCCATACAGTTTAAAGGGACACCATATGAAGCGTGACCACACAATGTAATGTTAATGATCACGATGCTCAGAGCATCCTCGACTTTTTTCCCCTCTGTGAAGGAGGGGGTGTGGCTCTTGGATGGCTGATTCCACCATCCAAACTCAGAGGCTTAGCTCCTCCTTGAAGCTACTGTCATTGTGGGCTGACGCTGACCTGTGATTCCGGCTCTGTCAAGAAGTCTGGAAGCGGGTATCCATTTGGTTCCCTCATCCTTTTCCCTCTCAGTCATTGGATTGGCTAGATCAGGGGTCAGCAACCTTGGCTCTCCGATATTTCGGGAACAACATTTCCCATGTGGCTCAATCAGCCTAATGGGTGACTGAGCATCTTGGGAAATGTAGTACCCAAAACACCAGGGAGCCAAGGTTTCTGACCCCTGGGCTAGATGCTTGCTGAACCGCCCAGTTACCTGTGGTCACGTGACATGCTTCAGCTTCCTGCAAGCTGGGAGCCTGCCATGTGCAAAGGATTAGAGAGTCAGTACTGCATTTGGAAAGAAGGTACATTTTAACACTCTATAGGCTTAAAATGGGAATGGGGTCAGAAGGGGTTAACCAGTCCACCCCCCTTCCCAGTTTAATCCTACCTTGTCCCTTTTAACCTTTCTATGTACTATATACTCCCTCCTGTGTAGTTATGGGGGTTGTTTGTCCCAATTAAACAGTTTGTCCTGGAGCAGAGGAGGCTGTATCTACAGCTTCGGCAATATGGATGATCAAAGCGTGCAAGTACAATTTGTCCTAGAAAAACTGCTCTGTGTGTTTAACAAAGAAAACCATGTTCAAACTCTGTGGATCCAATCGCTAGTTTTACGGGTGAATGAATCAGTGACCTACAGATCAATAAAGATTCATGAAAATTCTAACTTTAACAGAATACAGTATTGCCATCTTCTCAGGGCAGTACCACAATGCTGTGTTAATTAGTTAGAACAGCATAAATAAATTCCAGAAACCCATATATTAAATCAAAAGTGGATTTATTCCAGCACCAACAAGGACGACGTTTCGACCAGAACTGGTCTTTGTCAAGTCAAGACTTGACAAAGACAAGTTCTGGTCGAAACGTCGTCCTTGTTGGTGCTGGAATAAATCCACTTTTGATTTAATATATGGGTTTCTGGAATTTATTTATGCTGTTCTGAATTTGGAATCGTGGAGCAAGGATTCTCATCCTGTTTACCCAATTTTTCGTGTTAATTAGTCAGGTAGACATTGATTGAAGATAAAGAGGCCTCTGCTAGAGCATCTCATCGTGGTTGTTATTATATATCCTGTGCACCTCTGGTGATGGCTCTACCAACCAATGTGCCTTCCTTGTCCGCTGTCTTGGTGCGGCAATTGTCTCTGCTCTCGCCTTCAAACCCCACATTCAATCTCTTACCAAGCTCTCTCTATTTCACTTAACCAAACCAAAATTTGAACTTTTCTGACACCTGACATCACTGAAATCATAGGCCTACAATAATGATGTCCCGACTGATCTACTGCAGTTGTATCCTCACTGGCCTTACTCTCAAATGAATGTCCCATTAATAGGTCAGTGGTGCACTGTGATGTACTGGATATTCTACCTTTTTACGTATGTTGGCGCTTGACCAATCCAGGAGCCCCGTGGACAGTTGATGCTAACATTTCATTCTGAGGCTCATAAAAAATTTATTGGTTTACAAAGTTATTGATGCCTAGGTTTTCTAACACGAGCCCAGGTTTGTGATAAATTTCCGTTGGAAACCTTGGTCATAAACACAACAGCAGTATGGTTTTTTTTCCAGTGGGGATTCAATAGAAAGGTTTTCACCTTCAAAATTTATAATACACTGAGTGGACTTTTGTGCTGACAGAGCGCAGCTACGTGATGTCCATCCCAGACGATCTGCCTTTATTTTAGGAGAGCTTCCCCAATAAAATGCCAGTGTGGACAAATTGGACCACTTCTGGACAACCCTGAGGCTGTATTTTCATACATTATCTTTTGGAAAACTTGAGTAACAAATTGACTCCATCATCAGCTCTTGGATACTAGAAAATTGGTCCAGGTGAGCATGGATTCAATGTCAGCGAAACCTTAAACCTGATATTAAAATCCGAATGGATCCATGTTAAAACGATTATAAAAAGCACATGGCCTAATGGCTTCCTTTTTTTTTGTCTTCTTCAATAACCCTACAATTAAGGCTAGGGTCAAATGAACGCATTATTCGCAGCGACTGTCAAAAAGTGAGTCCGACCGTATTGACGTATTTTTTCACGGAATGCGCTAAAACGGTCATACAATGCGCATTTTCGTGCGTGTTTTTATACAGATCGTCAATAAAACCCTTTTTGCGTCTGGACGTTATGTTGGCCGGACATTAGCAGCGTCTGACGTCTCCTAATCACGCACACACGCCGCTATGCCAAAGCCGCGCACTCTGTACGTCAGTACTAGCGGTTCTACGTTCTTGAAAAAATGCATTCGTTTGCTGCTTGCATTGCGCGCTTGGACTTTCGTGCGGCCGTACTTCGTATATTGGCCGTCATTGCCCGTCATTTGCTGCTACTGCGGCCGTGATTAAGTGTGCCTAAACGCACGTTAAAAATGCGTTAGTCTGACCCCGGCCTAATGTGGATAATGGCCAAGACGACATATAAAAATACAGCTTAAATTTTTCTTTTTTTTTTTTCTTTCTTTCTGTGAAGTCATATAACACATTCTCTGTAACTTGAATAAAAGTTGATTTCTTGCTGCAGGGGAAGTGTTAATACCAGCATTTCTGTGGCCGAGGAGGCCCGTCCAAGAAATAAAATCCACTTGGCAGTTTTATAGTGTTCCTGAGCATGCATTCCCCCCAATCACAATTTTTATAAAGTATGTGTTCACAAGATTTTCAGTAACCAGATCCTAAAAAGCTAAGCATTGGATGCAGTTCAGATTCTAACTGAAAAATGTTCAAGGTTCTGGTAGTGTAAAAATTATGATGAAAGACACATTTATACTTTTGAATTTCCTCTATTTATCTTGGGCCGTTAACAAGAGATTTCATGTTAAAAAATTTCCGCTCGTGTCATGCGCACACAATGTTTACACTATAACTTATTTCAATATCAAACCGTTTTATTATTTATTTTTCACTGGGGACATGATGTACCATAATCCATTAATAAGGAAAGCCGGAGCGTGGGTGGTGTAGAATTGGAAAAGGCCACTTTGTTGCTTTTTCATATGTACTGCAGGAGCTGTGAAGACTGGAATATGTTCTATGGTGTGATGGTGACGGAGCTTTAAATGGATTGTGACGCTGGTGGTACATTATTTATTTGTCTCAGTGGGGACTGTTTAGTTTACTGTGCATGTCTGGTGGTACATTTCATGTTTCAATGAGCCATATCGGACATTAAATGCCTTTAAATGATGACTGAGTAGTGTATCGTGCTAGTCTGGGCAGTAATCTACTTGTCCCATTAGAACAGAGATCTCAGAATCCGGCCTCCCAGATGTTCTCCTACAATTCCCAGAATTCTTTGAATGCAAAAAGTGGCCAGAGTATTGCAGGAGTTGTATTTCTGCAATAAATTTACTCAACTAAAATAGTAAAAACTGTCATTCTTCAAGCAGTCTTGATCCTGATGCAATTAGTCGTAGATCTATTTAGAGTGGGAAAGAAGCCAATGATAGTATGGTTGGTTGGGTTGTCCCATGTTCTAGAAGTGGGACAATGAGCTTTCCTTTGTGTCTCATGGTGACTGCTCCATTTTAATCCTGAGCCCTTCGTTAGATCTTTATCCATAATCCTCAATATTTTTTGTTCAGTGCTGAATTATGTTTAAAATAAACCTATACTTGACAGGTACATTTCTCTTGTAATGTCCCACCAAGCAAAGGATATCAAGGATGAACATGTTACCCCATCCTTTGAAGAGCTGGCACAAACTGCTACTTATAGTATAGGAGGGGTGGGGTCGCGCCTATTCCCCGATGGGGCGGCTGCAACCACCAAATGCATCCAGCCCAACAACGTGTAGAACATAACAAAGAAAAAAATGTCATCTGCGCTAAGACATACTTGAAAACGAGAGAAATCTCAATGTATCCTTCCTGGTAAAATCCTTTGCAAATAAATAAATAAATAATTCCCATTATACCGTGTGAAACTAAACACATTTAGAGGTTTGGTTTCTTATCAATGTCCATTATAAGATTAAGCTCGCCCGCCAAACGTCAAGGCACCTCTAATGAGGGCGAGTCCTATCCAAAATTGAAACCACAGGCTGCTGCATAGCAAACCATACCTGCTCATGCTGCTTGTCGAACATGAGGTAGACTGGTGGGCCTTTATTTATGCTCCCCCAGAAACAAAATCCACTTTGGGATCAAAAACCAAGACACGGAGCGGGATCTTGTTGCAGGGATGACCTGGCTGGAAGTACATTGAAACATACATAGTACAGGAGGGGTGGGGTCGCGCCTATTCCCCGATGGGGCGGCTGCAACCACCAAATGCATCCAGCCCAACAAATGCATCCAGCCCAAGCCACTGCTTACCTGGTTCGAGTTCCGGGCGCCGTTATGTTTCTCGTATGTGTGTGCCAATGATCGATATCACACAGCTATGTGTGATTGGAACTCTGCGGTGACATCGGCAGTCGATATGCCAGCCAAGGACATGTGAGGGCTGGCTTACAAGACAACTCTTCCTCTCTCTTCTATTGTCACTTTGCTGCCACAAGTATATTATCGCCAATATAATAAAAAAAGAAAAAGACTTCTACAAGTGCACAAATGCGTATATAGATTAAACTTTGTATTAAACTTTGTATAACATCAATATATTATATAATATGATGCAGCAGTGTAGATGCAAGTGCCGGTGTTCAAATTCAGATTGCTTATACAGTGAATAAGTCGTCACACTCATGATGTGCATACATATAATAAAGCCTGCATTGACTTATAAATTCTTGGGTAGTCCCTGATAACCATACGACTTAATATGGAGTACATGTAAAGAGAAAAAAGGGACATATATAGTGTAAAACTGAATGAAATTAGGGTGAGGAGGTTGCTGTTCGATTGCCAACTCACGTTTTATAGAGCCTATATGAAATATTGGCTCTGTATAGCATGCAGTGTGCCAGCTTATGGAGTGCAGTCTATCCAATAGATCATCCGCATATATGGAAAAGAAAACCGAGAAAATACGTACTCATACTGCAGGATATCCAATACATGTGGTGAGGATGGTATACTGGACCTACATACCATCCTCACCACATGTATTTGATATCCTGCCCGATGAGTCTATATTCTGTTTTCTATTCCATAAATGCAGATGATCTATTGGAAGGACGGTGCCACTCCATAAGCGGACACACTGCGTGTTTAATATAGGCTTTATAACATGTGCGTTGGCAATCGAAAAACAACGTCCTCATCCTAATTTCATTCGGTGTTGCACTATATATGTCCCTTTTTTCTCTTTACATGTACTCTATATGAAGTCTTATGGTAACCAAGTCCTACCCAAGATTTATAAGTATGTGCATACATAATAAGTCAATGCAGGCTTTATTCTATGTATGCACATCACGAGTGTGACGACGTATTCACTATATAAGCAATCTGAATCTGAACCCCGGCACTTGCATCTACACTGCTGCATCATATTGTATAATCTATTGGTGTTCTAGTTTTTAATACAACGTTTCATCTATATACGCATTTGTGCTCTCGTTGAAGTCTTTCTTTTTGATGTATACTGTATATTCTAGTGACCTTTGGGATCAATGGCTCACCAATTCTGACTGCTTCTGTATAGGAACAGATCAACACATCGGTAATATTCACACAAAGAATCCATCAAATACAGGCGCTATTCAAATTTACACGCTTTAGTCTTTACAATATTATCGCCAATACGTGCTCTAGAACAGGGCTCAAAATTTCCACTCGCCTACTAGCATTTGGCGAGTGGAAATTAAGTGACGGCGAGTGAAAATGCACCTGCAGGCAGCACAGTAAATTATTTTGGTCGGCCTGTGCTGTGTACACCAGCGGCAGCTGTTTCTTTTTAGGCCCTACCACCAGTCGAAGAATCCAAGATGGCGACCAACTGACCAGCTGGTGGTCCCCTTTGATAACATCAGAGAGGGCACGCCAGACGTCTGCCACCCATGCCTACCCCATCCTGTTGGTTCTCTTATGGCCGCACCCTGGCTTCCTGTTACCACGCAGCACCACAAGTCAACGGTCCCTTGTTCTGCTCACACTGGGGTCTGATATCTGGGTATACATGTATCTGGGGTCCGATGTCTATGTATACATGTATCTGGGGTGTGTGGGTATACATGTATCTGGGGTCTGTGGATGTTCATGTATCTAGGGTCTGTTGTCTGGGTATACATGTATCTGGAGTGATTTTGGTAATGAAAAAAATATATTAAGGGCCCTATTACAATCTTCGCGCAAATGTTTGCGCCGGCGCAAAAACGCATTAACGCAAGGGGTAAAATCCTTTGCGCTGAACGTCGTATTACAATGTCAGAGCAACAAACGTGAGTATACGTCTACCGTGGGTGAACCTGCGCGAACGCTGCGCGAGCTTACTGTACGTCGCGCATCCTATACTTAATATTGTGAGCGCAAATGCGTTTGCGCGCTGGTACGCGGATGGTATTACAATCTATGCGCAGGAATTAACGCATAGACATTTGCGCGCATAATTTTAGCAACTCCTAAAAGCTGGTGTTAATGACAAACTCTATCAACCTGGCCGAAATCAAAAACACCAGCTGAAAAAGAAATGCAGCAAAGTATAGTTACACATTCTAAACATACCAAACCAATAAATTGGAGAAGTTGTATGTGCATTTTTTATTGAGGCAGCATATATGCGCCGATTGACTTTGACAGGCGCAAAAACTTAACGTGAGACAGTTGTGGTTCTTAATTCTGATTGGCTCAATCGCGTGAAATAAACAGTCCGCACACGGATTTCTGAGCGCAACGTTACTGTGCGCGTATCTGTACGCGTCCTTTTAACACGCGTTATTGCTCGACGGATGAAAGAATGCGCAAGGATTGTAATTCCAGCGTTGATTTACGCATGTTAACGTTTAACGCTGGGCGCAAAATTCACGCGTTGCGCAAGTGTTTAAACGCGAAGATTGTAATAGGGCCCTAAATTTATTAGAAGTTGAACACTTACATTTAATATTTTTTGCATCCCCATTGATGTAAAGTACTTATTTTTCTTTATGTTTACAATGCTTTAGGTTATTATTTTTTAATGTTATTTATTTTTGGAACTTTATTCTGATAAAACATTTAACAGTGTCATTTCACAAGATAATTTAAGACGGTGTGTTTAGGGTCGGAGTTAAGGGCAGGGTAGGGGTTAGGTGGGGCAATTGGTGGCAAGTAACTCTTTGAAATTTTGAGCCCTGCTCTAGAATTACTCAGAAACCTCCAATATACAGTGGCAAGAAAAAGTATGTGAACCCTTTGGGATTACGTGGAGTTTTGCATGAATTGGTCATAAAATGTGCTCTGATCTTCATCTAAGTCACAACAATTTGAAAAACACAGTCTGCTTATAATGTTTGTGTTGTATTATTTTAGGTTTTCATGTTTTTATTGAACCTAACATGTAAACATTCACAGTGCAGGGTGGAAAAAGTATGTGGACCTTTGGACTTAATAACTGGTTGACCCTCCTTTGGCAGCAATAACCTCAACCAAACGTTTCCTGTAGTTGCAGATCGGACCTGCACAACGATCTTGAGTAATTTTGGACCACTCCTTTGAACACAAACCGAAGTCCCTTAAGAGCTCCCTATTAACATAACTCAATAAGGAATGCACCTGTAAACATGTAACATAGTGACTATATTTCCTACATATTTATTTTCTGTTAATCTGTATATTTGTTTTGTGTTAATTTCTTGCATTTTACTACTTTTGTTTTTCTGTAACCATGTTCTTGAACCCAGGACATACTTGAAAACGAGAGAAATCTCAATGTATCCTTCCTGGTAAAATCCTTTATAAATAAAATAAATAAATTATGTTTTCATGTGTTTATTAAACATAACATGTAAACATTCACAGTGCAGGGTGGAAAAAGTATGTGAACCCCTAGCCTAATGACTTCTCCAAGAGCCAATTGGAGCCAGGAGTGAGCCAACCTTGAGTCCAATCAGTGTGATATTATTGGATGTGTTGCTGAAAGCTGTTCTGCCCTTTAAAAACACACACAGATTTGGGTTTACTGGTTTCAAGAAGCACTGCCTGATGTGAACCATGCCTCACAGAAAAGAGCTCTCAGAAGACCTACGATCAAGAATTGTTGACTTGCATGAAGCTGGAAAGGGTTACAAAAGTATCTCCAAAAGCCTTGATGTTCATGTGTCCACGGTAAGACAGACTGTCTACAAATGGAGAAAGTTCAGCACTGTTGCTACTCTTCCTAGGCGTGGTCGTCCTGTAAAGATGACTGCAAGAGCACAGCGCAGAATGCTTAATGAGGTAAAGAAGAATCCTAGAGTGTCAGCTAAAGACTTACAGAAATCTCTGGCACATGCTAACATTTTTGTTGACACATCTACAATAAGGAAAACATTAAACAAGAATGGAGTACATGGGAGGACACCACGGAGGAAGCCATTGCTGTCCAAAAACAATATTGCAGCACGTTTGAAGTTTGCAAAAGAGCATCTGGATGTTCCACAGCCCTACTGGCAAAATATTCTGTGGACAGATGAAACTAAAATTGAGTTGTTTGTAAAAAAACACACAACACTGTGTGGAGAAAAAAAGGCACAGCACACCAACATCAAAACCTCATCCCCACTGTAAAACATGACGGAGGGAGCATCATGGTTTGGGGGTTCTTTGCTGCCTCAGGGCCTGGACGGATTGTTGTCATTGATGGAAAAATGAATTCCATAGTTTATCAAGACATTTTGCAGGAAAACATAAGACCATCTGTCCGCCAACTGAAGCTCTGCAGAGGATGGGTGATGCAACAGGGCAATGACCCAAAGCATACAAGTAATTCAACAAAAGAATGGCTTCAACAAAACAAAATAAGCCTTCTGGAGTGGCCCAGTCAGAGTCCTGACCTCAACCCGATTGAAATGCTGTGGCATGACCTTAAGAGAGCGATTCACACCAGACATCCCAAGAATATTGCTACACTGAAACAGTTTTGTGAAGAGGAGTGGTCCAAAATTACTCCAGATCGTTGTGCAGGTCTGATCTGCAACTACAGGAAACGTTTGGTTGAGGTTATTGCTGCCAAAGGAGGGTCAACCAGTTATTAAGTCCAAAGGTTCACATACTTTTTCCACCCTGCACTGTGAATGTTTACATGTTAGGTTCAATAAAAACATGAAAACATATGTTTGTGTTGTATTATTTTAAGCAAACTGTGTTTTTCAAATTGTTGTGACTTAGATGAAGATCAGAGCACATTTTATGACCAATTCATGCCAAACTCCACATAATCCCAAAGGGTTCACATACTTTTTCTTGCCACTGTATTGTGTTCGTGAAATTACTATTAAATGTATAATTAAAGCCCAATTTTATTTGGCCTCACGAGGATAAATTTAAATCTGATCCAATAAATGGTTTGTAAAATGAAGAGTAGAAAATATATTTAATGTCCGGCTGGGTGGAGTAGAGGTAACATCACTGCTCTGCGTGGAGAGAGCCTGTGGAGTCATGGGATCGATACCAGCAAGAGCACCTCTCCAGTAAGTGTCCTTGGTCAAGACACCTAACGGTACATACTCGCCACCCAGGACATACTTGAAAATGAGAAAAATCTTAATGTATCCTTCCTGGTAAAATCCTTTTATAAATAAATAAATTTTAAAAAAAATCTTTCGGTCTGTGCCTTGTGATTGAAGATCTTATTGTTTTTTTCTGCATCGCAGATCCACTGCCATAATTCACAGCATTGTATAGTTTGTTGGCCGCAGTCAGACATGTAATTGAGCAGCTGACTGTCTTCTCAAAGAGTGCTGAGCTACTGGATTTTTTCATCTTCGGTTTTATTGCCTGTTTATCTTTGCTCATGAAAACATGTCCTCAGAATACTCCAAAGCCTAATTAAATGAAAGCTGTGGAATTATCCTCTCTTGTGACATGAGGTGGTGACCCCAAGGCCGTGGGCCGGTCAGACAGGTCAGAGGTTTGGCTTTCGATAAATGAGCCGTTAATTACCCAAATATCTTACGTTCTTGAAGCCAAAGCTTCCAGGTACATTTCGTACTAAACACTGTAAACTCAACATAGATCTTCAGTTTCTTCGAAAATGCGTATACAAAAAAAAACGATTTGTGTATATCCTTTCCCAAATGAATATTTCTGTAGCGGACGAATGTATCTATGTACTCTTCTGCAACAAGCTCAAACAGATCAAGCTTTTTGGGATTTTTCTCCAGAGAGCAAAATATGTAATGAAACAAAATTGTATTCCGGAGCATTTGTTTTCTTCAACATGTTGGTAGTCACAGAGAATGCTATAGATATACAGGGTTATTCAAAGAGAATCGAAAAGTCACCGCACGTTCGGTGACTTTTCTTTCTCTTCAATTCGGTGCGATTTGGCGATCCCATTTCGGCGACCCTGCGGTTTATTCAGCAAGCACCACAGGGCCGTCGTAGTACAGGGAAAAGCCGCCGCAAACCCTCACCGCAAAACCAGGGTGAACGCACACCGAAATCCGCAAAAACATCTGGATTAACCCCGCCGAACACGCCGGAGAAACCAGAGCAGGAGTCGATCAGAGCACAGAGCAGCCGCCGGAAAAAGCCAACACCGCAGACGAATGGAGTGAAGAAAAAAAAAAAACGTACGCTTGAATGTTTGCATAGAAACTCCATAACGAAAATGTCTGAAATTTACATAGAAGATCCAATGAATGATAATAAAAAGGGCTGTTACAGGAAAAAAAAAAAAATGAAAACATTTTTGCGGAAAAATGCCTAAAAGATCCTAAAAAAAAAAGACTTTTTACTGCAGAATATAATAAACGGTTTATTTAGATATTGTATTTAAACGGGAATATTTTTAACATTGAAGCCTATGGGATTCTCCTGAAAAAACCTGTCGCATGAAACCACCGAATGGCAGGGCATTTCAGCAACCTTTCTCAGCTGTTTTGTGTTCTCTGACTAGGCGAAGCATTGCTTCTCTATGGGGATTTCACTGCCCTCGAACAGGCACTGAACAGGCACCGTATGTGCAGGCAATTCGCCAACATTTGGCAAAATGCCTGCTCTCTGGATAGCCGAATGGCCAGGAGATGTAACCGTACGTTGAATTTCAGCGTTCGGTTACCTTTCGGCCACAATTCAGAGCTCTTTGAATAACCCTGATAGCAAATTTTACTCTGACACATTGTATCATTTTCTATGCATATATTGGGATTCATTCCAAATCTGGGTAAACTTTACTACAGCTCTGAAAAACGTACCTACTCCATACACAGAATCATGCCGGTTGTGCAAGGGAAGTTGATCTATATGGTTGAGTAAAATGTGGTAGTTTTCATTTTTGTTTTGTTGTTTTTTTTTTCTTTTATATCTTGGGCCCTCTTCCACCAAAGATGATGATGATAATGGACAGCTGCAAATGAAAAATCTGTGCACGAATCAATTTCCATTTGTGGATCACCATTAACGCCTGAAATTCCGACCAGGTCGCTGTATCAGCAACTCGAGTCGTGGTACCTCTGAGCTGCCCGTGGATAACCGCAGCGGCTCTGCATGCCGCCACTGGTCTCAACCCCAGGAGTCGATTAAAACTCCATGGAGTCGGGCATGACCCTGCTCGAGGGTCACACTTGGACAGCGTAAGGATTTGTGAAAGAACGCTAGGAGCCATTTGTTTCCAGTGTTCTGCTACGTACAGAGAGGAAGCGGTGGATCATGTTGCTCTTTGCCAGGGGTTCAGTTGTTGTTTTTTGCTGAATACCAGCTATTGCGGATGAAGACTGAGCAAGGTTGGAATAGCTTATTCTTCTTCTGCTAGCTGGACATTAATGGCTCCTTTTATAAAATAAGACATTAATGTACAGTAAACCGCAAGGCTCTGCTCCTAGCTTGGTTGGAATAGGATGAGGCTAAATTCTGGAGCTGTTAAGTTGTACGTCTCAAGCACTTAACAACAACCATAGAATAGAGCCCTTTGTGGGCGAGCTTCAACATGAACTATGCACGTCCCATGTTTTTATTCGTTGTCTTGTCACTATTCCTTTCACTACCATAAAACCTGTAAACACTTCACATTGAAAAACAGTATCCATATAATCTTAAACCCTATTTGAATACCTTTTTATAATGCAAAATTATAGCGCCTACTGTAAAGAAGCAAATACTCAGGAGATCTCACTCCTGTCACTGGATTACTGTAAAGAAGCTACAAGGAGCATATACAGGGAGAGCTCTGGGGTCACTCACTGCTGTACAGGGATGAGACTCAGGGGGTTGATATTACTGTAAATCCCTGTGCAGTACAGACACATGGTGTTACTGTAATTTCCATACACAGGCATTCTGCCACATACAGATATTTTTATATTCTACTGGTGTGTTTTGGAAGCTGCATTGCTAATCTAATCACGATCACTACAAATCCCCATAAGCAGGATACCTGACCATTTTATTATCTATAGCACATTGTTATTGTTTATCCCAAAGGCCATCAGTGCCTGTATAATGATAATCTCAACACCCTTTATAATTGGGCAGGATAAGGGACACCATCTATAGTCTAGATCCTTTCATCCCAGTAATATTTCTGTTAAGGAGCGTAAATAAAGACCTTTCACTGAGGTGTTTCTGTTGCTCATCACATGCGCAGGACATACAGATAACCATAGACAAGGCCATAACTTACACACATACATTCCTGCGAAAATCCTTGAGCAGGTGTGTAGTTTTGAAATCACAATTTGTTTGCGTCTCATTTCTGCGTCCCGATATCAGTAAAGAGGCCACCAGCGGGGAAACAAGATAGTGGTCGCAGGACCCAGATATGGCTCAAACATAGATTTATCGACTCAGAGGGTTGAGGTTCCCGTGTAACAATAGGGTCGATTTCCTATTGTGTCAATTTGTGTAAGGGATAAACGAATACATGGAAAATTAAAAAGAAGGGAATCAACATTTTTATCTTTAGAACCATCTCTGCGATTTCTCTTGCACCCTAGATTTCATAGTTAATACACAGCCCACGTTTCAAATGTTATGATTTTTTTTGTTAAACAAAAAGCAGTGAAGGGGTTAATTCATTGAATCTGTGAGGAAAACCTTAATGGGTTTTACTGTGCTTGTAATGACCAGAAACCAGACTCTCTCGCTACAGTAAGAGTTAAAGTGACTAACCCAACAGCTGCCACCTCGGCAGCCGCCGATATCTGCTCCTGACTGACTGGACTGATATCCAGAAATGTCTGCTGTGATGCGCTGCTGGTGAGCAATGAAAAGCAACATGTGGACTCAAGGACGTCTATTCATTTGACACCTGTCAGGAAGCCTTCCTTACATCTCTCTTCTTTTTAAAGAATACATAAGTTCAATACATTGATATTTTGATTTCCACCTCCTTTTCTTAAGGTTTCCATTCATGTTCAGCTGTATTTCAGTGCTTGATGTGCATGCTACCTGCTATAAAGTACTCAAGCTCCTGCTTAATGAACATTTTGTTTCAATTTCCTTTTGGATTATTGCTTGTCCTTGAGCTCATTGTTAGGAATTTTCATTGTCTTTTGAGATGACTATGCACCCAATATGTGATGTCCTTTGGAATAACTAATGTTTCTGAAAAGATGATTTCCCCAAACGTGTAATCCGTAGTGTGGTACCCACTTTTGTCCATCTCTCTGCCATTGGCACCTTGGCTGATGTTGAGAGGGACGACATGTCACTGGCTTACAGAGGTCCTGTTTGTGAATCCAGCTACACTGCAATTCGTTTGAGCTTTCAGCAATTCAGACGTTCATCTGAATCAAGTAGGGCCGAGCATGACTGACGTAACCAACTCTCGTACAGCCGCATGAACGAAATCGTTTGTTTTGTTGATTAGTTACTTTGTGTTTGTGACCTTGGCCAGCGCTTATTTGCCAGCCAGTAAAAAGAAGTTTAATTATAAAAAAAAAACATGGGTTCTGAGATGGGGCTGATGGGGGCATATTGGCTTAGTGGCGGGCAACCATCGGATTCTTGACACTATTCCAACCCGGCTATTGTCTACAAGAGGCTAATAATGAATGCGGGGAGGGACACCTTTCACCTGTTCTCTGCCGGCCTACATCACATGGACTATGTCCCCACCCAAAGTGGTCATTTTTAGGTCCTATCCCTTGCCCCCTACCATCTGTGGTGGATGAGGGACAGGATGCTGTTAACAAAGGGTGTTCTGGGTGGTTATTCCATTCCATACTTGCTTTTTATGTTCTAATTTTGTTTCTAGTTTTTAAGACCGTAATCCTAATACACGAGACACTGCCAGTGGATTTCATTCAAAGATTAGGTTCATCCAAAATTTGGACTAACCGATCAGCAGCATGAAATAAAATCAGTCTTTCCGAATCGGGCCAATTTTTCTAAATCTTATGCACGCGACGCGTCGCTTATCCTCTGTATTAACATGAACATCTGCTCAGGTTTCCACTGAGCTCATTTATGTCTCCCTTTAAGGTACATAGGGTTCAGATGGTAATTATTCTGGCATCGTGTGACTTGAAAATCCTTGAGTAATACAAGTGATTTTTCTTTGTCAGTTTCCAATGTCGAATTCCTGAAAAAATAAAAGGAAAACTACTTAAAGAACAATTGCAGGAAAGGAGGTACTGGAGTTGTCAGAATACTAAATTAGCTCCGATGCTGCTAACCTGCAAGTTGGCTCCTTCACTAGAAAATGCGGAGAACAAATTCAAAATCATTACATCTCCAGCTTGGTTACTTTTTGACTTAAAATAACTGCTTCCTTCTCATTTCTCAATTTCTTTTTGTATTTTGTCTGCCTTTGTAATGTATCCTTTTAAATGCCAATTTATACTTTATTCTATGTTTGTTTACTATTATTTATTTTGAAAGTTCTTTTAATAAATTACATATTTAGTGCTAACCCCAGTTGTTTTAGGAAAATTAAGTGAATAACACTTTTTTTTTTCCTCATCACATATTCTGATCTTAGGCTGGGGCCACATTGAGTAAACGAAGTGCATCCATTGTAACCCTAACCCCCTCTCCCAGCATTCATCGTAGCGGTATGATGAGTCGACTGGGAGGACCCCACGATTTAATGTGCCTAGTAGTAACGCATGTTACGGCAGCCGTGCTGATTTCACGTCAAGTCGCTGCAAAGGAAGGCAGACAGTTCTTCAAAGTTTGATCCTTTTATTGGAGGATCACGGTTTGTAGAGCTGTGCGCAGAAACGTGCACACAGCGAGGAGGCCACACAGACGTCCGTGCAGACGTACCCGCACTCCCAACTCCCTCCTTCAAGACTTCCTCTGAGCTGCCCCCTTTCTTTGGAACTTCCTCCCCCGCACCATTAGACTCTCCCCGTCTCTCCAGTCCTTCAAGAAGTCTCTGAAAACACATTACTTTAGAGAAGCCTATCATCTCACTCCCTAATCCCCCTCTATTCATTTTTTACTGCATCTTCCCACCCAGCCCAAATGCACCCGCTACTTCATATTCTCTATTAACCCTCACCTAGTGTGTCACCCCTATCCTTTTAGATTTCAAGCTCTGTAGTAGGGTCCCCTCTCCTACTGTTCTGTGTGTTGAACCTGTATGTGTATTTGTTATTTTGTCTCCCATTGTACAGCGCTACTGAACTCGTTAGCGCTTTATAAAAACCTGTAACTGTAATGTCTGTCCTCGCACACCTTCTTTCTGCGTTCGTGTGGTCCCAGACTTGGTGTATAGCCAGAATAACTTAACGTTGGTTTCTATTGTCCGATAAATTTCTGTCTACTATGGAGGTGGAAATGGAAGGGAACACCTCTGGTATTACAAATTAGCTTTTTCTTTGAATATACTTATTCGGGAGCCCCAGGGTCCTATGCAAGAAGTGAATGTCACATGCAGGATATGAGTGAAGTCAGATAGCTTAACTCATCCCTTTTGAAGGCACACAAAGTCCTTTGCTGTTGCTTTCCCAATAAAGTAAAGAATATACAAATAAAAAGTGTCTTTATGGTAGAGAGGGCTTCTCTAGGTGTGCTCTGGTATGGGGAGAAGATAAAAACAGGATGCAATCACCCGGTACAGTGAAGGCTTGCTGACTGTGTCTGTGGTATACTGACAGGAAGACAGGCTTTGCTAAGGAGGAAGTAGGGCTGGGCCAAACTAAGAGTTAAACCGGGAGCGTGGACTATTCCATTTTAAGTAAAAACAGAAGGGGAAAACAAATAAGGAATCTGGTTCCATGACAATACTGTTTCACAAGGATTGGGATTATAGACCTACAGTTGTGTTCAAAATTATTCAACCCCCAATGCTGTAAAGGGTTTTAGGGAATTTAGTGTACATTTGTAATTGTATTCAGAATGAAATTCTACAAGGACTTTTTAAAGAACCATATGCAACTAAAATGACATCAATTGGTTTTGTAATACAGTAGTAAATGTTTCTTTTGTGAATTCTTCATTGACACAATTATTCAACCCCTTAAAGACTACCACTCTGAAGAACAGAGGTTCATTCAAGTGTTTTCAATCAGGTATTGAAAACACCTGTGGATGTCACGGAGCAGCAATAAAGCATAATAAGCACCAATTAGGCTGCTTTAAAATGACTGTGATACTCAGCTCCTTCTAGACATTTACTGGTGTGGTTACAAACATGGTGAAGTCAAGAGAATGGTCCAGGAAGACCAGAGAAGAGGTGATTACTCTTCACAGGAAGGGCAATGGCTATAAGAAGATTGCAAAGATGTTAAACATACCAAGAGAGACCATAGGAAGCATCATTCGCAAATTCAAGGCAAAGGGCACTGTTGAAACTCTACCTGGTCGTGGCAGAAAGAAGATGCTGACTTTGACTGCTGTGCGCTACCTGAAGCGTAGAGTGGAGAAAAGTCCCCGTGTGACTGCTGAGGAACTGAGAAAAGATTTGTCAGATGTGGGTACTGAAGTTTCAGCTCAGACAATACGGCGCACACTGCGTAATGAAGGCCTCCATGCCAAAACTCCCAGGCGCACCCCCTTGCTGTCTCCAAAGAATAAGAAGAGTCGACTGCAGTATGCCAAAAGTCATGTGGACAAACCATAGAAGTTTTGGGATAGTGTTCTGTGGACTGATGAAACAAAATTAGAACTGTTTGGGCCCATGGATCAACGCTATGTTTGGAGGAGGAAAAACAAGGCCTATGAAGAAAAGAACACCTTGCCTACTGTGAAACATGGCGGGGGGTCAATCATGCTTTGGGGCTGTTTTGCTTCTGCAGGTACAGGGAAGCTTCAGCGTGTGCAAGGTACCATGAATTCTCTTCAGTACCAGGAGATATTGGATGACAATGTGATGCAGTCCGTCACAAACCTGAGGCTTGGAAGACATTGGACCTTTCAACAGGACAATGATCCCAAGCATACCTCCAAGTCCACTAGAGCATGGTTGCAGATTAAAGGCTGGAACATTTTGGAGTGGCCATCGCAGTCACCTGACTTAAATCCGATTGAGAACCTCTGGTGGGACTTAAAGAAAGCAGTTGCAGTGCACAAGCCTAAGAATGTGACTGAACTGGAGGCTTTTGCCCATGACGAATGGGCGAAGATACCCGTAGATCGCTGCAAGACACTTGTGTCAAGCTATGCTTCACGTTTTAAAGCTGTTATAACTGTAAAAGGATGTTGTACTAAGTACTAAGATTGAATGTCACTTGGGGGTTGAATAAAACTGATAATGATGTGAGCACAGAAAAGACATTTGTGGTTATTTCATTATAAATGTTATGTTATATTTGTCTGACCTACACGTGCCTCTTTGATTTAATTGTAAGCAAGATGACTGAATGATCAAAATCAATGTCAAACTGGCCAAAACGCTCAATTTCAGTGGGGGTTGAATAATTTTGAACACAACTGTATGTTTGTGGTCGTTGATAAAAATCACAGGATAATAGGGATTAGGGATAGTTTGAAAAGGAAAAATTTGGTTGAGGTGTGTAGGAAACAACGGTCTGTTTAGGCTGTTATTTAGAGAAGAGGGCTAGCCAGTGTTTTGAGATGATGGGAAAAAATGAAAACCTATAGAGGAGAGGTAGGAGGGGAGCCAACATGGACGCCTTTAGGAGAAGGGGGTTGGGGACTGGTGATGAGCTGGTAAACCCCTCTTACACCTTCAGGTGTCCACCTTTCCATTAACGTAAAATAAATAAGTGTATGAATTCAACTAACAACTTTTCACAATTGACATGTGTACCTGGAATGAGGGGCCTTGAATTGGGGTTATTATATGCTGGACCTGGAAAAAGGTTTATATCCTCCCCCGTTTAAAACATTTAGGTACAAATATGGTGTATTTTAAACATATCCAGTATATTTGTTTGTGGATAGTGCCATTACAGAGCAGACAATACCATATTTAAGTCAGGCTGCTCTCAATCAAGAGGGTGTAGTAGTTGTGACTTCTCCTGGCAAGCAAGGAGCCTCGAGTAAGAGGTCCACCTCTGGATTACCCTCTATTTTCAATGTTTGCCCACTGGGATAACACTCCTTGTCATCATCACCACCTCAAAAATATGCTTTCAGATGGTAATAGAAACCAAAGCTTGTACTGTAATGTATCCTACTGGTATCCCTATCAAAATGTCTGTATACGTTCCTGTACATTATGTATCACCCTCCACACCCATCAAAACACAAAGCAAAGCAACCTAAACCTTTTGTGTATTTTATTTGGGTTAAATTGAACACTTGCACACGTATATCCACCATGTATATTGAGAAATTCTTCAAAATCCATGGAAACGCAAATGGGTGGATTTGTTTTCTGTATCCCCCCCCCCTTTCCTTTTATAACTGCTCTGAATGTTCAGCTCTTCCAGAGATGTGCAGCAGATGTTTTCTTGGAATGAGAATTCTCAGTTTTTACATGTATCAGGAACGCAGACCTGATAACATTCTGAATTTGTACCAACACTCTGTCATTCATGGTCCTCTCTGTTCGATGTTCTGTCGGCCTGTCGTGTGCCGCAATGTTGCTTTACTACTGATTTTCACAGCTTTCAGGTGTTTGTTTTTGAACACCTTTTAAACCTTCCATGTGTGTTTATTTTTTTTATTTTCTTCCCCACAGCCTGCAGCAGGTGAGCGGCATGTGTTCCAGGAGAAAGCACTGAGGAAAAAGAGACTTTGTGCCGGTTGCAACGAGCCCGTCATATCCCAGGGGAGCGTCTGCAGAGGTGAGAACTTTAAAGCTTTAACGGGCATATTAACTCTGCTATACCATCCTGTGTCGAGTTATTAGATTTCCAAATTGTTCTGCCGTATTTTGACTCTACATTAGGCCTAGGGGTGAAGGTTGTAGAGCTGCAACTATTTCCATGAGCACATGGCCATCTCCTGATCCGCTGTGTCCTGTTTGTCCAAGGGGACCAAAGTCTGAGCTTTATCATCACATGTAGCTCTTTAATATATAATCCCCTTCTTTGTCCTAGAAGTCTACATGTTTGACATCATGGTAGTGTTCTCTCATTTTGGCTTCCTTGAAGAAGTTCCGGGGTTTTATTAAATTTTATTCATTTAATAGAATAAAAAGCAAATCAACAAGGACCAAACTTAATTTCCCCCAATCAATGTGTCCTAATATTTTCAAGGGGAGTAAAGGCGTATTTGTATGTTAACACAGATGGTCTGTCAACATATCACACTTTGTGCAGTTCTTATGGAGGACACCATGCCTTAAGGGGAAGGTCAATTTAGTGCTGTGTGTCTTAGACCTGAGTGACAGACCTGTATTGACATGAGTTGCTGGTCATCTGAGCTAGATGTCACCTCCCTGAAGATAAGTCATATTGCTATATGATTCAGAGTCCCAGATGCGTTGCTTTATTTGGCGTTTAGGGTAGTGATATGTTTGCCAGGACATGATGAGCGTCCGTTTTAATACTGTGTGACGTTCATAGGGTGTTAGGTGTCATGTGACATTAAATCAATCACCTGAACATGCAAAAGAGTGTAATTTGTGAGAAGGTGCACAGTGACACACCAGCCATGATGAATATTGGATTATGCCTGTTGCTGTATTTTGTTACGACAAAGTGGAGCCCAATCATAGAGCGAAAACAAAAGCCAACAGGAAGTTCTGAGTGCTAGCAAACATCAGATTGTCATGTGATACGGTGGACACTAGAGGTGAGAGCCAACCTCTAAAGCAGTGACTATTGACCCAGGAGTGGTCTACCAACTGGCTAAGAGAAATAATGAAATGCTGACTATGTTATTAGACGTGTACACAGGCCAATAAGTTTGTTCGTAACTTTTGGGTTTTTCAAAAACTACAAATGATTCAGTTCGTCAAGAATTCAAACAAACTATTTCAAAAAAATCTATTTGGCACTGGTAGATGAGCCCATGCGCATGCACACAGGTGTGTTGGCACATCGTTAAACAATCACCTGTTAGCAGTGGATGAGTAGTTGATCAGTAAAGCAGGTTGGCTGCGTGGAAACCCACTCTCTCATAGACCCCATGACCAGTTAACATAAGTGGGACTCTTCTTCTCCAGATACCCTCTCACCCTTGGCCAGCGGTTGTGATGTTAACTGAGTGGTGGTCTAACCATGGATGGGATGGGGACATGGTGGGTAGTCTGCCAAGTGTTACAGTATATGGCATTCATTCTAATTGTACTATTCTATAGGATGTTGACTGAAAATATCTTCTCTGCGTCTCACAGTGTTGCAAGCCATTGGACCATTCGGCTTCTGTGTTGTCGTGCAATACCTTGTAGGGAAATGTGATGTGTGGACATTCTTTGGGTTTATGTGTTTGTTATCAAAATCTTTCCGCTCGTTTATCTGTGCTGTCTTGGTCTGAAATTTGTAGAAATTCACAAGTCCATGTTTTCTTGACCAGAAACGGTTTGTGATTTGGTCACCTTGTTCTAGAGTTGCCACATCGGCCATGTTTTCCAGGACACATATAATGTATTCATGCTGATGGGCAGTGCATGAGAAATGCCACCACGCAGCATATAGAATCCATACGATGCACGAAAGAAATAAAAAAGGACTTCCAGGTGACCTGCCTTATCCTTCCTGCAGCATATGAATTATTAATGTTCAATGGCTGCACTTTTCCCTGTGCAGAAATTGGCATGAAATCGTAATATGTATTCTGGAAAACGTGGCCGATCTGGCAACTACAGTTGCCAGATCGGCCATGTTTTCCTGGACACATCATTTATTCATGATGACGGGCAGTGCACGAAAAATGCCACCCCGCAGTATGTATAATCCACACGCTGCAGGTAAGAAATGAAAAGGGAATCCTAGGTGATTTGCCTTGATTTCCTTCCTGCAGCATATGAATTATACATGTTGCAGGGCAGCACTTTCCCCTGTGCTCTCCCTCTGCATGAAATGGTTATGTGTCCAGGAAAACCTGGCCGACCTGGCAACCGAGGTTCCTAGTAGGTTTAGTTTTTCTGTATTTGTACAATAAAGGAGGGTTATGCCATTACTGTATGAAAGAATTAATGTCTGTCACTTAATGACCTTTACAGGCTGTCCTGCACATCACCCGTCACTCCATGGTGTTATCGTCTCTATTTGGCAATCCAGAAAAATATGTAGTTTGAGAAAATAAGGAGCGATTTCAGATGAGTTCTATGGATAAGGAAGATTAATTCCAGAAAGGGAGGCTTGGCGTGTGAGATAATGCACTCACATTCCATATTCCTGCGTTCAGTCAGTGCGCTCTATTCTCATCCTACATTTAGTAACTTACCCTAGTTAAAATGCTTTTAACATTCTGTACCAAAACATGAGCGAGACGCAGAGGTCATAACAAGGAATACGTGTCAGTCCTGACACAAACACATAGCAGAGATCGCTCTGCATTTAAAAAAGAAATAAATGATGGAAGCGAGAACGTGGAAATCCCAAAATGAATAATATACATTTTCACCAGATTTATCAACCAATCCGTCATACTGCCTCGAACAAAAATAAATAAATTGGTCTCTCTTCATCTGTGGAACATGAGAAACCCATGTGGTGTCATCACGAAGGCCCAGAATATGTGTTTGGTAAGAGGTTTAGACATGTGGGAAAAAAGTGTTTTATTGTACCACCTGTTTTTATTTATCTAAAGTTCTTTTGGAATTTTGCAAGAGTTGCAGATAATATATTTTCATTCTAGGTCTGGGGCCCTTATATTCCCAAAAAACCTCAAAACACTTCGACGTTCCCTTGTAATTTAGCAGTACGTGAAGTAAATTCCCTGTAAAGTCTCCTAGGATTTTTTTTATTTTATTTTATTGCCTGTTCTAAATTAGTAAGTTGCGCTCACTATTTTTTTTTATTTCATTTTTTCTTAAAACTTAATCATTATGATAATGGTAGACTGACATGTGATCCTTCATTAGTAACACATTTTTTTTGTTTCATACCTGAAGTGGTGTCTTAGGCTAGGGTCAGACTGAGGCAGTGCGAACGCGCGTTCTGGCGCACATAATCACGGCCGCACTAGCAGCAGATGCCGGGCAATGACAGCCAATATACGAAGTACGGTCGCACAAAAGTCCGGCCGCGCAACGCAAGTGGAAAATGAACGCATTTTTTCGAGAACGTTAAACCGCTGGTACTGACGTACAGAGTGCGCTGCGGCCGCATAGCAGCGTGTGTGCGTGATTAGGAGATGTCAGACGCTGCTAGTGTGCGGCCAACATAACGTTCAAACAGCCGGATTTCCCTAGACTTCTTTTCACCCCATCGTCATGAAATACGTCCAGAATTGCGCATCGTCTGACCACTTAAGCGTATTCCGTGAAAAAATGCGTGCGCACGCATCGACGTACATTTTGACGGTGGCCGCAGAAAATGCGCTCATCTGTCCCTAGCCTAAGTTACCTTATTGCAGGTTACTTTAATTTGTTATTATTATTTAGCAGGAGTTTATTTACCTTCATTTAATTTACTTTGCTTTACATCAGGCATCTCAAAATCTGGCTCCCCAGATGTCTCTGAACTACATCTCCCATGAATCTCTGTCCATCATTTGCATTCTAAGAATTGTGGGAATTGCAGGCTAAAACATAGGAGGGGTGGTGGAGTTTGAGGTCACTCACTAGAAGGGTTGCCAGATTGGCCATGTTTTCCTGGATGCATATAATCATTTTGATGGGCAATGTGTGAGAAATCCAACCCTGCAGTTTGTAGAATTCATAGCTGTTGGTAAGAAATAAAAGGAATCCCAGTTGACCTGCCCTGATTTCTTTCCTACAGCATATGAATTATACATGTTGCAGGGCAGCACTGTTCTGTGCTTTCTGTCACCATGAAATGGTAATGTGTGTCCAGAAAACCATGTCTGATCTGGCAACCCTATGATGGAGCAAGCAATTCTGCAACAAAAATCACACAAGAAAGGGACCTGGTAGTTGTGAAAGGATGACCGGAGTTACGGACCAGAAGCTAGGATTCAAGAGGAACGGAAGACATGATGTTAGTATGAAGCTGCCATGTGGTCCCACGTGCTGTTATTGCCAGTTCTTCTCCCAAGAATCCAAGGACCTGACCTGGCAGCAAGATCTGAAAATCACAAAGACAGTAGACAGAGAGGCAGATTCAGTGATGAGAGGGGACCAGAAGGGCAACCACTCCGAGCAGAACAGCAGTAGTAGGGGCAGCAGTGGGCACTGTGCATGCACAGTGGTGTGTAGCAACGTTTGAGGTGTTACGCATACGTGGTGATATCAAGTCATTGGCGCCAGCCACTTTGGTTAATGTCACTTGTGAAAAGACACACCCCTGCAACAGGGCCGGATTAACATAGGGGCTGATGGAGGAGCAGCAGCTCCAGGCCCATACCCCAGAATAAGCCCAGAGAAAGGATAACTATTCCTGTATTGGTGGGCATTTCGACACCTATATCTCCAACCCCATAGCAGCTACAGGGTCATGTGAGGTATCAGTGGAAAGGGCAGAGCATGAACTTTCCACTGATACCAAATATGACCAGGTTTTATGTAACAATAAAAAATAAACTACATATTTCTTTATTTTTTATTTCTAACACGGCAATATATTTTACTTTTCAATTATTAACCGGAACAATGATGCTGCACTAACTCACCATCTCAGGTGTGGAGGTGATGACACAATACGTTAATACGAATTGTTACATCAAAAACCTAAACCTCTGCACAAGGTCAAGGGAGGTGTCATTGGACAGGTCAGAGTCTGGCCTTTGCATTAATACCAAACGTGACCAAGTAAATTCTAAAGGAAAACAGAAAAAACTTTTTTTTTATTTACTTTTTAGTACCAAATCTATGGCATTGTCCATTTGTCACACATAAAATGAGCATTACCACTGCCATTACTCACCTTCTCATTTCCCACGCTGGGAGCAAGGTCTGTTTTTTTATACATGGGTACAAAAAAGAAGTTGGGCTTCAAGCAGAGATGGTGCAGGAAAAGTTTATTCAGGGGAAAGCAACCCCCGCTTTCTCCCTGAATAAACTCTTGCTGCACCATCTCCTGCTTGAAGCCCGACTTCTTTTTGTACCTTGGTGACACGGGGATATCGGCGTCTTCAAACGAGAGGGCTTCTTGGAGGCATTGTGGCACTAAGGTATTGGCTCCCACCGAGGTAGGCTACGGCGCTTTCTTCTAGTGTTTTATAATGACATAATCATATTATTCATAAAACACCATTATCGAAAACACAAGGGAAATATTAAATTTTTTTGGTTAAAATTATATATATTCTCAGAAAAATGCAGTAACAGGTTCCCATTACATTTTTTTTAAAACAAGAATTCCCTATAGAATTTATGACCACAAGGTTTGGATGATAAAATGTGAAAAATTTATTTTACGCGCTGTATATGATTGAAATCTGAATGGAAATTTCCTCATACAGTATCTGTTAGATATAGCCGTATCTGCACTATTAAATAACCAAAATATGCTTTCATAGAAACATGTCGGCAGATAAGAACCTTTCGGCCCATCTAGTCTGCCCAATTACATGGATACTTTACCTGGATTTATCTTTTGTTTAGGATAGCCTTATGCCTATCCCATGCCTGCTTAAATTCAATTACTGTTTTGGCTTCTACCACTTCAACTGGAAGACTGTTCCATGTATCCACCACCCTCTCAGTAAAATAATGCTTTCTGATGTTACTTTTAAACCTTTGCCCCTCTAATCTAAGACTATGTCCTCTTGTTTTGCTACTTTGTTTCCTTTTAAATATACTCCCTTCCTCTACCTTGTGGATTCCCTTTACGTATTTAAATGTTTCTATCATATCTCCTCTGTCTCGTCTTTTTTCCAAGCTGTACATGTTAAGATCATTAAGCCTTTCCTGGTAACTTTTCTCCTTCAAGCCGTACACCATTTTAGTAGCCCTTCTCTGAACTCTCTCTAAGATGTCTATATCCTTCTGGAGATACGGTCTCCAGTACTGCACACAGTACTCCAAGTGAGGTCTCACCAGTGCTCTGTACAGTGGCATGAGCACTTCCCTTTTCCTACTGCTAATACCTCTCCCTACACAGCCAAGCATTCTGCTAGCATTTCCTGCTGCTCTATTACATTGACTACTTACCTTTAGATCCTCTGCAATAATAACCCCTAAATCCCTTTCCTCAGATGTTGAGGTTAGGACTGTATCAAATATTCTATATTCAGCCCTTGGGTTTTTACGTCCCAGGTGCATTATCTTGCACTTATCCACGTTAAAACTCAATTGCCACAGTTCCGACCATTTTTTTAGTTTACCTAAATCAATTGTCATTTGGCTGATCCCTCCAGGAACGTCAACCCTGTTGCAAATCTTTGTGTCGTCAGCAAAAAGACATACTTTTCCATTAATACCTTCTGCAATATCACTAATAAAAATATTAAAGGGAATGGGTCCAAATACTGACCCCTGAGGTACCCCACTGGTAACAAGACCTTGCGCCGAATAAACTCCATTTACCACAACCCTCTGTTGCCTGTCACTCAGCCACTGCCTAATCCATTCAACAATATTGGAATCCAAGCTCAAAGATTGCAATTTATTGATAAGCCTTCTATGCGGAACAGTATCAAAAGCCTTACTGAAATCTAAATAAGCAATGTCTATTGCACCACCTGTGTCTATTATTTTTGTTACCCAATCAAAAAAATCAATAAGATTAGTTTGGCATGATCTCCCTGAGGTAAACCCATGTTGTTTCTGATCCTGTAATCTATGTGTTTTTAGATGGTCAACAATCCTTTCCTTTAACATGGTTTCCATTAATTTCCCCACTACTGACGTAAGACTAACTGGCCTATAGTTCCCAGATTCCTCCCTACTACCCTTCTTGTGAATGGGAACAACATTTGCTAATTTCCAGTCTTCTGGGACGACTCCCGTTAGCATGGATTGGTTAAATAAATCTGTTAACGGTTTTGCTATTACATCACTGAGCTCTTTTAATAACTTAGGGTGGATCCCATCAGGCCCCATTGACTTATTTGTCTTTACTTTAGACAGCTGCTGTAGAACCTCCTCCTCTGTAAACTCATATGTAAATGTCTCGTTAGTGTTTCCTCCTAACTGAGGTCCCTTTCCTTCCTTTTCTTCTGCAAACACTGAACAAAAATATTCATTGAGGCAGTAAGCGAGACTTTTATCCTCTTCTACATACCTTCCTTCCTTTGTTTTTAATCTAACTAATCCTTGTTTTACTTTTCTTTTCTCGTTTATGTATCTAAAAAATGTTTTGTCCCCCTTTTTTACTGACTGAGCTATTTTCTCTTCTGCGTGTACTTTGGAAGCTCTTATAAATTGCTTTGCCTCTTTCTGCCTAATCTTATAGGTTTGCCTGAGTTGTTTTATAATTATTGAATACTGTCTTTTTGTTCTTCAATATTTTGGCCACTTCTGCTGAGTACCACAGTGGTTTCTTCCCTTTTTTGTTTTTGCTAACAAGTCGAATGCAATTGCCTGTGGCCTTCAATAATGCTTCCTTTAAATAATCCCATTTCTCCTGGACTCCCTTTAAACTCCTCCAGTCTGATAAGGACTCCTTCACACAAAGTCTCATTTTAGAAAAATCTGTTTTTTTAAAGTCTAAAACTTTTGTTTTTGTGTGGTGCGGCTCCATCCCTGTTCTTATATTAAACCATACTGACTGGTGATCACTAGATCCCAAATTTTCACCTACAACAACGTCCGATACCAAACCTCCATTTGTGAGTATTAAATCCAATATGGCCTCTTTACGGGTCGGCTCCTCAACTACTTGTGTTAGAGATAATCCCAGTAGGGAGTTTAGAATATTTGTACTCCTGGTGCACCCAGCGGTTTTGGTTTTCCAGTTCACATCAGGAAGATTAAAGTCCCCCATGATAATAACTTCCCCCTTCATTGCCATTTTGGCTATTTCCTCAAGCAGCAGATTATCTAGCTCTTCTACTTGTCCAGGGGGTCTATAGATCACACCTACATGAGCTACTGTATGATTGCCAAATGTTAGCGTAACCCAAACTGACTCTATGTTCACCTTGCTCACTTTTATTTGGTTCGTTTTTATGTTGTTTTTCACATACACGGCCACTCCTCCTCCTTTCCTACCTTCTCTGTCTTTTCTATATAAAGAGTACCCCGGTATTGTTATGTCCCAGTTATTTTTCTCACTGAACCATGTCTCAGTAACCGCCACTAAATCTACTTTTTCAGCTGCCATCATTGCCTCCAGTTCATTGATTTTATTGACTAAACTGCGAGCATTTATAGACACGACTCTGAGCTTGTCATTTTTTTCCCCGCATGTTGCTTGCACCCTCCGATTTAGTTTTGGGGGACAATCAGGCAGATTGTTTTTTACCCTTTTGTCCCCCCTCCTAGTTTAAATATTTCTTTGCGACACCTTTGAACTTCTCACTGAGAACATATGTTCCCCTATGAGTAAGATGCAAACCATCTTTTTTATACAGTTCCTTTCTGCTCCAATTAGAGCTATCATGGGACACAAAGCCAAATCCTTGCTCTCGACACCATTCCTGAAGCCACAAATTAAATTCCCTATGGCGCATCTGCCTATCCTGAATGTTATGCACAGGCAAAACTTCAGAGAATGACACAGTGGATGCAATCTGCTGTATTTCACCTCCAAGAACACAAAAATCTTCCTTAATCTCAGAAACCTCATTGCTAGCCAAGTAATTTGTCCCTAGATGGACTAGAACATCCACTTCCCCTTGCTGCTTTGCTTGTTTGACAATATTGAGAATACGTCTCTTGTCTCTACGAGCAGTAGCCCCAGGAAGACATCTCACCAAACCACTACTCTCCAGCTCAACACCTCTTATGATAGAATCACCCAGCAACAATTGCCTTCTATCATGTCCCACCTTTTCCTTATTGTTCTTGGTTGCAGTCCTGCATACCTTAGGCATAGGGGATGGTGGTTCCTCAACTATGGTGTCTGAGCCTACTTCCGTCTCACCACTACACTCTGAAAGTGCCTCAAAAGAATTAAGAAGAGCCACAGACTGTGGGACATGCCTTCTATCCACAACTCTAAGTCTACCAGATCCTACAGTAGTCCATCTGCCACTCCTAGGAGGCCTCTGTTGCAGTGGCTTTGTAACAGTCATAGCCATAGCCTGAGTTTGTGTAACAGATAATTTACAAATCTCAGACTTCAAACAGGCAATTTCCTGCTGCAATAAAGAGAGCTGCCTACATATCAGGCACACTCCAAACCTCCAAAAATTGGATCTAAAAACAAATGCATGACAGCTCTTACACTGGACCAAGCCTGCCATTATAAAAGAATGGATTTAAACCAACAAATCTTACCTTTTGTAGGTTTTCTACCTCCTGTCTAACCTCAGACTACCTCCAGAGTATCTCCAGAAGATCTCCTCTAAGTGCTCACTTTGAAGACTTCACTTAGAAGGCTTCCCAAGCTCAAATTAGACCAAGCTAATATTCCACAAGCTTTATATATTTCATTTCACTAAATTCCAAAAAAAGCCCAAAAAGATCTTCAGCTCCAGGCCCACAGAGATCTTAATCCAGCCCTGCCCTGCAGTGATAATCCATAGTCGCCCATGGAAAAGCAAAACAAGGGGTTGGGATGGAGGAATCAAGAAGTGGAACAAGAATTCTTCGCTGACCCATCACTCTTCCGCACTTTACTATGTGAATGACTCTATTCCTCCAACAATCTTTAGGATTTTCTTTGATCATGAACAGTGATATCTATCTATCTCTATCCCAAAAGAGGTTATTATTAGAGGGTCATTTAAAAAAAATATATATAATATATATAATTTTTTTTTATTTTTTTTAAGGTGTTTATTTCTAAGTAAAACTTAATAAATCTAGCCTAGTAAAAGAAGCATTTTAGCAATTGAAGATGTTTACTTATTCTTTGCCTGTAAAGCATTAATCCTATATAGACCGGAAAATGCTGCAATGAAACCCTATCTATTTCTGATAGTGAATACACATGTGTCACCAGATTTTACATATAAAACTGTATCGGTTTGGGATATGTTTGTTTCTAATCTAAATAGAAGTCACTTTAGTTTTTGGGTGTCGTGTATTGAGCATCAGATATTGCTAAAAATATCACCCCATTGCTATGTTGAATTTTCTTTTTTTTTTCCTGGCAAGTGAAATGTCAAAGCCATTAACCTCATGGGTTTATTTGTTTCAGGGAAAGTTTTGTATGGGAGTGATCGTGATCTAAGCTGGCAGATAGATTTTGGGGGTCACATACCGACTGTCGGTGCTTCTATTCTTAAAGTTTTGCTCATGAATAGCAGATGCAGCTGTTTTGCTATTTACTGGGTCCCGAGATGCTAAAATTGGACGCTCGGTGACTGGCTTGCACCACAATATGCAGCGATGTCAAAAATAAAAAATTCCTAAGCTTGGTTAATGTTAAGAAGCATATTAATGATGCAGTCATAAGGGCCCATAAAGAATGGGGGTATTTTACATAAAAATGGCAAGTTTTAGAAGCCCCCCTTTTTTTTTCCCGCTCCTTTATCCGTATTATCCCCAAAATTTCCCATATTGCTTTGCAATATCAAGTGGAGAAAAATAAAGCCAGTACCTTATTTAACAAAAGCGGATCACCTTGCTCTCAAGATCTTACACTCTAGCGCAGTGATGGTGAACCTTGGCTCTCCAGATGTTGCGAAGTATCATGAGCTGGCTGGGTGGAGTAGAGGTAATGTCACTGCTCTGCATGGAGAGAGCCTGTGGAGTCATGGGTTCGATCCCAGCGAGCAACCTCTCCAGTAAGTGTCCTTGGGCAAGACACCTAACGGTACATACTCGCCACCCAGGACATACCTGAAAAAGAGAGAAATCTCAATGTATCCTTCCTGGTAAAATCCTTTCACCAAAAAAAACAAAAAAAAAAACCTTGTGTTGTAAGAAAACTCTTGCCAGAAATTTGACAAATGGAATGCGTGTTCCCCTCTTTTATAATACGTAACAGAAGAGCGTCTCTGGGTACTGGCTAGGCTTTGCCAGATCAGCCATGTTTTCCTGGACACACATAATTAATTAATGATGGGCAGTGCATGAAAAATGCCACCCCGCAGCATGTAGAATCTATACGCTGCGGGTAAGAAACGAAAAAGGAATCCCAGGTGATCTGCCTTGATTTCCTTCCTGCGGCATATGAATTATGCATGATGCAGGGCAGCACTTTTCCCTGTGCACCCCATCTGAATGAAATAGTAATATGTGTCAAGGAAAACATGGCTGATCTGGCAAACCCTAGCCAGTACCTAGAGACGCTCTTCTGGTACGTATTATTATAAAAGAGGAGAACACGCATTCCAATACGTAACAGAAGAGCGTTTCTGGGTACTGGCTAGGGTTTGCCAGATCAGCCATGTTTTCCTGGACACATATTACTATTTCATTCAGATGGGGTGCGCAGGGAAAAGTGCTGCCCTGCATCATGCATAATTCATATGCCGCAGGAAGGAAATCAAGGCAGATCACCTGGGATTCCTTTTTCGTTTCTTACCCGCAGCGTATAGATTCTACATGCTGCGGGGTGGCATTTTTCATGCACTGCCCATCATCATTAATAAATTATGTGTGTTCAGGAAAACATGGCCGACCTGGCAACCCTAGTACTGGCTAGTAATCGGTAGATCTGAATATTTTCAGTCCATCAAGGATTCGGCTATATAGTCTAAGTAATCCGTTTATTGAGCTATAAGTTGGTAGTTTCAAAGATTTTTTTAATGCTTGTGTTCAACAGGGGACCAGAGTATTGACATATGGTAAAGAGGTATAAATTGTGTTTTTGGTTTTGAAGAGGGCTCAGTTTTTCCAAACAATCCATCCTGTTGGTAAATTTGTTAGAGTGTAGGTTATAGGATGGAAAGGACAGGGATTGAAAGCAGAGGCAACTCTACAATTAGGCGACCACCTCTTGTGACCAAGTCCTCGCTCAAACTGGGGAATCTTGTAATGGAATTTACATGGAATGTTCGTGAACACATGGCATTCCATACATGTCTACTCTTTAACATACACGTACTCACATCTACAGAGAGACCTTGGGAAGTTTGTAAAATGTACCGTGTTGATGTCTTATTTATTTGAATATCAAAAGGGGCCTCATGTTCAAACTTTGCCCAAGGTCTCACGTTTCTATGGCCACCTCTGGTTGGAAGTTCTAAATGTGTGAGAAGAGGAGGTGTAAATATCTCAGGAACACACAGTATTCTAAAGGAGGACGTTTTGAGGGACTTATTGAAGAATTGTGATTAGAAACCAGGCATTTCATAATCTATTATCTGCATTTGTGCGCTCTGCCTCGCACATTACAGTCACTGGTGGTTCAATTCGGCACCCGTATATTGTAAAACTACTTTTCTCACCTAACAAGACCATCTCAAGATAACCACTTTGCAAGATACAGAATGACAGGTGTTCTTAAACAAGATTTAGTCATGTACAAACAATCAAGACCTATTCTGTGAGTTTTTATTTATGTAGTCATTTCCTTTCATTGGAAGGCTGGTGGAGGCCAAGACCTGTAATGTGAGCGGAGATCTATGGTTACAGGGTCCTTGACATGGAAATGTGAATCAGCAGGATTTTGCTGACTCTTCCTGTAAACCATAAAGGGAAGACCTCCAGCTCGACCCCATCTGCTTTCCACTTACAGCACATTTTATAACAGCATCCATCACGCTCTGCAGAAGCATTATTTATAAAGAGTGATATGAATGTTGTTTAAAGCAGCTCACCGAGAGTCATCAGAGCCAGAACACGTCATCTTTTAAGATCTTGTCCAATACATCTTGCCAGCACGACCAAGGAATAGATCCTATTCTACATACCATCCCGTTGTAGTAAGTGGCATTAATCATACTATGCACCTAGGCAACTCTACACATCCAGCACATCTTCTGCTCCCCACCGGTGGTTCCCAACTAGGGATGTGCATGGCTGAAAAATTCATTTCGTTAAGTTTTTAAATCATTTCGTTTCGTATTTCGTTTAGTTCCGTTTTGGATCGATTTTGAAATTTCGGATTGATTTGAATTTCATATATCAATTCGATAGTTGATATCAATTCGCATTTTAGATCACTAGATAAAACCCCAATTAATCAAATTTTGCTGTTAAAAGAAAAGCTAGGGTTAAATTTTAAGCTGTCACAGATTTAGTATTTGAGTCAAATTAAACAGTGAAACAAAATTAATTTGTTTCATAAAGTCCTTTGCTGACTATTAATTGTATTTTAAGTTAAGATCAATTCAATAGTTGAAATCAATTTGATAGTTCATTTCAAATTCCATATTTGGTATGTTAGTCAAATTTTTATTTTATGATGATGACAGTGTAAAACGAAATAAATTTGCTATATACCAATTCATATCGTATCGATTTGTTATTCGGAAGTACTTCCGAATACAAATTATCAAATTTAATTTCAAATTCCGAATTTTTCCGAAACGAATGCACATCTCTATTCCCAATTCTGGTCCTCAAGTTCTCCTAGCAGGTCAGGTTTTAGGCTAGGGTCAGACGAACACATTTTTCACGTTGTCCGTGAAAAAGTGTGTTCGAACGAACGTACGTATTTTTTCCCGGCATACGCGACAGCGGTCATACGATGCGTTTTTTCGTCCGTGATTTTGTACGGATCATCAATAAAACACTTTTTGTGTCTGGACGTTATGTTAGCCGGACATTAGCAGCGTCTGACGTCTCCTAATCACACACACACGCCGCTATGCGGCCGCAGCGCACTCTGTACGTCAGTAGTAGCGGTTTGACGTTCTTGAAAAAATGCGTTCGTTGGCCACTTACGTTGCCCGGACGAACTTTCGTGCGGCCGTTCGTGGTATGTTCCCCGGCATTGGACGTCATTTGCTGCTAGCACGGCCGTGATTTCGTGCGGCTAAACGCACGTGAAAAATGCGTTCGTCTGACCCTAGCCTTAAGGATTACCTTTGGGAAATGCAGACTGGATCCTGCAATCACAGAGCAGCAAATCCTATCACTAAACTTTTGCATTGCTGTTTTTTTTTTTGGGTTCGGTATGTTGCCGCAATTTCTATTTTTTAGACCGATCCGAAATGTCGGATGGCCGGTTTTTCTTATTTCGGATCCCTTCGTTTTTATGAGTTCTTTAGTATTTTGGATTGATTTGTATTTCGTTGTTAGGAGCTATTTAGTTTTTTTATTCATTCTTTCGGAATGTGAAGGTGATTACTACTACTACAATAGAATGAAAATACCAGCCGTACAAATCACCCCATAGGTTTCAATGTAAAAAATATTCCCTGGTTTTATTAAATATTTATTCAACCGTTTCCTTTGTTCACTTGCAGCAAAAAGTCTCTTCACATAATATATTTTTTTTAGGTATTTTTTTTGTATTTTCGTGGATTTTTTTTTTGTGAAATTTTAGGTTTCCTAATTCATTTAAAATTTTAGTTATTTATTTGCAAAGTATTTTACCAGGAAGGATACATTGAGATTTCTCTCGTTTTCAAGTATGTCCTGGGGTGATGCCGATGGGCTTCACTAAAGTAATGTTTTCAGTGACTTCTTGAAGGACTGGAGAGATGGTGTGGAGAGTCCAGGAGGATAATCTCCCAACATTCCCGATGGAACGCCATTTATTCTACATCAAAAGCATCTTGCATCCGCAAATATAAGTTGAAATACTTTGTTTATGTATATCTGGTGATTTTAATGAAGTCATAACATTGTCTGCTTTCTGGCAGAACATAGCTTCTTTCATCAGTGTATCCTCTGTGCCCAAGGATTAAACCCATACAAATCCGAAAGTCTGCCCTTCGGAAAGAAATGCATGAATAGCCGCATTGAAGGCTGACTGAAGCTGCCTATTGAGAAGCGAGACGGGGGAAGGTCAGAAATCCCTCCAAATTAACGAAGAAAAACTGAAACATGTGTAAACATGGGGGAGATTAACTAAATCAAACATCTCGCTGAACCACACAGGGCTGTGTAATCAACAGGGGGTAGCACACATCTCCTACCGATCAGATTCATCAGAGAACCACGTTTTATGGGTTTTTTTTTTCCTTAGGATGTTGCAGGTACATGCTAATGTATTTTAACGTAAACCATAGTAAATACAGTCTGGTGAAAGAAGCATTTTAGCAATCAAAACTAATTTTTCTTGCCTAGAAGGAATTGGCCCTTTGGGATATTGCTTTTTGCTCTCCACTATCCTTGATCACTGTAACGAGTAGGAGTTTCCTCTGTTCTGTGCAGCTAGAGAGCAGTGATATCAGGTTACAGAGTAAAGATACAGAAAGACAGAAAATTCAGTAGTTAAACACCACATTAATTCACTGCTGTATTCTTTTTTTATGACGAATATGGTAATTAATGCAATTTATTAATTGGTAAATGTCATTACATGGCCAGCCTTTTCAGTAGATGTATGATGCATTTGGTAGTAGATAAACAGAATATATTTATGGTATAATCCAGCCGTGTTATAATATACTTTTAATATTTTTGTGACCTACTGGAGTTTACCTACCATATTTTTCGCTCCATAAGATGCACTTTTCTCCCCCCCAAAAAGTGGGGTGCGTCTTATGGAGCGAATGTCCAAAAAATGATGCCCAAAAATGATGATATGCCCCAGCTCACCTGCCGCCGCCGCGTTCGGCTCCCTTTGAGCGTGCGTCCGGCGGCAAGGAGCTTGGGCACTCACCTGGGGAGCCACGTGACCGCGATCTCGCGGCTCCCCCAGGCGAGTGCCCAAGCTTCTTGCCGCCAGACTCACGCTCAGAGGGAGACGAACGCGGCGGCGGCAGATGAGCGGAGGCATATCCACGTGTGAGCTGGGGCAGTATCCATGAGCTGGGGCAGTATCCATGAGCTGGGGCAGTATCCATGAGCTGGGGCATATCCATGAGCTGGGGCATATCCATGAGCTGGGGCAAATCCATGAGCTGGGGCATATCCATGTGTGAGCTGGAGCAAATCCATGTGTGAGCTGGGGCAAATCCATGTGTGAGCTGGGGCAAATGTGTGTGTGCTTTGTGTGTGAGTGATGGAACGTGGTCAGACGGACTGCATTTATACGCCAGCATTTTTGACGGACAAAATGTTTTTTCATTGTAATTTATTTTTCCCTTCTACATCCGTCAAAAATAACGTCAGTTAAAAAAACAGACTGTGTGGCCACTACTGCGTCTTCCGTCAAAAAGTGCGTCCGTACTGCACGGGCGCACAGTCCGTAGAAAACGTGCTCGTCTGACCCTAGGCTATGGACATGCCGAACCAATTCAGTCTCTTCTCTTCAGATTATCATACCACATTACTGATGACGACCCATCCCTCTCCTCACCTACCTGCACATCATGATAGATGCCACTTCCATGGCCACCACCATTCCTGAACCATTGGCAGTAATGATCGTGACAACAAACTCCTCTTGTCTTCCTACACTCCAATTCCACTAGATTGTAAACTCCTACGAGCAGCGCCCTCTATACCTCTTATCTTCATTCCTATGTTTGTTTATGTGTCTTGTTCCATTTGGTTATTGTAAAGCGTTGCGGAAAACTGTTGGCGCTATATAAATGATGATTATGATTCAGCTGCTACAACCTCTACGCGTGTCTTTGCCAGCAGCATTTTAAGAAAATCAAAGCACCTGCAAGAGTGAGGCCCTCCCTAGTCGCACCACTTGCTGGCTTCACTGTCAATACATGACATTCAGGGTTTTCCAGTGAGAGCAGGAGAACCGTTCTAAAGGAAGGCTCTCCTGCTCCCTTCTGTCACTCAACCTTCCACACAGCAACTGGGAGTGAAACGCTGACCTAAGTTTTGAGGAAATTGTTTGAAATGGTATTGGAAAAGGTGGCCGCTCCATTTTCAGTCTTTTTAAATACATAGGTGTTCGCATTAGGGTGTGCAGGCACACCCCAATGTCGGATGAAGAGGTCCTCTTTCACATTCTACATTGACATCTTCAGTGTCCCTTATCTGGTTCATGATAAATAGCAGAAATCCTGACTATCTCTGATTACAGAAAAAGAAAGGAGGGGGTGAAGCGCCCACCGGAAAGGTATCTATCCCACTCGCTGAATGTTGTGTGGGGGGGTTTCTCTAAATACCCGAATGACAATTATACAAAAAGAAAAACAACACAGCGCTCTAAAAGACCTGAGTCCAAAAAAGATAGTGGGGTAGACACACAATATGTCCATAAACAGTATTCGTTCTCTTTCGGAGTGGATCTTCTCAAAAATGCAGATGAAGTGTGCACTGTAGGGAGGAAACACAAAACGGACCAAAAATTGCGCAGTATGATAGCACCCAAGATGAGAGTAATTAGTGTCAGTATTTAACTCACATTCTGGGGAGCCTACGACCGGCTCTTGGGGATAAGGCGGGCAGGGACTTTATGTTAGGTGCCCATAGGACCTTCAAACGACTTCTCCGGAATTCACCAAAATAGGGATGCTGTAGGAAGATTGACAGAAACCAAAAAGGCACCTCCTAGTGCAATAAATCACAAGCAATTCTGTAGTTTAGAAAAGAGGAGCCAAATTCAAACTCACAAGCAGTTGAGCCTCTATTGGCTCCGTCACAATACGCATAGGGAATCGTAAGGTGTTCCCCAGACCTTCTTTGTAGGAGTTATGGAGGCAGACAGCGATTTGAATTATAAAATAAAAACATTTATTCACTTTAAAATGGATAGATCATATCTACCAGATCAAATCTTTGATCTGGTAGATATGATCTATCCATTTTAAAGTGAATAATGTTTTATTTTATAATTCAAATCGCTGTCTGCCTCCATAACTCCTAAAAAGAGGTCTGGGGAACACCTTACGATTCCCTATGCGTATTGTGACGGAGCCAATAGAGGCTCAACTGCTTGTGAGTTTGAATTTTTGGCTCCTTTTCTAAACTACAGAATTGCTTGTGATTTATTGCACTAGGAGGTGCCTTTTTGGTTTCTGTCAATCTTCCTACAGCATCCCTATTTTGGTGAATTCCGGAGAAGTCGTTTGAAGGTCCTATGGGCACCTAACATAAAGTCCCTGCCCGCCTTATCCCCAAGAACCGGTCGTAGGCTCCCCAGAATGTGAGTTAAATACTGACACTAATTACTCTCATCTTGGGTGCTATCATACTGCGCAATTTTTGGTCCTTTTTGTGTTTCTTCCCTACAGTGCACACTTCATCTGCATTTTTGAGAAGATCCACTCCGAAAGAGAACGAATACTGTTTATGGACATATTGTGTGTCTACCCCACTATCTTTTTTGGACTCAGGTCTTTTAGAGCGCTGTGTTGTTTTTCTTTTTGTATAATTATCTCTGATTACAGGCTTATTTTTAATGAAAAATGTGAATTTTAGGCAAAATCTTCTAAAAAAAAAAAAAAAAAAAAGAATTTTTTTTTATAAATAATAATAAGTTCTCAATTAAAGTTCCTGGGGTGCACACGCTAATGTAATGGGCTGCACGCACTGGTGTAAATACAACTAACACATTGTGCAAACCGTACTGATTGCAATCATGTACATAAAAATAATTTTAATAACACTAACATGACCTTGGTTGCGACCAATTCATATTAAAAGTAAAAACCATGCTTGGCAGGATTAACAGATTTATTTTTAACATGAAAGGATGAAAAATCTTGGAATCACTCGTTATTCTCTAGCTGCCTCCACAAAGTATAGGAAACAGCTACAACAGGCACAGCTAAGCCATAAGAGGAGTTTGCGACATGGCTGGATTCAGGAGCAGTAAGGCTCTGGTCAGACGAGCGCAATTGGCACGTACGTCTGTTTGCTGTCCGTCGTAGCTTTTCAAAGGAGTCAACGGAGAACAGCACACGAAACCCGTGCACGCTTTTTCAAGCACGGGCAACGCATGTTGCAACAGATGCCATGGGAGCATCAACGTGAAAAAGCTACAACGGATGTAGAGACACCCCTGCATACAGCTTTTTTTTTTTCTTTTTTCTCGGTGTCAGTCCTCACTAACTGATACTATGCTAACCACAATTTCATCCGTTATAAAGTTCATCCTTTTCAACGGACACACTGTGCGCAATCAGTGCACTCGTCTGATCGCAGCGTGATTGGCTCGTCTGCCAGTGACTGAGCTGGAATAGAGCCCTTTACATGTAAGATGTGTTTTATGAGCATTTCAATGTTCTCAGAGCACCAGATAGATATAGGTTTCTAGCAATCTCCTACTGCAGGATCTGACACTTAAGGCCTTCACACCATAGAACACAGGGTGCTTTGTGTGTCTTAGAACTCCTATGCAAGCAGATTTAATGGCCATAAAAAGCAGCTGTGTATCAGAGAAACCTCTTCAAGTATTGGAATGCTGGATCTCAGGACTTGACCTCCCATGCTCTTCTGACTAAACCTGCCCCAATTTTCTGAGATGAAGTAGGATATGGAGTGCTGCCTTTTTTCACCAATGCTTTCAGAAAGCCAATGTACTGATACAGCTGCGGGTATTTTTTTTTCTTTCCATTTTTGAGGACAAATGGACATAAATAAGAAAAACGTAGTATTTTTTCCCCATATTTCCACCTGTTGCTGAATCCATTAGATCCCTGCTATTCACAGAAATTGGAAATTCGAAATCTATGTGGAAATTCACCCGCCGTTACATATATGCTCTTCAAAATGTCATTCTGCAGTTTTTATTTCTTTTATACTGTATCATATGTGTTAACCATTTTATGTACTTGTGCCCTTTTTGTAAATTGTAGGCATTTTATAATGTATAAAATCAGGGGGTCTGTTCCACCCCTGCTGTAAACTGGCATTCATTCCTCCTAGTCCTAGAGCCATTCTAGTCTATGGAGCTGGTGAGTGTTTATAACCGCTCTGGTTAAGTGTACAGCAGGATTGGAATACAACACAGAGTGTTTTGCGCTCATTGTGACCCCCCCTCATAAAAACATGCCGAGGATAAAAAAGATTTACAGTTTGCATTTGTTGTTCAATCTATGACAGGGATCTCAAACTCACGGCCCCCCAGATGTTTTTGCCTACAAGTCACAGAATTCTTTGAATGCATTAGATGGCTAGGGAATCATGGGAGCTGTAGTTCAGAAACATCAGGGGGGCCAGAGTTTGAGATCCCTGATCTATGATCTTCGATACATGGAATAGGAGAAAAAAAGACCATTGTATCTGTTGAAACATTGCTGGTACAATTGCTGCTTCCTAATAAAAGCACCGTTTAGCACATACGGAGTGCCAGATTTATTGACTTCCTTGCCTCTCCTGGGTAGTGTCTTTCTGGCATCTGACGCGTTTCGCACCCCCCTCCTGACTTTCTCAAATGCTTTCTTCTTTATAGTTTCTGAATGTACGCTATAGAATTTGTGCTTTTTGCGGTTTATTATGGAGTTATTTTATGTTGAATGTCTTGTTCTACCCCTTGGTAATAAAACTTATTATCTTTTTAGTGTGCAAGATAATCAGCCACAAGAAATGTGAAGGAAAGGTGAGAAACTCTATAACTGGGCTCTTCTGCTACTGCTTTTTTTTTCACCTTGTAGCCAGCTGGGCACTATCTAACCATACACCATTCTTCTTTCTCTCATCCTTACTTTACGTCCTTGCCAATGTAAGCTGATATATAACCATATACCCTCTTTTTTGTCAATTCCTTATTTCCCTTGCTTATACTGGCTGGCAGGGCCAGCGTGACCACTAGGTCAACTAGACATTTACCTAGCTGAGCCAATGGGGCGCTAAGCTGGATGCACAGGATCTTTTCATATTTTCGTAAAACACAATACTATCCTTCATAATCCTCAGCTTTTTTCCTGAAAAATTGCTGGATACTGCTAGATCCATGTGGTATTTGATGAAAAGAACAGTGCCGGACTAATCTATGCAGATTTTTGAGATCTCACACTGGGGCCCCTATTACATTCTTTGCGCAAATTCATTCGCGCAGCACAATTTTTTTTGCGCGCATCATCCAGCGTTATCGCACGAAAATTAATGGTGTTATTGCGATCCGAACGCATTTTCTCATCCGTCCAAAAATAATGCTCGGAAAAAGATGCAAAACGAAGATTAATACGCGCGCAGTGACGTAGTGCACGTAAATCAGTGTGCGGACTGTTTTTTTTCGCGGGATTCAGCCAATCAGAATTAAGAAACTTAATTGACATCAATTTACCTTAATTGACTCACATAAATTCTTGCGCCTGTCAAAGTAAATCTGAGTATACATGCTGCAGCAATAAAGAAAACACGCACACATTCACAATTTTATTGTTTGGGTATGTGTAACTATACTGTGCTGTATTTTTTTTTTCGTGCTGGTGTATTTGGTTTCGGCCAGAACATTCCGATTTGCAGTTACCACCAGCTTTACAAAGACGTTAAAATTATGCGCGCAAACGTCAGTTGTAAAAAAATGCGCATCAATTGTAATACCATCAGCGTACCAGCGCACGAAGTATAGGACGCGCACTGTTCATCACGCTTGCGCAGGTCCATCCGCATTAAACGATAACGCACATCGTTTGCGCAAACGTTGTAATACGGCGTTCAGCGCAAAAGGGTTTTGCCCCTGGCGCAAATTATTATTATTCTTTACTTATAAAGAGCCGGCATATTCTGCAGCGCTGAACAATAGGCACAGTATAGACAGGGTTACAATACATTGAACAACATATGACAAACAGTACAGGAGAAGATGAGGGCCCTATTCCCGTAGGAACTCACAATCTAGAAGGGTTGGGGTTGGAAACAGGAGGAGAGGACTGCAAGGTGAGAGTAATTGATGGTTGCCTGGGAATTAGAAGCCTGGGATTAGTAAGAGTAATTAGAGAAAGAAGTGTAGACTGCTGGAAAGGATGCCTGAAAATAGAGGCTGGTCAATGGGTGGATGGGGAGGGAGGGTTGGACTGCTGAGTGTGTGAATGGATCCTGGCTGTGTGTTTCCCTGTGTGAAGAGGAAATGAGTTCAGGTAAGTGTTAGGCATCAGAGGCCTTTGAAATGGGGGAGAGGGGGACGGGGGGGGCACAGGTTAAAATTCTATCGAAAAAAGCGTGATTTTTAGAAAATGAGCCAAAAATTTAAAAATGCAGATACAAAATACAATTGCGAGGATAGCATATTGTGGAGTGCGCTGGTGGCAATCATGTTGAAAACTGGATACCTGGAGTGTTCTTAAGATGCTTGCTGCAGGGAGATCAGTGTGTGAATGGATCCTGGCTGTGTGTTTCCCTGGAGTGTTCTTAAGAGGCTTGCTGCAGGGAGATCAGTGTGTGAATGGATTTGCGCACGCAAAACCAAATGCACGAGGAATGTAATAGGGGCCCAGATCTTTTCATTTTTCAATTAAATACAGTATTATCTTTCAGGATCCACAGCCTTTTGTTCCATGAAAAATTGCTGTATTCTACTGGATCAGTGCACTTTTTCGTTAAGTGTCGGATCCTTTTGGAAAATTGCTGGATTTTCCTAAAAAACGACTTGATTCTGTTGGATCCATCCAAAAACGTTTATTAAAAACCATAAAGACCCAATAGAATCCAGCAACTTTTCAGGGGAAAAAAGTTGTGGATCCTGAAGATATTACTGTTTTTTTTATTGAAATCTGAAAAGATCCGGTGTGATTTCTCTAATAACTGCTTGATCTGGCACTTAATGAAAATGGCATGGATCTGGCTTTTACCCAGACCCACCAGGCGTGCCACCTGTCTTGTTTTCACCTGGACAGTCCGGGGTCTGAAACCCAGACACATCAGAGAGCTATGCTAGAACACTGGCCTTAGGCGTGTGCCATTGGCCTCAGAACCTTATGGAGGGGACAGATACCTACCAGTAATGTAAGTGGGAGGTACACATTCTCAAACATCCCCCACTAGGGATGTGCATGGCTGAAAAATTTATTTTGTTTAGTTTTGTTTCTTTTTTTAAATCATTTCGTTTTCGGAATTTCAGAACTAATTTTGTTACGTTTCGATTTGAAATTTCGAATCGATTCGAATTTCACATATCAATTCGAATTTTGGATCACTAGATAAAACCCTAATTAATCAAATTTTGCTGTTAAAAGAAAAGCTAGGGTTAAATTTTAAGCTGTGTCACAGATTTAGTATTTGAGTCAAATTAAACAGTGAAACAAAATTAATTTGTTTCATAAAGTCCTTTGCTGACTATTAATTGTATTTTAAGTGAAGATCAATTCAATAGTTGATATCAATTTGATAGTTCATTTCAAATTCCATAGTTGATATCATTTATTCAAATTTTTCTTTTATGATGATGACACAGTGTAAAACAAAATAAATTTATTTACCGTTTTGAATTCGTATCGATTCGTTATTCGGAAGTACTTCCGAAAACGAATTATCAAATTTCATTCCGAATTTTTCCGAAACGAATGCACATCTCTAATCCCCACCAGGTTTTGCACTTGCATGTTGAAGCTTTCTGTTTTTGGCTGCTGTTCATAGCAGTGTGTGCGTGTGTGTGTCTGTGTCCCAAAGGCAGAAGTCTGTGAAGTTTTAAATCGGCTCCCTTCCCTTCAAACACACAAAACGCCAATCAGAAGATGTGGATGAGAATGGGTATAGAGGAAGAAGAGATCAGATTAAGATTGACTTGCTACTCTAGCGGAGCCTCCAACATCTCTTGCAGCTCGATTGTTACATCTCCTTGCTTCCTATTCTTTGTATCCGAAGCATTAATTTCCAGGCAGGAGAGTAACTAGCGATTTCAATGTCGCACATTATTATCTCCTACAAATATTTCTAAAAAATCTAGAGCCTGATAGTGAATTTGCAACATTTTTTAATCGTGGATACGTTACATGAAAATGTTGCAGCGTCAAAGTGTTCGGGTTTGGCTTGACGGAAACGTGGCAACCCACATCTACCATTTAACCATACCACCTCTTCCTCCTCTTGTCCTTTATTTAATTTCCTTGCCAAAACCAGCAGAGTACCCTTTATCCTTGCATATTATTCTTTTTCTTTGCTATCCATCCTTTATTGTGCCGTTTTTTTTTCTTCACTGGACTAGTGGCGTTCGCGGCTCTACACATCCACGTACAGTCAGCTTAGTGTTTCCTACAGGGAGGCAGAGCATAGAGCGTTTTCCATCCTTGCAGAGGATTAATCAGGATGGGGTGGAGGTGCTTGATGTTCCATGTGGGAAGCGTGGGTGTGAATGGGGCCTCTGTCTGGGCTGTGGGTGGGGAAACTCCTCTCCATTTATATATAGCTCTGTAAGCCGTGTGTATTGTGAATACACCTATGAATTAAGCCTCTGGTTTATTTCTCCCATGATATTTCTTTATTAACTCTAGTTGCTTACATGCCAGAAAAGGTGGTATTTCTCCATTCTTTAAAGGACCAGTCCTGGCTCTTATCGCTCACACTATCGATGTGTTTGCAGATCAAGCATGGTAGTGTGTTCGCATTGCGCCATAAATTTGCTCAAGAATGCAAGATGATGGCTTGTTAAAGATAAAAGGTTTAACAGTTTACAGTTTAGAGAATAAATGAAGCGGGACTTGTTAGATTAAAAAGTTCAAGTTTCGATGGTTATGGGGTCGCAGAATAGATCGTCCTGCTTGGGGGGGATAATATATACAGGGTGTCCATAAAGTCTGTTTACAATTTCAGAAATTTATTACAAGGGCGAATGAAAAGCCAGATAAGTGAAAATTATTACAAAATGAGACGTATATATTTAAGGGTGTTTTTTTTTGCCTCATTTAATACACCTCTATATGGGCACCATTAGTAGCACGAAGCACATCAAGACGGTACTCGATCTCTTGCCATGTTCGCTGTAGCATACCCTCATCAATGGTGGCAATGGCATCAGTGATCCTCTGCTTTAGATTAGTGATGTCCCGTACCTTTTGTTCCATACACGATATCTTTAACATAACCCCATAGAAAGGAGTCGAGGGGAGTGATATCTGGTGAACGAGGTGGCCAGGGAATTGGGCTACCCCTTCCAATCCACCGGTCTGGAAAGGTTTCATTTAGGAACCCACGAACATGCAGTCCCCAATGTGGTGGTGCACCATCTTGCTGGAAAATGATGCTTGGTTGAAGGTCATGTAGTTGTGGTGCCATGTATTCAGTCAAGAGGTCAAGGTAAACACTTGCAGTACTTGATGTCTCGCCGAGGAAAAACGACTTCTTTCTATGGGGTTATGTTAAAGATATTGTGTATGGAACAAAAGGTACAGGACATCACTAATCTAAAGCAGAGGATCACTGATGCCATTGCCACCATTGATGAGGGTATGCTACAGCCAACATTGCAAGAAATTGAGTACCGTCTCGATGTGCTCCATACAACTAATGGTGCCCATATAGAGGTGTATTAAATGAGGCAAAAAAAATTAAATATATACGTCTCATTTTGTAATAATTTTCACTTATCTGTCTTTTCATTTACCTTTTTGTAAGAAATTTTTGAAATTTAAAGAGACTTTATGGATACCCTGTATATCTAATATTGTAAATGTGTCCTCTGCAGTATAACGATAGATCTGTTACTTTGAAGGCTTCAAAGCCTCATGTTTATCTGGTTCTTATTCCTTTCAAAAACTCTCTCAGTTCTGTGCTGTTCCTGTTTCGGAGTCTGGTACATCAGTATTACGATGTGGTTGTTGGTAGTATGGTGTGTAAGTGTGTGTGAAGGGCCCCAAGTCTTTATAGCTCTGAGACTGACAGCCCCTAGGAATCTTCAAAGTGTGTGAATCCTCCGGGAGATTTAGTATCTCACAAACAGTGACGTGTTACAGGACTTACTATATAGATTCTTAACATCCGAAAGTACAGAAAAAAACCTTTTAGGTCACATCATTCTTTTTGTTGTTTCAGGTCACCTCTGGCTGTTCTTCACCTCCACCAGCTGATATGGTACGTAAAAATAGATCGAGAACACTGACCATTTCATTAGTGCACAAGCATAGCCTCCTCAGCTGCTTTCATGAGGTTGTGTCCCCATGGAACTTAGTCTTTGGAGATGCAGCTAACATTCCGGTATATCGACACCTAATGGGAGCATCTAAAATACATGCAGGCTTATATTTTGGACATGATTGATTGATTCACCCAGCTTTTTGTTGTGTGCAACAGATATACCCCTGCACACAACTGTGGAGTATAATATCATCTCCTGAGGAGGTATAGTGCTGTGTGAAGATGGAATGGATGTCTGAGGACAGGGCCACCTTTTAGGCTAGGGTCAGACGAAAGCATTTTTCCCCGCGAACGTGAAAAAGTGCTTCCGAACGCATTGACGTATTTTATCACGGAATGCGCAAAAACGGTCAGACGACGCGCATTTTCGGGCGTGATTTTGTACGGATCGTCAATAAAACTCTTTTTGCGTCTGGACGTTATGTAGGCTGGACATTAGCAGTGTCTGACATCTCCTAATCACGCACACACGCCGCTATGCCGCAGCTGCGCACTCAGTACATCAGTACTAGCGGTTCAGCGTTCTCAGAAAAATGCGTTCAAATTCCACTTGCGTTGCACTGCCGGACTTTTGTGCGGCCGTACATCGTATATTGGCCGTCATTGCCCGTCATCTGCTGCTAGTGCGGCCGTAATTATGTGCGCCAGAACGCACGTTAAAAGTGCGCTGGTCTGACCCCAGCCTTAGACCATGGACATTGATAGTGAATGAGTTTCTACAGCACCAATCAGTTATTTAGGGTGGGGATGGCAGGAGACAGTCCTCAGGAGTCCCCACATCTTCAGGTTTTTACTCCGCAATGGGCAGCTTTGTTCTTTGTGGGAACAAAGTATATGCGGGCCCTGAGACTGAGCAACATGGCCAGGATTGTGAGGGGAAAACGACAAAAGTCACCTGCCCTACGATGAGGACACTAGCAACCTTGTATAACTGAAAGATAGTTTGAGTTTTTTGGACTTTTAAGATTACTAGTTGTAGAAATAAGACATTTTAGAAGCTATTTAAATGATGTATTAAATCTCCAGCATGTCAACAGATTGTTCTTCCAGCGAGAGAACTTATTTTGTTGTCCCTGAACATTGTGACTGTAGTTGTGTTTATCGATTGGGGAAAATAAACCTTACTTACCGGCCAGGAATCTCTTCTGTGTTGCCAGTAAGAGATCACCGTTTCCAGGCACTTGGCCACAAAGTCCTTTCTATTTCAACCAACTTCCACCAATTTGCTTGTTGGCTGGAATCTTCTCTGAATTTCTGGAACTTGGCAACATAGAGATTGAAAATTTGGAATGGGGGTGACTTGTTTTGAGTGCTTTGGTGTTTGTTTGTGATTTCTTAATTGTTAACTCCTTTCTTTACTTGCAGAGGCGAAGGACAGCGCCAGGACCCACCATCCAGCACATGGTGAGGAAAAATAACGTGACTTCTATGTGCAGAGCATGCAAAGAAAAGGTTAAGGGTTATAGCGCTTGGATAGAGGAGGAACTGGGAGGAAAGGAGTGATGGAAACAAATGGGACATGGCTGGGTTTCTGTGTGAAGTTTTCCTTGGCTGCAAAAGAGGAGAGAGTGACACAGCTAGAAGAAAGAGGCGGGAGGTAAAATTGAGAGAAGGGGGGCGACGTACCAAGTGAAAAAGAGACATGGACGTCATGGGGACTTCATAAGATCTCTATCAGATGGGCTTAGTTACAAACTATCCGTAATCATTTCAAATTCCATATTAAGTAGCCTGAACTTTTGCTGTTGAGCCTTTCGACACAGAGTTGCATAGATCTCCACATTCCTGGCAATGAGTGCAGTTCAAGAGCAATACATGTTCTGCAGAGAATATAATTCTTCATTTTTGGCCAGTAACTGAGAAAGTGCTCTGAGCTTGTCCTTCACAACATAAGTGCTCGCCAAAGGAACATGTGTACCAGATAAAACACGGTACATTATTCTAACAGTCCTGGAACCATCCAAGTGAATTTCAGGTGTTCATGGATAAAATGGGGGGGGGGGCATCTTTTAGCAAAGTCCAGTTCTGGCTAGTGTTGCCACATCGGCCATGTTTTCCAGGATTTATTCATGCTAATGGAAAGTGCATGAAAAATGCCACCCTGCAGTATCTAAAATCCATATGCTGTAGGTAAGAAATACAGAAGGAATCCCAGGTGACTGCCTTGATTTCCTTCCTGCAGCATCCAAATTATACATGTTGCAGGGCAGCACTTTTCACTGCTTCCCTGTGCATGAAATCGTAATATGGATCTTGGAAAACATGGCTGATGTGGCAACCCTATTCCCGGCTTCCTATTAATTTGCTTTGCCTGGTAATCGATAGGTTTTGTGTTATCAGAATCTGTAAAATGTAACAATTTAACAATTTCCTTAATAAGGAATGTCACAGAATGGGACATTCACAGAAGCCCATAGTTGTGGTCAGGTTATTGTAGGCAGTGGGACTGTGGCTCCCAACCCTGGTCCTCAAGGCCCCCTAACAGGCCAGGTTTGCACATATCTGCAGCACCGCACAGGTGATATGATTTGCTGCTCAGTGATTGCAGGATTCAGTCTGCTTTTCCCCAAGGTGATCCAATCTGATGTGTTAAGAGTACTTAAGGACCAGGGTTGGGAACCACTGGTCTAGAAATACAAATCCCTTCATTGGTCAAAAACCTATTCCACGAAACTCTGCATGATGCTGGCAAAGGTTGATGGGAGGTCACTATCAGCTGGAGGTCCAATTTTCCTCTTTTCCTAGACCTCGCTTGAGAATATTAACTCCGGAATAGAAAAATAATATTTCCTTAAGCTTGATCTCTAATGCCTTGTTATTCTGGGATTGAGGTTTTCTTGGCTCCTTTTTGATGAGATTTACAACTTTTCTCGGTTTCTGAAAGCAGAGAAATTAAAAAAGACCGCAAGTTGTTAGAAGTTGCAATAAATCATGCCTTCCACATGTTGAAAAAGTGAAGCTTACTTTATAGGTAGCCAGATGGGGATAATCGTTCATTTTAGTGGGCACTTGGGCTTGTACAGACATCACATAATGACCTATTGTATATAATCGTTATGTTTTAGAATACCCCAGTTCACCATTTCTGTTACTTCCGATGCAATACCAAAATACAGTCGGCCTTGATTCTTTAAGAGGTGCGCAGTTTAACACTTCTAAACATGTTTATAAAATGTATTATCCTTATTTGATGACGACAAATTTGTGCAAATTGATTTGACTCTTTTGGTATTTAAAGGGACACGCTAGGGTTAAAACGAGAGGAGGAAGAAATGAAGGGGTTAAATATTACCCCCTCCTGATCTCTCCTGCAAACCCTCCTGTTTGTTAACCCTTTAGTTCTTTGCAGAGCTCACCCTGAATCTAGCAGTGGGCTACCTCAGCGTTTCTTTAGATGGGGCATGCTGCCAGCTTCCTGCAAGCCGCAGCATACCATGTGACCACGGCTTCTCATGTGCGCATCCAGCCAATCCGTTCCTCTTATTGTGGCTATTGCTCTGGTATGCATCCAGAAGAACCCCGATGAAATACAGAGTGCCATATCCCAAAATTGGCTCTGTAGAGGCCGTGGAGCCTGATTGGAGACATGTGTCTTTAATTTATATTTTTCTTCATAGATTTAATTGTTTTTCCCCATTTATTTTTTCTTCTTATTTTTTTTTTTTTTAATTCAGTTCTTTTTTGCTTTTTCTTTTCAGGGCTCAACCAAATCCTTAAATGTCAAACAGCGGAGTTCTCTGCCAAGGTGAGGAATTCGTTTTCTGCAAACTGTATTCTGTGAAACAAAAAACTCAGTCTCTAGGAGGAATATCTGGGAATTATGAGTGCAGAATTATGAAATTCTATTCCATTTTCATTTCAATGACTAGTTACTAGTAGCTGCCTTTTTCTCGGCTTTCACAGTAAGCTGCTTTCATTGAAACAGGAGGCGAGCAAAGAACACATATCAACAGGCAAAGCAAATGCCATTTTTCATTGACTACATAAGGCTGGGGTCAGACCAGCGCACTTTTAACGTGCGTTCTGGCGCACATAATTACGGCCGCACTAGCAGCAGATGACGCCAATATACGATGTACGGCCGCACAAAAGTCCGGCCGTGCAACGCAAGTGGAATTTGAACGCATTTTTCTGAGAACGCTGAAGCGCTAGTACTGACGTACTGAGTGCGCAGCTGCGGCATAGCGGCGTGTTTGCGTAATTAGGAGATGTCCGATGCTGTTAATGTCCGGCCTACATAACGTCCAGACACAAAAAGAGTTTTATTGATGATCCGTACAAAATCACGCCCGAAAATGCGCGTCGTCTGACCGTTTTTGCGCATTCCGTGAAAAAATACGTCAATGCGTTCGGACGCACTTTTTCACTTTCGCGGGGAAAAATGCTTTCGTCTGACCCTAGCCTAAATCAGAGATTCCTGTTGTTGCTGTTTCCATTAAATATCGCTTACTGAATTCAAGTTTTAGATGAAGAGCTTTGAATTATCTTCTAGAAGTCTGGCTTTGGATGGGAACTTTATTTCAAAAAGTGCAGGCAAGAAGACTTACAGTGGTATATGGCATTACGGCATATACTCCAATTACATCATGAGACGCAATATATAAACTAGCGGAACAATGGAGAGGGTAAAAAAGGGATCGGGGGAGTGGCTGGATCAATCACTCAATAATCCATAGATGAGAGACGCATCTTATTAGCTCTGTTTTTTAAGTGTGTGTGTTCACCATCATCACTTGCTCTTTCTCTTGAATCCAATTCTTCTCATATCACCCTGGTGCTCATCCCAAACTTCACATATCCAACATTGATAATTCAGATGGCACCCTTGAGTAATTTAATTAAAAACGCCAATACTTTATTATACTTTGTCAACTGAAACTACATTTCAGTTGTAGCCAAGCCTTTATCAAGATACTGTTTTTTAATTGGATGACCTTAGAGCACCACCTGTATTATCATTGTTGAAGATCTATGTCTGTGTCAAGAATAATGGCATATTGCTCACTTGAGGTTATTTTACTTGTGTGGATATTAAATGTAGAAGCTGATGCTTCCATAAATTTTATTTTACTCCATTCCAAAATTAACCCCCCCGCCCACGTTATTATTATTATTCTTTATTTATATAGCGCCACCATGTTCGGCAGTGCTGAACAATGGGCACAATGTAAACAGGGTTTACAATACATTGACCAACATTTCATAAACCAGTACTGGAGAAAACAGGAGACCTATTCCCGTGGGAATTTACAATCTAGAAGGGTTTTGGGGTGGAAACAGAATGAGAGGACTGCAAGGTGAGAGTGATGGACTGGTTGGAGCAGTGGGGTGTATTAGTGAGTCGGGTGATGGGCTTCCCTAAATAGGGAGCATTTAAAGGAGGGGAAACTAGGGGAAAGTCTGACCGTAGCAGGTGGAGCGGGACAGAGGATGGGGCTGAGCATGAGAAATCCTGCAGTCTATCATGGGATGAGGTGATGCAGGGAGAAGCTCGGCGCAGGTCACTATTTGATCTTGGGGAGCAAGCTGAAGAGTATTTGGTGATTAGTGAGGAAAAGTGATGGGGAGCTGAGTTAGTGAGAGCTTTTGTAGGTCAGGGTAAGGATTTTGAATTTCTACAGTGGTTGGGGAGCCAGTGAAGGGACTCGCAGAGACAGAGCGGCGTGCGAGGTGGATGAGCCTGGCAGAGGCATTCAGAGTGGATTGTAGGGGGAAGAGAGGGAGGTCAGCTAGAAGAGTATTACAGTAGTCAAGTCGGGAGATTACAAAGGCGTGGATAAGTTGCTTTGTAGTGTTAGCGGTAAGAAATGGCCAAATTCTGTAAATATTACATAATTGGTAGCAGCAGGAGTAAAGAGACTGAATGTGGGGGATAAAGTAAAGAGCAGAGTCGATTGTAACTCCGAGACAGCGAACCTGGCTTGATGGGGAGATAGTGATACCATTGACCATGATAGAGAAGTCAGCAGCTGGGGAGGCATTAGAGGGAGGAATTAGTAGCTCAGTCTTCGACATGTTAATCTTTAGGTGGTGAGAGGCCATCCAGGAGGAGATGCCAGATAAACCGTTGCTGACTTTGGAAAAGACAGGAGGAGAGAGATCAAGGGTGGAGAGGTAGATCGGAGTATAGGCATAGAGGTGGTAATTAAAGCCAAAAAGCTGTTAATGCTTTTGCCAAGGGAGGAGGTGTAGATAGAGAAGAGCAGAATACCTAAGGCAGAGCCTGGAGGTACACCAACTGATAAAGGCATTGAAGAGGAGGAGGAATTGCCAGCAAACGCCGCCACGAAGGACCTGTTGGACAGATAAGAGTCAATCCAAGAGAGCGCAGTGTCACAGAGACCGAGAGAGCGGAGAATCTTTAGAAAGAGGGCATGATTGACAGTGTCAAAAGCAGCTGAAAGGTCAAGCAGGATGAGAATAGAATAGTTTTTAGCAGTTGGGAGGTTCTTGGTGACTTTGAGGGCAGTTTCAGTTAAGTGTAGGGGACAGAAGCCTGATTGTAGGGGGACAGGAAGAGGGAAAGGTGGTTGAAAACTAGTTTTACCAAGAGCTTAGAGGTAAACTGAAGCAGGGATACAGGACAGTAGTTGGATGGAAAGATCGGATTGAGGGAGGGTTTCTTTAGTATAGGGGTAACCTGTGCGTGTTTGAAGGCGGATGGGAAGGCTAGATAGGTTGAACATGTGTGTGAGGGAGGAGAGTGGAGGTATTCAATGTGTGGGAATGGGGTCAAGCCAGCACATAGTGAGATGTGAGGACAGTAAGGGATTGACTTCCTCCTCAGTGGCTGGGAGGAAGCGGCAGTCTCCTGCCAAACCAGAGAATATCCTTAGATATGCTCCATATTTCTCGATTTATCAAAGACCACTTTAATACCATAATCCAGTCAATGTTCTTTTTGAGACAGTTGACTGCAAATGATTGCACTTTTTGCCCATAAAGTCTGCATTTTCTTTTTATTTTAAAGGAAATGGAGAATTGCTGCATGTTAAAAAAAAATATATATGATGACCTGGTAAAGATTTTATATGGGTTTATTAATGGAAAATGAAGCAATAGAAATAAGTGCCACCATTCGTTAGGTAAAATAATGGTAATGAATGCAACTAACTTCATGTCATTTTTGGTAGAGGAACATACACCATTCTAGACCCAGTGGAGCAACGCTGCAGTTTTGTGTAGTACATAATTAGCTGATCAATAACTATTATTGTCTCAATGCAATGCATACACAAATTGCATAAACCATATGGATATATATATATTCATATTCAAGATAATCGTTTTTTGAATTTAGCTGTATTTTACCAAAATACATTAATTTGTAAGGAATTAAGTGATGATAAAAAGGCAGGATCCGATTTGAGCTGTAGTCTGTTTTTGTGACCTACAGCATGGATAAATGAAAATCACTGCAATAAACCCAGCTCGCTTTGATTTACGCCACTTAAAACATCTCTCACAGTGTAAGTCAGCTCCGTTCCAGCGTCTGAGGTCTCTGGCAGGACTCTCTGTAGACACGTGCAAGTCTTGCTGAGTTTTGGCCTAGATGTAGATAAGAGGTAGCTGAAAGGTTGAGAATTGGATCCATATGTTTGCATGTTGCTACAAAGGCTATCAAAGTCAACAGGATAAATGGGCCGCCACCTTAAATATTTATAGCTGAGCTGTAATATTGTGAATGATCTCGATTACTTGCTGATGGAAAGAAATGCAAAGAGCAGAAGCAGATTACTTAGGACGGAGTATTCTAACTTTCTTTTACAGGAACTTCAGCCTGGACCATGTTATCCAGCGCAGTTATGACTTGGACCTCACTTACATCACGGAGAGGATTATTAGCGTTTTCTTCCCCACCAATCAAGAGGAGCAGCGCTACCGCAGCAATTTGCGTGAGGTGGCCAGCATGCTGAGATCCAAACATGAGGATAAATACCTGGTAATGAAGCCATATGTCATTGAATTGTAAAGCAAAGGCTTTGGGTTTTTTGGTGGCAAAGGGATGGTTCCATAATTAGGCCAAATAAAGTGGTCTACTAAGGCCTCGTTCCCACCAGGGCCTCACATGATGGGGCTTGTGTGGAATATTAGTTTGCATGTGTCATTCATACTTACAGACCAATACATTCCTACATTCACATACCAACATCTACTAAGAGTCGGTGTGTCTTCTTAATAATAAATTATTGGGTTACATTCTCAAATTTCGTAAGAGGGGACTACTATTTGAGCTTTACCCAAAACCTCACTAACCCAAGAGCCACCTCCTGGCACATAGCTCCTTCAGAGCCTTACAAAAACTAGTTATATTTTGGATGTCTGCAAGGAATGGGTTTATGCTGTAGGACTTGTTGTTGGGCAGTCATGGTTTTAAGGTCTACAACTAACTGGTGTGGATTGCCTGTTGAAATTTCTATATGCAGACCTCTGACTTAATTTTTTATATTTTTTTTACAGCTTTTTAATCTGTCCAGGAAGCGACATGACCTAGCAAGGCTGAACCCCAAGGTACGTGCAGCATGAGGACGTTCATGCCAGGCCTACGGCAGTGCCATCTTTGCTTCTGCTTGTGATGTTGTCTGATTAAATTAGTGATATCTCTCTCTTAATTTTGTCAAACCCGATAAAAGGTGCAAGACTTTTTCTGGCCAGACTGCCATGCTCCACCGCTAGATGTAATCTGTTCCATCTGTAAGGCTATGGAGGCCTGGCTGAACAGTGACCCGCAGCACGTTGTGGTCCTTCACTGCAAGGTACGAAAGTCCTACCTGAACTGGGTATAGATATCGATGGAAATCACAGTGTACATGTTTAATATCTTGTTCTTGTGATAGGGGAATCAAGGGAAGACCGGAGTTGTCATTGCATCCTATATGCACTACAGCAAAGTGTCTGCAAGGTAAGCTGTGTTATCCCACATATCCTAGATTTGCCTAGTCCACTAGTATGACGCATTTCACATTACCCAATTGTTAAGTGCAGACAGCAAATGTTAGTATCCCATACCCCACACCTGTTCATTCGTTCTTTTTAATAGTTTTTTGGACCATTTTTTTTTATATTGATGTAATTTGTGATTTATATATATATAAAAAAAAATTCCCTTGGTGCTCATTCTTTGGTTGCAGTGTGGACCAGGCTCTCAGCACTCTTGCCATGAGAAAGTTTTGTGAAGATAAGGTCTCCGCCGCCTTGCATCCGTCCCAGCGCAGGTCAGTGATTGAAGGGGGAGGTGGGAATGTCAGTCCCATACTTCGTTCACGCATGTTGCATGCAAGCAGCTAAGCCCTTCTACTGTTTCCATGCTACACAAGCCTGAGAAACCCAGGCCTCTTCCTGCCAGAGCAGCGTAACGTTCCATCAGTCTTCATCCTGTTATCAAGAACTGCAATGCATATGTCAGTGAACCCATTTCCTGTTTCGGCAAAATTCCTGATTTAGTGACAAGGAAACTGTTAGTAAACCCAATGGATGTATTTATTCAGCCCAGGAAAGTCAAGCCATTAATGGGTTCTCGGCATAACAAAATAACCTACACAGATAAAGGATTACTGTACTATGCTTTAAAGCACATGGTCTCACAGTCACCTGACAAAACTAACTCTGCATGTGTTTCACAACGTTTTTGCGGTAGGAAGGTATTATTTTGTATTTCTATATTGCATAGGTGCAATAGGCAATAAATCCACTCTAACATATGTAAAGCTGGCCTGTGCTCAGACTAAGGCTAGGGTCAGACTAACGCATTTTTCTCGTTGTCCGTGAAAAAGTGCGTTCGAACGAATGGACGTATTTTTTCACAGAATACGCGACAGCGGTCATACGATGCGCATTTTCGTCCGTGATCTTGTACGGATCATCAATGAAACCCTTTTTGCGTCTGGACGTTATGTTGGCCGGACATTAGCAGCGTCTGACGTCTCCTAATCACGCACACACGCCGCTATGCGGACGCAGCACACTCTGTACGTCAGTACTAGCGGTTTGACGTTCTCGATAAAATGCGTTCGTTTGCCACTTGCGTTGCGCGGCCGCACTTTCGTGTGGCCGTTCTTCGTATGCTGCCCGGCATTGGACGTCATTTGCTGCTAGCACGGCCGTGATTAACTGCGGCTAAACGCACGTTAATACTGCGCTCGTCTGACCCTAGCCTTAGTAGTATTCTTATATGTGCCCAGGGGTGGTTTTGTGTTCCTACATCTCCAGCCTATGCTGCCTTGGTGCTGTACGTGTGCTGGCATGTGAGATTTCTGTGCCACAGCAGACTTAGGTCCCGTTCACACTGTGCGATTTGAAAATCGCGCGTTTTTCCACGCAATTTTCATATTCGCGACGTTGCGATTTTGCAAAACACTACCAATGGAAATCGCAAAACGCAAAAAGAGGGTCATGTACCATCGACATCACACGACGTCACACGGCAAGATGTGAACGGCTCCATTGAAATGCATTGGAGATGCTACATAGCGCGACATCGCACAAATTTTGCTGCGATTTCGCGGCAAAATCCGCGCGATAAAACGCACAGTGTGAACGGGGCCTTACAGATGCAAAAAGCGTGTGAGGTCGTGGTCTTAGTTTGCATGTTTTGCTCAGAATACCTACCGGTATATTTTGTGAACTGCATGTAAGTTTCTGATTGGTACAGGTATGAAAAAGTGTGACCTTTTATTTGCACTGTACAAATAGTGTGTGCACATACATATATAATTTAGAAAAGAAACCGATACACACACACTTTTCAAAACTTGTTTTAAATTGCTGGAAAGTCATTACTACTCTTACCCCACAATATATATGTGCTCTCTGCATCCGTGAATCTGCAGACTTTCAGTGTTGCGTACGGTATTGATGGCAGAAATTTCCATTTCCTGTTTGTGGGAATGTCACATCTGCACTGCATGTTTTATTTAGCTCTTTTTCCTTCAACAAGTACTCCTAAAAGTAAGTGAATTTCGGGAAGTTGCTGCAAGAATCCCTATAATAAACTCAGTACATATACTCTGGAAAAAGGTACGTGTTTGGCAGGAACTGACAGCCACCAATTAATACACACACAAGCACTTTCACGTCCATGTTCAGAAGTCTCTGAAGATTTCCCAGCCATTTGTCTCTCGATGCACTTAGACCATAAGTGTGTGTCCGTGGGGAGAGCACACCAGCTAACACATTCAGAGATTCTAACCACAGGGGTCAAGTCCTGGGGAAAAAAGTGAGGGAACTCACCCACGAATTCCACAACCCCTATTACCTGAAGAAAAATATATATATCACGAGTATAGCAGTGCGTGGTGATACCATTTTTATTGGGTTAACCTTACATTTAAAAGACAAGCTTTCAAAAGTGTAAACTGTAAACTATACTGATCAGTGAAAGGTATCACTCCGTACAGGTATACTTGTGATTTTGGCAACTGGACTAATGCATTTTATAAATAATATATATATCACATACATAGATAGATATATCTATCTATCCAGGCACAGACCCCCCCCCCCCAAGAATTATATACACAGGCACAGACCCCCCAGAATAATGTACACAGCACTGAGCCTCCAGAATAATATACACAGCACTGAGCCCCCAGAAAAATATACACAGCACTGAGCCCCCAGAATAATATGCACAGCACTGAGCCCCCAGAATAATATGCACAGCACTGAGCCCCCAGAATAATATGCACAGCACTGAGCCCCCAGAATAATATACACAGCACTGAGCCCCAGAATAATATAACCCAGCACTGGTTATATGGATATATTTTCCCCCAGCTCACATGGATATATTTGCCCCAGCTCATATGGGTATATATTGCCCCAGCTCACATGGATATATTTTCCCCAGTTCACATGGATATATTTTCCCCAGTTCACATGGATATATTTTCCCCAGTTCACATGGGTATAATTGCCCCCAGCTCACATGGATATATTTGCCCCAGCTCACATGGATATATTTTCCCCAGTTCCCATGGATATAATTGCCCCCAGCTCACATGAATATATTTTCCCCAGCTCACATGGATATATTTTCCCCAGCTCACATGAATATAATTGCCCCCAGTTCACATGGATATTATTGACCCCAGCTCATATGGGTATATATTTCCCCAGTTCACATGGATATGCCTCCCAGGTCTCATGGATATGCCCCAGGTCTCATGGATATGCCCCCCAGGTCTCATGGATATGCCCCCCCAGGTCTCATGGATAATGCCCCAGGTCTCATGGATATGCCCCAGCTCTCATGGATATTGCCCTAGCTCTCATGGATAATGCCCCCAGCTCTCATGGATATGCCCCAGCTCTCATGGATATGCCCCAGGTCTCATGGAAATGCCCCCCAGCTGTCATGGATATGCCCCCCAGCTGTCATGGATATGCCCCCCAGCTGTCATGGATAATGCCCCAGCTGTCATGGATAATGCCCCAGCTGTCATGGATAATGCCCCAGCTGTCATGGATAATGCCCCAGCTCTCATGGATAATGCCCCAGTTCACATGGATAATGCCCCAGGTCTCATGGATATGCCCCCCAGCTCTCATGGATAATGCCCCAGCTCTCATGGATAATGCCCCAGGTATCATGGATATGCCCCCCAGCTCTCATGGATATGCCCCAGGTCTCATGGATAATGCCCCAGGTCTCATGGATAATCCCCCAGGTCTCATGGATATGCCCCAGGTCTCATGGATATGCCCCCCAGCTGTCACTCCCGCAGGACTTGAGTCCTGACTGTTAACCCATTCAAGGTTTTTTTTCTGTTTTTTTAAGTATTTTAACCCTAAACTCTGTCAGAAAATGATGGGAATTTAGTTCACAATATATGGCCATAAATTGCTTAAGCCTGTCAACACCTTCAATGTTTGACAGGTCCTATTCTGGTCACCTAATGACTGCCATTGTGGGATCAACTCCCTTATGGAGGACTGAACCCTTCCTGGAGCTCCCTGTGATTCAAGGTTAAATAGAGCCTGAAAGTGACAGGGAGGGGTGCTTGCCGAGGGTTGTCAGCCCTTTTCAAACAGAAAACACCAGAAGGGGAGCACTCCACCTTCACCAAGAATAGAGCACGCCCTCTATGCTTAGTGAAGGTTGAGCGTTACCCTCCTGGTGTAAATATATATATATATCAATCTTGACCTTTACTAAGCACACAGTGTGGGTGCATCTCAAGACAATGTAATACAACACACCAGGAGGAGAGCACAAAAATCAACACATTCAAAAAGAACAACCGCAGCTTTATACATTTAAAGATTTTACCAGATTTTAACCCTTCAATAGCTTAAAAAAATTCTTTCCCCCTTCAGGATCACCACATTTCTTAACCCATTCACGAGGTATTTAATCCTAAACTCCGTTGAAAATGGTGGACATTTAGTTCACAATAAATGGCCATAAATTGCTTAAGCCTGACAACAGCGTCAATGTATTCTTGTGGGATTAAGAAATTTATGGCCCTTTATTGTGAGCTAAATTTTTGGTAAAATCTTTAAATGTATAAAGCTGCAGTTGTTCTTTTTGAGTGTGTGTGTGTTAATTCATTTGTAAGTGAATTCCATTAATATTCTATCCATATTTGAAGTAAGATGTTACAATGTCAAACGTAGTCGAGGGCTGTTAAACTCCTACCTGCCAGATGTTTATGAACTGCAACTCCTATGATTCCCTGGCCATCTATTACACTGGAAGAATTCTGGGAATTGTAGATTGTCAACATCTGGGGGACCGTGAGTTTGACAGCCCTGATGCAGACAGTCAACTTGACCTTTTAAGTCATGTGAGCAGTTTAGTGTGGTGTTAAATTGAAGGCTCTGTTGTCATGAAACCAGATTCCTTGTTTGTATTCCCCCTATGCTTTTTATTAAAATGGACTAGTCCACTCTCCATGTCTAAATCACATAGTTTGGCCCAGCGCATTTCCTCCTTAGCATAGTCTGTTTTTCCTGTCAGTCTTTCACAGAGGCATGTGAGTAAAGATCCTGTTCTGTACCGGGCAATTGCATCTTGTTTTTACCGTCCCCCATAACAAGGAACATCTGAGAAGCCCTCTCGGTCTAATAGAGACACCTTTTATTTTCTGTTACTTCCCAATAAAGTGAAGAAAATACAAAGGACTTGGCTTTAACTCCTCCTCTGTTTAAAGCAATCTGACTTCATTCATATCCTGCATGTGACATTCACTTCTTTCATATGACCCTGCGGTTCCTGAATACTGTTTTTTTAAACTTTATTTTATTTGTAAACACGTTTTATGCCAATGTTATTTACAATCAATAATACACACAATGTGCTGTTGTTTTTACTTTTTTTTTTAAGAAACAAAATCCCTAATTGGCTTCCCTATATATTCTCCTTCCCAGATATATCAATTATTTTGGAGGGCTGCTGTCTGGGAACATAAAGATCAGCAGTGACATGCTGTCTCTGCAGTGCGTGCTGCTTCCAGTTATCCCTGCACTGCAATCTGAAGGAGGTAAGTGGATCATATAACTATAATATAATAATGTGTATTAAGATGTATTTTTTTATTTTGATATATTGGATTTATTACGATAAAGCTGTGACCTGTTTTCCCCCCCCCCCCCACAAGAAATCCTGGCGTAAATGTTTTAACGTTTGGGTTAAAGGGCAGCATAAGTTATGGTTCTGGTATTCAAGGACAGGAACTCTGGGTGGGTTATACACTGACAGCTGATGATGTACCTGTATCAGAGATGGGGCAAAATTGATACATGGAAGAACCCACTGAATGGGTGACTTCACACGGCACCTCTCTGGCTTACATCATATCCTCTTGCTGATATATTGTTGCAAAGCATGAGCTGTACAACTATAGAATGACGTTGGAACCCATTCTTATTTTCACCTGAATGATACATTTTACTTTTTATACAGCTGCCGTTGGCTATGTGATACAATGCAGTCGTTTCTTAGAGGGCATGGTTAGATGGTTGTTATACTTTTCGAGGCTATGATGTCCTCATCATTTCACAAGAGGACAAGATTTTTCTTTCCCAAAAATTCTGTTATTTTTGTGATTGCCCATATTGTTTCCAGGCTGCTGATGTAGAAAGCATAACCTCTTTCTAGTGGTAACGTACCCTTTAGCCTATGGTGCTAGTAAAATGAAATTAAACTTTGTCACAGTGCAATCTAGACTTAAAATACAGCTTCATTACCAATTGTGATTAACCCCTGGTGGTCAAAGTTTAACTTTGTATTTAATTACATTATCCCCTAAACCAGTGGTTCCCAACCCTATCCTCAAGTTCCCCTAACAGGCCAGATTTTGCAGATCACCTTGGGGAAAAGCAGACTGAATCCTGCAATCACTGAGCAGCAAATCATATCACCTGTGCCACATAAGGACCAGGTGAGGGAACCACTGCCCTAAGGCAACCTTGGCCCTCCGGTTGTTTTGAAACTACATTTCCCACGAGGCTCTGCCAGCCTCACAAGTACCTGGAAATCATAGATGTAGTTCAGAAACATTTATTGGACCAGCGTTGCTAACCCTACCATATTGTCAGTCACAGTGATCTAGTTTTAGGGTTCATATATGAAAAAACAAGGACTCAATCTTTAGGTTACAGCTGGGCTGTTTAGAGATACTGATGCTAAGTCCGCCATGGATTGTTTGGTTGCCAGATCTGCTTGAACCATATTGTGGTGGTGGTGGTCAGTAATTATGAGTCTCAAGTAATAAAGCATAATGGCAGTCTGCCGAAATATTGCATCTTTACAGTGATCTATATTTTAACACACATTGGGAACAATGTGTCCATCAGTAAGTCCCAGATGGTACTCTCTGCTGTCTGTTAACCTATGGTCTTGCAGTGGTATGGGCAAAAAGGCTGCTTTATTGTGATTGATGGAGAATTCCTATAACCCATGCAGTCCATACAGGTGACATGGTAAGGGTATCCTCTAAAAATACCGACTATTAAGCGTTCCTCATACAAAAATGTATGATTTGACACAGGGGTGGCCCTGACGTATCTATTAATGTGACCAGATGTCGAATGCTGTTCTGCATTCCTACCTCTGATGGAGGAAAAATCCAGAACTGAAATGCAAATTAATCCATGTTTCCTGCCATCTGTATGAAGATCTATTTATGAGGCTCACATGTGAGATCAGCCTCCTGAATTTCTTCCACAGAGAACGTAACGTGTCAGCGACATACGGCCTCTGTTGCGAATTTAAAGGGACGGTATGATCAAGCGGTATATCTAAAATCAGATTCACAGACCCACACACCTTTCAAGATGAGGTCTAGGCATATGTATATTTATATCATTGTCGCGGTACCAGTTTTTAAGGGTTTGAGCACAATCTAAAGAATAATTTTAAAAGCCCAGGTTCTAAGGTGAAATTTCATAAAACCATAACTATTCCTTTGTGGACTGTGTTATTATTTCTTTGTTTATTCTGTATTTTTAATGTAATTGAAACAAACCCGGGTAGATTTTACTGGGGGTGGGGCAAGGAAACCAAAAACAGTAGTTAGTCCAAAAAAAAAATTAAGGTCCAGTTTTTTAGGGCTTGTAGCAAGGATTAAGGAATTTTGTGTGTTTTTAAGGATCAAGCAGAAACCTGCTGTGTCAAAGATTGGCCATGATTTATGTGCGAATGTCTTGCATATTTCTGTTCGTCCAGTGCATTATGTTGCGACGTGGTTTGTCCTCAGGACTTTCCTGAATGCAACTGTGCTGGTGCACATCACCTTCTCGTGTGTAATGTGCACAATGAGTGCCCGCTCTCATGTAGTCAAGGGATGATGATGTTTCAACGTTTGCAAGAAAAAGGATTTCAAATAATAAGCACCAGGACAAACGTAACCAGAAACCAAGCCAATAAGTTATTGTTTCCATAATGTCAGGGCGAGGATTCAGAGCGCAGGTTTTCCCTGCATACCATGAATCTTCTCTACATATGGCAGACATCTGTTTGGAATTACTGCGCTTCTCGCTTCAGCAGTTACTTTTTTTTTTAAGTGATGTGATTTGTAACTTTTATGTCCTTTGCTGAGATTTTGGGTACTTTTTCCTTGATGAACATTTGAGTTAGAAGAGTTCTTTTTTTTTTTCCTGGCGTTGATCATAATCAAATTGTGTACTTAATCCGCCAAAAACTAGTTTCTGGTATTTAGGTATGTTTGATCTAAATTAGAATGTTTAGTCTGAAAATGGAATTTAACCAGGCAGTTGTGTTACTTGGGTTGTGAGAAGTCCACTCCTGACACAGTCACTTGAGTTATCTGCAGGGTCTTTTTCTCCACTGGTGACAAGGATTACAGTCAGGGTGCTTTTTCCCTTGAAATGTTAACCAAACAAAAACCTACTCCCTTGTGGAGGCTAACCAGATATTTTTTTCTATTAAACATGTAATGATCTGGACACTCTGGTCCCCTGGCGGCCCTCCTTGTACCCCTTTAAGCCTGACTTACATGAACTATGTTGGTTCCTGGACATTTCGTGAACAATTGGATATCTGGCCCTGGAACCTCACCTGGACTCTCTCAAGGACTAATGAATATTGTTTAAAAGGAGGCAACACCCTAAGGAGGGTGCTTCCTCATTCATTGAAGTCCTGGCCCTGGTTGAGTGCAGACGCTTATTTCTGGTTCCTTGCTTATTGCTTCATGATTCATAGACATTCCTCGTTTTGCCTCTGCCATAGTTCTGGATATTATTTCCTCACATCTATGTTACCCTCCTTTGCTCCCTGTGCCCCTGCTTATCATTGATCTTTTGTGTGCCAGACCCCTTGCTTTGGGGAGGCCAATAAGGGGCGAGTTGCAGTAATCAACACCTTCGTAATGTCTTGTGTCAGAATGCCGTTGAACTGGGCAATGTTCATTAGTCGATAGTAACAGGCTCTGGTCACTGTCTTGACGTGGGGTGAGAACGTTAGGACAGAATCGAGGGTGACACTAAGGCAGCGAGCTTGGGGTGTTGGGCTAATGGGCGTTCCATTTACTCGTAGAGAGATAGGTGTTATTGGGTTTTTCTTGGAGGGAGGAACAACAAGAATTTACGTTTTGGCAAGATTGAGTTTAAGGAAGTGGGAAGACATCCAATTCGAGACAGTCAGTGACTTAGAAACATAGAAAAAATGTCGGCAGATAAGAACCTTTCGGCCCATCTAGTCTGCCCAATTACATGGATACTTAACCTGATCCAGGAGAGCAAAAGAGAGATCAGGAGAGGTATATTTGAGTGTCATAAGCGTATCGGTGGTACTGGAATCCAAAGGAGCTGATCAGTTTGCCTAGAGAGACAGTGTAACTCGAAAAAAGTAGCGGGCACCTCAACAGAGACAGGCTGCCGGGAGGAGGTACTTCCAGAAAATGAGACCCTAAAGAGATCGTTGGGACAGGTAGGCCTATCACTAAGAGTTTGAAGGAGGAGCAAGTGGTCAACGGTATCAAAGGCGGCAGAGAGGTCAAGAGGGATCAGCAAAGCGTAGCACCCATGGATCAATTTCATTTGCACATAATGGACTCTATTCCAACTCTAGTCTAAGCTTACCCAGAGCAATTGCAATCTTCAGTATATTGGTTCCCCTATCTGCCATACCACTCATAACATTGCACCCCCCCCCCCCCCATCCTTCCATTGAGTCTCTGTAGGCTTAAACATATGGCGTTCTTGGAATAGGTTGTACGTTTACAAACAACCATTACCTTCTCATATGTATAACACCTGCATCGATTAAACCTTGTATTTTTGACTCTGACTACACTCACTCTTTACGCCGTAAACCTGTAATTTTAATTGATGTTTGTATAACCCCAAAGTTCCTGTCCTCATGTGCTAGATTTTATTTTTTGTGGTTTTTACTTTCCCCCTCTGTCCATTTTAACTCTAATGCTTTTTATATAACTTTATCTTGTTTGTAGGATTTTGCCCATTTTTGAAGATCTATCAGTCCATGCAGCTCGTCTACACATCTGGGATCTAGTAAGTGAAGACGGAGAATTTCTCTGCTTGATTTTTTTTTTGTGTTTGTGTGTGAACTTTTTTTTTTTTCTCTCTTCTAGTTTCAGCCTTGGAGATGCAACAACTCAGAGACGTCAGCTTTGTATCAACTTGGAACCAGCACTCCTTATGAAAGGAGACATCATGGTGGGTAGAAGCTATGTGAAGGCAATTCTTTACTCTCTAGAACAGTGGTTTCCAACCTTTTTTCATCAGAGTACCGCCTGGTGGGCCAATTCCATAAATTGTACCCCTCATTATAAAAAAAACTTTGTAATTAATATAATTTACTTTTCTTTATAATGTTTCCTTCACAACCATCTCTCCTTTTTCTTTGCCTTATCTACCCTGGTCTCTCACCTTCTACCCAGTATTTCCTTTTCTCCCCATCTCCCTGGGACCCTCTGTTCCTGGCACTTCTGTGATCCTGCAACCTTCTGACCTACCTTCGTCCTTGCCTATTACCAGGACTTTGTTTAGTTATCTTGTTCTGCCTTGTCTTTATTTAACCGATTACCCACGTCTCGTGGTGTATCCCCTGCACTTATGACTTTTTGGGTCCCACCATGGCTCATGTCGAGTGCGTTATATGGGAAACAGGTAGGGGAGGTAATTACATAATTAACACCGCACATTGCTTTCACAAAGTGGAACTAAAAATCGCTTAAGGAGATACAGACACCTGATCAGTGCACACTAGAAAAGCTTAACAAATAAACAACATCAAATTAATTTTGGGACCAACAACCACACAGACAGTAAGAACAATAGGTCTAAATTAGATTACTTACACAAACTAAACTCCTAAAATTCGATCAGTTTTACAGAAATACATATAACAACATTAACCCTTGTATACCCATTGTCAGAGTTGGCTTTGCCAAATTGGTCTGCGGTCCATTGGCAGGAGGCCAGCATCCACACTTCTCCGACAGCCACAGAGGCGGTGTATAGTATTGGCAAGGGTGCCAAGGAGAGTGAGAGCACAAAGATGGAGGGTGCTTCGGTTACAGGGATATATATTTAGAAATGTTTTTGTAAATCTGTATTTTCAGAGAGCTTTGTTTTACTGCGAGCATTCTTAATGAGACTTCTTTTTCTTTAAAAGCCTTGTAATAAGTAATAACATGTGTGTTCTCACAATACAGAACACGTGTGAGTCACTTGGGAAATATAAGATCTTACACAGAGGTATGGAGTGTGTAACATGTGGGGAAAGCAATGTGTTTTTTATCAAAACCTAACAAAGCTGTATTTTTGGGACAAAGAGTGAGTGATTCTGTAAAGAGGTCTTTCTTCACATATCCTGTTCTTCATTGTGTTCTTCACATTTTGGCAAGGGTACAAAGGAGGGCATAAAGATGGAGTGAGCTTCGGTTACATTTCTCTCACCTGATCGGTTGACTAATCCGATACCAGATCTAACTTAGCCGCGTCTGTATCTGAGTTAGTCATCTCACCAGTCTTACCAAGAACTTGGCCTCTCGCTGATCCTGCACTGTCTGCCATGAATAAAGTTCTGGTCACAACACTTCAATGCCACTCTGTGGCGGCAAAGTTGCATCCTTTCATGAATCAGGCCTCTGAAAATAAGACTGCATTAGGCCACAAAGTCAGAATTGGAGTTGTGATGCTGGAATTTCGTTTCGCAGTTGAGCCTGTGGTCTTTGCTTGGACCACAATCTGCCAATGGCTTGATCCACTGACAGGAACATTTTCTCTGTGTCTATCTGCAGCTGTGGAGATTCGCAGCTTGAACCAATCATCAATATGTCCCTTTGCCACTGCATCTCAGTCTGCGATGGGGAAGACGTGTCGACCACAGTCTCTTGGCACCTCACACTGTTGCTGGGAAATCGCCTCAGCCAAATCCTCACCCGGGGCTGGTGCCCAGTGAGGAATAGCCTCTTCCATAGAGCAATCGTCCTGTACGTTTCTTTGCATGTGGAGGGCTGGCGCACCGCACAGCCTCCCAACGCATCCAACTGCGACTCTGAAGGAGCTATGCCAATACCTTCCTCTGGGACTGGGATCTTTTGCAGGGATGGCTCAGGAATAGTGCTCACTTGATGGACCTTCTCCTGCTACTGGGAAGGGTCCTGAATAGTGGCCGCTGGCTGTACCTTCCTCTGCTGCGAGGTACTTGATCCAGCCAAACCATGGCCAGTCACCTTCCTATGATGCTGAGGAAAGCAGTCAAGCGTTCTGTCTCCCTGGACCTCGAACTCCAGTTGGGATCCTTCACGGACTGCAGCATCTCCAGACACCTGAAATGGCTGCTTTGAACAAAGTTTATCTTTGCTCACCGCAGATGGTTCCTCTGCAACTGAGGCTGTATGCCGCAACTCTCCTCTTGGGTATCCCCTTCTGCAGAGCGTTCCAGTGGGAGCTCCAGGGGACTGTCTCCATTCCCGGAGGCATCAAGGGTGATCTCCTTGTTCCATTTCTCTGTGGCACCGCATTGCTGCTGCCTTTTCTCTTCCTGTGTCCAAAAGATCCTGCTGCCATCATCAATCTATGAGCATACAGGTTCTTTTGCTCTCTGCTCAAACTCCATCCTCTGGACTTGATGTTCCATTTCCATCATCTGGATTTCATGGACACTATTTCTCTCCTCTCTCTGTAACTTGCTGACTTCTGTCATCACCTCTGTAATAATGGCATGACCATTTACTGGTCTCTGGCTTGAGGACCAAACCCAAACCTATTACAGCGTCCATCCGTTCTCTCCAGTCAAGCAGATCCGCAGCAGCTCTCCTTCTCTTACAACCCTCAGCCAGAACTTGAGGGAGTGCTGTATAATTCTGTGTTTCTCTCCCCAAACACCAGCCAAGACTTTGTGCAGGGAAGAAGAATATTCTTTAATTTGAAATCGAGACCAGTTATATGGGAAACAGGGTGGGGTGGGGGTAAATTTCATGACACAGCATATTGTCTACACAAAGGGGAATAAGTCGCTTAAGGAGATACAGACATCTGATCAGTACACACTAGACAAGATTCGCAAATAAACATCAACTCAATCTTGGGACAAACAACCACACAGACAGCAAGAACAATAGGTCTAGATTAGATTACTTACACAGACTAAACTCCTAAAATACAATCAGTTTTAAGACCGCAATACATATGACATTAACCCTTGTATGCCCATTGTCAGAGTTGGCTTTGCTACATTGGTCTGCGGTCCCTTGGCAGGAGGCCAGCATCCACACTTCTCCATCAGGCACAGAGACCATGTATAGTGTTGGCAAGGGTGTAAAGGAGGGTGAGAGGGCACAAAGATGGGAGTTTTGGTTACAGGGATATATATTTAGAAATACGTTGATGTAAATCTGTCTTTTCAGAGTACTTTGTTTTACTGCGAGCATTCTTAATGAGACTTTTTTCTTTAAAAGCCTTGTAATAATTAATAACGTGTGTTCTCACAATACAGAACACGTGTGAGTCACACGGGAATTATAAGATCTTACACAGAGGTATGGAGTGTGTAACGTGTGGGGAAAGCAATGTGTTTCTTATCAAAACATAACAAAGCCGTATTTTCGGGGCAAAGAGCGAGTGATTCTGTAAAGAAGTCTTTGGTCTCATATCCTGAACTTGATTGTGTTCTTCACATTTTCACAGGTGAAGTGTTATCACAAGCAGTGCCAGCCCCAGGAGAGGGAAGTGATCTTCAGAATCCAGTTTCACACTTGCACTATCCATAACACCCACCTATGTTTCAGTAAAGACCAGCTGGATGGGGCCTGCACAGGTGAGACCTGGCACCTTGGAGGTACAAAACGGCATGGGGTGAGGGTGACGAGGCCATTGCTCACATGCAGTTTGAGAAATGAGTTCAAGATACATGGAACAAGTGAAGCAGAGGTTCCGCTATACCTTGCAATGATAAAGGGTCCTGAATATATGACTTTTATACAGAAAATTGTATAGTGTGACAAGCTCCAATATGCTTGCAAAAAAGACGAGACAGAGGAGATATGATAGAAACATTTAAATACGTAAAGGGAATCCACAAGGTAGAGGAAGGGAGTATATTTAAAAGGAAACAAAGTAGCAAAACAAGAGGACATAGTCTTAGATTAGAGGGGCAAAGGTTTAAAAGTAACATCAGGAAGCATTATTTTACTGAGAGGGTGGTGGATACATGGAACAGTCTTCCAGTAGAAGTGGTAGAGGCCAAAACAGTAATTGAATTTAAGCAAGCATGGGATAGGCATAAGGCTATCCTAAACAAAAGATAAATCCAGGTAAAGTATCCATGTAATTGGGCAGACTAGATGGGCCGAAAGGTTCTTATCTGCCGACATGTTTCTATGAGAAGAGATGTCCTCAGTATATTGTTTCAAGAAGCAATTCTGGCGTGCAAATAGAAAAAGAATAAGAATAAGAATGATACAAAAAACAGACCCACTTAAAATAGAATCTTGCATTCTGATTGGATTCAGATCTGTTGAAAGAAAGCATCTTACCGCTAAAGTCCCATTCATGTTCAGTGACCAAAATTCTGCTTAAAGTTAAATATTTCAGCATCAGGCTTACTGTAAAGTGCAAACCACATGGAACTGAAAAATGAAAAAGTGCGTTCCTTTACAGTTATGTTCATTTTGTCGAATGTTAGTTCAGCTGAAGCATCCATTCTTTTGAGGAGTTTTTTCTAGTTAAAGGGAATGCTGAAAATAGACAAATAGAACTTCAATATGAATATTAATTGAGCTAGTTTATTAGTTAGTGGGTTCCTAGTTCAAGATTTTTCTATGGCAGTGGTTCCCAACCCTGGTCCCCGACAGGCCAGGTTTGCCAGATATGTGAAGCACAGCACAGGTGATATGATTTGCTGCTCAGTGATTGCAGGATTCAGTCTGCATTTCCCCAAGGTGATCCTTAAAACCTGTCCTGTTGGGGGATACTGAGGGTTGGGGACCACTGGCCTATGTGTTTCCTACTGGAATCTCCCCACCTTTTGTCCATAGATAAGATTGTCGCAGAATTTGCAGAACATAATAAAGTAATGCAACCTTTTTACGTGGCAACAAAGAGGTGAGATCCATATGGTAATCCCCTTTATGTAGTGTCATACTTTGGTTGCATACTGTAGATCAGGACTGGCCAAACGCAATCTTTACAGATTCCCATGATAAGTCTTCATTGCTTCCTGTCTATAAAAAGAAACCCTGCTACCATGTATTGTGTAAGAAAGGAAATCTCCATCTACTACTCTCAGGCTGTTTTTTGACGTATTAATAATAAACCTTTTGGGAAACAACACGTTTTCCTCTGACGCTGGGTGAGCCATTGTGCCAGTTATACAGGTCCAGATGGGAAAGTCTCAAGACTGACGTCTTCTGTTTAACCACTGCTTGAACTTCTTTTTTCATGTGAAGACATTGGAATGCATACAAATGTTTTAGTCATCAAAAGGGTTATAACCAATATTTCACGTAGTGGAGTAAAGGTAAACAAAGTGCAAACACATATTTTATTTTCATTAACATTAAAATAACCAAATTTAAAAATCTAAATTCACAACACGCTCTGTAATGGATTGTGTTGGGTTAAACTCTATTTTTGGATCATTTCTCACCTTATATTTTCTATATTCCTCATCCTATTGTGTTTTTGTTTGTTTGTTTGGGGTTTTGTAGATGACCGTTTCCCAGAAGGTGCAACCGTGGAGTTCATATTTTCTTCTGGAAATGAAAAGTCAAAAGGTACGGCTGTCCTCAAACCGCCTCCAGATTTTGTCCCTTAACTTTTAGCAACAAATGTCTTCTTATCGGTTGATCCTTTTTATCCACTTCTACTCCGGTCATGGATAGTGGTCAACCATTACTGATTTGTTGAGGTCCAACACATTGACTGTATATTTTCCATGTTTTCTTCTTTGATTTATTTTTTTTTCCCCTCAAAGGACGTGAAGGATTCCGCAATGACCCAGCGGTTACCGTGGATTACGATATCACTGACCCTTTGGTGCGTTTAGACTCCTATGAGAACCTCAACGTTCATCATGAAGACAGTCTGGAGGGTCAGTAACCAGGGTGTCTCACATCCTAAGTGGTTGTATGCAGATGTTCCTTTAATCTATTCTCGCTCATAAACCCAGCTAACCCTGAGGCAGATGCTTAGTCGATTATTCACTTCCTCTCTCAATATTAACAAATGAACTTGGTTCCCACACTAGTCTCTGTATACATTTATTTCTTTGTAAATCCAGAATTGCATTAATTTTTTTTTAATTTTTTTTTTTGGATGGTTGTAGACTAAAACAATCACCACTGCTTATATAAGAAAGACTTTGATGTTTGTGTAGATAATTCTTTTGCTAGATGAGTCACTGAGTGAAGGAGCACATAATGCTGACAGCGCCGATATAATTATATAGGTGTTATTCTAATGTATTAATGGAATTAATCTTAAAACGGCTCTGGGGAAAATATTCTATTTTCCCCAAAGTAATCAAAAGATGTATTCTCTAAGTGAGGTCAAAGTTAAAGGAACAGTACTATCGATTTGTGCATTAATTTCTTTCGGGATAGGTCTCGGCAATTTACTTTGAAGTTTATGCGTAGTAAATGTGTGGGGAGACTTTGTGGGTAAGGGACAGACTGTCCTCACAACATAAGCACATTTTAAGCACCAACTATGAAGAATGGTCTGCTCATTAAGAGGTCTTTTTGGGAAGAGCAGTGCGCAGAAGTCTTAGGGAATGTTAGGAGAGACACAATGTGCTACTTTAAATTAAAATATATGGAAAACATTTGTTCAGTTACAATAGGGTGCTCGATAGAGGGCTAAATTCTAGTTCTTTTATAAACCCTTTGGGACAATTTGATTGGTTCATCCTTCAAACTAACCTTATATGGGATAAGTCCTAATGGAAGAAGAAAAATCATTATTTGTAATTTCTTGTTAAATAGGCGTGGGATGTCTATATTGATGAACGATTGATTTTTAATTGCTTTGACATTTCAAAGAGCAGACCGTTGTGTATATAAATTCTGCAAAGTTTAGTCTTAAATTTACAATTATCTATGACAAATATTGTTCTACCTGAATATTTGTGTCTGTGACTTTACAACAGTAATAAGGCAAAGTCGCCTATCACAAGGATATTGATTAATATGCCCAAAACTGTAACCCTCCCGAAACACTGTAGAGAGAAACCCATTTTTTATGGGTACAGAGTATTATTTGAACTTATACCAAAAGACAGGGTGCCAAACTAAAATGTTCTAATGGTGTTTCCACATGTTTGTGACTGACTTGTCTTTCTGTTTATAGATCTAAGTCACACTCGAGGTCCATTGGATGGCAGCATATATGCAAGAGTAAAGAAGAAGAGCACTTCATTAGCATCCAATAATGGAAGCCCTGAACATCATGGGCGTCTCCTGTCCGTCAGCAGTGACTCTGGCCATTCCTCTGCTCCTACTGAGAGGCTAGAGGAGACTCCTCAAAAAGTGCAGCCCACTCCAGCTGAACGAGAAGATCTAGAGAAGCTCTTGGGTGGGTTTGGTGTTGCAGTGAAGCAACAAGGGGAGCCTCCGTACTCACAGATAATGAAACCTGATGAAATGGGAGCACACAATGGAAACCAACGAAAAGTGAATGAAAAACCACAAGACTTGCACCATATTGGTTTTCGTGACGGGACAAAACCAAACATTCCACCAAAAATTAATGGAGACCTGAGACCTTTGTACATAGGTTGGTCAGGGGATGATGGAACTTCTCAAAATTTACCCTTAGCCCCCTTGTCCTGGGAAAGACAGAGAGAGATAGCCTGTGAAACTCAATGGGATAATCAGAGGGAATGTGAGTTGGCTATAATGGAGGAAGAGATGGGACAATTAGGTGGACTGGCTGTCTATCAAGAAAGGAGACCTGCGCTATCAAGACATTGCTCTTGCAAACTGGGATACAGTTCTACAAATATCGAGGGACCACCAAGCAGATCGTACTACAGGCCTGAAGCCATTCTAGAGCCAAGGGGAGCTCCTGGATCTACAGCAGTACTTCAAGCTTCCCACTATCCAGGGATGTATAGCGAGCAAGAGAGAAGGAGGCTTTTCCGTTCACTCTCTGAGGGGCCACAACATTATCCTACTCAGGCACAGAGCCCACCAAAACGAGGTAGCTTAAGAGATACGCGTCCATACCTATGCCAAGGACCTCCCCCAGAACCCGTTTTGTTTCCATTATGCCCGTGTTCACATTGCCAGAGCTCGGCTTGCTATGCTGTACCCAACATATGGCCACTGGATGAGACAAAGTTGCCTCCAATGCAACCTTTTCATCGTGGAGAGCATCAGTTACATTTGACTCAACCTTACAATCGAGGTGTACAAACCAGTCATGATATTCCCCCATTCCAAATGCCTCCATCTAAAATGCATTATGGCTACCCACCACCTCATGCAGATGAAACGTTACATTTTAACCAGTTCACAGATGGTGGCTATGGCCATAATTACCCTCATTTTCTGCACCCTTCCTACCTTCCTAATAACTGTGGTTCTGGTGGCTATGGAAACCAGTCTTTTCCAGCATGTGGGTCTCCATACAATGCTCCGGAAGGCCAGGTTCCTCCTTCTGACTCTGTGTCCCCTTTCGTACCTTCCAATCCTGCACCCAGAAGATTGAGTAATGAAACAATTTCTGATGACAACGCTGGTGATCTTGCACCTTTACACCACCCCTATGATGGTAAGGAACTCGATTATTTTTATTTTACATTTAAACAAGTCGCACAATGAAAATCTATCGCCGTTCTTAAGTTTTGAGGATGCTGCATTTGCAACACTCCTTCAGTATTTACAACTTTCTCCAGAGAATTCTTGAACATGGGGGAACCCCTAGATTAGCAGCAGTTGATGGAATATGTAGTAAAACACTTGACAGAAACCGAAGGTTTGACAATTCTAATCAAAACTGCCAAGTCAATTACATCTGCAGAGAGGCTGATTTCTTAGGGATAACTTCATGGTTTCAAGAATGGAACTTTGGTTATCTCTTCAAAAAGGTTCAGACACTCCACTTAGTCGTCATACAGTGTAGCTTTATTGGGAAATTAGAGAAATTTCAACCTTGAAAGGCAAGATCATGGCCAAAACGTTGCTAATTTCCCAACAAAGCTTTGTGATCTGAAGCCCACTAGAGTTTTTTTGTTTTTTATTCATCGGAGGGCATCTGTCCTCATTATTTCTTTTTAAAAAAAAAAGGTTGTGGAGTTGCCTGTCTGAAATTGAGGGGTCTTGCCATACCAGCACGTCTATGGCCAGTCATGAGCGCTGGTATCTTCTGAGTGGTGTCACCCTGCAAGAGGGTGTCACCCGGTGCGGCCCGCCCCCACCTTGTGACGCCACTTCTTCTGTAACCATTTGTATGAGGGGAATGGGCTTATGGCTACAAATATGTTGACAAATGTTTGCAGATATGAATAAAAAAAAAAGCGAGTCTTTCTTAAGCTTAAACCCATGCAAAGAGCATACATCGATAAGTGTTCAATTGGTTTCTATAAAAACCGAGCTACGATGACCCAACATATTTTTGCGTTCCGTAATTAACATTCTTAGAACGGTTTGGCTGCTCTAATTTCCAAGCTGCTATAAAAAGTTTGTTAGGATTTGTTCCATCGCAAGACTGTTTCTTCACAAGGGACGCAATCTTGCCAAAATACATATGTATGCTGCCATCAGACCAAAACAAATCTGGCTTGTGAAACTAGAACTGCATTGAGAACTGGCCCGGGTTTTTAATGTTGCCACAGCTGGTGTCATTACTCGGCCACATATCATTATGAGTCATTGCCTTTAATGAGACTGTCATTACTTAATCTCCTGTCACATCGATACACAAGCAAATATCTCATATGGTCCTAAAGTGATTAAATGTTTTTTGGTTTGGAAAATAAAGACACATTTATGCAATTAGCATGGTGTTTTCCAAGCTGATCTAAGCCTTTGCTGGTTATTGCACTTAATTAATCTGTTTCCATATTGAACCGGTTTTATTATTGTTGCCCTCGAACAAAAGTTGCATAAAATTTTTTTTTGAAGAAAAGGAACCTATTGAAATTTTCATGAAATTATTTAGAAGAATAAAGTGCTTCAGCTGAACAGGATCACAATGGCATGTGGCAGACCTCACAAATATACATTTTTTTATCAATAGCTAATGTTAAAAAATGCCGATATAGTAATGGTGTATTTTATTTCTTTTGTATGGAGAATTTTTATTTGACGGTGATAGTCTATTGTAAATAATAAGATGCTGCATATGCGTTTACCGATTGTTTTATCAGATAAAACAATTTAATAAAACGGTTCGGTTTCTGTTACTTTGGGGTTTATTGTGGATTATCTCTAGTTCAGAGTTCTTCCTGATATATTTTGGGGACATCATGGACGAGGAGAAGGTTAAATCTATTATACCATGTGTGTCATAGCAGTTCCTGGAATTCATCCTCTTCTCCCCCCACACAATGTACAATTTACAAATAAGGCTGGGGCTACACGGACGGAAAGAAAATCCATGAGGACATTTTTTCCACACACTGTGTGAACACATGCCTCCTATGAAGGCTCGCACTTTGTAGATCCGTCTGACGTCTGTCGTTCCGGCTCGACGGGGATGTAAAATCCCCGGTCGTTGTGGCAAGCACTAATATGACTTTATTTACATCGTGTGGTCCTCCCAGCCAATCCACGAAATGCAATAATGGACGCTGGGAGGAAAACTGAAATTTTAAAGCTGTGGTTATACCGTAAACCTGTGTGTTTTTGTGTTAAGCCCTGGTTAAAAAAAAAGACCATTTAAAAGAACAAGCTACCCCTCAAACACCAGTAGATAACCAATGTCTTTCCCTGTCGCGCCCCCCCCCCCCATCTTTCTGCCTAGATATGTAAAAACGAACAGTCTTCCCAGTGACTCTGCCGGCATCTTGCTACAAGAAGCAGATTAGGCACTTGCTCCCATAATGATCGGCATGTCTGTGACTATTCAACACTCAGACAATAAGAGGCCTACCAATGCTTCAAACAGTCTTGTTGACAACCAAAATGGTTATAGGAGGCAGGTCCTCACTTTAAAGAATTTTCACAGCTGCCAAGAACAACCATTAAGGGGGTTGCACATTCTCTAGCCACAAAGATCACTTGCCTTAACTTAAGGTGTCATGGTAGCTAGAGTGCCCCTTTATTGGCAATCATACCAAGTGGCTGACCACCAAGGTTCATGTTCAGCAGGCGACATTGGGCAAATCTTTAGAGGACACGTTCCCTAGTGCCGTATTCCACAGTGAAATACCTACTTTTACTTTTGAGTGATTGGCTTAATTTTATTTCACTTGTGGAATTGTATGTCCGCACCTACAGTGAATTATGAATTCACACGCAAGTGGTAAACTTCTACAAAAAATGCTCTCCTTTTCCCCTTGCAATAGGGATGACTTCTGCTAATAGCCCAAGATTTGCATGCTATCATGGAACGGTTGTATGGCTAACATTTGGCCATTCTTGGTCAAAAAGTATATAACGCTTGTACAACGTGACAGAGCACTTAAATCAAGCATCAGTTGCTTATCAACTGAATGCACTAGATTATCTGGACCATCAATAGCTTGGTGCTGGATCTGGCATGGAGACCTTGGCAAACCTGGCCATATATTATTTGAAAGCGATGAACGAGTGTAGTTTCTTTGGTTGGAGGTTGTGTTGACCTTTTGAGTATTTAAAGCTCTGGTTTAATGGATATTTTCTGTTCTGATTTTATGAGAACCAGTGAAAGTACACTTTCGGATTCACCTGTTTTCTACTTCTGCTGTTCATCATATTTATTTATAAAAGGGTAAATGTGTTCTGTATCACTGTATAAGAGGCTTAAATCCTCTCACTTTGTATATATTTATTGGAGTGATGCCCAGGATCTGTCCTCTTCAGATCTTAAAAATTTAGATCTTGTTTCTTTTTTTCTGTTACCTTTCTGGGTACTTTCCAAAAATCACTATTTTTTTGCATCTGTAAAAACTGTAATATTAAAAGAAACCTCGTGGTTTAATCCCTCGGGATGGAATTTTTATTTATTTATTCATGCAACTTAACATTAGAAAGGAACGATACTTAAAGTGTGCCTCTTTCAGTACGTTGACCTTTTTTAATTGTATTTATGCTTTGATCAAGCTACAGCTGAACCCCCCCCCCCCCCCCACCGCCCATGGCATGATCATGACTTGCATCATTCACACATGTAGCCAGGCCCACAGCGAACTCACTCTGGGCATTGACTCAAGGTCCTTTTACAAGACCCGTGGGCAACAGTCATCGAAAGCTTTACTCAAATCTTCTGAGCCTGACCGACACCTCCCACCCTCCCGACTTGACTTGAAGGAAACCACTGGAGTTTGTTTATCTTCATCTCTACAGCAATGACTCAGAAAATCTTCTAAATCTCTAGGCTCACATATCCTATACATTCCACACGCTTTGGTTTATAATGTCTTGTGCCAAATTCACTATATTACGGTGGAAAAGAAAACTAACTTTTCCTCCTTTTTTAATGTCTTCGGTGTCTTGATTGGCCAAATGGCCTGTAGCCAGATGAATACTGACCAAGCCAAGTCACAGTTCATTATTCATACCATTTTAATTTGGTTTTCTCTTCAGAATTTCGGTTTTCTAGGGCATACACATTGTTTAGTACCTCCCTCCAGATCCTGCACGGTAGACCCAGTCTAGTAGTCTACTCTCAATAGAACCAAAGTCGGGCATGTTTAATCCAATCTTCTGTGTTAGGTCTCTGCCGACTAATAAATTGAGCCCTCACAAACGTTTGGTCAGTTTGTAAAATATTTCACAAGTTTTCTTAGGAAATTGAATGTCCTTGGAGACCAATGCAGCTGCTTAATCATAGAACAGATAGTCATTGTGAGGTGACAGCCTGGGAATTTTTGGACAAACTAGAAAAAAAAATCAGGGGTGTGGGAGGCTTTAGGTAGACAAAGTCAATCTTTCCATCATGGTTTTCTTGCAAGCTGGCAGACCACCACACGAGTCAGTTTGGAGGCAAAGACTCTTAACATTCTAATGGTTTGTGAACTTGTATCTAAATGAATTCAGCATGGGGAAAACAAGGGTCCTTCTAATTTATATTCAATATTTCCTAGTTTTAGCAAGTTGCTCATATTTAAAAAGTAATTTTGCGACTTCTGCTTCTGCCACGCTTTGCTTTGTGAGGTGTTTCTGGGTCAGGTTGTCTCCACTGAGACACAGGAGCTATGGGCTTGATTTAATTCAACACGATCACTGCCATAAACTGGTTTTATAATGGGATTCAGCCACTTTTCGATTTGGAAGATTGAAGGGCATATCGAAATTTTGATTCCGATTAAAAATTTGGCTTCATGACCAGCACTCGCACCTACACTCTTTAATGAAGGTCTCGCTCTTCTAATTCATTTACAATTTGTCAGTAAGTTGAATTCAGGAAAAAATAAATCAACTGCTGAAAGGTTTTGATAAATGGCTTTTTGGGCAAGGAAACGGGGAGCATCACCATGAAACCCTCACTTTTAATATTGTAACATTAGCACTAAAATCCTAACCATAATAACCCTAACCAGGGGTCAAGTCATAAAAAAATAAGTTTGGGAAATCACCGAGCTTTATGACGCCCAGTTAGAAATTATCATCTAATACTTCCCAGAAACACACACTCAAATGTGATTTCTAATTGTGTATATATATGTAGATTTTAGCAAAAATATGATAAATCCTATATTTATTTATTTTGAATTTAACAGTTTAAACATATGATTGAACACCTGGATACAAGCTATATAGTCTATGGGTACTCCCTTCCTTCTGCAACAATGGTGGAGGAACTGCATTCCGCCTCGACTTGCACCCTGACCCGAACTCTAAATGTCCTTGTTCAGGGGTTACTTTTAGGGTTACCATTGGCTTAGAGACAATGAGCCCTATTCAAACCTTGGTGTAAACTTAACCAGTACTGTTACAAGCTTCCTCGAGACATTAAAGTTTATGGCGTAGATAGGTTTACAGCAGCTTTAGTTAAGTTTACATCAGGGTTGGAATGGGGTCCATTTTTAAACCGAAAATCAATTTTGCTCCAGCTTACAAAGGGTCTGATTTTTGTTTTTGGACTGTGACCAAATATGTTCAATTAGATTGGCTGATATTGGGGGGGGGGGGGGTGTATCGGTCATAACCGGACAATATTTTTATCTGCTAAATTGGCCAATCTATGTAAATGGAGTCCTCTTGATAGTACGTTAAGTGCAGTCGTTTAGGTCCTGAGGGAGGAGTTTGTGAAATCTAAAATATGTTTAATTCTAAAGGTTGGAAATTAATGATGAGTGTAAAACCGGTAAATGGTTAATTTAACCTCCTGAAATGATGTGAGTTCAAAAAACATTGGAAAGTCCCTTTTTAGGGCCCTTTTACATTCTTTCACGCCAAAACACACATAAACGCATGAATTTTTGCGCAAAGCTTTACACGTCAACACGTGTAAATCAACGCTGGTATTACAATCCTCGTGCATTTTTTCATCCGTCAAAAAATAACGCGCGCAACGTTGTGCGCAGAAATCCGTGTGCGGTCTGTTTTTTTTTTTCCTTTTCACGCGATTCAATCAGAATTAAGAACCACAATTGTCTCACGTTAAGTTTTTGCGCCTGTCAAAGTCAATCTGCGCATATATGCTGCATCAATAAAAAAAACACGCACAACTTCTCAAATTTATTGGTTTGGGTATGTGTAGAATGTGTAACTATACTTTGCTGCGTATTTTTTTGGGCTGGTGTATTTGGTTTCGGCCAGGTTGATAGAAATTGCCATTAACACCAGCTTTTAGGATTTGCTAAAATTATGCGCGCAAAGGCTGTGCGTTACAAACTGCGCATAGATCGTAATAACATCCGCCTACCAGCGCACAGACGCATTTGCGCTCACAATGCTAAGTATAGGACGTGTAAAGTACAGTAAGCTCACGCAGCGTTTGCCCACGGTAGACGTATACGCGTGTTTGTTGCGCTGAGATTGTAATATGACGTTCAGCGCAAATGGTTTTGCCCCTCGTGTTAATGCATTTTTGCGCAGGCGCAAACGTATGCGCGAAGAATGTAATAGGGCCCTAAATGTATTCTTCAGCACGTTTGTACCATAAGCAGCCTTTTCATGTCTGAGCTATGTTGGTTAGATGGGATATCACGGGTATTCTCCATCGCGAGAAGCCCCAAACATGGCTCGATCAGAAAAAGTGCTACAAATGACAAGAAGTTCTTTAGACGTACCTAATGATTTACCTGAAAATATATTTTTTCTTTCCCCACTAAATTCAGTTTCTTATCAAAGTGAGTTTTGAGTCTGGATTGTCAAACATTTTGCCAAAATCTATTAGTTGTATTACGTTTTCGCAGGACCGTTACTTAGACCTATGCTTTTAAAAACTGAATTTCTCCGTTTATTGAGTTACAGCCATGTGCTATGAACACGAAGAACAGGGTTGTGGTGACGTGAAGTCTATAATTTTAAGTTTGTTCCCCTTACAAAAACACAATGGAGGAACATACTCCGTGGCATTGTGGTTCAGATGCTGTAATCATTTTAGCTTAATAGTATTTCTTTTGGGAATAGAAAATAATTCTTGGTGTGTAACGCGGATTCTAGTAGTAACTATGGTACGTTGTGTTTTTGTTTTTTCATTCCGTCTCTGCAGATCGTGGGAATTGTGCATCACAAGCAGATGTGGCGTCTTTCCAGATGCAGCAAAAAGATGTAACTGCAGTCGGTGTCGGTGTTGGTACATGCACACAGGCAACCTCTGCTGTTAATGCACAGAGCTCCATACCCTCAAACAACCAGGGTCCTTTACAGACCATGCATACCCGAAATCCAGTGCAAACTGATGGATTTATGTACCCACGTAGCCCTGTGCACAAAAGTACCCCAATAAACCCTTACCCGCAGTCTTCACAAACACATAGCCAACACATACCCAATGGTGTGCTCAAACAGAGCCCAACTGGACAGGAGCACAAGCTCGGACAAACCTCTTCTTCCGAGAGACCATCTTTGCAAGTGGCAGAGCCCCAGAATCCAACAATGCAACACAGTCCAAAGCAGACAACTGATTCACATGCAAATACACACAGCCAGGACTACGCAAACTGCCCCACGCCACAGGCAAACGGCAAGATGCACACAGTGAGATTTCAGAACCCTGAAGACACAGGGAGCACAACAATATATCCACAGAACCATGTGCATAGATCTGAACAGCCGGCACAGAAAGAAAACACTTTACAGCCACAGAATTCAGATACACATCCACACACACTTATGCATACTCAGTGCACACATCCTCCTCTATTGTTCACACAAAGCTCACCAGCACAAAGTCGTCCTCCAGAGAATATACAAGGTCCATTTGTCCAGCGTCATTCTCCTGGACACATGCAAAATCCCACTGCACTCCCTCTTCTTCCTAGAACCGTACAAGGGCCAAATGCCCAGGTTCTTTCTCCTGGAAACACACAAGGAGCAGATGAACATCCTCATTCTCCTGTGAATAGACAGGATCTAAATACACATCCACATTCTGCTGGACAATTACAATGTCCACCCACCCACCGTTGTTCTCCTGGAAATGGACAATATCAAATGACACAGGCTCATTCTCCCGAGCATGCTCAAAGTTTAAACACCCATGTTTATCCACATGGGTACACACAAAGTCCATCTGGTCACCCTCACCCTGAGAACCTAACAAAAATGATTCCACACTCTCATTCTCCAGGGAACAATCAGAACTTCCAAGGGAACACACCATGGCCGGCTCCAAATGCTCACTCAGCTGGCCACCCTCCGATTTCACCTACACATGTCCTTTCTCTTGGGCACACACGAGAGCCACCTGGACAGTCACATGGTTGCATGACAAAGCAAAGCCCCTCTCCAAACACCCAATATCCTGTCCTCTCACACACCGTACCATCTCACCTGCCCCCTTCGATGCAAGTGCAACGTATACCTGAGAACCCTCACTCACCCCCACACACCCAGGGGGTTTCTGTACAAAAAGCCAGCCCTCAGCAGCCACAGACACATAGTCCACTGCAGAGTCCCGTGTGCGCAGATCCGCCACGTGAGAAAGTTAACAGCACTGTCCACACACAAAGCCCCCTTGTACAGAAAGATAACTCTGCGCAAACTACTATAACTGTGCGCACCCAGATTCCTTCTTCGCAAACACATGTTTCTGTGCAAAAAGTAAGTCCTCAAGTACAAATACAAAATACTGTGCGTATCCAAAGTGCCCCAATGCAAACATTCAGAGGTCCCACTGTGCCAAACCAAAAAACAACAGTCCAACCAACCAACCATCAACATGGACAACCATCTACTATCACTGGATCAGAAAGGTGAGTGTATGTCTAGTATTGCCATGTATTGATCGACTTTTGGAAATGGACCTTAATATTTAGAAATTCAGTAATGGGATTTGATGTGTTGCAAACTCACTAACTGTAATTGTTTTCTTTCTGATTGGATATCTATATTGCAGAATGACTACTGGATGAGTGAATTCTGATAAAAGTATTCGGGTCAGAAGTCCTCTACACATCTTCTCACATTGATGTTGTGTGTGGTCACAACAATTGTGTGTTAATAGTCATTAAATGGGCATAACTCCTTTCCACAACTGCTGTTTCTAGTAAGATTCCCAGAAATGGCAAAATGACACTTTGCTGGGGACATTGGTTTTACTTTCAGCGAGAGCCCTTGAGGCAACTTTATTGTTGGTACAAGGGATGCCATGAACAGGAGATGACCCATTCCTTTATTTCAATTTTCTGGGGGGGGGGGGTAGTTTTTTGTATTTTCGTTTTTATTATAATGAAAGGACAAACCATGAAGGCAGTCATGCGAAGCACTGTGCACTTTTAACCTACGTTAAAAATTAAGGATGTGGAGAAAAGTAAGTACAGTTAAGGAGTCTATGCGTCAGTAGTGGTGACCCATGGCACCCCAGATGTTTCTGAACTACATGTTTCATGATGCCTAGCAGTTAGTGACGTAGCGTGGGGGGGGGGCGGGCCTCAGGGGCGGTCGCCCCAGGCACAATTTTCTTAGGGGCGCAAAATTTCAAAAGAAATTTGAACCACTAATATTTTCCAGCAGGGATCAGCAAGGTGTCTGCTCATGGACACTGGTGTCCATGAGAGGACCTTGCACGTGCAGCCGCCAGTTTTACGGTGCCGGTGGTGACTTAGCACTCAGTGTCCCGATGGGGACAGAATTCTCTCCTGACTCCTCCTTAATGTTGACATGAGTCACGTGAAGCCGTGCAGCATTATCTGATGGAACACCCTGTACCATGCTTGTCAGCCCCTCTTGAAGCCCTGTGCCAGCCCCCTTCCGCTGGCAGCCCTGCAGCCACGGAACAGGAAAGAGGAGGGAGGCACCTGCCCTGCAGCACATTTAAAATAGGGTCTCCACTAAGCCCCCTGGACAGCCCCCCCCTCCGGGCCACCAGCAACTGCACGCAGGTAGGCGACACCAGAGCAGCATGACCAACACACAGTGAGGGGGTACGAGGAGAGGGTGACTGGCGGTTCAGGGAGAGAATGATTGGGGATACTGGGAGATAGTGTCTGGGGGTACTTAGATAGAGAGAGAAAGAGTGACTGGGGGTACTGGGAGAAAGTGACTGGGGGTACTGGAGAAAGTGACTGGGGGTACTGGGAGAAAGTGACTGGGGGTACTGGGAGAGAGAGTGACTGGGGGTACTTGGAGAGAGTGACTGGGTATAGTGTGAGAGTGGAACTATACTAGGGTATAATGAGACAGGGTGACTGTTAGCAGTGACGTAGCGTGGGGGGCATGTGTGTTTAATTTTATTACATCAGTATTTTGTTAATATACATTACATGTGCTTGTGGGGTAACGGGGGTCAATACTCTGCTGGTAGAAGGGAATCAGGGTGTGTTACAGTGTCCACAGGTTGGGGGGGTGCACAATACTTGCCTTGCCCCAAGCATTGACAACCCACGCTACGCCGCTGCTAGCAGTAGCATACTAAGGGGGGCCGAGGGGCAGACCGCCCCGGGTGATAGCCTGGTAGAGGGGTGCCAGCTGATTGAGTGGAAAGATGCCCATGCAGTGCTTGAAGGTGCACAGCGTCGCGTCATATGATGTTCGGAGTGACACCTGCATGTTCCAGATTTATTTAACACCACAAGCAGTTTGATGATCGATCCGTGCTGCACTATAGTTTGCCCTACCCTGCAACATAATAAGCAAGGAGGCAGCCACAATCCCAGCACACCACCACAACACTCCTGCCAGACCAGTGCCAGCCAGATGAGCACTGCTTGCCACATCCAGGGCTGGGTAGCCACACAGACAACACACAGCACTAAGTGAGTTTGGAGGCACTAGGTACACAGGCTATATTTTATTTTGAATGTTTCGGGAATGGGTTATGGTCCTTAACGAAGGGTCTCTCTAACAGAGAGCTGCTCTGAAGACCGTGTAAAACATTGAGAGCACCTCTGTTAGCGAGACCCCCTCAAGGACTCATCACATTCCACTATTGTAGTCTCTAATGGGGCCTGGATGGGTCTCTTTCTAATAGACTCCCTTACAGGACACTGAGAGTGCCCCTGTTGGAGAGACACCCTTCAGGGCCATTACACTCCATTATGGTCCATGTTTTTTTGTTTTTTCTGTCTTTCAATATTTGTGTTATTTATGTCACCCCATCTTTGAGATGGACTATTGAACTGCTTTTTTTGCTCGGTCCGGTGGGGGTGCAAAAGTATCTGTCCCAGGTGCCAAATACCCCAAGTATGGCTCTGATGCCTAGCCAGTCTAAAACCTGTAAGAGCACCATGGGACATGCAGTTTCAAAATATGTGGTGTACCGAGGTTCGCCATCATCGTTAAAGGTCATTTCTTGGTAAGAGATTGCGTTCAGGAACTTTCTGATGGGTTATATGTAGCATATGTGCTAACCACTTACTACATGGATGGGGAGGTAATTGTAGAGGTGTCGGTAACGTTCCTTAAAATGGCATTGAGGGATGAGATGGTAGAGGGTAGAGAATCAGGAAGATTGAGTATTTTGTCAAGTGGATTTTGCATTTGCAGCATGCTGCTAACATAATGAGTTGGAAATAAAATGCATTCAAATGGAACGTCTTTGTAGAATTAATTTACAGGATGTTACACAAGTAAGCAAGTAGCTGTGTTTCTCAGAATGTTTGAAGTATTTTGAAACTGTTACTGTAAAGAGAATTGGATTCGTTTAAGAGTAGAGAGAGAATTTTAATTGGGATTACTGTGAAATAATGAAAATCTTTGAAAACCCAGAAGAGAGATGTATAAGCAGTTAACACATGGATGGGGCGATGACTTCTGAGTAATTTTCAATCTCTGCAGCGATTCAGAGCAGTGACGAGTAAACCTGGTACTGTAAATTATTGTGAGCATCATATCCCCCAGTGCTCCGATAGGGATGACCAAGCATGCTGGGGTGGGAATGTAGTTCTTGAACATCTGCTATCTCTTGTCATGAGAAATCTTCTTCAACTTCATTTCCGTTTGCTGTCTGGATCTGCAGTTGCTTGTCGATTGCATATGTGCTGTTACACCAAGCTGGAGGATCCACAGTTACCCAAAACTTGTTTCTATGAGTATGAAGGACACTCATGGAACTTCTGGCCGACAGACATGTCAGATGCAGAAGTTAACACTGTGCTTTTGGAGAGACGGATAATACAGAAGTGTGTGGCCTGGTTTGGTTTTTCAGTTGTCCTGGTATCTTGATATTCTGTTTCTTACTGGATATGCCTCCACATCTTGTTAATCTGACCTGCAATTGTTTTCTTTTGTCCATTGATATTGGCACTGGACGTTGGTGTAACATCCTGATGGCAACGTATTCTATTTCTTTCATACAGGCCTGAATTATCACTGTCTTGTGTGGACGTTTCGACATCCAGCATGACTTCCGCTCAATCTCCATCACATCTAAATAAAGTTGCACCTCAACTACCTACAACACCCAGGACCAAATCGTTGGAGCTCACCAGGGGACAGTTTTCCTTTGGTCCTGTTCTTACATTAAATGAAAGAATTCCTCCTCCTGCTCCCGACTTTGGAGGATCCTACCCATCTCTAGTCGCCCATGCTCCCTTAAACTCTCTTACACCTCCAAAGAGGAGTCAGACTGTTTCCCTGCCGATGACCCATGGAAGGGTCCATGGCGGAAGCACTCCAACCAGCCCTCCACTTACACCTTTGGGAAGTCAGGGTGACCTCCTTCCTCCATCTCCTACTCCTTCCTTCCCTCTCAGCACTGCCTATTATACAGGGAGTCCTTGCCCTCCAAACACACCACAGCCACCATGCTTGCCAGAAAAACACCATGCGCCAGCTGCAGGGGAGAAAACGGAGATCGTAAATCAAGCTAACAGACACCTGGAGAGAAGATCACCACCTACATCTCCAACAGGTTGGTATCTGAGCAAACATTTGAAGGGATCAGCTGCCTCATATGGTCCTATTCCAGGATCTGCGTGACTGGAAAATGAAAGCCCAGAAAAAAAACTTGTTTTGTTAGATATTCTAAAACCTCAAAAAGTAATGGCAATTTCTTAGACCCACAACACGGGCTCAATTTTTATTATCGGTTATTCATATTTTCATTATTTATTCATGTTGGTTTACGATTTGAATTTTTTTAAATACATTATAAAGAACCATAGAAGAACATGACATATATTGAAGTTCGAAATTCACAAAAAAGTGGAAAAACTGGAATAAACGTTCTTCCCAGTTGCAATTTATTCTCACAAAAATTCCTAATTTGGTGAAAAATGTGCAAAACCGCTTCAGTGATTGCTAATGAGGATCGTGTCTGCGGATATTAAGGCTTTATAGGTCTTGACAGCGACTTTTATTCAACTTGGGAGAAAGGCTTTTTCCCAAAAGTACAGCTGACGGAGCCGGGCTGCTTAGGTTTTTTTGTTTTCCTTTTATCTTTTGTTTTTTCTGCTCTAAATGCACATATTAAGCCACATATAAAATTGTACAGCAAGCTTTAATGTGCCATAACTGTGTCATATAACTCTGTCATATGTCAGAGTATCGCGGTTACTTTATTTTCACACTTACATGTGGCTGCATCTCCTCCTAGCGCTGTGGGTGGAAGGTTTGTGGTTTCTCTACACAGCACAGTGTTTATCATGTGTCATCTTCCCCCTAATGGTTATCCATGACTTTGTATTTTAGATTATGTATCTGAATATTTGTGATCCACGTTACATGTGTTTATCACACTGATCCCTATAGTTGTACATGGGCATTTTTGTGTTTCTGTATCCATTCATATGTCCTGCATTGATCTTACATAGACCTACAAGCAGAAACCCATATGACGGCTGGTTTTGTACAAGATTCCTCCAAGTTTTGGTATAAGCCGAATATCTCCAGGGAACAAGGTAACTCAAGCTTGATGTACAAAGTGAGCATTGGTTGTGGCTTATCAACGTGTGTGTTTTTATAGTGTGTATATATCTATTATTTTTGACATTTTATATAAAACAGGAATAGAACAAGTTTAGTAATGTCCAGAAGGAAATTAAACTCCTTAGAGCAAATGTATCCTTGTTTATATTTCACTACATGGCTTCACTCACGGCCGTCCCAAGACACTGGGCTGCCTGGGTCTATGGATGAAATGCTGCCCCCCCACCCAAAAAAACCCAAACATTTGGTCTGTATAAGCGTATCACAGAGCTCCACCGGAATAAAACTCACAGTAATGCGTGGTGTGCCCAGTTGACGAAATGCTGCCCCTGGCAAAGTGCTGCCTGGAGCCATGGCACCATCCGGTCCCATGGACAGGCTGGCCCTGGCTTCACTGAACCAGCAGAATGCGTACTTATACCTATTAATGCAATTAAAGTATAATCCATCGCTCATTAACGTAAAACATATCATTTATAGTGCTTTATGTGATCCATACAAATCGTTATTAAGTGTCAATCCAGAGAAAATGCATCTTAAACAAAGGTAGGAGTTAGGCCCGTGTCAGACGACCGCAGTGATCACGTCTGTGTTGCCGCACAGTTTAACGTCCGTCGTAGCATAGAATCATGAGCAATAGAGACCCACACACGAAGTATGTGCGCACCGAACTGCGCACGCACAACGCACGTGCCAAACGAACACAAGTTAGGCAAGAACGTAAAACCGCTACAACGGATGCGCAGAGTGCGTGTGTGTGTGATGAGAAGTCAGACGCAGCGCATTTGCGGCGTCCAGCACCTTGACGCACAAAATGGCTTTTCATGTCCTTTTCAAATTTTTCTCATTTTTCATATAAATTTTATTTCCCAGAATTCCCTTTTTTTTTTTTCTACGTCCGTCAACAAAAACGGACCATGTGGTGTCTACAGTATCTTCCGTCAGTACGTCTGTCTGTTGTGCACGCACTCAGAGTGCGCTCTGACTGCGTTCGTCTGACAGCCTAATCTGAACGTCATTCTTGCACAGTGTTCGCTAAATATGACGCAGCAAATGTTTACACGATAAATTGCTCGCACCCGGAAGTATAAACTTCATTCTTGAGGCTGGGTGAGCATCAGCTCTAAGTGGGGTCACTTTTAGCCATGATTGCTTTTAGACCAAGGATCTCAAACTCCAGCCCCCCAGACTTCTTTGAATGCAATAGATGGCCAGAGACTCATGGGAGTAAGTTGTCCAGAAAGATCTGGAAGGCCAGGGTTTGACAGCCCAGTTTTAGACGACACTTCCAATCTCGGACAGAAATCTCAAAATTCATAATGATGGGTCCACCTACATCTACTTCCCTAAATATATGAAGTGTTGCACAGGTGCCGTATACGGTCATGATAAGCGCTTGCTCATTTAATCAGAGTTTTATCGATGACATTGTCCTTGAACGAATGCCCTTTCGAGCTGATTTTATTTTTCTAGTTATTCAGCAAGTGAAAATGTATACCTAATTTACATAATAAAGAAGACAAACGTTGGATTCACGTGAATTTGGCATAAAACCATGCATTTGCTTTTCTGGTTTATTCTGGCAGGACCTTCCTAGATTATCTTTCCTTCTGGAGCCGTATGCCTTGGGATTGGTTACTTTATGGCATCTATTTCCAGGTTCCATAGCTGCATACTAAGCTGTGTGTATATGAATACAAGTCTCTCTTTCTCTATACGTATATGAATCCAGCTTGAGACTTATTGAGCTGAGTTTGCGTTTATTTCTTCTCTGGGATAAATCCCTTTGGATTTCCATCATGGCTGGCAGTGGCCGGTAGCATGCAAACATAAACTAGAAAGAAACACCTCTCAAAAAATTATTGTTTCTATCCTACATCACCAAGACCAACAAAGTATTTCTTGGTGTGCTCCGTCGCAATGGATAAATCAATTATTTAACCCCTGCACTGCCAAGTGACTTTTTCCATAAAACCAAAGTCCTAGCTTTTTAAGACCTAGTATGGTCAACCATGGTCGTGAAGGTACTGAGATCCATTTAATAACTTCATATTCCCTTCTTTCTCTCCTTAGCCATTACCTTGTTACGATGCGCAGAACCGGGCTCCTTCCTGATTCGGGACAGTAACTCGTTTCGTGGGGCGTATGGTTTGGCCCTGAAGGTAGCAAGCCCCCCTCCAAATGTAATGACACAGCCCTGCAAAGGTGACCTAATATTGATGTGCACCAGTACGGATTTTGGGACTTGTGGGGGACTTTCGTTCAAGGTTAAACCTGTCTATTGTTTTCTGTCACAACAGATCCCACAGAGCAACTCGTACGGCACTTTCTTATCGAGACTGGGCCAAAAGGTGTGAAAATCAAAGGATCTCCTATCGAGCCCCACTTCGGTGAGGAATAATTTTATTATAGAAACATAGAAAAATGTCGGCAGATAAGAACCTTTCGGCCCATCTAGTCTGCCCAATTACATGGATACTTTACCTGGATTTATCTTTTGTTTAGGATAGCCTTATGCCTATCCCATGCTTGCTTAAATTCAATTACTGTTTTGGCCTCTACCACTTCTACTGGAAGACTGTTCCATGTATCCACCACCCTCTCAGTAAAATAATGCTTTCTGATGTTACTTTTAAACCTTTGCCCCTCTAATCTAAGACTATGTCCTCTTGTTTTGCTACTTTGTTTCCTTTTAAATATATTCCCTTCCTCTACCTTGTGGATTCCCTTTACGTATTTAAATGTTTCTATCATATCTCCTCTGTCTCGTCTTTTTTCCAAGCTGTACATGTTAAGATCATTAAGCCTTTCCTGGTAACTTTTCTCCTTCAAGCCGTACACCATTTTAGTAGCCCTTCTCTGAACTCTCTCTAAGATGTCTATATCCTTCTGGAGATACGGTCTCCAGTACTGCACACAGTACTCCAAGTGAGGTCTCACCAGTGCTCTGTACAGTGGCATGAGCACTTCCCTTTTCCTACTGCTAATACCTCTCCCTACACAACCAAGCATTCTGCTAGCATTTCCTGCTGCTCTATTACATTGACTACTTACCCTTAGATCCTCAGAAATAATAACCCCTAAATCCCTTTCCTCAGATGTTGAGGTTAGGACTGTATCAAATATTCTATATTCAGCCCTTGGGTTTTTACGTCCCAGGTGCATTATCTTGCACTTATCCACATTAAAACTCAATTGCCACAGCTCCGACCATTTTTTTTAGTTTACCTAAATCATTTGGCATTTGGCTGATCCCTCCAGGAACGTCAACCCTGTTGCAAATCTTTGTGTCATCAGCAAAAAGACATACTTTTCCATTAATACCTTCTGCAATATCACTAATAAAAATATTAAAGAGAATGGGTCCAAGTACTGACCCCTGGTAACAAGACCTTGTAACCCCTGGTAACCCTGGTAACAAGACCTTGCGCCGAATAAACTCCATTTACCACAACCCTCTGTTGCCTGTCACTCAGCCACTGCCTAATCCATTCAACAATATTGGAATCCAAGCTCGAAGATTGCAATTTATTGATAAGCCTTCTATGCGGAACAGTATCAAAAGCCTTACTGAAATCTAAATAAGCAATGTCTACTGCACCACCTGTGTCTATTATTTTTGTTACCCAATCAAAAATCAATAAGATTAGTTTGGCATGATCTCCCTGAGGTAAACCCATGTTGTTTCTGATCCTGTAATCTATGTGTTTTTAGATGTTCAACAATCCTTTCCTTTAACATGGTTTCCATTAATTTCCCCACTACTGACGTAAGACTAACTGGCCTATAGTTCCCCGATTCCTCCCTACTACCCTTCTTGTGAATGGGCACAACATTTGCTAATTTCCAGTCTTCTGGGACGACTCCCGTTAGCAAGAATTGGTTAAATAAATCTGTTAACGGTTTTGCTATTACATCACTGAGCTTTTAATAATTTAGGGTGGATCCCATCAGGCCCCATTGACTTATTTGTCTTTACTTTAGACAGCTGCTGTAGAACCTCCTCCTCTGTAAACTGATATGTAATTGTCTCGTTAGTGTTTCCTCCTAACTGAGGTCCCTTTCCTTCCTTTTCTTCTGCAAAGACTGAACAAAAATATTCATTGAGGCAGTCAGCGAGACTTTTATCCTCTTCTACATACCTTCCTTCCTTTGTTTTTAATCTAACTAATCCTTGTTTTACTTTTCTTTTCTCATTTATGTATCTAAAAAATGTTTTGTCCCCTTTTTTACTGACTGAGCTATTTTCTCTTCTGCGTGTGCTTTGGAAGCCCTTATAAATTGCTTTGCCTCTTTCTGCCTAATCTTCTAGGTTTGCCTATCTTCTTCACTCTGAGTTGTTTTATAATTATTGAATGCTGTCTTTTTGTTCTTCACTATTTTGGCCACTTCTGCAGAGTACCACAGTGGTTTCTTCCCTTTTTTGTTTTTGCTAACAAGTCGAATGCAATTGCCTGTGGCCTTCAATAATGCTTCCTTTAAATAATCCCATTTCTCCTGGACTCCCTTTAAACTCCTCCAGTCTGATAATGACTCCTTCACACAAAATCTCATTTTAGAAAAATCAGTTTTTTTAAAGTCTAAAACTTTTTTTTTGTGTGGTGCGGCTCCATCCCTGTTCTTATATTAAACCATACTGACTGGTGATCACTAGATCCCAAATTTTCACCTACAACTACGTCCGATACCAAACCTCCATTTGTGAGTATTAAATCCAATATGGCCTCTTTACGGGTCGGCTCCTCAACTACTTGTGTTAGAGATAATCCCAGTAGGGAGTTTAGAATATTTGTACTCCTGGTGCACCCAGCGGTTTTGGTTTTCCAGTTCACATCAGGAAGATTAAAGTCCCCCATGATAATAACTTCCCCCTTCATTGCCATTTTGGCTATTTCCTCAAGTAGCAGATTATCTAGCTCTTCTACTTGTCCAGGGGGTCGATAGATCACACCTACACGAGCTACTGTATGATTGCCAAATGTTAGCGTAACCCAAACTGACTCTATGTTCACCTCACTCACTTTTATTTGGTTCGTTTTTATGTTGTTTTTCACATACAGGGCCACTCCTCCTCCTTTCCTACCTTCTCTGTCTTTTCTATATAAAGAGTACCCCGGTATTGTTATGTCCCAGTTATTTTTCTCACTGAACCATGTCTCAGTAACCGCAACTAAATCTACTTTTTCAGCTGCCATCATTGCCTCCAGTTCATTGATTTTATTGGCTAAACTGCGAGCATTTATAGACACGACTCTGAGCTTGTCATTTTTTTCCCCACATGTTGCTTGCACCCTCCGATTTAGTTTTGGGGGACAATCAGGCAGATTGTTTTTTACCCTTTTGTCCCCCCCTCCTAGTTTAAATATTTCTTTGCGAAACCTTTGAACTTCTCACTGAGAACATATGTTCCCCTATGAGTAAGATGCAAACCATCTTTTTTATACAGTTCCTTTCTGCTCCAATTAGAGCTATCATGGGACACAAAGCCAAATCCTTGCTCTCGACACCATTCCCGAAGCCACAAATTAAATTCCCTATTGCGCATCTGCCTATCCTGAATGTTATGCACAGGCAGAACTTCAGAGAATGACACAGTGGACGCAATCTGCTGTATTTCACCTCCAAGAACACAAAAATCTTCCTTAATCTCAGAAACCTCATTGCTAGCCAAGTCATTTGTCCCTAGATGGACTAGAACATCCACTTCCCTTGCTGCTTTGCTTGTTTGACAATATTGAGAATACGTCTCTTGTCTCTACGAGCAGTAGCCCCAGGAAGACATCTCACCAAACCACTACTCTCCAGCTCAACACCTCTTATGATAGAATCACCCAGCAACAATTGCCTTCTATCATGTCCCACCTTTTCCTTATTGTTCTTGGTTGCAGTCCTGCATACCTTAGGCATAGGGGATGGTGGTTCCTCAACTATGGTGTCTGAGCCTACTTCCGTCTCACCACTACACTCTGAAAGTGCCTCAAAAGAATTAAGAAGAGCCACAGACTGTGGGACATGCCTTCTATCCACAACTCTAAGTCTACCAGATCCTACAGTAGTCCATCTGCCGCTCCTAGGAGGCCTCTGTGGCAGTGGCTTTGTAACAGTATTGTATAATATCTTGTCATGGTCACTTATGACATTGTGATCGACAAAATGGATTATTTACTAAGCTGTGGTGTTGCACATACCTGGGGAAAAATTACTGGTATTGCAGTATCAATACTGTTGAAAATCACTGATATTGCAGCGCTGACAAATACCAGAAATTCACAGGACTGGAATCCAACAAGTGACAGGAGAAGCTTCACAATGCAGCCTCTCCTATCACTGTTTGGATTTTAGTTTTGTGAAATTTAGTGTTTCTCCGCTCTGCAATATCAGTGATTTTTGACAGCATTTACAACACCGGTGCTTTGTGACTTACCCCTACAGTCAGGGGTCAAGTACAGGGGAAAAAAGTGAGGGAACTCACCCAAGAATTCCACAACCCCCCCATTACCTGAAGAAGAAGAAGAAGAAGAAAAGGATATATATATATACACCTGGCCCCCTCGAGAATCATGTGTAACTAGGCATAGACCTCTCAGAATTATATATATCCAGCACAGACCCCAGAATTGTATATAACAAGCAGACCCCAGAATTATATGTACCAGCAGAGCCCAGAATTTTATGCAAAATAATTTTTTTCCTCTGTTCTTGAAACTCTCTCCCCCACAACATTACACACTCCCCATCTCTCCAGTCCTTCAAGAAGTCTTTGAAAATACATTAGAGCAGCCTATCGGCTCACTCCATGACCTCCCCACTTTCATTTCCTCCTCTTCCCATTCAGCCCTCCTGCAAACATCCACTCCACCTACCCTATTCACCCTTACCTAATGGTTCACCCCTCTCCTCTTAGATTGTAAGCTCTTGAGCAGGGTCCTCCCTCCTTTTGTTTGGTTTGTGTGTAACATGTATATTTGTTATTCTGTCTCTCCCATTGTACAGCGCTAAGGAATTTATTGGCGCTTTATAAATACTTGTAACTGTAACTCAAATAAAGCAACAGATTCTGCCCCTTCTTTTGATTTGATGCAGAGAGAAACTGTTTTTCAGTTTCTTATAATGGTGGGTTTTTTTTGTTTTTTTGGCCCCAAAACAAAAATTTTAAAAGTAACTTGCCATGTTCCTTTTTTTGGGGAGGGGCACTCCACATTTCTGTGCCTACAGGCTGCTGTGATGCAAATCCGGCCCTGACCACATGAATGTTGTCATGCCCAATGATTCAGGGTTTATTTGAATCTGCCTTTTGCTGCTTACAGCTATTTATTTCATAGCTATTTTGTGCCTGCTGGGTTTCCTTAGCCTTGCTGCATCCAGCTAGCTCCACCCCTTATTGTTCATTCTAGTTCTGAGGTAATTACTGGTCACCTAGCAGCCATCTTTGCTCAATGCTGGACAGAACTAATGTCTTTTCACCTGCATTGTTGTACACTATTACAAAGATTGTCAGTTTGATCATTTAAAGTCTTCAACTGGATTCATCTTTCTACGTGTCAGTTTTGCTGAGTTGACACTGTCTGCTGAACTTTCATCATGTGAGTACCGGTCAATACAGACTTTGCTAGTCTCAAGCACCCACGCCTCACAGCTTTGCTTAGGGAGGCAGAATAAATGTTGTATTCAGTAGTTGGAAGGATGGCTGTGAGCAGACTTCACTTTGTGCAATGTCTTTATCCTAAAGAATAGGATGCATCGCAACAACTATTTTTATTTTTGTTTTGTGATATCAGTAATTTATAAATTTATGATTGAGGGTTGTTTTTTCTTTTTTTTGCTCCTCCCATTGGGAAATATTCCATAAAAACACAAATTAAACCTGCCGTCCCTCTCATAACAATATGATGAATGGTAGTCCTGGTCTCATTATTTTTTGCCTAGAGAAGAGTCTGTTTTGAGCATGTGAGCCTGTGGTTTCTGCAAGCCACGGGAGAGGACAATCAAACAAAAATGTCAAGGCAGTATCAAATCCTTTACAATTATCTAAAAAGCACCAACACATGCTGCAGCGCATTACAATTAGTAGGTCAGACAGACATGAAATGAACAAATAAACTCGAGCCTCGACACATGGAGAACTATAGGAAAAGAGGACCCTGCTCCAGACCTTACAAACTAAGTGAATTCTCTCCATCTTACAGATGTTTTTTATGAGGTTTGCCCTCAATTCTAGCATGTCCAGAAACCTGTGTCTGTTTCAGAAATAGCTGTGTCTTTGTCGGGCATTTCTGTTGAATGTGTATGGGAAAAGCTGAGTCACGCGGCATTGGACCAGACAATCATTCCCAGCAATGTCTGTGTGGGTTGATGAGGTCTTCTGTCTCGCCTGCGTGTTTGTTTGGGGCAGGTTTTCTATGCTCTTCATCTACTCTGTGGACTGATGTATATATTAAGGCTGGCTTATACATCCTTTGTTCATTTGTATCCAAGTGCTTACTATATTGGTCATATTTTAGCATATGATGTCATCACACCCATTTAAAAAAATAATAAGTTATCACTGTGAGTCCCGCTATTATTTGACGATACAAAATAGTAACAAGTGGAAGAGAGAGAAGGATTCCATTGAGTGTGGGACTGCAATGGCACGGACTGTTACCAGACTTGTGGTTTGCAAATGGAAAAGTATTTTTACTAAGAGAGATGGTATAACAGGCGCAAACACCCTATTTTATTGTTCACCCAGGGCATAATACCTTGTGCGTTAGTCGTCAATATCCGGCAGTATTCCAATCCTGGTGTAAACGTAACCAACTCCATAGGCATGTCCCTGGTTATGTTTATACCAAGGTTGGAAAAGAGCCTTTAATTTTTAACGTTATGGAAAATAATCCCTGTCATGAAATGAATTATTTTGCAGTTTTAAGATCAAAAAAAAAAATTATTATATATATATATATGTAATTTTCCAGATACAAATTGTCTGATTTAATTTTTATTTTGTTACCTTTCACTTCATTAAAGTAAATATCAGTGGGAATTGCCATCATAATAAACGAAAATTTTGATATAAAATATCAGTGGGAAGCCAGATTGTGCTTTTGGTAATCTTTATAAAAAATACATTGTTCTGTATATAATATATATCTATACTGTAGAAGATTTGGACGGACTCAGGGTCTTCATAAAATATATATCCATGATTGTAATCCATAAAAAACTCTGTTTCAGCTCATGCAAGAGTCTTTTTTTTTCAAAGAACAAAATGACATAACACTATCAAACATTATACCACAAAAAGAAGTGGTGTCTTTTTTTAATATAATTTTTGATTGTTTTATGTGATTTTTGTTCCTTGAAAAAGGCTCTTGCATGAGCCAAAACCTTGGTGCTTTTTCTGGATTAAAATAAAGGTTATATATTTTATGAACACCCTGAGTGCATCCAAATCTTCTAAAAAAAACAATAATATATATATATATATATGTCGGAAGAACGTTTCATGGATGGTAGAGAGCCTTTTCCTGATGATATATATATATGTGTGTGTGTGTTTTATACTGGTGGTGGAAAGATTTTGTTGTTCTAGTAAACACAATCTTCATTCTCTGTCTATGACACATCCTACTCACGCTGTGTGATTGGTTCTTTAGTGGTATGGTTTGTTTTGCTGGACATATTGTATATTTGAGCAATAGTTACTATAGCAGGTTGTAAGTTGTTAAATTGATAAAATTGTACTAGTGGTCCTTTCCATCTTTATATTTAGGGAGTTTGTCTGCGTTGGTGTCACAGCACTCCGTTGCTCCGCTCTCCCTACCATGCACACTACGTGTTCCCTCCAGAGGTGAGTACCATCCTCTCAGTCTGATTCCCTCAAAGAGGAAGAAACTTACTGGAACATTTAAATGGATCATCTTGAACACTATAATGTTAAAATTCAACTTTTTTTCAGATCTGGCTGAGCAGAACTCTGAGGTCATGGCTCCTACCAATATGAGCACAGCGGCCGACCTACTGCGACAGGGAGCAGGTATGTGAAAGGAAATGAGGGAAAAGGAGACGTGCTAAGATGAAAGGGCTCAAGTGTGTATATTTATACTTTTTTTTTTTTTAACCATGCTTTTAAGATGTATAGATGTATGTATGCATAATACAGACTGCCTGGCCAAAAAAAAAGTCACCACCTCTTCTACAAGCCTTTTATGATCCGGGGTTGCTTCAATTGGTCAGGTCTAGGTTCAGTTATGAAATGTGCCCAAAAAATGAGGTACTGAATGAGCAGGTTTTTCCATCAATGTTTTTTTTTTTTCTTACCTGATGGCACAGGTATATTCCAAGATGTCAATGCCAGGATTCATCAGGAGCAAATTGTGGTTCAGGGAGCATGAGACATCATTTTCACACATGGATTGGCCACCACACAGTCGAGACCTTCAAAAAAAACTGTTAAAAAATAACTTTAAACAAACATAATCCGTTTTCCTATTTATAATTACCATAATTGGAATTCCAAAAACCTTTGCAAGTTCCTTCTCAAATAAGAAAATGAAGAAAAGACGCGCGCACGCTATAGCGGAGACATTAAAATCTACTACACACAATGTATAGCTTTCATCATGTCTGACTTATTCTTTGTTGGACAATTTATTAGATTTCAAACACACAATGAAATTGTTCCACATAGACAGGGTTCATATCTATTAAATATAATACACAATCCATATATATTCATACAGGAAATTAAAAAATATTCTTTCAAACCCCATTGAGAATCTTTGGGATGGAAGACTTTACGCAGCGCTGCGACTCTCCCATCAATACAAGATCTTGGCGACAAATTAATGCAACTCTGGGTGGAAATAAATGCTGTGACATTGCATGAGCTTAATGAAATGATGCCGTGGCGAATGCGTGCCGTAATCAAAGCAAAAGGTTTTTCAAGGAAATATTAGAACGTGTGACTTTTTGGGGACCAGGCAGTGTGTATAATCTGTATATCCAGTGAGATGGGATGCTCTCCAAGGCTGAAATAAAATGCTCTCCTTTATTGAATCATGGTTAAAAAAGACTGACGTTCTGGATCAATATGAGCATTTATCACAGGGTGGATACTGGATTTAGTCATACATCTCTAGGTCTGACACGGGGAAGCCACCACACGAGAAACCTGGTCGCAACACGTGAATCAGAGTAAATAAAGCATTTTCTTGGGACATAAAGAAGCTGAACAATCTGATTTTTTTCCCCTCCCATAATCAAAATCTATTACATTTTTGAAGCAGTTCTTGCAATAGTTATCAATGACACGATTTTGCTCTTTGTTATAAAAAAATGTTTGTGTATCTATTTCACCTTGAGTAATCTTCAGGTCGGTCTTCTCCCACCAGCCTGCAGTGTGTTGTACCTGGGCTCTGTGGATACAGAATCTCTGACCGGCCCACAGGCCGTTTCTAGAGCCTCCTCTGCCATACTGACTCCCCCCAGGTCAACAGCAACTACTGTGCATTTCAAGGTGTCCGAACAGGGGATCACTCTGACGGACAGCCAGCGCAAGTGAGTGTGCAAGGAGCTACATGTTTTTAGTGCTCCTTCTTATAAATAAGGTTTCTTCTAAACTTTGTATGCTGTGTGTGTGTTTTACAGATTGTTCTTCAGACGTCATTATCCTGTTTCTAGTGTTACGTTCTGCAATGCCGACCCTCAGGATCGCAGGTACCAGCCGCTTCCATCCACGACTATGATCTATAAATTGTCACCATATCACACTACTTTACCAGTGATCATGGGGTTGGGTATAATTATTCCGATGCACTCTGTTATAGTATCTGGTTGTACACGAAACATAAAAGATTTCCATCTTCTCCTGTCTTACAACTCTCCTACAAACACTGAATCAAAGCCTCTCTCATTAGATTTCTGATACCCTTTATGTTCTCCTCTATGTGCAGGTGGACCAATCCAGATGGAACAACATCCAAGTGAGTATCCGTACAGCGCACATTTACCATACATGCAATAAACCTGAATGAGGGCAATATGATAAACTAGGAGAAAATGCTGGGCCTTTCTAGAATATGGGAACATGCTTGTTGTGTTGTACAAATGTCCTGCTGATTATTGTGACATCATTTTTCCCGTGGCGCACGTAATTTGTGAGTACCCCTCTCTGTCCGTTAGTATTTTGTTTTTTATAGTAGATTATAATGCAAGGCGGTGTATTTACCCTTGGTGCAGCCCCCTTACCTGATATCCTCATATAAATATGAACATGCCCGTAACCATGAAATTGAGAGAAGTATTCACGCCCTATGTCAATAAAAACGTCATTTCGAGCAAGAACAAAGTATCTTCTTTACGCAATGATTTCCACTTATATTTATTACAGTATAGAGCAGAGGTCAGCAACCCTGGCCCTCCAGATGTCTTGAAACTACATTTTCCATGAGTCTCTAACAATTTAATGAGTGGCTGAGAACCATGGGGGTGTAGTTCCAAAATGTCTGGAAAGCCATCATCGCTATTCCTGGGTTTAGAGACTTGTTTTTCTTCAGTGTTATTGCTTTGCAGCTATGTTATGCACGCGACCCCCCCCTTCCCCAAATACATGGATCTCTAAAACATAAGGCTTTAGGAAACGCTGCCGCTTCCCCTTGAATCTGTTGTCTTGTGCCCAGGCCTAGTAACCCTATGCAAGCATAGACCCCTGTTATGATGACTGGTATGACCACAAATGAATCTCCACACTATTACTTTTTAAGTACACAGAGTGCAGGAAATCTAATTTCTTCATATCGCCTTACAAAGACTCCTATAGCTCAGTGCTACTTGAGTTTTATTGCTGTGGAGCTCTGTGATACGCTCCTACACACCGCACGTTACTGTGAGTTTAATTGCTGTGGAGCTCTGTGATACGCTCATACACACTGCACTTTACTGTATCACAGATCTCCACAGCAATATAACTCACAGTAATGTGTGGTGTGTATGAGCTGTGGCGCTCTGTGATATGCTCATTGACACTGCATTTCACAGAGCTCCACAGCTATAAACCTCTCATGCACACTGCACATTACAGTAATTTTTAATGCTGTGGGTATCACCGAGCTCCACAGCAGTAAAACTCAGTAATGTGCGGTGTGTATGAGCATATCACAGAGCTCCACATATCCTGTCACACATCCATACACCCACACGGGGTGACATATCCATGCACACGCGGTCTCCTATCCACACACAGGATAGTCGAGTTGAACAGGGCTAGTCGAGGGCAGGGCAGCTGCTCCACACCCCGGCATTTGACAGGGTGGCAAAATCCCACCTCTGGCAAAGGGCTGCCTGGAGCCATGGCCCCATGGACAGGCCAGTCCTGGGAAACACTAGTATAACTAGACTCCCTACTTTGATAAGATTCAATGTTCTGGGGAGTGTACTGGTACAGCCATTGTCCTGTTGTGATGTTGATCTTGGTCTTAACAGGGTGTTTGGATTTGTTGCTCGGAAAGCAGGAACTGCCGCCGAAAACGTTTGCCACCTATTCGCTGAGCTGGACCCGGAACAACCTGCTTCTGCTATTGTCAACTTTGTTACCAAAGTCATGCTGGGCACGCAGAGGAGATAAAAATGACTGAGAAATGAGAACACAGGCAAGGAACGTTGGATGATGATATCTAAATAAAAATATGTTTATGCAAAGAACCCTATGGATGTGTTGGAGCAGGATTTGAGTCCAGGCCATGAAGGATATTGGAAGGGCTTTAGAACGAAGAGATGAAATATCTGGGTCTTTTTCAGCATATCTGCCTCTCAATATTGTAATTATGATTAAAAGGCATTTGATGCAATAGACACGCTACAGAGATAAAACCAAAAGCGATCCAAACTATTCCAGTTACTCTACTCCACTTGACCATGTATATTGCCAATACATTAGTAACGACGTCCACTACTGACGCTTGAAGAATAAGCATAGCGTTCGCTAAAACAATTAAGATATATTCATCTGAGCAAGGAGCAGCGTTTGGTATATTCATATCGTGTGCAAAATACGCAATAAGCTGGTTATGACCAAATTGACATCGTTAGCCTAGTGCCTTTTCTAGTTAATAAGAGAAATCTTTAAATGTATATTTTTTTAGATACTTGTTAGCCAAATCTAGTTGTTTTATCCAGCCGGCTAGTTCTTCTATGCAACCAAAACCATGTAAACTGTGCCAAAATTAGGGGGAAAAAAATCATATTTTAGGGTCCAATCAATCGGAGTAGCCCTCTCCTTACACTAGAGCCTTCGGTGGGAGGACGCAAGTGAACGTTATTAAGGACGCATTTACGTATAGGTGGAAAGAAATGCAAGTTTGGTGGACTTCATTATATTTCATTTTATTCATAAAATATCAGCAAACAGACGTGAAATCATTGTGTCCCATGCCAGTGGCAAAGCTGGTCTCCACCCGATGCTGTCAGAGGGACGACATACTATTCTTTGGAATTCCACTTGGCACTAATTTTACTCGACATAGACAGGACTGTCACTGTAGTGCAGGGGTCCACCACCATGACCACCAGATATTTGGAAAGTGTAGCTCCCGTGATGCTCAGCCACTCTTGACACTGGTAAAGACTCATGGGAAATGTAGTTCCATAACATATGAAGGGTCTAGGTTGCTGTCCACTGCTGTTGTGAGAACCAGCAACAGCATCATTAAAGACAAACAAATGAAGGAAAAGATTGCATAAAATGTTAATGGCATGGGAATTGTTTAATATATTAAAAGGGACAATGGTTTTATCTGCTTTATTTTGGCACGGAATCTCATGGTAATACACATTGTGAAGAGAATTTAAACCTAATTAAACTGAAAGTGAACAAAGAAACTTTCACAGTAGAAATTAAATATGTGGATTTGTTCAGCTTTACCTTTTCTCTAGGCTTTCGTATGAAATTGTTACCTTTATTCAACATTTTGTTCACTTGCCACCCTAAGAATATCTGAGAAGAGCAAACACAAAGTTCGGGACCCATTGTCTTGCTGTCACTTGTAAGTAGAGTTTAGCATCTAATAGGGACGATTATAAAATGCCTGTTGAATGTCAGGTTATCGAGACGTTCTAGGTTCTGCTTACACAGCAGTAAGGCCAAATCTGCCTCTCGATTTCCAGTCCACTTAGGAATGTGTGAACTGAAAATCAAAGGGAAATAATCAGCTGTGATTGGCAAATATCTATGGTGTAAATTCAGCACGGATGTTTTAATCAAAGAATAAGTACTGGCGTCACATTCATAATGCATAACCCTACAAATTATAAAATATTTTTCCTTTTATATTCATTTTCCAGAGCTTTCCACTATGGAGTGGGTAATGGAAATAAAAAAATGAGACTAGAGGTGTGGATGACCCTGCTCATATGAGCTTAAAATCGACAGGAAATATCTCTTAACTTTTGGGGATAAAGGAAAATAGGGGTTCAAGCCTAACAACCTGCACTGCAAAATTGCATCATCGGGAATGGGGAAAGACATCCATGTCCCATTCAAAGGGACACTACCAGCAGTTTTCTTGATTTGACTTGGAGATAATAGACCTAAGTTCTGTGAGGCATTATTGTGACTACAATTATAAAGGCACTGAATATGAAGAGTAACTTCTAAATGGCAACCTGCTTTTTTAAAGTACTCAAGTTACAGCTTCGGTCTAAATAGGCAACATCAGAAACCAATCTCTTCAACTCCTTCCCCACTTCTATTAATACATACAATAATAAGTATTTAATTGACTGAACTCTGTTGACCAGACACAACAGGTTCTGTTACTAGTAGCTATTAGTTGGCACCATTCATCATACAGGCAGGTTGTAGTGGTAGAGGCCAAAACAGTAATTGAATTTAAGCAAGCATGGGATAGGCATAAGGCTATCCTAAACAAAAGATAAATCCAGGTAAAGTATCCATGTAATTGGGCAGACTAGATGGGCCGAAAGATTCTTATCTGCCGACATTTTCTATGTTTCTATGTTGTGGGCTTGAACTGTCCTAGCTGTAATGAGCCATTGGAAGATCCTTTGGCCATTGGCATCCATGTGGACACCATCATCTGAGAGGAAACCCTGTTTCTCTGTTTAGCCCTACGCTCTTGTCAACGGAGGTACCATTTCATGATGGCCTCCATAGGCTATTTTGTTTCTGGGATTGTTTCCAAAGTGACAGCATACAATTGAGGTTGGGACATCACTGTTTGTCTGATGCCTCTGATCCACATTTCTGTGATCTTGCAGACTCTAAAGTTATGTTCGATATAGGGGACATATACTGCAAATGGCCAATGAGGTCCATAACAAGAGGTACAGAAAAGTAATGCAATAAATTGGCCTTACTGCATGAAGAACTGGAGTGCCGTGTCTTTTATTGAAGTCCGATCAGCAAGTAGACAGAGCCTGAAGACAGGCTTGAGCCGAAAAGCTGACTACTTGCTGATGGGACGTCATTAAATTTGCTTTATTGTATGAAGAACTGGAGTGCCCTTGACTGGTTTTGGATATGCAAATGCTAGTCTGTGCCTCTCCTGGCATATGTTTGCAGTCTTTTTATGTAAGTTACACTCAACTTTAGGTTTGTTGCCGCTCGTATCTTTTGTATATTGAAAGACCAGAGAAGATCTGGTTCTGGAAGAGCTTGCAGCTCTCCCAGACTACAGTATTCGGAAAGCAAAAAATAAGGGAACTATAAACTTTAGTGGCATAAGATATTAAATATTGCTTACAAGGGGACTTAAAAGTAACCACTGTTAAGCGTAAACCATATTGGGCTCCTTTTGGCAGGGAATCGCTCCCATTTACATAGGTCTGCATTTTTTGCTAACCTATATTTAATGGAAAAATGCGAGTTATTCCGTTTCATAGTTTCCCGGTTCTTCACGTGCCTGTGGCATGCCGCAGATGGAAGGAACCATTGTGAGCAGAGAGCCCGGAGTCCAGCGAGTGATTTGATAACAAACATAGCACACAGAGTTTGGGGCTGTCCAGGATGGCTCTCTGCTCACAGTGGGAGGTCCCCCTGCGGCATGCCCCAGTCACATGCAGGAACAGAAAACTATGAAAAGTAATAATTCTTTTTTTTTTCTGATACATAGGTTGGCAGAAAGATGCTGACACATATGAAGGGAGTGATTACCAGTCAAATGAGCCAAACTTGTTTTGAGATGACAGACCCACTTTATTAACTTTAAAAAAAACTTATTCATACGAATGGCCACAATACGGGGTAATATCATTACAAGGTAGTTTTTGTGCTACAACTGGAAGATCGCAATCCAAACCAATCAGGTTGTCATGTATGAAGCTCATGGTCCTAAAAACAAAATAAAATAATTTTCCATACAAAATTTCCTCTTTATTTAGTCCTCCAAACGCCGCCAACATCTTGACACTGTTGATGTCGACTGTGATCCCTTTTCCTAAAACAAGCCAACCATTGGACCATGGGGTTTTTGGTAGTTTTATTCAAAGATATGCATCCCAGCCCAATTAAATATTCACTTAAAAACCTTCAGAATGATGAGCAGGAGGGATGAGAACATTTAAAACTTTACAAAGGTGAGAAGCGGAAAGGAAATAAGTTATTTTGTTTGTTCCTATAAAGAAATTTTATATTTACTATACATAGCACATGTAATATATACATAGTATATGTAATATATACATGCATAAGTTAACTTTTATATAAACATCTATATTTTTTTCTATCATAAGCAATTGTGCTTTTATTAAAAGGTATTCTGTAGATTGAATAGGAAAAAATGTATTTCTTAATGCAAGCTTGGTGTTTTATGAAATATTTATCGTGTAAAACAAACATGTAGACTTTGAATAAAATGCTGTTATACCATATGTGACTCCGGTGATTTGTTTCATTAACATAGGGATTTGCAAAAGAATGGAGGCATTGCTTCTATAGTTTAGAGCACGGTTTCCCCACCTCGGTCCTCTGTGTCCCCTTAACAGGCCAGCTTTTCCCCTGTTATCGTGTCCTATCATTACTTTATATAAAAAGTCTTTTAAAGTGGCATGGACTAGTTTGATTAGGTCACAAAAGGGCAATTGGTCCATACTTACTCCTCAGCCCAAAACGTGCCATCCCTCTCCTGCAACTTGCCCAAAACGTGCCATCCTTGGGGAAATGCAGAGTGAATCCTGCAATCACTGCGCAGCAAATCATATGACCTGTGCGGTGCTTCAGATATCTGGCAAACTTGACCAGGTAGGGGGACCGGAGTTGAGAAACACTGGTGTAGAGAACATGAGGTGATGCTTCCCTACCTTCGAAGAAGAAAAAAACCACACCCAACACAGCCATGTAAATAGAGATCAGTGTATTTAATATATGTATAAACATGTATGTTGAATATATACAGACATTGGGGTATGTTCTAGTGCAATTCGATGGAACCGTTACTTAATCAATGGTCATACGGGTATGGAAGAATGGGTGGCGGAAGCAGTAGACACAGAGAACGGAAACAAGACTCTCGATGCTCTCTCTCTCCTCTGACCAGGTTATACTACATGAGGTGGTGTTTTGGCCTGTGATACCTGGGCTGGCCGCAATTTTCCCTGAATTTAAAAGGTTATCCCTTAGTTTTAGCTTTTTATTGAAATAAGTTGTTGGTTGGTTATCTTTATGCAGTCATGGATATCTAAATCTTTTGGCTTTTGGTTGGAGCTGTGTAAACCAATTTGGGTAGATACAATTGAACGGATCCAATGACAACAGGCCTTTGATACAACACCTACTAAGATATTTAAAAAAAATAAAAATAGATGGTCTTTAAAATATAGTTCATACTTACTTCTTTTTTTTATTTTGAAAGAAATATGGAGGACTGAGTATGTGAACAGTGTGCGATCTTTGGTGTAAAAATGGCAGAATAATTTTTGTACAGTTTCACCCAAAATGTATCAATGTGATCCAGAAGTTCAAGCTTTACCAACGAAACATGGCTTTAAATAACTTTTAAATTACCGGTGCATAGTCACTAGGCTCCTCTAACAGAATCTGCAGGTCTCTGTGGGTTTAATACAAAACCCAACATGAACGTTCTGCTATAGACGTTTGCATATTACTCCCTATCCTGCAGGGTTGTACAGTCATTCTTAAAAATAAAAGGGTTATTCACTTCTGTGATTCATAAAGCGGAAATCAAAAAAAGGGGACAGAAGCTTCTCCTGCCATCCTTCGAATTTCTCTTTGAAACGCTGCAGTTTGTTGCATTTGCTTCTATGGCAAACAATGGATAGTGAATAACCCCCAAAGTGAAATAATGCAGAAAACGAGACAATAATATTCTATAATAATGCTCTGCTTTTAAAGACTAATAGGTTAAAAAGATCTCATGCGCCGCCTTGGCCGGTGGAAGGTATACACCGTTTGGTAATGGTAGCCACTAGAACATCAGTACCATTACACCTTCTACCAGATATTTAAAGTGTAAATGTCTCAAAAATGATAATCCATGTAATTGTATAAACTATTATTATATAAAATTATTCTATAACTACAAAAGGAACAAAATCTTCCACATAAATGTTGAATATTAACATGCTTATTATAGTTATATATATATATATATATAAGTGCTAATGTTTTGGTCATTAAAAGGATGTGCAACCGTCATGGAATGTATTCTATGCAATACCAAAATCTGCAACCCCGAGTAATCTCCCTGCACGGTGGAGGCTCTGAAATCTGGGCTTCTATGGGGATAATTTTCTAAATAATGGGGTGGTCGTAAGTGCTATATTGATATCTATTACATATTATAAATTCTTTGACCGTGTTATCGTGTCCTATCATTACTTTATATAAAGTCTTTTAAAGTGGCATGGACTAGTGTGATTAGGTCACAAAAGTCGCAAAATTGGTCCATACTTACTCCTCAGCCCAAAACATGCCTTCCCTCTCCTGCAACTTGCCCAAAACGTGCCATCCCTCTCCTGCAACTTGCCCAAAACGTGCCATCCCTCTCCTGCAACTTGCCCAAAACGTGCCATCCCTCTCCCATCTCTTGTATTGTTCAAATTATATTTTCTAATTAGGGCAATTTTTCCTTTTCATTAAAAGGAATCTAAAAGTTTGTCTAGGTCCATCTGAATTCATATACCATCGCCTCCTCGGTATTCTTTGTCGGATTTTAAATCTCTTCCGCAAAGTAACAGCTTTGGTTTCCTTTTTTTTTGTTTTTTGTTAAAACAGTCAGCATGCAGTTTCTCCACCCCTCCCCCTCACAATAGTGAAACCAACGTAATTTGTTTAATCCTATTTAGCAGCAGAAATTACGAGGTAATAGATCTGGAAAGACCTAACATAAAGAAACACCACATTGATTCGTTTGAAGACTAGGCCTCAGAGCTCGGCCTGCACGTTCTTGTACGAATACAGATTAGAGCTTTATACAGATAATTAGCGTAAATGATTTAAAACTGATTTGGCAGGCTATAAGGGACACTCCATGCACTGTGACCACGCACTATAGAAAGGTCAGCGTCCCGAGTTCCCTCTCTGCGGATCCAGCCATCCCAGAAACTCTATTACCAAAAGCTGACTGACCTTCAGGCATTGGAACCGGGAGCCCGTTTTGGTCTCAGCCATTGGATTGACTTTATGCTCGCTCGAGCATCTAACGCCTAGGCCACGTAACCTGCTACTGCTTGCAGGAAGCTGGCAGCACGTTACACCTGGAGGATTGGACAGGCAGCACTGCACTGGAAAAATTGTATGTTTTAAAATGATCTTAAGGGTTAAAAAGTAGTGTTTTTTTTTATCCTCTCCGGTCCCCCACCTGCTCCTGTTTTAACCCAAGAGTGTCCCTTTACGTTTAGTATAATACAGAAAGATGAATAGTGACCTCTAAATGTTTGGTTATGCTCAATCAGAAGTGTGAAAAATGGGGTTTAAAATTCTTTTCTGGGTCTCTCCGGGAAGATATTTTCGCTACAATAGCTACGTTACATATCGCGTTAAAAGCTCGATTTCAGAAGCAAAATGTTTACTAAACATTTTTAACCTAAGGCGATTGGTTCCCAAAGATGAGATATGCATTTATTAAAAGAATTATCATCCTCCTAGCCCATATTTTGTCAGTCGCCACTACTTTATTGGCTTCCAAGTGGAAATCGGATGTAGTGCCCACAGTGGGCATGATTAAGACCAGGCTGGGAGAATTGTGGTCCCTAGATGCTGTGGCCAGATCTTTAATGGGACTGTCTGGGGTAGGAAAAGATCACTGGACCATCTGGGATACTTATACGGTTACGATTTGATGTCCTATTTGCAAATGTCGTAGAGTCAAGTGAAATTTTTATCTCCTGTTTTGCTCTGTGTTAGGTGGTGCATATCATTGTTGTTTTCATACTTCCCTTTTTTCGTTTCGTACCCCCCCCCCTGTTTTTGTTGTTTCCTTGAAAATGTAATAAAAAGAAATAAAAAAAAGAATTGTTTTAATATAATCATCCTGGAGATATATATATTATTAACCTGACAACTAGGTCCGTGATGACAAAACTTGGAACCCCCAGATGTTTCCACCTACATGTCCCATGATACTCAGCCAGCCTCATGGAACATGTATTTCTTTCGATTTTTCTTTGGTGTGTCAAGGTTCACCATCCCTGCATTAGATCTTCAATAAAAACAGTCAGTCAGTAGTCCCTTTTATAGTCGTTAAAAAATGAGAGAACCCATATTCCACAGGCGAATACGCTGCCCTGATTACAAGGGACTCCGTAGATTTCATGAAACTATTCATGGTTAAGTGCAAAACAGAATAACGTAGTGAATAAAGGATGTGTTTCCATATTCTGTTTGTTGACCATCCTAGGCAGGAGCCCTGGAATTACTTCACAAGTGAACCAGTTCTCTTTATACACACAAATGCTGTAAACTAGATATAAACACCAGGGTCCTATGCCATGAGCTGGCAACAGGAGGTGCTATTGGGAAAAATGTGATGTGAACCAGTAACTAGCATCAGCTCGACTTGTTTCATGGAGTCTGAGAATTCATGGAGTCCAGAAAAAGCCGTCGGCGAGATCACAGGTACACAATCTGAGGGCAGGAAGGAGGACACTGGGAACCGTTATTTCCCATTGTCGTTCTGCTAGCAGCAAGAGAAGGCAGCAGGTGGAGGTGTCCTCTGCCCAGTGTGACCAGAGGAGAGTATAGATTTAGTGTACTCGTTTTTGAGCAAGTGGTTTCGCTAAAGAAGAATGGCTTAACATCAGCGTCTTTCAGTCTTCATTACCGCCTGCAAGCGAGAATAGTGACCACGGAATCGCTCTTTATTTTCTGGCTGCCTGCACGTTAAGAGTTACCCGAGTCACCTGAACCACAAGTGAAGTTTGCAGCTCGGCTGGAATAGGATAGAAGGTCCCATTTAACAAATGGGACAACTTATTGCCAAGAGCTCTGTTATAACAGGGCCCAATAGATAAATTATACGTACAAGACGGGCATGATTGCCATTAAATTAAAAATATATATAACAGTGTTAGGAATAAGAAAATATATTGAGTGAAGAAATTTTGTATTTGCTAAACCGTTTCCTAATGATTAGATCTGTTTCAGCAGCGATTGTATTTTCTGTCTTCTCCCCCCCCCCAATTGGTTACCAAAGGCAATATTGTCAGATATAGATATGTGTCTAAACCATTACGACTCAATGCAGTAACAGTGACCTCCTCCTTGCTAATCGCCTGTAGTGTTACGTAGCTCTTTTGTTTGACATTTCATTAAAGAGCAGACTGTATGTGTTGCCTTGTTGGATGAAGCTACATGTGGAACAGTAAAAGTTACGGAGGATGAGGTAGACCTTAGAGCAACTACACGGAATAAAAATATACCCCAGTTGCTTTGTGAGCTAGGAAGGAGTTTATTAAGTTTTATATTTAAAGCCTGGCACTTGCGGGTTATATATATATCTATATGTGGACTTTATAGCATTAAACTATGTTATGCAAACAAATATACAGTATATTCATTTTAGAGTCCTTTTAAAAATATATTTTTTTCCCCATTTATGAGCAGAACGTCCTTTAAAAAGTTTGAGTCAGGCAACCTTCCCTCCGTGCTCGTAGCATGCGCGTATAAACACATCACCCTTTAATGGGTGTTTGTTTGGTAAAAAAAGGGCAGAGATTTCTTACCTACATTAATAGTTAGTGAGCGGACAGAAGAGCTGATGAACCAGGACTACTGCATGGTGACTGTATATAGAGTGTGTTGGATCCTCACCGGAACGAAACACGAGTGGACTGTGTCAAACAAACCGTTTCTCAGGCTGGATGCAAATCCTTAGCAGCTCCCATAAATCTCAGGGGTGACTTTGGTTTACACAGGCTACATGGACTTCATTATGGGTATCCGTGCACTAAACCTTCTGTGACGTGAAGCGAAATAATGACGCATATGATATGGATTACATCAATAGCTGATTGAAGGTGACCAAGTGCGGCTCGTCTTGTTTCCTTATCAACCATGTTTCCTGTTCTGCCAACCCTTAAAAAGCATGGAGCAATACTGAGCCCACATTGACGGGCAATGGCACAGAGACACGTTCCAAATCACGAAGAAGCACTATCACAAGCCCACGTGCAAATCGTGCATGACCAGGGAGTTTGTGTAATGAGGGAAGATGGCAAATGATGCAGTGTACTCTCTTGCTTTGTTGCTGCTCTTGTTCAACCACTCAAGGGATGCAGGTCCACCTTCACTTTCTCCCCACTGCTCAGCATTCCTATGGTGGGGTAGAAACCCCCTTGAGGTAACACAGATTCCTTCTTCCCAATAATCTTCCCATTCCGTGTGAAAAAAACCTAATGAGGGTGGGAAAGAAGAGAACTAAACCCAAGGTTGACAGCAGCACAGACATAGATACCTACTGTATGCCATTATTCTAACATGCAAATCCCTTTTGCGATCATTTCCGATACATTCTGGAAGTCACATACATGGAGAACTCCGTCTTTCACATGGTATCCTATGCTAAAATGTGGCTTTTATGCCTGGTCAAGAAAGGACGCGGTAAACATGTCGCATCTTTGAAAACCCTCAAATATCAGCCGCGTTAAATGAAGTTTAGCTATATTAGGGTCAGGTTACTTCCAAAAGAAGAGACAGAATCTGTTACCGAAAAATGAAGCAAATATGGTGTAGAATGTCAGGGTTAACCCTAGCCTTAAAACAAGCACAAATGGTAACTGACCCTAATTTCTATTTGGGAATGACGCTCCATTTCGTATGAGACATTCAAATCAGGCGCAGCTGATATCTGTGCATCAAAAGTCAGCCGTATCCAAATTGGAGTGTCTGTCAAAGACGCGACTTTACCGCAACATGTTATCACGCACCTTAAAAGCCACATCTTTCTCATAGTAAACCCATTCGTATGCGCTAGAAAAAGGTCCCCCACTTTAGAGCCAAGGGACACCGCCACTTACATAAACTGGAACTAGATTACTTGTGCATTACAAATAAAACCACCTTCTAAAACACATGCTACTGGTTATTTTCCTTTGAAGTAATTGCATGGGAATAGGAGAAATAAAATTACGTTTTTATCTCCCGTTTACATTTTGTGTATTTTTCCCCATGATGCAACACTTACCAAAAGCTTTGCTTTGTGGCTCATCTTTGTTTAATCTGATTTATTTAAAAGTTACTGAGGTGGAGGAGGGAATGTTTAGATAAAGGCAGCAGGGGAAGGTGTATTGTTCTTTAGCCTCAAGGAGATGTGACAGAGAGCTTAAAAGAATTCTAATCTACCCCCCTGGTGGTGTCCCTTGTATACATTTTATGGGGAGTTTTACTTTGTGGCTGTGCTTTAATTTAAGGCAGCAGGGGGCTATTCTGCCTCTGCTACCTGAGATCAGAGCTGGCAGCTGAAGGAGAAAAGACAGGGATCTTAAAAGACTTCTAATCTACCCCCTCGTGCTGTCCTTTGAATACATCCCACACAAGCCAGTGAGATTTGAGACTGATCAACTCAGACAGGAGAAAAACAAAATTACATCTAAGATATCAGCAACATAAAATTAGAGATGTGGTCGCATTTTTTTTTTTTCTTTTGTTTGGTTTTTTTTAAATTTTCATTTCGGCTCGTTTCGTATCGACTTTCGTTTTGTGATATCGTAAATTTTCGGATCGTCTGTTCTCTCTTCGTTTCAAAGTGTCTATTTCGTTTTGACTTAAATGGTATTTCGGACGATACGGTAATTCTGCAGATTAGTTTTTTTATGAAAGATCCTTTTTTTTATTATGATTAAATAAAGTTGTGCAATGCAAATTCATATTAAAATGGTATGAAATAAAAAAAAAAAAAAATGATTTAAAAGCAAAAATACTGACCCAAACGGTCTGACATTTTGTTCTGGTTTTTATTTTTAATGATTTAAAACGGAAGAAAAACTGAACAAAATTATCTGAAACGAAAAAAAAAAAACCCAGAACAAATTAAACGATTTAAAACGAAAAAATAAATGAATGCAGCATATGAATCTGCACACTGCTGGGAAGAACTTCTCTGCACTATAATTAATGCAGCATATTTTTTTTTTCTTCAATTTAAAAAATTATTTGCGTTAACTTTTTATTAAAAGCTCTCTTACACCATTTTTTTGTTTCATCTGCAGCAAACATTTTATTTATTTTTTAGGATTTAAATTTTTCAAGTTAAATCTTTAGGTTTCCTAACTAATTTTAAATGTAATAAATAACGAGGTCGGTTTTTTTTTTCTTTGCTGAAATAGGCTGATGAAATGCTTCACCATCGGTGACTGTCCAAGGTTCAGCACCCTGGACAGTAGTCGACGGTGAAACATCAGTATTTTTTTCACATCGGGACCTTGGATAGTAAGTCTGCCGTTATCCACATAATCAGTCTATTTTTTTCACTCCAGGACCTTGGATAACGGCAGGCTTGTTAGTAAGTTGTTACTATCCAAGGTCCCGATGTGAAAAAAAAATAGACTGATGTGATTCACAATCGACTACTGTCCAGGGTGCTGAACCTTGGACCCTCACCGATTTGCTGAAATAGGCTGATGAAATGTTTCACTATTTCAGCAATCGGTGACAGTAACAAGGACGTGAACACTGCGCTCGTCTGATCCGAGCCTTAACCAGAGCTGTTGTAACTTACAGTCTATGGAGTTAACGGCTCTGGTAAGTTTACAACAGCTCTGGTTAAGTTGGCACCAACTTTGTAATATGGCCCGTAAAGGGCTGACTCAGCTGAGCTCCTTTTTATTAATCTCAAATTAACCGTATTTCCCACTTAAAGAACCCACAAATAACAGACTGATTTTTCATTTTAAAAAGCACACTGCTCACTGGAGGTTCATTCTCTAGAGGTCTTACTCTATTTTGGCCGTCATTTTAAATGGAAGACAATGTTAATGAGGATGTTAAATATAAAAAAGAAAACATCAGGTGACAGGGAAGTTTGAAAACCAGTTGACACATCCAGTTTTTGGAAAGAACATAATATTTAAACATGCTTCCCTATGCACTGTTTGTGGGTTTCTTTGAAATGTTGTAGATGCCCGTAAGGCAGGGCTGTCAAACTCTGCCCCCCCCAGATGTTTCTGAACTACAACTCATGATTCCCTGGCCATCTATTGCTTTCAAAGCATTATGGGAATTGTAGGCAAAAACATCTGGTGGCCCGTGAGTTGAGACCCCTGCCGTAAGGCATCGTGGTCCTGAAATGGCTTATGCCAATCACAACCTGGACGTGGACACAATATTTATGTTATCTCGCCTGATAGTGACTTTAGAGCACTCCAGCCGCATACCTGGGATTCTTCGTTTAGTTGACCCGCATTCCTCAAATCCCTCTTAAGTAACACAAGTTGACAGCAGTGCTCCAAGTTCTAAACAAGGATCTGCCCATGTTTGCTGCAGCCGTAAAGAGTTTAGCAAAAGTCACAATCACTCAGGTTGTTGAAAGGATGGTTTCCTCATTCCAGATGACATTTCAGCAGTTAATGAAAGACATTCTCAACGAGACAGTGAATGTTACCGATGTTCTCCCCTAAACTCCTGGAGAGTCTAGATAATTTTTTTTTTATCCCTTTATAAAATACGGCCATCGGCGCTTCGGTCAGAGGACCAAGAATATAGATATCAATGTCCCGCTTTCCCCATTTTCGTTGGACATAACAGTCGAGCAGATACTTTTATGCTGTAAAGATCCCATATTGCGTAACACAGTGCTGAACACAAAAGCAAAGTATCAGGGATATTTATTTATTTATAAAGTAATTTACCAGTAAGGATACATTGAGATTTCTCTCGTTTTTCAAGTATGTCCTGGGATATGAGGGTGTAATGTGACAAGCCACCTCTTTATAGAATAAGCTTTCACAATAAAGCCCTCCAGTCCGCATCCATTGTTTGGTTCTTGTTAATGCCACCCTTGCCCACGGTGCTCAATGAAGGATCTGATGAGTGTTCAGGATCTAGCCTCTTTAACCTCCCAGGCGGTCATTTTTTTTGACATTTTCATGTCAAAAAGTGCTCAATCCCCCCCCCAAGCAGCATCCCGAGTGTTGCTCGGGGGTTAAACTCCTATGCTGGAAGCGGTAACCCCAAGCAACACTCGGGATGCCGCTGGATACATTACCTCTCCCTGCGTTCCCTCGATGTCCCCGCAGTCTCCTCCGGCGATCGCGACCTCATACTTCCTGGAGGCCTTCTCGCGAGGATGGAACCATGAGGTCGCGATCGCCAGAGGAGACTGCGGTGATCAGCGAGGGAGCGGTAATGTATACAGCCCGAGTGTATCTCGGGTTACCGCTCTCAGCGGTGATATTTAACCCCGAGACACACTCGTGAAAACAGTCAGGCAGGTTAGTTCAGTCAACACTGCTCATTATTTCCTGGACTCTCATCCATTGAAGCCTGTTATCTGGGATTTTCTGCTTTTCCAGCAGGTGAGATCTGTCTGATATTCACTGCGGTGCAATCGAGCTAAAACCTTGTGATGGCTGAGCGGGCCCCACCGCAGAGCTTGCCACTAGTGCCGGTGTTCGTTCTCAGGACCCTCACAAAACTCTTATCTCACTATTAATTTACAGGGTAATCCAGACGTGGACCCCTTGCTCGAGGTGCCTAGAGGGTGCCAGCTATACCCTGATGAGGCCCATTAAGGCTGAAAAGATTGTCGGGCATTGCTCCACCTCTCATGCAGGGATGATGTCCTTGGTATTTCAGCACTGACCACCCTTTCTGGGTGATTGCAGGCTGATTTGCATTTGGAGCATTTGTCCCTGTAATGGCACAATTGAGGTAAAACCTTGTGAGACCTGAGCGGGCCCCACCGTAGAACAGACCACTAGTGCTGTTGCTCATCCTCAGGACCCTCACAAACCTTTTTTCTGACATTCACTATCCTCTACTAATTCTCATGAGGGGCTTATATAAAATAAATCTATTTTAAATTCTCACTAGACATTTAATAAATGTAAATATGTTAGAGAGGAGCTATGGTGCCACTGGTTATGGGACCCCAGAGAACTGCAATTTTTTAGAACCAGAAAACGAAGCTCGTTGGGTCATAAAATATATTGTTACGGTGCCTAGAGTATCTCTATGTAACCAGATTACATTAACATATGCACAAGCCTGCCAACCTTCTGTTTCTACTTACCACTACTTTCCGTCCCTCATGGTCCCTGTCCAAGTCGTCATCCTCCTCTTCTTCTTCCTCCTCTTCCTCACCATCCTCTTCCTGCTGCAGTTCTCGTCGTAGATACATTACGTTCCTAACCCCTCGCGGTTGCAGTCGTAGCTCCTTCAAGTCGCAGCTGTCATCGCTCTCACCTACAGAAAGTAAAGTGAGAGGGTCACCAATGCTGTAAGCCAGTTTCTAAGTAATATATGAGCAACCGTGGTGTAGAACCATTTCAGTTTCGCTCTATGGGTTTCCGTCCTTGACGCATTTATATTTGTACCTTCACTCTCAAGAATGTAGTCCCGAGGAAACATTATTCCGCAGCCCATGATGTCTCCCTTATAACATCTTGGTCCAAAGGGATCCCCGACGCCACTTCCATGGAAAATCTTTCCATCATCTATTGGGGGGGGGGGAAGAGAATAGGAATCAAAATCTGATCCAATAATAATAATAAATCAGATTTTATCTCTACCGCCTTTTTAAAACACTAATGGTTGCTTTAAGAATCGCGCACTGGCAAAAACACTGCAACACCACCCAAAAGAAAGAAAACAAAAATCACACAATTTCTTATAAAGCTAAACATGCATTTATCCCGGCCAGAGTATCTCTCCAGTAAGTGTCCTTGGGCAAGACACCTAACGATACATACTTGCCTACCACACAATGGGCCATATTACATACAGGGTTATTCAGAGAGCGTGAAAAGCAGGAGAATGACTGGAGAATGAAAAATTCTAGGTCAAAATAGCCGACCCAGAAAAATTCTCCCTTTCATCTCACTTTCCAAATCGGCTATTTTGACCTCGAATTTTTCATTCTCCAGTCATTCTCCTGCTTTTCACGCTCTCTGAATAACCCCGATAGTTGGTGTTAACTTAACCAGAGCTGTTGTAAACTTAACACCTCCATAGGCTATAATTGCTCTGGTAAGTTTACAACAACTGGTTAAATTAGCACCAACATTGTAATACTGCCCAATATCGGCTGTGTACAGTGGTAACGTCTCTACCCTTCAACCGTGGAGAAGCAAGTCACATCCCATTCGGCACATCCCTCCGATACAACTGTGGAGAAGTCTCGACTTTACAATAAGTGGGTTCAACCTAACCACCAGGTCGCTGCTCTACAATCATGGAAAGACGACTCGATCCCACTCAGAAGAGGCCACCAGCGAGAGTCCTTTGGCAAGACACCCAACGATATGGATGTGCCTACCTCACAAAATTCTTGTATATCTCAGATTGTAAATTCCCTTGGGAACAAGGTCCCCCCTGAATCAGGTCATCATCCATGTGTGGTATTCTAATGTATCAACTCCTTGTGGAAACTGATCTTGTAAAGTGCTGCAGAATTTGTGGCGTTACATAAATAAAGGATAATAATTGATAAGAATATATGTACCAGGTGGTGGTTTGACGCCAAGTTACAGAAGCTCAGCTGGCTGTTCAAGCCAATTACCGCTTGTTTGTTGTTTCATCGTATCAAAAGGAATCCAACTTCACTATCTTTCACCGTGTGGAACGTAGTATCAGCTCTCACTGCATGATATTATTTCCTCATACACACACTGCTCTTTATACGCACTCACAGCAACCGGAGCACACGTCACTACAAAGCACGAGTTTCACAAAGACATCCAACAAAATACCATAATCAAAGAAATCTCTGCAGCCTAGGAACATCTCACACCTGCATGATAGGCGACAGATCCACGACTCCAGCCCGGGTGTCGGTTTTTAGGATAATCCTAAAAAAGAAAAAAAAGGGAAAGCACAAAAACAATTATGCAGCATAATATTAGCGTAGCCGTGTAACTCCACTCTGCTGGCTGCAGACTATATTAACTCTACACGTGCAGAAAGCACAGACAAACGTAGATTTGAAGAAATTTATCATAGATCCCCCTCAATGTGCTGTGTAGATTCTGGAAGGTGGCTTTATCTAGCGTCCTCCCTTACGATACTCTGACCAGGAGTCAGCAACTGCGGCCCTCCAGATGTTTTGGAACTACATTTCCCATGATGGTGAGCCAATCTAACGAGGGGCTGAGCATCATGGGAGATTTAAATCCCAAACATCTGGAAGGCCACGGGTGCTGACTCCTGCATAATACCAAGCAAATCTATCCCTATAATCCGATTTCCTACGGTCACGTACCTAGTCCTCAAACACACAAGTTGTGAGCTTGTTACACCTTTAGATGTTAGAGAAGTCTAACTCAGGTTTATAGAAGATAAAAGCAGCTTTGTTTTCCTTTATTATACAGCATTGATGTTCTATACAAATAATCAGGATGCTCAGCCTGCCGAGTCAAACAGTATATAGCTAGGTGGAAAGAGATTGATAAAAGAAATTATCCTAATGCTTTTTCACCAATTTTTTACCGTTTTCAGTTGTATCCACTGTGACGTTTGGGGGCCCACAGAGCACGTGCACAATGTCTTTCATAAACAAAACAGCTTTATTCACCCTTTCAGGGCAGTCAAAAAGGCAACATAATAAGTACACGCTTGGGTTCAGCGAAATTAAAGCAAAGTCCTGATCTTCAGCACAAATAAACAGAAAAATAATGATGGCTCACCAACGCTTTAAAACCGTCCCAAACCTGGGGAATCCTTTCCCCAGTATGTAGAAGCCTCTCCAGCAAGGCACAGCACGTCTCCTGCTTTTGGAACACCAACACACACAGCTTCCACTGATTACTTTCCTTTTTCCTAAAAACTCCCACAATCCTATCTGGGAGTTGCTGGCTTTAAAGATCTTCCTGGATAGGAAGATTAACCCTGTGGTTGCATTTAAAGGTACCACAACCCAAATAGGGGTGAAACATAGTGTCCATCCAGGACCCAGCCCTGCCGACCTCTACATATCCCCCCCCCCCTCTGTCTCAAAGCGGAGGTGTTTGAGGCAACAGTAGACAGCCCACAATGCATCCGGGACAGGGCATCAGCATTTTGGTGCTGTTTCCCAGGCCTGTGTTCCACCACAAAGTTAAACTCCTGGAGAGACAGGAACCACCTGGTTACCCTGGCATTAGCGTGGCGGTGCTGCCTCATCCAGGTCAAAGGGGCATGGTCAGACACTAAACGGAACTTCCTGCCCAACAGGAAGTATCTCAAAGAATCCAAGGCCCACTTTATGGCCAAGCCCTCTCTTTCCACCACAGCATAGTTTTTCTCCGCTGCCGTCAGTTTCCTACTAAGAAAAACCACGGGGTGCTCTTCCCCATTGACTTCTTGGGATAGCACAGCCCCCAAACCCTCACTTGAGGCATCCGTCTGTACAATGAACTCCCTCATGAAATCAGGGACTACCAGCACTGGGTGCTGACACAACGCATTTTTAAGCTTCTCGAAGGCACCTTCAGCATTGGCATTCCATTGAATCATCACTGACTTCCTACCTTTCGTCAGGTCAGTCAGTGGTGCAGCAATAGAGGCAAAATTGGGGACAAACCGCCGGTAATACCCCACTATACCCAGAAAAGCACGAACCTGCTTTTTCGTGAGGGGGCGTGGCCAGTTCTGGATAGCCTCTACTTTGTTAAATTGTGGCTTTACCAGACCCCTGCCTACGACATATCCCAGGTACTTAGCTTCCTCCATCCCTACCGCACTTTTCTCAGGGTTAACAGTAAAGCCCGCTTTCCTCAAACCGTCCAAAACCGTCTGAATCCGGGGAAGATGGGACTCCCAATCTGGACTGAAGATGACAATGTCATCCAGGTAGACCGAGGTATATCTCAGGTAGGGGCGGAGCACCCTATCCATCGCTCGTTGGAAGGTGGCCGGGGCTGAGTGTAACCCAAAAGGCATCCGCTTATAATGAAAATGACCCTCTGGAGTGGAAAAAGCAGTCTTTTCCCTGGCTTCCTTAGTCAGGGGTATCTGCCAGTATATATAAGTAAGGTCCAGGGTGGTGATATAACGGGCCGGACCCAATTTCTCTATTAATTCATCCACCCTTGGCATGGGATACGCGTCAAATTTTGACACCTCGTTAAGTTTCTTGAAGTCATTGCAGAATCGCAGAGTGCCGTTGGGCTTCGGTACCAACACGATGGGGCTCGACCATTCACTCTGACTCCTCAATGACATCAAGCTGAAGCATTTTTTTAACCTCTTCAGAAACAGCCTTTCTATGGGCTTCTGGGATGCGGTACGGCTTTACCCGAACCTTTACATGGGGTTCCGTCACAATATCATGTTTAATCCCAGACGCGTGTCCCGGTAGTCCTGAAAACATGCCTTTGTTTCTTTGCAGAAACTCCTTAACTTCTTGGGTTTGGGGTTTGGACAGGGTGGCAGCAATGTGTACTGCGTCAACACCATCAGACTCTATACCCACTCCAACCATGGCGGACACCTCCTCTCGGTCTCTTCAGGGTTTTAACAAATTTATGTGGTAGATCTGGTATGGTTTTCTTTTCCCAGGCTGATGCACTCGGTAGTTTACTTCCCCTACTTTTTCAACCACCTCATATGGTCCCTGCCACTTTGCTAGGAACCGACTTTCCACTGTGGGTATAAGTACTGCTACCTGGTCCCCAACCTGAAATTGCCGCAGCTTGGCTGACCGGTTGTACACCCTTTTCTGGGCCTCCTGAGTTTTCTGCAAATGTTCCTGTACCAAAGGCATCACTTTAGAAATTCTCTCTCTCATCTGAGAGATATGTTCAATGAGCGATTTGTGTGGAGAGGACTCACTTTCCCATGTCTCCTTCACCAAATCTAGCAATCCCCGGGGTCTGCGACCATACACCAGCTCAAAAGGTGAGAACCCTGTGGAGGCCTGAGGAACCCCACTGACAACAGTTACCTGTTCGCGAGCATTTATCAACATCGGGTCACCCATTTGAGCCCTGCCAAATGCACCTCTGGACACATCTAAGTCAGGGTGTACTGGATAAGAAGAACCCTCCCCCTCATCCACCCCAAGTGTAATATCTACAGGGGATAATTTCTCTTCATTCTCTCCTACCATAACCGGCACGGGAGAGGATTCCCCCTCCTTGGGTGTCAACTCAGGCTGAGGAGCTAGGACACTCACATCAGTTACAACATTCTCATTTTGAACACATTTGAGCAACTCCTCATCAACAGTGTCCACAGTCATGTTTGGTGGGGGTGACCCTGAATTGTTCCCCAGTTCGATGGGCAGTTCAGTTTGTGCCAAGCACCACAGTTCAGCAAACAAGGGGCAGTCCGTCCCACAATCACATCATGTATCAGAGTACTCACCACCCCGACCTCTTGGGTGACCGAAGTATTCCTGGTCGAAATGGTGACCGGGATCAGCGGATACTCCCGAGTATCCCCATGGATACAGACAACCCGGAGGGTTGTTTGTACTGGACCGAGCCTTCCGACTACCCGGGCATGCACCAGGGTGACCATACTACCAGAGTCCAGGAGAGCTTTGGCTGGGCGGTGATTCACCCACACAGTACATTCAAACTGACCCCCCTCTAGGTCAAGGTGGTAGTGCACGTTGTGAGGGTGTAGAAGGACACTCTCCGAGCGGAACCACACTCCATGGGCTCCTCCTGTAGCGGACACTGCGCCCGGGTATGGCCCCAGGCACGACACCTCCAACACTGTATATCGCCAGCAGTTCGGGTAGCGACAGGCCTCTGCAGAACCGAGGAAGATGATTTTGGGGTGCTGGTTCCCGGGTCCAGTGACGCTTCCCTCCGAGGAACTGAAGCAGGCCTCACAGGCGGTCCTCGACGACTGGTTGGTCTGAGCAGGTCCTCCACCACGGTGTATCTCTCCACCATCTCGACTACCAGTGCTGCAGTCTTGGGGTCCCCATGGCTGACCCAGCGCTGTAGATCCTTTGGTAGAGACCTCAGGTAGTGGTCCATCACAACCCTTTCGACCATTTGCTCTCTAGTCAGGGTCTCTGGCTGCAACCACTTTTTAACCAGCTGTCCTAAGTCGTGCATCTGGGACCGAGGTGGCTGGTCAGGGCAGTACTTCCAGCAGTGAACACGTTGAGCCCGGACAGCAACAGTTACCCCAAGGCGGGCCAGAACCTCAGCTTTCAGCCTGTCATAATTCTTTGCATCTTCTAGGGGCAGGTCAAAATATGCCTTTTGAGGGTCTCCTGTCAGAAACGGGGCAATGAGACCGGCCCATTGGTCTTGGGGCCACCCCTCTCTCTCAGCAGTCCTTTCAAACGTGGTGAGAAATGCTTCCACATCATCACTGGGAGACAGCTTTTGGAGGAAATGACTGGCCCTTATGGAGACATGGTTACCAGGAGTGACCACTGCTTGATCATGTCCAGGTGCAAGTTGCTGCATGGCCTCCCGCAGGGCATTGATCTGCGTCTGTGTGGCTACCTGCTGTGCTGCAAGTTGTGCAGCCAGCAAATGGGTGCTTTCTTGTTGGGCAGCAACAGCCTGTGCCAGGGCTTGTTGCTGCTGAGCCATCGCCTCTTCATGGCGAGTCTGGGCCTGCACATTGACAAAGACCATCTGCTTAACCAGCTCCTCCATAGCTGTGGACTTCAGTGCAGCCTTAGCCCAGGACATGCAATCAGAACACTGTCCTTTTTAAAATGTCAGGTTTTTTTTTTCTCCTTTTCACAAAAATTCCTCTTGCTTGGCGTGTGAGGGGTAGCAGATTGCCCGCATTCTCCACCAGTTGTGACGTTTGGGGGCCCACAGAGCGCGTGCACAATGTCTTTCATAAACAAAACAGCTTTATTCACCCTTTCAGGGCAGTCAAAAAGGCACCATAATAAGTACACGCTTGGGTTCAGCGAAATTAAAGCAAAGTCCTGATCTTCAGCACAAATAAACAGAAAAATAATGATGGCTCACCAACGCTTTAAAACCGTCCCAAACCTGGGGAATCCTTTCCCAAGTATGTAGAAGCCTCTCCAGCAAGGCACAGCACGTCTCCTGCTTTTGGAACACCAACACACACAGCTTCCACTGATTACTTTCCTTTTTCCTAAAAACTCCCACAATCCTATCTGGGAGTTGCTGGCTTTAAAGATCTTCCTGGATAGGAAGAGTAACCCTGTGGTTGCATTTAAAGGGACCACAACCCAAATAGGGGTGAAACATAGTGTCCATCCAGGACCCAGCCCTGCCGACCTCTACACTACTCATACAGGTCTATTCACTAAAAAGGTGAAACTCTGGAGAACTTTTGGAGAAGTAAAAATTCTAGGATAAAAATGGAAGAATTTTTCTGGTTCGACTATTTTGACCTAGAATTTTCACTTCTCCAAACATTCTCCAGAGTTTCACCTTTTAATGAATACACCCTATAGGTCATTACAGACCTAGTGTCCTATTCCATTGTTGCCAATAAAGAGGGGGGGGTAGATTTACCTTACTGGCTCGCTGTTACCATACCTATTCCAATCCAGCCACTGTATTAGCCGCAGTTACCGGCAGCGGTGCCGTCAGGCTGGGGTCAGACGAACGCAGTGTGAACGCGCGTGCAGCCGTAGTAGCAGCAAATGGCGTCCGATGACGGGCAATACACGAAGTACGGCCGCACGAAAGTTCGGCCGGCCAACGCAAGCGGCAAACAAAACGCATTTTTTCGAGGACGTGAAACCGCTAGTACTGACGTACAGAGTGCGCTGCGTCCGCTAGCGGCGTGTGTGCGTGATTAGGAGACGTCAGACACTGCTCATGTCCGGCCAACATAATGTCCAGACGCAAAAAGGGTTTTATTGATGATCCGTACAAAATCACGGACAAAAATACGCATCGTATGACCGCTATCGCGTATTCCGTGAAAAAATATGTCCATTCGTTCGAACGCACTTTCTCACCGCCGACGTGAAAAATGCGTTCGTCTGACCCTAGCCTTACTGGTATCAGCTCTTGCAATCCATAGGGCTCTGTGCAGCCAACCTCAATCTTAGTGTAGGCTCATGCAGAGTGCACAGTAAGTGGGATTGCGTAAAAGCCGGAGAAAATGCAGAAAGACACTGGGAACTCCACGTACCCAGTCTTCAGCTGCGCACCGGGAGGAGAAGTAGCGGATCGCACCACCCTTTTTGCCATGTAATCAGAGGCAAGTATGGGATTTTTGAGGGAGTTTAATGTGTTAAGTGATTTTGCATGAGAAAAAACCCACTTAACACCAGGTTCTCAGATGCGGGGTTTCAAAAGGTTGGAATTGGAACCACTTCCGTTATGTATAGGAGCTCCAGCAGGTAACGGCAAGAGTGGGATAGGGCCCCAATACTTTCAGTCCTTTGATACTCTAGCCACCATCATTTATGGCTCTGCCAGGTTTATTAGAGGTTCTAGGCCTAAATTACAAAACCAGAAACTGTCAGTTTTGACAGATTGCTTGAAATGATACACAGGGCTAGCAAAGCAAAAGAGCAGCTACAGTTCATAGATCACCTTGAAAGTATGCGTGTTTTAATAACTAGAAACCTGATGTCGCATGGGTAAACACACAAGAATTGCACAGATTTGTCCAAGCCATGTTCAGATATAGAAAAATAACATGTATAACATAGATAATGCATGAAACACAGCAGTAAGGTCTGACCAAACCAGAACCTTTCATTAGTTAATGCATCCAGATGTGAACTTGAATCTTCGCCCAGCACAGGTTGAAAACGATCACACAACAGCGGGAACATTTTTTCAGATTACCTTTCGTGCTAGGCCCAATGCAATGTAGCATTTTTCTCCAGGGTCCACGATTTCCACTTCAAAATAATGACTTCGGGTTGAGAGTGAGCGACGTGCTTGAGCTAGGCCAACATCTATAATACTTTTACCTTTTCCTACGTACTCCAGGACCTAAAGAGAAAGTCAGACAGGTAAATGTCAAAGCTCCAATACCAGAAGCGGAAATACACACACTGCAAAGAATACACAATCTGTAAAGTCTCAGATCACACGCTCATGTTTCTTTTTTTAATGTCTCCCTCCGCTATCATTCCGTTGACCTGCAGGATCTCGCGAGCAGGTCCCAAAATTTACTACTACTCGAACCTAATACAGTCTCTCTGTCACAATAGAATCATAAATAGCGAGTTGCTAATGGCTCGCACAGGATTAATTCATTAGCTAGCTGCTATTAAGAGCTCCATCGGAACAGACTTCCAAATCTGCTGAATTTTATGGCGTTGCTTAATACTTAGTACTGGGGTTCTCAGACATTGGACATCACGAAGATAAAAGGAAATTATCAGGACTGGATTAGAATTTATTTATTTTTTTTAAATAAATAAAAAAAAAAAAAAAGGAAAGATACTCAGGTTTCCATTGGGCATTAAAAAAAATAAAAATAAAAAAAAAGGAAGTACTTTTATAGGTTCGGCACCGCTTACCCAGAATTCTGAAGTAGAATTTTTGCAGTCTTTTAGATTTCATTTTTATTTACCTCCCTGATGCTCTGTACATCCATTGCTCTAACACTCCTCCGAGGGCTCCATGAGAGACACGCTGGGAGATTCTGTACAGTTTGTCCCTTGCAAAGGGCTTTGCAGCAAATCCCAGCATGTATACATGGTGGTGCTGCAGCAGCTAGTGAGTGCCCAGCTGTATACTCCCTCCCCGCCAACTTCAGATTCTCAGATTCCAAAATCCGGAATTCTCAGGAGCCTGAGCATTCTGGGTACTGGCTGCTCAACCTGTATATGACAGACGCGGCTCCTATGCTCCCCCCATCTCCTTGTGGAAGTAGCAATGGGTCAACAACCTTGGCCCTCCAGACGTTTCAGAACTACATTTCCAATCATCCAATGAGTACCTAAGCTTCATGGGAGATGTGGCTTCAAAACATCTGGAAGGCCAAGGTCGTCGACCCCTGATTCATGTGTAGCCTTTCTTCCTGCTCCTGTGGCCCTGTTCTGTTACAGACAAGATGTCCAGTCACATATCAGCTGCCAGGGACTCTTGCCAGCAGCAGAGATGAGGCACGCTGTGCGCGGTCAAAAGCCTTCCTTCAGTACAGGCAACAGGAACTTTATTCTGCCTGACGTTGGGACCCTCAGCACCTGGAACCTGTTTAACTCACAATGCTGAAAAATTATAATCTGTGCATTTATCTAAAAGTGGTCACTCATCTCTAGATACCAAAAGATTATCGGTTTCAACATTAAAACAGAATGTGTGCTGCAACTCAGACTGCAAAATACTCCGACACAAAGGGTTACAAGACCTGCCTAGTCACCTGGTTTGACCGACTATATTCCTCAGTCCTCCCGATCACTCGACAGTCTAAGGCTGTCACTGATCTTCAGGAGGATCAAAAGGAAAATGCACCGCAAGTGCCGGTTTAACAGCACTCCATTAAATGTCAGAACTTTGTAAGCACGTACACAAAAGCCAATGCAGCTTTCGCGTATGAGCTGCCCAGATTGGCTGACTGGCCAAGCAGCCCGTCATCATGGCATGGATGCTGGTATGACACGTCCCTTTATGATGGTGCGGATGCCAGTTTTGCAAATTAAATAATGACAACTCTACCCTCAAATTCCACACCTACACCCTCCTGATTTCAGCCCTGCCAAAATTGGAAGGTGTGCTTCCTTATCATAACGGGTTAATGGCATATTACATTTTTCACGTCTCCTGATCATATAAGCTCTTACCGTGCCGCACACTCTGACGTCATGCAGCCTCCCCCACTCATCCTCATAGCTGTCGACCATCATAACACTGTCGTCATCTTCATTACCAAGCTCAGCATTTAGATGAAGACGCACTTCTTCCCCAAGTGAGTGCATGCCGACAGCCGGGAAGAGACCATCGGGGGACAAGGGCATCACAGTGCTGCCAACCTGCAGTGCAAGACAGAGGCATAACGTCCAGTGTCCGAGTACCCCATTAAAATAAATCACTATCAATGACAATAATGGGATTGATTTCAGAAAAAAGGTGGGAAGGGACTTTTAACCAAATGGCTCCATACCCGCTTTCCATTTTTGGTGAAGAAAATCTGAGCAGTCTGTACATGAAATGAGCTGGGTTCAATGCCACATCCAATGCGGTCTCCTGAACTGCACTTTGTTCCGAACTGCCGTCCCTTTGCTCGCCCGTTGTACAACCTAAGAGAGGCAACACATCAGGTTTTTTTTGTTGTTTTTTTTTTTTTTTTTAAATGAGGCATACACAGAGATTTGCTTTGAACAAATTGTTTTAGTTAACAAAAGGAAAATAAAAACATAGAATGCCGAAAGGTAATCTGGAATCCTTTCTCTTCATGACAAAAGGCAGAGCAAGCGTGATTACCACGTCAGTCCTGACACGTTACACCGGAATTCTATTGTCTCAGTAGTTAAAAAATTAAATACACACACAAGTATTGCCCATTACATCTGGCTGTAATATACTCCATGAAAGACGGCACTCCCTTACTTATCAGGTAATTAAATACTTTTATTCACGTCAACGTTTCAGTTTGCAAAGTTTCATCAGGACCTTTCTTTCATTTGCAGAGAAGACCCAAGCTGTCATCTTTTGTGTAGAATACATATTCTATCATACTGTATCTATAACATAGGAATGCAAATGACGGCCTAAAAATGGATTTAAAAACAAAAACACAACAGAAGATTTTAGAAACATATGTAACTTTCAACACGCTTTGTGAAGGCATACATTATCTCTTTCCTACACAGGTGAATCATGGGAGTTAAAGGGCTACTACCACTAAAAAATTAAATGTTCCTGTTGTGTTTATTTTATGTGGCAGATATCTTACATGTGCTTTGTTTTTCTCTTGTATGTTCAGTTAAGAAAATATTTTACTATATATGTCACTAGGTGCATTCATTGTGTGATATTTTGTTTTGTAACCCCCCCCCCCCCAGTATCTTTACAACACTTGGTCCTTACTTTGTGTTTTTAGCCATAGAATGTAGTCTATCAGTCACTCACGGCATTGTATTGCGTGGGATGTATTCAAATGGCATCATCAGGGGGTAGGATAGAATACTTTTAAGCTCCCTGTCAGATCGCATTCAGCTGCCAGCTCTTATCTCAGGTAGCCTACACCACACAGCACAACTTCTGGTGCCTTATCTAAACATTCCATCCTCCACTGGTAGATATTTTAGATTAAATGAACAAGAGCCACAAAGCAAAGTTTTTGGTAAATGTTGCATCATGGGGGAAAAAAAAAAAAAAAAAATCAATCAAGAAGCTGGAACCCGGAGATGAAAATACCTAATTTTATTTTTCCTTTTTACATGTAATTACTTCAGACAAATAAAATAAAAAACAGCAGCGTGTGTTTTATTTGTAATGCACAAGTGATCTAGTTACAGCTTAAGTTAGTGGCAGTGTCCCTTTAAAGGCAAACTGTACACACCATGCATGCATCCTGCAACTGGCCTCCAAACGGCAGGAAGCACGTAGGAAGATTAAGCCTGAGATACACAGAGTGCGAAGCGATGCCTGTAGGCTACAAAAAACACCAAAATTCTAGTATTATGCAGAAAATATTGCGCTTGGGAGTGCTACCGTGTGTACTCACTTGCCGTCATCCGCATGGTATGCCACAGAATCTGGCAACCATCCAGGTTGATGATCCAGACTGTAATACTGGGGCACAAGGCCCACAGCGATTGTGCCACGAACACCACGGTCCACAATAGATACCTGCAATGACAGTAAAAAATAATTTTTATTTTAAAACAAAAAGGAAGAATAATATTTATTCCGTCACATAGGAGAATTACATTAAATATTCATTCGATTTGTTCTGGGGTTTACTGGTCTATCCTCCACTATTCTGTGCTCTGCGCTAAAACGGGGATGCCAACAGGGAAAACCTGCGCCTGCAGGTTTCCCCTTAGCGTCCTGTTTTAGCTCCATATTACAGGGCGGGCGCGAATTCAGCAGCCTGCTCCGTAACGCAGCGCTACCCTCCTGGATAATCGCAGCAGTGCTAACGTGCATCACCTCCTGGAGTCCATAGGGCCGCGAGATGGAGACTCACTCCGGCCCTGCACAGAGAGACACTGGGGACTATTTCACCCCAATCTCAGTCTGCATCCAGAAGCGGTGGATCGGACCGGTGTTCACTCCGCGGGATGAGAGCTGGTGGTAACGGATTCTGCTGAAGCGGTATCAGAACCAGTCTCGTGCTGTGGCTAACTTTTTAGTTCCACAGCGGTGCGGTAATTAGCATTAGGACATTGCATTCCCCGCGTTAGGTACAGGATGCGCAAAGTAAAGAAAGCTTGCGCAAACGAGCGCAATCACTGATGGGCTGTCAATTTTTTTTAACCCGTTGACGATCGAAATGTAATATAGGGGGCATGCGTTACACAGGGGTGTGGAATTTTTTTTAAAAATCTACTTGTCCAACGAACTAAGTAGTAGTCCTATCTACTTGTCCTGATAAGAAAAATAATTTCAACAAAATAGTGTTTAAATAGATCTTTATTCATAACAGCCTAGAGAGGCAGCGTTAGATACAAGTGATGAATAAAGACCTTTATTTAAACACTATTTTGTTGTGTGTATGTATGTACACACACACCTGCAGTGTGTATGTATATATACATACTGAGTTCTGAAATGTGTGTGTGTACACATACACACCAAAACTCAGTATGTATACACACACAAATACTGCAGCCCTCAGTGTGTATGTATGCATTTATATACAGTTGTGTTCAAAATTATTCAACCCCCACTGAAATTGAGTGTTTTGGCCAGTTTGACATTGATTTTGATCATTCAGTCATCTTGCTTACAATTAAATCAAAGAGGCACGTGTAGGTCAGACAAATATAACATAACATTTATAATGAAATAACCACAAATGTCTTTTCTGTGCTCACATCATTATCAGTTTTATTCAACCCCCAAGTGACATTCAATCTTAGTACTTAGTACAACATCCTTTTACATTTATAACAGCTTTTAAATGTGAAGCATAGCTTGACACAAGTGTCTTGCAGCGATCTACGGGTATCTTTGCCCATTCGTCATGGACAAAAGCCTCCAGTTCAGTCACATTCTTAGGCTTGCGCACTGCAACTGCTTTCTTTAAGTCCCACCAGAGGTTCTCAATCGGATTTAAGTCAGGTGACTGCGATGGCCACTCCAAAATGTTCCAGCCTTTAATCTGCAACCATGCTCTAGTGGACTTGGAGGTATGCTTGGGATCATTGTCCTGTTGAAAGGTCCAACGTCTCCCAAGCCTCAGGTTTGTGACGGACTGCATCACATTGTCATCCAATATCTCCTGGTACTGAAGAGAATTCATGGTACCTTGCACACGCTGAAGCTTCCCTGTACCTGCAGAAGCAAAACAGCCCCAAAGCATGATTGACCCCCCCGCCATGCTTCACAGTAGGCAAGGTGTTCTTTTCTTCATAGGCCTTGTTCTTCCTCCTCCAAACATAGCGTTGATCCATGGGCCCAAACAGTTCTAATTTTGTTTCATCAGTCCACAGAACACTATCCCAAAACTTCTGTGGTTTGTCCACATGACTTTTGGCATACTGCAGTCGACTCTTCTTATTCTTTGGAGACAGCAAGGGGGTGCACCTGGGAGTTCTGGCATGGAGCCCTTCATTACGCAGTGTGCGCCGTATTGTCTGAGCTGAAACTTCAGTACCCACATCTGACAAATCTTTTCTCAGTTCCTCAGCAGTCACACGGGGACTTTTCTCCACTCTACGCTTCAGGTAGCGCACAGCAGTCGAAGTCAGCATCTTCTTTGGCCACGACCAGGTAGCGTTTCAACAGTGCCCTTTGCCTTGAATTTGCGAATGATGCTTCCTATGGTCTCTCTTGGTATGTTTAACATCTTTGCAATCTTCTTATAGCCATTGCCCTTCCTGTGAAGAGTAATCACCTCTTCTCTTGTCTTCCTGGACCATTCTCTTGACTTCACCATGTTTGTAACCACACCAGTAAATGTCTAGAAGGAGCTGAGTATCACAGTCATTTTAAAGCTGCCTAATTGGTGCTTATTATGCTTTATTGCTGCTCCGTGACATCCACAGGTGTTTTCAATACCTGATTGAAAACACTTGAATGAACCTCTGTTCTTCAGAGTGGTATTCTTTAAGGGGTTGAATAATTGTGTCAATGAAGAATTCACAAAAGAAACATTTACTACTGTATTACAAAACCAATTGATGTCATTTTAGTTGCATATGGTTCTTTAAAAAGTCCTTGTAGGATTTCATTCTGAATACAATTACAAATGTACACTAAATTCCCTAAAACCCTTTACAGCATTGGGGGTTGAATAATTTTGAACACAACTGTACATATACACACCTACACATTGCAGCCCTGTGTGTATTTACATACATACAATGTGTATGTACACACACACGGTACATACACGTGTATGTATGTAAATACACACACACGGCTGCAATGTATATATATATTATATTATATATACACACACACTGAGGGCTGCAATGTGTGTGTATGCATGTATATACACACACATTGCAGCCCTCAGTGTGTATGTATACATACACACAAACATTTACATACATACACATTGCAGCCCTGTGTGTATACATACATACAATGTGTATGTATGTAAATACACACACACATAGGGCTGCAATGTGTATCCTGTAAATACACACACATAGGGGTACATATATATCATATACATACACTGAGGGTGTGTGTGTGTGTGTGTGTGTGCGCGCACACACACGTATGTTTCAGACCTCAGACCAGACATTGGTCGCTGTCCGAACTCTCTATCAGCATTCGGACAGGCCCCTGCAGTTTACCGCGTTTCGTACCTTCCAACGAGCGCCGCCTGCAAAGTCTTCCAGCGGCCGCTCGTTGCTAAGCCACAAGCAGCGATCTCGTGAGACTGCTCCCAGCGCGATCACTGAGATCTCGCGAGATCGCGCCTGGGGCTTCCAAACAAGCAGCCGCTGGAAGACTTTGCCAGCGGCGCTCGTTGTAAGGTACGAAACGCGGTAAGCTGCTGGGGCCTGTCCGAATGCCGTTCGAGCATTCGGACAGCCGCCCCAGCCCGTTGGATGCCGGCAAGCCAGCTCAATGCTGGCTTCCGGTATCGGGGGCATCCCTGGAATTAGCCCGTCGGACTGCATCTAAGAAAAAAAAAAAAAAAAAACACTCGCCCGGATCTTCATGTCCCAGGCGTCGCAATTCCCACACCCCTGGTTACAGTCACTTAACCTAGCACCGATGCTCATATATCTGAGCGCTATCGCTAGCGTTAGGGCCCGTTACATTTATTTTTTACAAAAGAGTAAATAAACACAAACTGTTCATTTTCATACTCCATTATTATACACAAAATAAAAAAATAAAAAAAAATAAAAAGCATCGATGGGAACCAAAGAGGTTGAAAGCAGGAGCATTTCTTGGTGTGCGCATACCCTCCTGTGCATGCTTAGGTGCTCCGCGAGTTATGGTAGGTGAGCAAACGGCAGCTATTGAAAAGGCTGGAAAGGTTCAAGGCAAACCTGTCACCTGCAAATTAATTCAATTTATTAATATACATAATTATTATACAAATGTGTCGTGAATATAGTATTATTTTATTTACTTTTGCCTAGTTTTGTTTTATATATAGATAAGCAAGCCGTTCCAGTTTTGGATGTTATGTGTAACGCCTTCAAATAGCTGGACCCTACACTTCTCCCATGAGCTATATAGGAGTTTTCAGATTCAAATGGGTAACATTTCCCAGATCAATTATAAAGAGGGATTCATATAGATTAAGACTGCAGGGTCTTGCTGTAGATCTTAAAACGAATAGATGGAAACTAAGTTTCAGGAACCGTTCCTCCTCTTATGTTGAGCACATCCAATCACAACAAATGCAAAAATGCTCAGCATTTTCTGGCATGCACAAGTCAACATGGCACTGCATGTGGTTCTAAACGTATCTCTATATTGCATCACCAATGTTTTGGATCGAATTCTTAATATTGTACGTTTAGGATTCAAATCGTGCGGGGCTTGTTGCGTTAGCCCCACAAAAAGAAGTCAAGGCAGGTAAGACTGAGAGACCAGGGTGACCACAGAGTAATGGAAATTACATGGTCCCCCAGAAAAAAAATGTTTGATGTAACCTTGCGCTCTTCCAAAGAGTAAGCCGTTATTGCAAACAAACGACTTCACAACTTGCCCCTAAAGTTTCAGCATCTCGGACATGTCAGCCGATGTGCTGTGACTTCAGTGTCAAACACAGAGCCTCAGCTGATTACACCTGTGGCAGTGCTAATGGGAAAGCAGGAGGCACCCTCAGCCTGCCAAATGGGCCGTACCAACATGAAAAATGCATTATACAGATGTAAAATGAAATATTCTAATAATTCATGAAGCGCCAGCATATTCCGCAGCGCTGTAAAATGGGCACAATATAGGCAGGGTTACAATACACTGAACAACATTTTGACAAACCAGCACAGAAGGAAACTAAGGTCCTATTCCTGGGGGAATTTACAATCTAGAAGGGTTGGGGGTGGAAAGAGGAGGAGAGGACTGCAAGGTGAGAGTGATGGACAGGTTGGGGCAGTGAAGTGTATTAGTGAGTCGGGTGGTAGGCTTCCCTAAATAGGAATGGCTTTATGGGAAAGTCTGACAGTACGAGGTAGAGCGTTCCAGAGGATGGGGGCTGGGCGTGAGAAATCCTGCAGTCCATCATGGGAAAAGGTGAGGCGGGGAGAAGCTAGGCGCAAGTCAGTGTTTGACCTTAGGGAGCGGACTGGGGTGTATTTGGTGATTAGTGAGGACAGGTAGTGGGGAGCTGAGTTAGTGAGAGCTGTATAGGTCAGAATAAGGATTTAGAATTTGATTCTGCAGTGGATGGGGAGCCAGTGTAGGGACTCGCAGAGAGGAGCAGCAGAGACAGAGCGGCGGATGAGGTCGATTAGCCTGGCGGAGGCGTTCAGGATGGATTGTAGGGGGGAGAGAGGGAGGCCAACTAGAAGATTATTACAATAGTCAAGTCGGGAGATTACAAGGGAGTGGGTGAGTTGCTTTGTGGTGTCAGAGGTAAGAAATGGCCGAATTCTAGAAATATTACGTAGTTTGTAGCCGCAGGAGGAGGATACTGAATGTGGGGGATGAAGGAAAGAGCAGAGTCAAGTGTGACAGCGAACCTGGTTTGATGGGGAGATGATGATGCCATCAACCATGATAGAGAAATCAGGAGGTGGGGAGGCATTAGAGGGAGGAATTAGTAAGCGGTGGCGTTCAGTCTTCGACATGTTAATCTTTAGGCGGTGAGAGGCCATCCAGGAGGAAATGCCAGATAAACAGTCGCTGACTTTTGAAAGGACAGGAGGAGAGAGATCGGGGTAGAGAGGTAGATCTGCGTATCATTAGCATAGAGGTGGTAATTAAAGCAAAAGCTGTTTATGAATTTGCCCAGGGAGGAGGTGTAGATAGAGAAGAGCAGTGGACCAACTACAGAGCCTTGAGGTACAGAAACTGATAAAGGCATTGAAGAGGAGGGGTTACCATCAAATGACAGAGAAGGACCTGTTGGACAGATAGAAGTCAATCCAAGAGAGTGCAGTGTCACAGAGACCAAGAGAGCTCAGAGTCTGTAGAATGAGGGGCTAGTCGACAGGGTCAAAATTTGAACTGTGTAGCTAAATGTAAAGTGTTCTTTCAAACAATTTTTTTTAAATAAAAACACACTGGGTTCTGCGGAAAACCACTTGGCAGTGAAGTGGTTAAAAGAAAAGAGCAGAAGCTCATAACACACATAACCCCAACTGTGGATTGACACCAGGAGCAAAATAATAAACTCACCTCAAAGTAGTTATTGTCTTTGCTCAGGGGTCGAGGAGCGACATAACAGCCAACTTCTCCGGAATTGCCATGGTAGCTGCGGAGAATGAGAATGTATTCAGAGAGACGTGTAGCTCTTACAATGTGCAACATATCCCAGACATGACATACATTGCATTAAGTGAAGTTGCTATATAACCATATACACCTAAGGGTTTTAGGCTAGGGTCAGACGAACGCATTTTTCGCATCGTCCGTCAAAAAGTGCGTCTGAACGAATGGACGTAGTTTTTCACGGAATACGCGATAGCGGTCATACGATGCACAATTACGGCTGTGATATTTTACGGATCCAAACCAGGAAACTTTGGGTGTCTGGACGTTATGTTGGCCGGACATGAGCAGCGTCTGACGTCTCCTAATCACGCACACATGCCACGTGCGGACGCAGCGCACTCTGTACGTCAGTACTAGCGGTTTGACGTTCTCGAAAAAATGCGTTAGTTTGAAACTTTCGTGCGGCCGTTCTTCGTATGTTGCCCGGCATTGGATGTCATTTGCTGCTAGCACGGCCGTGATTAAGTGCAGCTAAACGCATGTTAATACTGCGTTAGTCTGACCCTAGCCTTATAAATGTGACATTCTATGTGCCCTGGAATGATACTGTACTAAATATCACAGTTACGTTTCCACCGGGAAGGACCCCATCCTTCTTGGGACTGGAATGTGACGGTCCTTATGTAACTCTCAAGGAGTGTAACAATGTGGATGTTTTGTCGTCTGATCATGCACTGATGGTGTCACGTTCGCTGTCCCGCTCACCCCCCTCACAACCGTGGTGGGAATAGTTTTGGAAAGACTTCTAGACCCACAGATCCTTGAATGGTCGGGACCAATAACCCTATCACTCCCAGCCACGGAGAACAGACAGATCAACAATAAAGACTAAAATTTAGTCACAGCAGGTTTTGAGATCAAGTTATCGCTGAGCCACAAAGGGTTAACTTCACAGATAAACGGAAAGCAGTCAGGAAGAGGTTTAGGCAGTGTGCTCATACACCAGGGGTTACCAGAAGCGTGGTCATACAAACGTTCCGTGTTGGCAAAAGAGAGGGTTTTCTTACAGGCAGATTTGGCAACAGAAAAGTTCCTCATACACTCCAATTTGGCAACCGGGCACATCGATAGATTATTTGAGTCAGCACTATGCAGGACAGACATATACTCTGTATAAATGTTATGCAAGCTAGTTATACACTCTGGGTCAGCGTGGTTCAAACGCAACAAGCACTCCGAGTCTGCTTTAGGCACAACACACATACAGGCTTGGTCAGAAAGAGAATGGACAGAAAGGCAGACCGAGTCAGCAACAATCAGGGTCCTCATACAATCCGGTTCAGCAACAGAGCAAAAGAATCAGTTAATCAACGAGTGAGGGAAAGGGGGGGTTTGTGACGGTCCTGAGGATGAGCAACAGCACTAGTGGCCTGCTCTACGGTGGGGCCCGCTCAGGTCTCAAGGTTTTAGCTTGCTTGTGCCATTACAGAGATGAATGCTCCATATGCAAATCAGCCTGCTCTCACCCAATGAGGGCGGCCAGTACGGATTGCCAAGGACGTCATCCCTGCACGAGAGGTGCAGCAACCCCTGACGATCGTTTCGGCCTTACTAGGCCTCTTCAGGAGGGTATAGCTGACATCACTCTAGGCACATCAAGCAAGGGGTCCAATCAACGAGAGAATACACCAGGCGATGCGGGAACCAACTCCACGTCAGGGCGATGAGTCGACTCGCGCGCCCTGCATTTAAGGCCGGCGGCTCCGCGTCATCACGCCGCGCCCCTCAAGGCGCACAAACAAATGCCCAGACCCCCCTTGAGGACCCGCAGTTGCCGAGGATGTGACAGTTTCCAACACCTTGTGTAATGTATGCCATGAGGAATTAAGGCAGTTCTGAAGGCAAAAGGAGGCCAACCCAGTACTAGCAAGGTGTACCTAATAAAGTGGCCGGTGAGTGTATCAGATAGATATGTCACAAACGTGTTGGGTAAAGCTGCAAAATAAAAGCTTCAGGTGTTACCTGGGTAAACTGCAGACTAACATACCCTCCTGGATTAAAAGTGAATTTTTTTTTATCAGGGCTCAAAATTTCAAGTTCCAAGCTACTATCCAGCTCATAAGGTCCCGTTCACACCCCAGCGTCTTACAGCACTTTCCTGAGCGCTGTAAAACGCTCAACCTCGGAAATCCCATGATTTCCTATGGGGCTGGTTCACACCTGGACGTTTTACAGCACGCAGGAATGCGCTGTAAAAGGTCCGACACCCAAAGAAGTACGGGAGCTTCTTTGGGGCGTATAACAGCGCGATCGCGGCCATAGACATAGCCGCGATCGTGCTGCAATGCGCGTTCGCGCATTTTTTCGTATGCGCGAACATGCGTAAAAAAAACGCACGATCGCGCACGTTTGAAAAACGCTCAGGTGTGAACCCAGCCTAAGAGTTACTTGCCACCAGCTGCTCCACCTAACCTCTACCCAGCCCTCAATTCTGCCCCTAAACACACTCCCTTAAATTATCTTATGAAATTACACTGTTAATGTTATTTTTGTAACTTTATTCTAAATAAAACCTTTAATACCCAGACATCAGACCCCAGATACATGTATACCCAGTCATCAGAGCCCAGTGTGAGCAGAGCGAGGAGGCAAGGAAGCTCCTCTCCACCCCCCTGCCAGTGACAGACGAGAAGGGTCAGGTTATACAGCTGATCCCTGCCACCGTGCAGCCTGGGGAAGGGGGGGCTGCACAGTGGCACCGCCGCAATACGCAGCACAAAATAATTTATTGTGCTGCCTGTGTGTGCATTTCCACTCACTTAATGTCCACTCGCCAAATGCGAGTAGGCGAGTGGAAATTTTGAGCCCTGTTGTTATTATTAATGGATACGGGTGATCCCAAGTTTTCAGTCAAAGGGAAACTACTCCAAATGCTGAGGCTGGCGTCAGACGAGCGCGCTATGTGCGCCTGTACTGGCAAGCTTACCGGTGTCCGTCTCAGCGTTGTGACGCTGCAACAGGGCCGGTCACATGCTTGTGCACGCTTACGAAATGCACGCGCAACAAGCGTCCGTTATCCTAGCCTCTCCGGCAAAGCGTTAGGACGCGCGTTAACAGAGCTGCAAAGCACGATTCTCTATAGCAGGATTGCGCTTTGCAGCGCTGAGCGCACAGAGTACACTCAGCGAGGTGGCCAGACGGGCGTCGAGTGGAAGGAACGTCCACTCTCACGGACGTTACTTCCGCTCTCCAAAGACGCTCACCTGACACTAGCCTTAAACATGTTACTCAGGCATTTGATTTTATTTCAGGCTTTACTCAATGCTGCTGGGTAAAAACAGCTTTACCCGGGTATTCCTCACTTCACACTCTACCAATAAATATATATATAAGTTCCTGCACTCAGAAAACAGTGTCCTTTGCCCAGTGCAGCGCCTGGCTAATATAACCATCCATGCATACAAATGCTGGCAGCACTCTGGGTCTCTGCAAACCTGGTTTATTGCAAAAAAGATCAACGTTTCAGTCCGCTATCAGCGGACTTTCATCAGGATCTGGTAGACATCTGACACTGATGAAAGTCCGCGGATAGCGGACTGAAACGTTGATCTTTTTCACAATAAACCAGTTTTGCACAGACCCAGAGTGCCGCCAGCATTTGTATGCACGGATGAGATTATGTAGGCCGTGTTAGTCCAGATGCCAAAAATCACGAGTATAGCAGTCTGTAGTGATACCTTTTTTATTGGACTAACGTTACATTTAAAATACAAGCTTGAGAGAGTATTACTCTCTTCTTCAGGTCTGAAAGCTATACTGAGTAAACATCAAGGGCTCGTACCTCTGTACATCTGACAATGTGGTATACATGATCCAGTGCACGGCGTGTGAAAAGGGCTGCTATATTGGTGAAACTAGCCTTAAACTAACAGGGTTATTCAAAGAGATCCGAATGGCTGCCGAAAGGTAACCGAACGCTGAAAATCAGCGCTCAGTTACCTTTCTTGGCCATTCGGCTATTCAGAGCAGGCAATTCGTCAAAAGTGGGCGAATTGCCTGCACATACAGTGCCTGTTCGAGGGCAGTGAAACCCCCATAGCTTCGTCTATTCAGAGAACAAAAACCAGCAGTGAAAAGCTGCCGAAATGCCCTGCCATTCGGTGGCTTCAGTCGACAGGTTTATTCAGGCGAATCCCATAGGCTTCAAATATTAAAAATATTCCCGTTTTAATTCAATATCTAATAAACCGTTCATTATAATATTCTGCAGTAAAAAGTCTCTTTATTCATAGATTTTTTTGGATCTTTAAAGCATTTTTCGGGTTTTTTTTAAAAAAAAAAATTAAAACCTTTTTTTCTTTTTTCTGTGACAGCTCTTTCTATAATCATTCATTGGACCTCATATGTAAATTTCAGAGATTTTCACTCTGTAGTTGCTTTGCAAACAGCGTTTCACTTTTCAAACATTCAAGCGTATGTTTTTTTTTTTACTCCATTCGTCTGCGGTGTTGGCTTTTTCCGGCAGCTGCTCTGCGCTGTGATCGGCTCCTGCTTGGGTTTCTCTGGCGTGTTCGGCAGGTTAATCCATATGTTTTGTGGGTTTCGGTGTGCGTTCGCCCACGTTTTTCGGTGAGTTTTCGGCGACTTTTCCCTGCATTACGGCGGCCCTGTGGTGCCTGCTGAATACACCGCAGAGTCGCTGAAATGGGATCGCCAAATCGCACCGAATTGAAGAGAATGAAAAGTCACCGAACGTGCGGTGACTTTTCGATGCGCTTTGAATAACCCTGTAAATCTCAGGATGAACCAGCACAGACACTCCATCAAGAACCACCAGGAAAATACATATTGTACCCCAGTGGGACATCACTTCAATCTAACAGGCCACTCCATTCAAAACCTCAGAATTAAAATCCTCGAAGAACATTTTAACCCCTTCCCGACCGCTGACTTACCATGTACGTCCTGTCCACGGGTCTCCCTTAGACCCGCAGACGTACATTGTGGGCTCCTAGCGTTGTTGTGCCGACTGGTGACAGAGGACCCTGCGCTCAAAGAAATATTCCCACAGCCCCCCTTACTGGCATTCAAGCAACCCCCAAACCTGAGGCAAAAACTGGTCCACAGCAAACTCACTCACGAACAGGGTGACATACAGAATGGAACAAACGCTGCAACAAACCCCGCTGCAAACTGTGCCAACATATATGTGACAGCAGCACTGCACAACAACGCCACACACAACATCAAGGGCCCGTACCTTTGTACATCCAACAATGTGGTGTACATGATCCAGTGCATGGCGTGTGATAAGGGCTGCTATATTGGCGAAACCAGCCTTAAACTGAACCTCAGGATGAACCAGTACATACACTCCATCAGGAACCACCAGGAAAATACATACAGGGTTATTCAAAGAGATCCGAATGGCTGGAGAAAGGTAACTGAACACTGAAAATCAGCGTTCGGTTACCTTTCTTGGCCATTCTGCTATCCAGAGAGCAGGCAATACGCCAAATCCTGGCGAATTGCCTGCACATTCGGTGCCTGTTCGAGGGCAGTGAAATCCCCATAAAAAAGCACTGCTTTGTCTATTCAGTGAACACAAACCAGCAGTGAAAGGTTGCCGAAATGCCCTGCCATTCGGTGGTTTCATTCGACAGGTTTATTCAGGAGAATCCCATAGGCTTCAATGTTAAAAATATTTAATTAAAAACGGGAATATTTTCAATATCTAATAAACCGTTTATTATAAAATTCTGCATTAAAAAGTCTCTATATTGATAGATATTTTAGGATATTTTAAGCATTTTTCTGGATTTTTTTTTTAACTTTACTTATTTTTCTGTAACAGCCCTTTTTATGATCATTTATTGGATCTCATATGTAAATTTCAGACATTTTCTCTCAGTAGTTTCTTTGCAAACAGCGTTTCACTTTTCAATCATTCAAGCAAACGGTTTTCCTAATTTATTCACTGCCTTCTTCTAAGGTGTCAGCTTTTTCCCCGGAGGCGTGCTGCATGTGATCGGCCCCTGCTCGGGTTTTTCCGGCGTCTTCGACGGGTTAATCCAGAGGTCTTTACAGGCTTTCAGCGTGCATTCGCCGGGTTTTCGGCAGCTTTTCCCTGCACTTCGACAGCCCTGTGGTGCTTGCTGAATACACGGCAGGGTGGCCGAAATGGTAAAGCCGATTTGCACCGAATTGAAGAGAACGAAAAGTCACCGAACGTGCGGTGACTTTTTGATTCGCTTTGAATAACCCGGTGGGACATCACTTCAATCTAACAGGCCACTCCATCCAAAACCTCAGAATTAAAATTCTCAAAAGGACACCTTAAAGACAATCGTGAACGCAAAACATATGAAATGAAAATGATCACATATTTTAACACCATAAATGCCGGACTCAATGTCGATTCGGGGTTCTTAACCCATTATCATAACAACGTCACATAATAGTCATAATTCTGGGTGGGGTTTGGTTTTCTCTTTCCTGTTTTTTTTTAATTATTATTTACTTTTTTATTCTGTGTCTTCTTATACTCACTGTGTGTGCTTTCACTTTCCCTTTGAAGTGATCTTATCACTGTTGTCTCATGTGCCTTAACGTTTTTTTTTTTTTTTTCCTATTTTTTCTTTCCCCACTCTAACCCTGCCATTTGGCGATGTTACAACATCTACACCCCCAACCGTGTGCCGGATTAATGTCCCAATGTTAATTCTATCATTCTGCTCAGGATAGCTTCAATATACCTGACGGAGAGAGGTTCACTCTCGAAAGCTTGTACTGTAAATGTAACGTTAGTCCAATAAAAAAATGGTATCACTACAGACTGCTATACTCGTGATTTTGGCATCTGGACTAACACGGCCTACCTAATCTACGAATATATATATTTTTTTTAATTTATTTTTTAAAGCAAAAAATTTCTATTCCAGCACAACCTCAAAAAAAAATATATATAATAATAATAATAATAATAATCACAAAATAACTACAGAATTCAGTGCCTGCCCAGTAAGGTGTATGCATATAGATCAAAGAGATGGCTGCACACTGATAAAAAAAACAAAAAAGTTTATTTAAATCATTTTATGAGATGATTTAAATAAACATTTTTTATTTTATTTTTTATTTGTGTGCGACCATCTCTTTGAGAGCTATATACATACACACACAATGTCAGAACCGCTTGGTTGTCTGCTCTCAGAACGCAGTTACTGTGGTGATATTCTGGGAATTCTACCAAGTTCAATATTGTTCCAGTACTGTTTTTGTCCTCGGGCCAAGAACAATTCTGCATTCATGGCCTCATTTACCTGAATATCTTCTCTACAAAAAAAAAGGACGTAGCAATACCTTTTAATTGGACCAACGTTACATTTAAAAGACAAGCTTTTCAAGAGTAGATCCCTCTTCTTCAGGTTATAGATTATATATAATATATATTTCTCTGTAAAATGACATTAGGTCTTTGGAATGATACATCAGAGCATAAATTCTGCTCAAAGCACCTTAACGATGTCAATGTACAGTATTATTATTAGATGGTGTATAAAAACAGTCATTGCAATGTTTAGACATAATCTAGTCTTGAGCCGATCATGTTACACACTGATTAATAAGGCGCAGCACATATTTTACAGAGGTACTCATTACTAAATGAATACATGTCCTTTAGGCACTCGACATCAAAGTGGAAAAAAAAAAAGCACAACAAAAGCTGCGTTACAGGAATCAGAGCAGCTGGAGCGTCAGTATAAACAGGAGGAATCTGACATCTTGCTGACATTTTACAGTAAACGGACAGTAGGAGCAGTGTGTATAAATTTGTGCGAGAGATTCATTAAAAACACACACACACGACCAAACAATAATAAAAGAAAAAAAAAGAAGTGATCTTTCCCCACCTTAGAGTATCTCCATCAACCACAATGTGTTTGGCTCTCTCCTGATACCGCACTGCGCGCACTTCACGGATCTCACGAATACGCCGTCTCCAGTTTAAGAATCGGTAGTGAAGGTTCAAGTCGTCCATGTTCAATTCTTCCATGTCTTAATCTGTGAGAATAAAAAAAAAAAAAAAAATTCTAATCTATCAGAACTACATGTCTCATAATGCTTTGCCACAAGTGCAGGAATTCCACGGACTCAGAGCTGTCAAACTCCAGCCCCAGATGTGCCTGAACTGCAACCCCCCTATTGCATTGAAAGAATTCTGGAAATTGTCGGCATCAACATAGGGGGAGGGGGTCGTGAGCTTGACAGCCCTGCACATACCACCAAATTAGGAGAAGTAACAAAAACACACATATTGCACGCTCTTATACACCCATAACATTGTGAGATTCGCTTTATTAGCATTATAGTGCTGGAGCGCCTCTAATAAACCTACCCCTGTTATAAATGACATTTGCTTTATTCCCCCCTTTAGATTGCCACTTCTTATGAGCTTGGACCTGCACCTCTCTGCAAACACACTATTTTGGGGTACCCATCATATAGCGCTACTGAATAGGTTGGCACTTAATAGTATTTGTCAACATATGTTATTCCACAATGTTGAGAAAGGGGATTGGGTTCCAGGTACTAATCTAAAAAAAAAAATGCTATAAATAAAATAAAAATAATGCATTTCTTAGATGGGGGGGGGGGGTCAGCAGCCTTGGCCATCCAGATGTTTTGGAACTACATCTCCCACGAGGCTTAGAAACTCGCCATGTTGGCTGAGACTCATGGGTGATGTAGTTCCAAAACATCTGGAAGGCCAAGATTGCTGAAACCCTGTGTTAGATGCTGATCCAGCGGTTCCCTTCTTATCAGTGTCCTCTGTACAGGAAATCTGGGCTCCAATGGAGGACAGGGGGTCTCAGCTCAGTCCTCAACCACAGAGATGCACCAACCTAATCACAAACCAGCAGGACGTCAAAATATCAAGTCAGTCCCACCACCACTCTGTCCATCACAGTCCACGACTTCACCTTCCCACCATATGACCGAGTACCAACCTCCCTTACCTTCCGCCATGGATAACAGCAGCCACTTCCTCCTCCTTCCTCGGTGCAACGCAGCCAATCGCAGCTTGGCTTTCAGAAGGATGGTGAGTGTCGACCAATCACAAATCCTTATTCTGAAAACAGCCAGGGGCGCAGCCTGCGTGGAGGAGTACTAGAGCGATGAAGGCGTTCGAAAAGCGGCGCACAGTACGCGTCCTCGAAGAGCGCTATACGGAAGAGACAACGCGCTTGATCGGGGATCGATGCGTCTTCTAGTTGCGTTGCGTGGGCAGGAAAAGAGAGTTATAACTGCATTCCAGGGAACTGTGTCAGCGAGTTCATAGAATCTGATGCAACAGGCTGCATTAAAATGGCTGCTGTACTGTGGACAGGAAAATCTGTGCTGGGACTGCAGAGATTATTGCTTGGATGCTAATGGAGGATGATGACGCTGGCACAGTACCACTGCTAGTCATCAGCTCCTCTCTGAGGCCCAGATACAGGGGAAGATAGCAGTGTTTATGATGTGATTTTCTGTTGAAGTTTTATTTATTTATTGGGATAACATCTGTGAATTTATAATTTTTAAGGCCAAAAAATCCAAATCCACGTGTTATTGTGCTTCAGGAACAACAGGGCACCAATACTAAGGGCAAACATGCTCTTCAAGAGGCTGTGAATGCAAAGAGTGTTTTTTTTTATTTCATCTATACCATTTGAGTGAATTAATATATACAGGGTTATTCGGAGAGCGGTGAAAACCAGGAGAATGACCGGAGAAGTGAAAATAGCCAAACTAGAAAAATTCTCCCATTATCTTACTTTCCAAATTGACTATTTTAACATACTGATATTCAGAGAGAGGTGAAAAGCTGAAAAATGACTGGCGAATGGAAAATTCTAGGTCAAAATAGCCAATTTGGAAAGTGAGAAATGGGCGAATTTTTCTGGTTTGGATATTTTGACCTAGAATTTTCCATTCTCCAGTCATTCTCCTGTTTTTCACCTCTTTTTGAATATCCCTGATAGAATTTTCTCCAGTCATTTTCCTGGTTTTCACCTTTCTCTGAATAACCCTGATGGTGTTAATGCTGAACTGATGAGTGACTGGAGGACAGTAACACTATAAAAAGTCGGGGTTTTTATTCTATTGTTGGGTTTAATAAAATGTTTAAATACAATTTGTTACATTTTTTGTTTTTTGCAGCGAAGGAGAATGCTGCTGATTTCATCTTCTTTGTAGGAGTTCGGATTGACATCTAACTGAGCATTCAGGGTCCTGTTCCAAGGTTAGCGATAAGATATTGAGCCCTATTCCTTGAAGTGCACAAAAATGTGGACGCTAACCGGAAAAACCTGTGCCTGCAGGTTTCCCTGTAGCACTGGCTTCGTAAGGTGGGGGGTGCGGCCCGCACCAGGTGACACCAGCCCTTAGGGTGACACCGTCACCCTAAGGGCGGGTGTCTCACCCTGCGACGCAGTGTTTGCTCCCTGCGAGCGTCCGAAGCTATGGAGCTTCAGCGCTCGCTTGGTGGAAACACGTCACCAGCAGAGTTCTCGCGAGATCGCAGCTGGTCACGTGGCTGCCCCAGGTGAGCGCCCAAGCAATATCCATGAGCGCTCCTGGGGCATATCCATGAGAGCTGCTGGGGCATATCCATGAGCTGGGGGCAATATCCATGAGAGCTGCTGGGGGAAATATCCATGAGAGCTGCTGGGGCATATCCATGAGAGCTGCTGGGGCATATCCATGAGAGCTGCTGGGGCATATCCATGAGAGCTGCTGGGGCATATCCATGAGAGCTGCGGCAGTATCCATGTGTGCTGGGGGCAGTATCCATGTGTGCTGGGGGCAGTATCCATGTGTGCTGGGGGCAGTATCCATGTGTGCTGGGGGCAGTATCTATGTGTGCTGGGGGCAGTATCTATGTGTGCTGGGGGCAGTATCTATGAGAGCTGGGGCAATATATCCATGTGTGAGCCTGTCTGGGGCAATATATCCATGTGTGAGCTGGTCTGGGGCAATATATTCATATGTGAGCTGAGGCACAATATATCCATATGTGAGCTGGGGCAATATATATCCATGGGTGAGCTGCTGGGGGCAATATATAATTGTGAGCTGGGGGCAATATATATCCATGGGTGAGCTGCTGGGGGCAATATATCCAGAGCTGCTGGGGGCAATATATATCCATGTGTGCTTTCACTGCCTTCGAACAGGCACCGTACTTGCTGGCAGTTGACAAAAATATGTGTGAGCATATGAGAGAGCTCCACAGCAATAAACCTCACAGTAAGGTGCGCTGTGTGTATGAGCATTCAGTGTTATATGGGAGTACTGATTTAGGAGTAAGAGTAGTTAAAAAAATAAATCCGTAAAACTCGAGGGGGGGTGACACCATAAGTTACCGCACCGGGTGACACCAACCCTAGTGACGCCAATGCCCTGTAGCATCCTCTTTTTACCACACTATTCTGTGGCAGGAGCTAATTCAGCAGCCTGCTCCGAAACAGTGCTACTCTAGATGATACTCACTCCAGTCTATTCAAAGAAAGGTGAAACTGAGGAGAATGACTGGAGAAGTGAAAATTCCAGGTCAAAATAGCCAAACCAGAAAAATTCACCCTTTTATCTCACTTTCCAAATCCACCATTTGGTCTAGGTTCTCTTCTCCTGATTTTCACCTTTCTCTGAATAACCCTGACTAGCGCTTCCACGCTGCTGCGAGTATCAGCTCCTGGAGTCCATAGAACTCCGTGGAGCATTCCACGGCCGGACCCAGTTCTCACAAGATCGTGCAGCAGAGACTGGGGACTATTTGTCACCCAGAAGCAGCGGATCGGGCCACCGTTCTTGCCACAGGATGAGAGGTGAGCATCTTATTTATGGAGGGGTTTCAGCGGGTGCTAATTGATTCTGTATAAGTGCAATAAGCAACTGAAGTTTTGAAGTGAACCAATATAAAAACGTAATCTTTATTAAACAATACATACATAAATTGTTAGTGACCAAAGGTTCGGAGATAACCCTCCTATATCTAATATATCTAGGCTGTTCCATTTAAGATGTTTACAAAGTTTTTTTTATGTGTTTTTACGGGTCTTTGATTGTGGGAAACCGATTAGTTTCGGAAGGTTGCCCTTACCTCCATAGCATATGCCCATAACTAAGGTGACGAATGCGGATCACAATGTCACTTCCGGCGCCGGACGCTGGAAGACTCTGGGTGGCAATTTGCCACTTCCGGTGCGCTGCAAAGTGCTCCGGTGTTCCCGTTTTTTCTCCTAATGGGTTCTTTTGGGGACTACTGAATGAGGACTTACCGTCTGGACTCCCAAGCCCTTGAGAAAGTTGATGTACGAAGCGCGTCGAGCAGGTGCTCCGCTTCATTCTCTGGGGGCTGATCTATCCACGGGAGTTGCTGGTCCGGTGATGCCCAATTCTGAAGGTTGAATGCATCATAAGACGAAGGCTCTCAAATACCGAACTCTGGCGTGTGGTGACTGCCTAAATGTGTTTTATATGCTGTTTTTGCACACCTATTCATTTATGCTGTGCCATTTTGATTGTGAGTGGTTCCGATCATATCTTTTGTCAATTAAATTTGTATGTTTTTACGCTATGTGGCGCTCTCTCTGTCTTTTACCACACTAGTACATACCAGGAGATTTGAGTTACTACCCTATGGTGTATGTGAGTGCCATTGAATCATTGTAAGCTCATTTTCGTTCTATTATATTGTTCCTTATTAGCACTGTGTGTGTGGGGGGGGGGGTGCTTGAGCTTCAGTGATATAGGTGGGGTATATACACAACATTCTAGGTTTTTATGGAAGGTGGGATCCCCTCTCCGTCCCCGATTCCCCTCTCATGTGCATCCATTGGGGTGTGTTTCTTTCCTGGGCATGTCCACACCCCCCAGGTCAGGAAGAGCCCACCTACATAATAATAAACCAAAAGAAAAAGAGTGTAAAAAGCCCCAATTCTATAAAATAATCCATCTTCGCCCATCATGGGCCCTGTGCAGAATGGCGCTTCAGAATGGGGATCCACTTGATGAGGCCTTCCCAAGCCTTTCATAGAGCCCTTTGGCTGCGCATTGCTTTTTCACCCCCGTTTATTTTTTTGCGTTCAGATTCTTTTTTTAATTTTTAAAAGTCATGGCTGGTATTTTGGATTTTTTTTTGGCTTTTGACCGAAAATGAAAAAAACAAAAAAGATGTTGGATTTTTTTTTTTTAACAGTATAAAATTATTGGACCCCACTCCCTTTTCTTAGTATGAAGGGGGGGGGGGTATTTTATTGGGAGGCTGAGTGTTTGGGGACCTGACAGCCCTTCTCTGGAGATAGGTACATGTTGCTCCTGGCTCCTACAAATTGCTACTCTCAGAACCACCTTTACTCAAGGTAATTGCAAGGAATTTCTCACATTATCTCTGAGAAGCTGTATACTTTGTGCATACAACAGGATGAACTGATAAAAGGCGAAAAAGTCAGGGAATGGGCACGAGATCATTAACAGATCTGCTTATCTGTACCCGCTTTTTGGTCTGCTAGACTGGAGTCAAAGTCATACTTTGATCGTCTGTGTCCTGAATGTACGTTTCCATATCATCACAAGCAAGTGGTCCAAATAGACAACGCACCCATATTTAGAGTTTTGTCATTTATAGCTTATATTACAGAGTAACCTACACACTGTATGAAGTATAGCAAGGAAAATGATACATTGCCTTTAACACCTTCAATACCAAATGATTTTTCCATAAAACTGGGAGAAAACAGTGGTTTTATGGAAAATCGCTTTCCATCACCCACATAGTAAAGATATACAGTATTCTCTTTTAATGTATATCTCTAGTGTCAGCACAGAGCTCCCTCTAGCAGCCAAAAAGTGATACTACTTTACAGCTTGGACTCTGTGTTTCCTTGAAGGATAAAAATGGATCTTCAAACAATTTCGACACATCGGCTGCCCTGCCTGAAGTGCTGACACTTCACAGAACATATTCTGCAGCCAATTTGCAAACTAATTTCCTTTGCCATAAACAAAATTCCTTTGCAATGCTCCAGAATAAGACAAGATCGCGTATACTTGATCTTGGGACACATGCAGGTGGTTATGAACATTGTGTATACTCGATCATGGTAGTGAAGGTGTTAAACATATTGACTCCGGCCCCGTATAGTCATATATCATGGTGTGACACCTAATACTTCAATATTCCTTCCAATCGCACTTGAGAGTCCCAGTGTCATGCTATAGGGGGGGGGGGGATTTCTAAATATTGTCACAATATAGGGAGGAATTTCTAAATCTTAATATTTTATAATCCATGCACAGGGTCAACACTCATCCTTACACAGGTGTCACTAAGTCAGCAGTTGGGGGCTATTTTTTGGTGTTCCTAAAAGTGGAATATTAGTCATAGGAAAGAACCAAAATAACAAGACCGGAACAGGCACTCCAGATGCTGGATATTTATTCAGTAGAAAGCAATGGTTTGGTTGCCTAAGCAGCCTTCCTCAAGCCAATTAACATACAGCAAAAATGGTATACAGGCACAAATTAAACATACACCGGTGGATAATCAGTTATACAGTTAACAATGGTTATCAGTGAGCTATAAATCAGTAATCTATTATTAGCCCCTTCACTACCATGATTGTGTAAACAGACACAGCAGCCCGAGATCGCGTTAACACGATATAGAGCTATGCTGAATGATTGCAAATGAAATTAATTTGTTGCAAACAAATTTTATTTACTTTCTGGGCTCTAGGAGATCCCCCCCCAAAGTTTTAGCACCGCCGGCATGATGCCCAAGGTGCTAAAACTGTTTAAAATTGTTTGGGGAATGTCCTGTCCTTTCTCCTGCTGATGGCCGGAGCCTTGATTCTCCAGTTCTAATTGCAGCAACTCATTTGGCCAGCAGATGACGACATCTGCCTGTCACATAGCTTGTTACTGTAAGAAATGCACTGGGAATATTCCAAAATATTTCTTACTGTATAATTTATTAAAAATAATTTTCCAGAAACGCAGTGTTTCCTGACAATGAATTTTTGGAAAATCACTTAGTAGTGAATAGGTTAATAACCTAAAGGGGAAAATATCTACACAAATACTTGGGTTATGTGCCTGTAGTGCTCCAAGTACACACTATTTGGTTTGTTCTATAAATATACCCATCTATGACGTATTGCTTTTCTAGATGAAGTAAAATCAACAAAAACCAAAGTAAACAAAAAATGATGATACACAGACACACGAGAGAGTTTGTAACAATAAGGGAGTTAATCTCATACGGGCAGCCATTAGCTTGTTTAGTATAGCGACCAACTGTGATGGATTACATGGACGTTGTGGCCGGCTTGTACATCCAATTGCATTATGTTTCCTGACCAACTACTTTCACTGATGGTTGCTATATGAAAAGTGATGCCCTGCAACATGAAGCATTTCTATGCTGTTGTTAGTGAATCACAAGGGTTACTTTGAGATCCTTCATTGAGTAAACCATGACAAAGTCTCCTCTCTAGTTTAAATTTTAACTAACTGCCAGTAGGTTGCGTAAATTAAATTAGGAAGTATCACGCTCTGTTTATGTAAACTGTGTAAGGTCATTTCATGTGACAAAATATTTTTATTAAAAAATACCAGACAATGTACGATTCTCCCCAGAAAACCACTAGGTGAACCTTAAAAAAAAATGGCAATACCACCTAACGGGCCTGAACCCTCTAGGTCTATATAAGAACCTAGCATTAGGTGTTTATGTAAAATTATTGTAATGTAAGGCTTAATCGGGCCATATCACAAACTGATAACAACAACCTGTGAAAAAACAAACAAAAAACCTTCCCCACAAACCTAATCTACCTGTGCCCTCCAGATGTGGATGAACTACATTTCTCATGAGGCTCAGCCAAGGTAAAGAGTAGCAGAACATCATAGGGAGAGGTATAAGGCAAGGGTCAGACGAACGCATTTTTCACGTGCGTTTAGCCGCACGAAATCACGGCCGTGCTAGCAGCAAATGACGTCCAATGCCGGGGAACATACGACGAACGGCCGCACGAAAGTTCGTCCGTGCAACGCAAGTGGCCAACGAACGCATTTTTTCGAGAACGTCAAACCGCTACTACTGACGTACAGAGTGCGCTGCGGCCGCATAGCGGCGTGTTTGCGTGATTGGGAGACGTCAGACGCTGCACACGTCCGGCCAACATAACGTCCAGACGCAAAAGGGTTTTATTGATGATCCGTACAAAATCACGTACGAAAATGCGCATCGTTTGACCGCTATCGCGTATTCCGTGAAAAAATACGTCCATTTGTTCGAACGCACTTTTTCACGGACAACGTGAAAAATGCGTTCGTCTGACCCTAGCCTTAGCAGAAGGAAAAGGGAAGTGCTCATGCCACTGTACAGAGCACTGGTGAGACCTCACTTGTAGTACTGTGTGGAATACTGGAGACCGTATCTCCAGAAGGATATAGACATCTTAGAGAGAGTTCAGAGAAGGGCTACTAAAATGGTGTACGGCTTGAAGGAGAAAAGTTACCAGGAAAGGCTTAATGATCTTAACATGTACAGCTTGGAAAAAAGACGAGACAGAGGAGATATGATAGAAACATTTAAATACGTAAAGGGAATCCACAAGGTAGAGGAAGGGAGTATATTTAAACGGAAACAAAGTAGCAAAACAAGAGGACATAGTCTTAGATTAGAGGGGCAAAGGTTTAAAAGTAACATCAGGAAGCATTATTTTACTGAGAGGGTGGTGGATACATGGAACAGCCTTCCAGTTGAAGTGGTAGAGGCCAAAACAGTAATTGAATTTAAGCAGGCATGGGATAGGCATAAGGCTATCCTAAACAAAAGATAAATCCAGGTAAAGTATCCATGTAATTGGGCAGACTAGATGGGCCGAAAGGTTCTTATCTGCCGACATTTTTCTATGTTTCTATCATGTGGGATGTAGTTCAAAAACATCTGGAGGGTCAAGGTTGAGACCCCTTGTATCAGATCTCCGCACCTCAAATGGGTTACATCTGCTAATGCCACTCCCTTGCAGGACATCCATTCTCCCCTCCGCGATCTTTCATGCCTTCGCCAGCCTTTATTCAAAGCTTAAGGAAGGGTACTGTGAAGGAAGCCTCCGCCACCTTCTGAGAGACTTGAATTCCAGGTGTTGGCGTGGGCACTCGCAGCATAGGCTGCACTACATATGGACTTTGTGTCCTTTGGAGAGCAGCGGATGCCAGCCTCATGCCCACAGACTATCAGGGTTATCCAAAGAGATTCGAAAAGTCACCGCACGTTCGGTGGCTTTTCGTTCTCTTCAATTCGGTTCCTTTTGCCGATTGCATTTCGGTGACCCTGCGGTGTATTCAGCAAACACCACAGGGTCCCCGAATTGCAGGGAAAAGCTGCCGCAAACCCACCGAAAACTAACCGAATGCACGCTGAAAACAAGCAAAAACATCTGGATTAACCTTTGAAAAAGACGAACAGGAGCCGAATCACACAGAGCCGAAGCAGCTGTGACGTAGAGGAGGCAGTGAATAAATTAGAAAAACCATTTGTATGAATCTGGGAAAAAGAAACGCTGTTTGCAAAGAAACTACTGAGCGAAAATGTCTGAAATTTTCACAGGAGGTCCAGGGAATGATAATAAAGAGGGCTGTTACAAAAAAAATAAGTTAACTGAAAAAAATAATAAAAAAAATAAATAAAATAATCGGACTTTTAATAAAAAAAAAAAAATCAGAAAAATGCTTAAAGAGACTTTTTGCTGCAGAATTTTATACTGAACGGTTTATTAGATATTGAATTAAAACGGGAATATTTTTAACATTGAAGCCTATGGGATTCTCCTGAATAAATTTGCCGAATGAAACCACCGAATGGCAGGGCATTTCGGGAACCTTTCACTGCTGGTTTGTGTTCTCTGAATAGCCGAAGCAGTGCTTTTTCATGGGGATTTCACTGCCCTCGAACAGGGACCGAACAGGCACCGTATGTGCAGGCAATTCGCCAGTATTTGGCGAATTGCCTGCTCTCTGGATAGCCGAATGGCCAGGAAAGGTAACCGAACGCTGATTTTCAGCGTTCGGTTACCTTTCTCAAGCAATTCGGATCTCTTTGGATAACCCTGTATGGGTGAATATGGCAAGGACTATCCAGGAATCATTTGGACATTGCAATGCTCTTTGTTATTTGTTTTAAAACTGGTTTCTTTGGTGCAGTTCCAAGAGTTGTTCACTTGAATAAATTTATCCTCCCCCTGTACTAGAGAGAGAGTCTTATTATTGGGAGGAAGGGGGGGCTCAGCCAGCAGAGCTATTGTTCTAGACCCCTCCCAGATAACCAACATACATTGTACAACCTGTTGTAACATACTGTATAACAGGGGAAGGGGGCGCTGGAGTGGCAATAGGTGGAGGGAAAGAAAAACACAAAATGGGAGCAGTATAGCAGCTATGTTCTCAAGGGTCTATCCCAAAAGGCCCAGATACAGAAAACATGGAAAAAAGGGGGGGAGAGAACAGCGCTGATACAACTACCCACTATAGTGGGAGGAAAACACCACAAAGAGGGAAATCGTACCCCAAAATGCGTGTAAATGAAAAGGTATATTACAGGAATAATGACCTGAAGATATTGCAGTCCAATATGAGCCGATGAAGGTCAATGCTCATACAATAAAAAGAGAGAACATACACATGGTGAAGTACGTCCACATATAAAAATCAGATGAATATGTGGAAAAATAAAACTCACATATGGTGGAGCCTGTGAAACATAGGCTCAATACAATCGCAGTGGGTCCCTTCAGGGATGACCCCGTCCCGTCTTCGTGAAGAACTGGAACTTACTCGCATGGGCCACACATGAAATGAAGCAAGAACATACCATGGTACAGCATTGTAAACCACTAGACAAATGAATCGGATAGCTGCAACACTTACGTGGTTAAGAGCCTGTGTAAATACACTGGCTCTGTAAAAGCGCCTGGGTGTAGATAGGATAACACCAAACCCCTTTCGCTGGATAAAAATAGTAGACAGATGATCCACTAATAAAAACGTTTTAATACATAAATAAAAAGGATAGATAATTCCAAAACGCGTTTCGCCGCTAACGCAGCTTCATCAGTTGGTATCCAAAAAATATAATATATCAATACAATCAAGCATACATTTATAATGACACTCATTAATACTGCACGTCCCCAGGTGTATTCGGCCGGCGGCATTTCCGGTCCTCTCTGCGCTCCAGCCTGGTCTATGGGACTTCCGGAATCCCCGCCGGAAGGGGAATGACGTAATTCACTGCGTGGGAGCGGGCGCATGCGCCGTAAGACCCGGCCATCGATCTTTTTATGACCCACTGGGAATCCCAGTGGGTCTATGGTTCGCATGGCTGGGCGCCTAACCTCGTCCTCTATAGGAGATACATCGATGATGTCCTCTTTGTGTGGAAGGGCACAGAGGATAGCCTCAAATCGTTTATGGACCATCTGAATGCCAACGACTGGGGGATTAAGTTGACGTTCAATTGGAGCACTACCCTTGTTAACTTTTTGGATCTGGAGATATATGTTAGAGAAGGGTCTTTGCATACACGTACATATTTTAAACCTACTGACGTTAATAGCTTCATTGACCTCAATAGTGGACATTTATCATGTTGGCTTGAGGGAGTACCACGTGGGCAAATGCTCAGAATGAAGCGTAACTGCACAGATTCGGAAGAATATCATCAGCAGGCGGAGAGATTGACTAGTGCCTTTGTTGAAAAGGGCTATGACAGGAGTTCTGTTAATCATATTGTGGAGGAAGTCGGAACTATTGATAGGAGTACCCTTATGGTTTACCGTGCCCGGGGTGATTCCGTACCACAGGACACTTCTACTGTCCCCTTTATCTTTGACTATAGTGTAGGCAATAGGGGTATAAGGGCTATTATTCGCCAATATTGGGAGATCTTGAGGCAGGACCCTATTTTACAGGATATTATTCCCGATAGACCCCACTTCATCTGTAGGGGTGCTAAAAATCTTAAGGATATTGTGGTGAATACTGCTTTTGTAGGGAATAAGGGTAAAGCAGTCCGTATATCAGGGGTTAGGGATGGTTTCTATAAATGTGGGACGTGTTTGGGCTGTAAGAACCACTGTAAAGATAAGAAAATTCATGATGTTACTATAGGTGGTAAGAATATACATATTAGGGGTATACTCAATTGTGCCTCTAAATATGTTGTTTACTGTCTTACGTGCCCATGTGGGTTAAACTATATTGGGAGGACGTCGAGATCTTTATCTATTAGATTGGGGGAGCACCTCCGTAATATAAGGAAAGGGTACGAGCTACACAGCCTATCCTTACACTTTAAGGAAATACTTGCCCAAGATCCGGCGGGATTAGAGTTCTGCATACTCAAGAAAGTTAGGAGGAGCTGGAGGGGGGGGTGATTTGGACCTCACTCTGGCTAAGGAGGAAATGAGGCTCATCTTTGAGTGCGGCACCCTGATTCCTGCTGGCCTGAACAGCGACTTCGAGATTCGTCACTTTTTATGATTATGGGTGTACATTTCTTATGCATCCTGATTAGGGGTTTGTGTCTGTTTTATAATAATGGAGAATGTACCGGTATGTATTTATATATACGGTCTCTTTGCCTGTTATCCCATTATTGGCAGATCACCAGTACCTCTGTGATATTCGTCCCAGGGTTGGTCCCATTATGTGGGTCTTGATGGGATCCTACGTTTGCCTTGTAATGGGTGGCATTTAGAGGACCATATATGTGTATATGTATACATGCCTTTCTTTGTCTATTGCCTCATTTGGGGTATATGTATATGGATATGCTGCACCACATGTCTCTGTAATGTTACATGATGGGCTTGTCTCCTATATTGGATATGCTTGTCCTATGTATGGCTCATTTATTTTTATGATTCGTTTTTATGTTTTTCTCTTTTCTCCACATGTCTTTTTCCTGCCATTGGGACTTGTTATGTGGAGGACTGCATGTCCTGATGAGATATGTTCTCTATATAAGGACCTGCGCTATTTACATATACTCTGGTGGACTCTTTTGCGGAGGTGTGGAGTGTCACCCTAGCGGTGGCATCCACGCAGCCCAGTAGGACGTAAACAACGTATGGATGGGAGATCGATGGCCGGGTCTTACGGCGCATGCGCCCGCTCCCACGCAGTGAATTACGTCATTCCCCTTCCGGCGGGGATTCCGGAAGTCCCATAGACCAGGCTGGAGCGCAGAGAGGACCGGAAATGCCGCCGGCCGAATACACCTGGGGACGTGCAGTATTAATGAGTGTCATTATAAATGTATGCTTGATTGTATTGATATATTATATTTTTTGGATACCAACTGATGAAGCTGCGTTAGCGGCGAAACGCGTTTTGGAATTATCTATCCTTTTTATTTATGTATTAAAACGTTTTTATTAGTGGATCATCTGTCTACTACTTTTATCCAGCGAAAAGGGATTGGTGTTATCCTATCTACACCCAGGCGCATTTACAGAGCCAGTGTATTTACACAGGCTCTTAACCACGTAAGTGTTGCAGCTATCCGATCCATTTGTCTAGTGGTTTACAATGCTGTACCATGGTATGTTCTTGCTTCATTTCATGTGTGGCCCATGCGAGTAAGTTCCAGCTCTTCACGAAGACGGGACGGGGTCATCCCTGAAGGGACCCACTGCGATTGTATTGAGCCTATGTTTCACAGGCTCCACCATATGTGAGTTTTATTTTTCCACATATTCATCTGATTTTTATATGTGGACGTACTTCACCATGTGTATGTTCTCTCTTTTTATTGTATGAGCATTGACCTTCATCGGCTCATATTGGACTGCAATATCTTCAGGTCATTATTCCTGTAATATACCTTTTCATTTACACGCATTTTGGGGTACGATTTCCCTCTTTGTGGTGTTTTCCTCCCACTATAGTGGGTAGCTGTTGTAACATACTGTCTGTCAGAAATAAAGCCATTCTTTCCTGCTTTTACCAAGGATCAAGTCTCTCTGGTCGTGTCCGTTGGATCTTGGCTTCGCTGGAGAGTCTTTCTGTAGTGTGGAGGGTGACTGTGGGTCTCCTGGCGTGGTTCTGGGACAGAGAGGAGATGGACTAATATCGGGCTGGTTCTGGTCCTGGAATTTTGGACGGGACCCTGAGCGTTTCCGTTACAGGTACAATTAAAGATTGGTTATAGTATTCCACAGATATGAGGCGGGACTCGTTGCTGGGGTAAAACAGACAGACAATAGTGTCAAGTCCGGCACCTCGAGTTCAAAGTGACTATTGTCACATATCTCTCCCTTTCGCGGGAGACTAACATGGGGGAAGACTCTGAATGGGTTGCACTCCATGTTACTCGGCACTTTAGTTTTACTAGTCTCAGTGCCAAAGCAATGTCCAGGAAGAAGTGTTACTGGAAATAAGTCACTCATGCAGCCGACCCCTGCAGCTCTCACATTTTGTACCGACTACTGGGGAGAATTGCCAACTGCACCATCTCCCTGTACTCCTATCAGCCACTCCAGAGAATATGGGGTGGCAGATGTCCCCATGGAAAAGGATTGCGGATCTGGGAAGACTGCCCAGCATCCCGTGAGCACAAAGTTCAAGACCACAGTCCCATCCACTGCTACCATGCAAATATCCTCCTGTGTTTGGGGCCAGAGGCAATCACAACTCTGCTCCACTGCCAGTTCTTCAGCTGGGGTTGCAGTGAGCTCCTCTTGCAATGGGAGACTGTCCTCCTTTTTCCAGATATCTGGTGCATCAGGTTGAGGACAGAGGCCAGCTGCACTTTACCCCGATGCCAGCAATTCTGCTAAATCCACTGGGAGTTCTTCAAGCTTCTCATCGAACAAATTGAGATCTACGGCCTCCATGAGTGCTGTCATGCCAAGATGGGAAACTTGGCCAGCTGCCCTGCATCCTGAAAGTACAGTGGCAGCGGGGCGGGCATCAGCCTCTCTCTCAACTGTAGAGTCCATTGCTAGCCCAAACAAATCCAGGTCTTCAGGTTCCCTCAGCTATCCTTGACTAGGAGCATACTGTGGGTAATCTGGCCCAGCTGCCCAGCATCCCAGTAAATTGCCAATGGGGACCTCAGTCTCGCCCACCGTCACCAGGCAATCCTACTTTAATAGCACATCACTGTCTCTAAGGATTACATTGGTGGAGACCATGGTCCCATCCACCGTTGTAGGACAAAGATCCTCTGCTGCATGGAGACAAGGGCCAGAGGCTCTCTATCCTGGTGTCAGGTCTTCAGATCGGGTGCTGGGAGTTTGTTAGGAATTACAGTATGCAGGGAATGCTGCCGAACGGAATCTAGCAGCTTCCTATAAGCCTTTTCCAGCTCCCGCTCTTTGGTGACCAAACAATCCAAATCGTACTTTAGTTGTGGCACGAGATTCAAACTTGCTACTTTGTCTTCATGAATTTCCAACAGAGTAGAATCCTCCCATTCTATAAACAGGTTGACATCCTGAAGGCTCTCCCATAGTAGTCAAGGGCCACCGAAGTCATAGCTCTCTAGGACCAGTCACTCCTCCAGCCTAAGTATTCTTGCTCTACATGTCACTACAGAGCGTGGCACCGATTGTCCAGTTCAACCTCCCTCTGGACCAGCTGCTCCATTTCGGGCACCCACTCCTCCTGGGCCTGCTTTCCAAGCAATGGTATCCTCAACTCCAGCTGGTCCAAGGATTGTTGCCTTGGATTTGGGAGGTATCTGTCACCGGATGTTCTCTCAGACTGGAGAGCTGCCTCAGAGTCCCAGAGCCCTAAGCATATCCAGGCACTCAGCTCCAAGCATTCCTCCATGGAAACAGTTACATATATTTCTAAAGCGCTAACAAGTTCCATAGCGCTGTACAATGGGTGAGACAGAATAAAAAATTGTAAGGTATCACCCCGCCGGCGGCGTAGGGAAGGCAGATCTGGTGCTGCACCACCTTGAACTCCACAGGCAGCACCTTTCATCCCCTGCCATGTTGGACTTTTCCTGTGAGCTCACTCCAGCAGCATCAGCAGGTGTAATTAATCAATCAGGCCCTGAATTCCCTATATAACAGAAGTACATCCTACCCAAGATGCTTCTGCATTTTTGTTGTGGCCTCAGACTGCTCTTGTCACCAGCCTGGAAGGAAGCTCTGCTACTCTGCCTGATCTTTTGTGTACCGACCCCTGGACTCTGATTCAGATCATCCCTTCTGTTAACCGTGCATCAAGACCCCCTTTTGTTGTGTCTGCCCCAAGACTCCCCTTCTGCACTTTCCCAACCAGAGACTTTCCTGCCTGGCTCCTCTCCTGAGTTTATATTGTTTTATTTGAATAACTCCAACCTGGTTTCACTGTATCTACGTTCTCCGTCACTCCGTGTCATCACTGCATCCTGGGCTCGCAACCTCACCCCCACAAGCGGAGACCTGGCACAAATATACATACAAGTTAGAAACACAGAACAATAGGAGAGAGGACCCTGCTCCAGAGCTTACAATCTAAGAGGAGAGGGGTGACAAATTAGGTGGGGGTAAATAGAGAACCTGAAGTAGTGGGGTGCATGTGGGCTATGAGGGTAGATGGCGCAAGAATGTATATCAAGGGAATCATGGAGGACCTCGGCAACAAGCCTGAGAGGTAGAAGTAAAGTAATGGTGGCACCATTCAGCTGAAAGGCAACGGGTGCAGGAATGTTAGTTTTAGAGGAAGGGAAGATGAGAAGCTCGGTTTTGGAGAGGTTGAGCTTTAGAAAAAAAATAGGTCTGTTGAGTCTGTAAAGTGCATCCCACAGTATTTCCAGGAATTCAGATGCCATAGCTGCTGTCTCCGTGATGCAATCTGACCCTGCCAGTAAGGGCCTTGATCCTTGTGTGGTTTGCAAAGTCTTTGCAAACCATGGAGCAAATCCCACCAATGCCAGCCAATGTAACAGATCTTGGCACCTTTACAGGGTTACATTTGCTAATGCCGCACCCTTGCAGGGCACCTGTTTTCCCACCAGCGATCTTTCATGCCATCTCAAGCCATTAGCTGAAGCTTAAGGACGGGTACAATGAAAGCTGGGTTATAGCAGGGCTTGACAAAGCCAGGAGCCTGGTAGCCACTGGCTCCTAGAATTTTACTCCTGGCTCCTAAATTTCCAGTTTATTTTACACCAATCTAAAAGCAGTCTTTGGCATCTAAAAAGATCTAGTTGGCTTCAATGTTTGCTTCCTGTCTCCTACATTTAATGTAATATATCCAGCCCTGAAGTATTTATTTATATATGAGGTTTGCTTGTTTATTTGTTTGTGTGTATCTGTCTGCAGTGGGTAAATAGGGTGTCCAGGACAACAGAGCAAAGAAAATAAGTAAACAAATAAAACAATATCACAAGGTACAGATGTTAACAACACAAATAATATAATAAGATATATACACTATATTGCCAAAAGTATTCGCTCACCCATCCATATGCAAGTCAAGGCAGGTGAGCGAATACTTTTGGCAATATAGTGTGTGTGTATATATATATTGAGAGCGGCCAAACTGATATTAGAAGCAACGGTCTACACTTCTAAAAAAGTAGCCAAAAGACCACATGCACAAAAAATACCTAACAGCAAAAAGCACCAGGTAAAAAAGTAATAAATAAATAAATAGAAGCAGCTAAAATCATAATTTGGGTCAGCACAAAGCAACTCCACGATGCAGAGGCAAGGTTCCCAACTTTTCAGCGAGGATTCACCTTTATCAAGGTATACCTTGATAAAGGCGAATCGTTGGCTCCTAACATTTGTAGCTGGCTCCTAGATTCAAAGCAAATTTGTCAAGCCCTGTTTATTCCCCAGAAATGAGGCAGAACCCGTTGCTGGGGTAAAATAGACAGTAAGTAATGCTAAGGCCAGGTTCCCCAAGTTTAAAGTGACTAGCATCTCATCCCCTGATCTATGGTTTCCAAACAAGGGGTTAGATTGATATTTCAAGATCATCGCGTTAGAGGCGTTTTTCTGGATACCCTGGTTTGTGCACTTATTGATTCTGTTACTTTAGGAATATCCGTTAAACTGCATTGCATCTACACTTGAAGCATGCTTCCTTGGACTGGTGATGATGGGAATTGTGAAGGTGGTACAGTCGTGGCCGAAATTGTTGGCACCCCAAACATTTTTCCAGAAAATCAAGTATTTTTCACAGAAAAGTATTGCAGTAACACATGTTTTGCTATACACATGTTTATTCCCTTTTTGTGTATTGGAACAAAACAAAAAAAGGGAGGGAAAAAAAGCAAATTGGACATAATGTCACACAAAACTCCAAAAATGGGCTGGACAAAATTCTTGGCACCCATAACTAAATATTTGTTTGCACACCCTTTGGAAAAAATAACTGAAGTCAGTCGCTTCCTATAACCATCAATAAGCTTCTTATACCTCTCACCTGGAATTTTGGACCACTCTTCCGTTGCAAACTGCTCCAGGTCTCTCTTATTGGGAGGGCGCCTTTTCCCAACAGCAATTTTAAGATCTCTCCACAGGTGTTCAATGGGATTTAGATCTGGACTCATTGCTGGCCACTTCAGAACTCTCCAGCGCTTTGTTGCCTTCCATTTCTGGGTGCTTTTTGACGTATGTTTGGGGTCATTGTCCTGCTGGAAGACCCAAGATCTCGGACGCAAACCCAGCTTCCTGACACTGGGCTCTACAGTGCGACCCAAAATCCTTTGGTAATCCTCAGATTTCATGATGCCTTGCACACATTCAAGGCACCCAGTGCCAGAGGCAGCAACATCATTGAACCTCCACCATATTTCACTGTAGGTACTGTGTTCTTTTCTTTGTTGGCCTCATTCCGTTTTCGGTAAACAGTAGAATGATGTGCTTTACCAAAAAGCTCTATCTTGGTCTCATCTGTCCACAAGACGTTTTCCCAGAAGGATTTTGGCTTACTCAAGTACATTTTGGCAAACTGTAGTCTTGCTTTTTTATGTCTCTGTGTCAGCAGCGGGGTCCTCCTGGGTCTCCTGCCATACCGTTTAATTTCATTTAAATGTCGATGGATAGTTCGCGCTGACACTGATGCTCACTGAGCCTGCAGGACAGCTTGAATTTCTTTGGAACTTGTTTGGGGCTGCTTATCCACCATCCGGACAATCCTGCGTTGCAACCTTTCATCAATTTTTCTCTTCCATCCACGCGCAGAGAGATTAGCTACAGTGCCATGGGTTTCAAACCTCTTGATAATGTTGCGCACTGAGGACAAAGGCAAATCTAGGTCTCTCGAGATGGACTTGTAATCTTGAGATTGTTGATATTTTTCCACAATTTTGGTTCTCAAGTCCTCAGACAGTTCTCTTCTCCTCTTTCTGTTGTCCATGCTTAGTGTGGCACACACAGACACACAATGCAAAGACTAAGTGAACTTCTCTCCTTTTTATCTGCTTTCAGGTGTGATTTTTATATTGCCCACACCTGTTACTTGCCCCAGGTGAGTTTACAGGAGCATCACATGCTTGAAACTATCTTATTTATCCACAATTTTGAAAGGGTGCCAAGAATTTTGTCCAGCCCATTTTTGGAGTTTTGTGTGACATTATGTCCAATTTGCTTTTTTTCCTCCCCTTTTTTGTTTTGTTCCAATACACACAAAGGGAATAAACATGTGTATAGCAAAACATGTGTTACTGCAATACTTTTCTGTGAGAAATACTTGATTTTCTGGAAAAAATTTTGGGGTGCCAACAATTTTGGCCATGACTGTATAACTCCCAAAGGGCGAAGGTTGCACATTTTATGATTTCAGTGTGTGTGTTGTAAACTTAATAGCTTATTAATTCTGGTGCTTTTGTAGTTGAGGCTTCCAAGTGTCATAAGTCAACCTTGGAGAAATGTGGTAGATATATTACATCAACACATCCCTGCAGTATGCATCCTGTATATCCATACATACAGTTATTTGAACACAGGCACAATTTTATTTTTTTCAGGTATTTACCAAAACATATTCAAGTTTATAGTTATATAATGGATATGGGCTGAAAGTGCACACTCTCAGGTTTAATTTCAGGGTATGTACATCCAGATTGGACGAAGGGTTTAGGAATTACAGCTCTTAAGAGAAGCCATCTCCACTTTTTGAAGGGACCAAAAGTAATTGGACAATTGAATCAAAAGCGGATTCATGGCCAGGTGTGGGCTACTCCTTCGTTATTTCTTCACCAATCAAGCAGGTAAAAGGTCTGTAGTTGGTTCTATTGCTGTGAACCTACATCATCAGGGTTATTCAGAGAGCGTGAAAAGCAGGAGAATGACTGGAGAATGAAAAATTCTAGGTCAAAATAGCCAAACCAGAAAAATTCTCCCTTTCATCTCACTTTCCAAATCGGCTATTTTGACCTAGAATTTTTCATTCTCCAGTCATTCTCCTGCTTTTCACGCTCTCTGAATAACCCTGCATGTGTTTGAAGGAGCTGTCCATGCAAGTGAACCAGGTCATTGTAAGGCTTCAAAAACAAAACAAATCCATTATAAAGATAGCAGCAACATTACGACCGACCAAATCAACATTTGGTACATTCTGATGAAAGAAGAATGCACTGGTGAGCTCAGCAACATGAAAGGCCTGGACGTCCACAGAAGACACCAGTAGTGGATGATCGCAGGATCCGCACCATGGTAAAGAAAAACCCATTCACAACATCCAGACAAGTGCAGGACACTGTCCAGGAGGTGGGCGTATCATTGTCAAAGTGTACAATCAAGGGAAGACTTCACAAGGACAGATACATTCAATAAGCCTGAAGAATAGAAAAGCCAGATTCGACTTTGCCAAAAAACATCTAAAAAAGCCAGACCAGTTCTGGAAAAGCATTCCTTGGACAGATGAAACTAAGATTAATCTCTACCAGAAGGACGGGAAGAAATAAGTGTGGAGAAGGCCTGGAACAGCTCATGATCCAAAGCACACAACCTCATCTGTAAAACATGGTGGAGGCAGTATGATGGCATGGGCTTGCATCACTTCCAGTGGCACTGGATCATTGGTGTTTATTGATGATGTGACAGAAGCAGCTGGATTAATTTTTTTATTTATTTTTTTGAGAAAGGATTTTACCAGGAAGGATACATTGAGATTTCTCTCGTTTTCAAGTATGTCCTGGTGGCAAGTATGTACCGTTAGGTGTCTTGCCCAAGGACACTTACTGGAGAGGTGCTCGTCGGGATCGAACCCATGACTCCACAGGCTCTCTCCACGCAGAGCAGTGATGTTACCTCTACTCCACCCAGCCGGCACCAGTGTTTAGAGATACAGGGAAATATTACAAAGTTGATGCTAACTTAACCTGAGCTGTTGTAAACTTACCAGTGCCATTGTAGTCTATGGAGTTGCTAAGTTTACAACAACTCTGGCTAAATTAGCGAACAACTTTGTAATCTGGCCCGACTATCAGCCCAGATTCAGTCAAATGCAGCAAAGTTGATTGGACGGCGCTTCACAGTTCAGATGGACAATGATCCAAAACACACTGCAAAAGCAACCCAGGAGTTTTTGAAGGAAAAGAAGTGGAATATTCTGCAATGGCCGAGTCAATCACCTGATCTCAACCCAATTGAGCATCATTTCACTTGCTGAAGGCAAAACTACAGGCAGAAAGACCCACAAACAAAGAACAACTGAAGACCGCTGCAGTTAGAGCCTGGCAAAGCATCAGAAAGGAGGAAACAAAGTCTTTGGTAATGTCCATGGTTTCCAGACTTCAGGCAGTCATTGACAGTAAAGGATTCTCAGCAACATATTAAAAAGTAACATTACATTTATGATTATATACATTTGTCCCATTCCATTTGAGCCCCTGAAAATGGGGGGTGGGGGGCTGTGAATAAAAATGGTTGCAGTTCCTAAAATTTGTACTTGATATTTATGTTCAACTCCTTGAATTAAAGCTGAAAGTCTGCACTCTAAATTTATTTGGATTGTTTTGTTTTAATTTTATTCTGGTGGCATACAGAGCCAAAAGTAGGAAAACTGTGCCTGTGTCCAAATATATATGGACCTAACTACATACTGACACTAAGGCTAGGGTCAGACTAACGCATTTTTGCACTAATGCACACGCGCTGTCCGTGAAAAAGTGCGTTCGAACGAATGGACGCATTTTTTCACGGAATACGCGATAGCGGTCATACGATGCGCATTTTCATTCGTGATTTTGTACGGTTATCAATATAACACTTTTTGCGTCTGGACGTGATGTTGGCCGGACATTAGCAGTGTCTGATGTCTCCTAATCACACACACATGCCGCTAGCGGACGCAGCGCACTCTGTACGTCAGTACTAGTGGTTTGACGTTCTCGAAAAAATGCATTCGTTTGCCATTTGCGTTGCGCGGTCGCACTGTTGCGCGGCCGCACTTTTGTGCGGACGTTCTTCGTATGCTGCCCGGCATTGGACGTAATTTGCTGCTGGCGCGGCCGTGATTTAGTGCGGCTAAACGCACGTTAATACTGCGTTAGTCTGACCTTAGCCTTAAACAATGATTTTCGACAGGTTATTGACATTTAATGAACAGATAAGATATAGACTAAGGACTGACAGCCTTGTTTTGCTGATATTTGTATATCTCCCCTTGCTATCAGATCATTTGGATTATTGGGCCAAGGTTCGCAATAATTCCAAAGGTCGAGTAGGTTTCTTTCTTTAAAAAAGTGAAAAATAAATACTTGATCTGCTTCCAAACACATGCAAGGGGTGAGAAGAGGCTAATCCTTCTCAGATAATATTAAGGACCTATAGGTGAAGGGTCGACTCAGCTTGGCAATCAGAACAAGTCGCTCCAATAGTAATAGTGCGAGAGATTGGGGAGGAGTGAAGCAAGTTGAGCAATCTTTACAGGACATTGGACATTTCAGACATATGAAATTATCTACCTGGGCTTCATCAGATCACTGACACAGAATGACATCCACAGAGATGAGCTCGAAAGACACCGTAAGGCACAGAAAGGACAAATGCACTGAGGACCAAAGCTGCGTTAAGGAAAATGGTAATTACTTTTTATATTAACTGTACATGATTTGCAACTTTTTTTTACCCCCTTAAAGACCAATGATGGATCTGTTCCGTCATAAATGCATTGACTTTAAAGACCCTTGGTCCATCTGAACGGCACAATATACAGGTGATTCGGGTCTTTCTGAGGCTCCCCACCGTGGTGGATGATTTCCTTATTGAGTTGTCTTAATGTTACCTTGCCAAAATGCTTAGTCATATGTCAACAACCCACGCTCACTTACATGTATCTGGATAATGCATTGCCAAAGTTTTCTTTTTTGTATACTTGACTTTACTTGAATAATAAAATTTAAAAATAAAATTAAAAAAAAAGACCCTTGGTCCAAAACTGGTTAAAAGATAAAAGTATGCACGATGCATAGGTCCTTGTTTCTCCTGCAGAAGAATGGAGCTCCGTGTGTGATGAAGGAGTCAGGTTGACGAAAATCGAGATCGTCCTTTTTAACGTGACCCTCTTATTCCTAATTAAATCATTATGGCACCTGAACTACTTTCACCCATCATAATAGTATCGTAAGGTTATAGCAATATTATATTTTCATTGTAATACCTGTGACAGAGTGTGGGACTCTGTATATGTCAGCAGGAGGCTGAATGAGGCGATCTTCCCAGGACAGTGAGGGGTTAAGCCTCTTCCCTGGCAGTAGATACATCTGCAGCTCTTTAAGATCCCTTTTAGGAGTTCTGAGAGAACCGGGTAAGTCAGAAACAGACTGCATGTGCAAGGAGAAGGTTGGCGCTGCAGAAAATTTGTGCTGACTCGTATGTACGAAGCTTGAAAATACTTGTTTGGTTGTTTCTGCTGGGTGGGGACAGGACAGTTGCCCCAGTAATCCAGCACGTAGTGAGGGAATTGCTGTTAGACAGCCTATTGAGAAAGGAGTAGGCATATTTATTTGTGTTTTTTTGTTGTTGTTTGGCATAGCAAACTGTTCTGCTTAAATCGGACAATATACCCAACTGTTACAGACGTTTTATGCGGAATACAATAAAAATCTGTATATTCTCAAAACTCCTGGGCTTGCCTTACCACATACCATTAAAAATTCTACATTCGAATGTAAATATTTTCATGCTGAGTTGGTTTCTTAACCCCTACTGTGCTGAGCCCTTCATGTGCTTGTGTTGACTATTTTTGCTCATCACTTTGAAATGCTATTTGAAGACATGTTTTATTGCAGAACCTTACACTTACATTTTAGATTTTTTTTTTTCGAACAAACTCTGCAGATTCAAAAGATATTGTTCCAAGTCAGGGTTTATTCAAAGAGCTTCGGTGCTCTTTCGTTCCCTGCACTTCGGTGAATCAAATTCCCAGACCCTGCGATGAATTCAGCATTCATCGCAGGGTCCCGAAGTGCAGAGAAAAATTTGCCGAATCGAACGGAAAAACGGCCGAAAAACATTAGATCCGATCTGATAAGCTGCCACAAAAAAATACTCCGAATGCATCCGAAAAACGCAGATTATCTGCCAAAAAGAACACCAAACAGCCGCCGCCGGAAAAAGCCGATAAACTGATAAAGGGGTAAACAAAAAAAAACAAAACATAGCGACTTTGAAAAGCAGTTTGCAAAAAAACACTGCATGAAAATGCCTGGAATTAATATATAAGGTCCTATGAATACTAATAAAAAGGTCTTTTACAGAAAAACAAAAACGCTATTTAAAAAAATCCAGAAAAATGCCTAAAAAATCATAAAAAAAACAAAGACCTTTTGCTGCAGATTAAAAGAATAAACAGTTTAACAGATATCCAATAAATACGCAAATATTTTTAACATTGAAACCTATGGGATTTACCTGATTAAACCTGCCGATTGAAACCACCGAACATCAGGCATTTCACTGCAATTTCAGTGCTCTCTGAATAGATTAAACATTACTTCTCTATGGGGATTTCACTGCTGCCAAAGATCACATTATTTCCCTGGCAATTCGCCTATATTTGGCGAATTGCAAACTTTTGAATAGCCGAATGGCCACGAAATTGCACCGTACGGGGAAATTCACTGTAAGGTGCAATTTCGGGGCCAGTTCTGCTGTCTCTGAATAACCCCTTTTATGACTATGTTATCTTAGATCAGAATAGATTATTTTAAGAAAGTTTGCTTTCAATAATTTACAGAACATAAATTTAATTTATAACACTTTATTACCCAAACCCTTGTGGTTAAATATCCTAATAGATACTGAAATCAGAAATTGAGGACAAATCACTAAATTTTTCTATGGAAAATAAACTATAGGAACCAAAATTGGTTGAGCATTTTTTTCTGTTGTAGTGTGGATCAATCTGTTTCATAAGAAGAGTGTTTTTAAAATGCTAAATGTGGAATTGCCAGTCTTTTTAAAACATACTCACAATTCCAAAAACAAAGAGGATTTTGAAATAGCGTCTGCATTATTTTCTACTATATATCTCTAATCAAAAAGGGCAATTATAAGGCATGGGGATTTTAATACACACATTTATTTACTTATCAGTATATTTTTCAGCGTGTTTTCTTCAAAAAAAGATAAAAGATAATAGATTTTAAAAAAACGTATTAGGTCTAGGTGCCTTCCTATGGAGCTACAGTGGCAAGAAAAAGTATGTGAACCCTTTGGGATTACGTGGAGTTTGGCATGAATTGGTCATAAAATGTGCTCTGATCTTCATCTAAGTTACAACAATTTGAAAAACACAGTCTGCTTAAAATAATACAACACAAACATTATATGTTTTCATGTGTTTATTGAACATAACATGTAAACGTTCACAGTGCAGGGTGGAAAAAGTATGTGAACCCCTAGCCTAATGACTTCTCCAAGAGCTAATTGGAGCCAGGAGTGAGCCAACCTTGAGTCCAATCAGTGTGATATTATTGGATGTGTTGCTGAAAGCTGTCCTGCCCTTTAAAAACACACACCAGTTTTGGGTTTACTGGTTTCAAGAAGCACTGCCTGATGTTAACCATGCCTCGCAGAAAAGAGCTCTCAGAAGACCTACGATCAAGAATTGTTGACTTGCATGAAGCTGGAAAGGGTTACAAAAGTATCTCCAAAAGCCTTGATGTTCATGTGTCCACGGAAAGACAGACTGTCTACAAATGGAGAAAGTTCAGCACTGTTGCTACTCTCCCTAGGCGTGGTCATCCTGTAAAGATGACTGCAAGAGCACAGTGCAGAATGCTTAATGAGGTAAAGAAGAATCCTAGAGTGTCAGCTAAAGACTTACAGGAATCTCTGGCACATGCTAACATTTTTGTTGACATATCTACAATAAGGAAAACATTAAACAAGAATGGAGTACATGGGAGGACACCACGGAGGAAGCCATTGCTGTCCAAAAATAATATTGCAGCACGTTTGAAGTTTGCAAAAGAGCACCTGGATTTTCCACAGCACTACTGGCAAAATATTCTGTGGACAGATGAAACCAAAATTGTGTTGTTTGGAAAAAACACACAACACTATGTGTGGAGAAAAAAAGGCACAGCACACCAACATCAAAACCTCATCCCCACTGTAAAAGATGGCGGAGGGAGCATCATGGTTTGGGGCTGCTTTGCTGCCTCAGGGCCTGGACAGATTGTTGTCATTGATGGAAAAATGAATTCCAGAGTTTATCAAGACATTTTGCAGGAAAACGTAAGACCATCTGTCCGCCAACTGAAGCTCCATCAGAGGATGGGTGATGCAACAGGACAATGACCCAAAGCATACAAGTAATTCAACAAAGAATGGCTTCAACAAAACAAAATACGCCTTCTGGAGTGGCCCAGTCAGAGTCCTGACCTCAACCCGATTGAAATGCTGTGGCATGACCTTAAGAGATCGATTCACACCAGACATCCCAAGAATATTGCTACACTGAAACAGTTTTGTGAAGAAGAGTGGTCCAAGATTACTCCAGATCGTTGTGCAGGTCTGATCTGCAACTACAGGAAACGTTTGGTTGAGGTTATTGCTGCCAAAGGAGGGTCAACCAGTTATTAAGTCCAAAGGTTCACATACTTTTTCCACCCTGCACTGTGAATGTTTACATGTTCTGTTCATTAAAAACATGAAAACATATGTTTGTGTTGTATTATTTTAAGCAGACTGTGTTTTTCAAATTGTTGTGACTTAGATGAAGATCAGAGCACATTTTATGACCAATTCATGCAAAACTCCACGTAATCCCAAAGGGTTCACATACTTTTTCTTGCCACTGTAGATGCTCTTATGTGCACCTTGTTCAGCCTAAACACAAAAATACATTTTCCTGCAATTTTTTGAAAGACATGCCTGCCTTTGAAAAGCTTTTTCAGCCTGTGAAATAAAAATGCAATAAATAAAATATATATTTTTTAAATGACACCGCAAGCCATGTGAAATGAGGAGCTACTTCTAATTTTAGCTCACAAATTGTGTGCACAACACAACAGGCTGTGTAATTTGACAGGTTATAAAAAACACTTTTATTAAGGTTTATATAGAATTTTACTCCTAATAAACTTAACTTTTAACATGATACATCCCAAAACTATCATTACATGACGGATCAGACAATGCTCTCTCCCTCTGAACCCAGCCAGAAAGCCACACTTCACTTCCATCCTCCCCCTGAATCCAACAGCAAGCCAAACTCACCGCAATTTCTCCCTCTGAATCCAGCCAGAAAGCCACACTTCACTTCCATCCTCCCCTGAATCCAACAGCAAGCCAAACTCACCGCAATTTCTCCCTCTGAATCCAGCCAAAAAGCCACACTTCACTTCCATCTTCCCCCTTAATCCAACAGCAAGCCAAACTCACCGCAATTTCTCCCTCTGAATCCAGCCAGAAAGCCACACTTCACTTCCATCTTCCCCCTGAATCCAACAGCAAGCCAAACTCACCGCAATTTCTCCCTCTGAATCCAGCCAGAAAGCCACACTTCACTTCCATCCTCCCCTGAATCCAACAGCAAGCCAAACTCACCGCAATTTCTCCCTCTGAATCCAGCCAAAAAGCCACACTTCACTTCCATCTTCCCCCTTAATCCAACAGCAAGCCAAACTCACCGCAATTTCTCCCTCTGAATCCAGCCAGAAAGCCACACTTCACTTCCATCCTCCCCTGAATCCAACAGCAAGCCAAACTCATCGCAATTTCTCCCTCTGAATCCAGCCAAAAAGCCACACTTCACTTCCATCTTCCCCCTTAATCCAACAGCAAGCCAAACTCACCGCAATCTCTCCCTTCGAATCCAGCCTGAAAGCCACACTTCACTTCCATCTTCCCCCTGAATCCAACAGCAAGCCAAACTCACCGCAATCTCTCCCTTCGAATCCAGCCTGAAAGCCACACTTCACTTCCATCTTCCCCCTGAATCCATGAGCAAGCCAAACTCACCGCAATCTCTCCCTTCGAATCCAGCCTGAAAGCCACACTTCACTTCCATCTTCCCCCTGAATCCATGAGCAAGCCAAACTCACCGCAATCTCTCCCTTCGAATCCAACCTGAAAGCCACACTTCACTTCCATCTTCCCCCTGAATCCATGAGCAAGCCACATTCACCGCAATCTCTCCCTTTGAATCAAGACAGAATTTGTTTTCGCCATATTGTTACTAATATTACTGTTTTTTATCTTTCATTCTATTTTTGCCAGTTTATTTATTTTGCCTCCCTCCTATTTTGACTTTTTGCTTAGTCCCTTTTAGAGTGTAAGCTCACGGGGTGTCTGGCTGAGCACTTATATAAAGTGCTGCATTAGCAGGACAATTATCCAATGGGCAGGGCCGTCTGTTCCTTATGTTTTATTATTATGTCATCGGTTCGTGCTCCCTCGTTGTAAAGCGCTACGGAATCTGTTGACGCTGTATAATACTTGTAACTGTAACTAAAACTGTAACTCTTTCCAACAATGTGCCTTGTGAATATGTGGGCGTTATAGCAGTATAGATAAGATCTCAAAGGACCATTTGCACGCAGGAATGAAAGCAGTTGTTGTGTCGGACGCATCCCCACAACAAGACAGGGCTCTATTCCATGCCCAGCACTAAAATGGGGATGCTAACCGGGAAAACGTTTGCCTGCATTTTAGCACCATATGCAGCGCAACCCTCCATAATGCTCATGGTAGCACTGCTTGGCTGGGAGGGTTGCACTTGCACTGCTGGGCCAGGAGACCTGCGCAATCTTGCTCTCGCGGGATCGTACAGGGCCGTAGAGTGATTTGCGGAGGGAAACTAGGGACTATTTGTCCACAGTCTCACTCTGCTCCCGGTGATCAGAAGCGACAGATCAGCCTGTCGTTCTCTTCGTGGGATGAGATTTGAGTATCAGATTTATGGGGGGGGGGCGGTTTAGCTGGTGTTAACTGATTCTGCAAAAGTGGAATCCGCACCAGCTTTTAGGAGGTGCTAAATTTTAGGTTTGCGCTTCAGTGCAGTAATTAGTGCTATGACTTTGTACAACTTTACTTATCCTGACGTTAATTAATGATTGTGCTCCCCATGTTAAATATAGGATGTGCAAAGTACAGTAAGCTCACACAAGCTAGCGCAATCAGTGTTGCGCAAACTGATTTCACACAGGTTTAGCGTTAGGGATGTAATATGGGGGCATGTGTTAAAGTCACTTATCCTGGTGTTAACACTTACTCACCTGAATGCTACAGTTAACGTTCACTAGGGAATAGGGCTCTTAAAGTGGTAGGGGTCTCATTCTACATTGCACATAAACAATTCTTCTTTTTTCTTGAGTTAGAAAGGAATGGAATATTACCTTTCCAAAATACATATATATTATTTATTTATTTATAAAGGATTTTACCAGGAAGGATACAATGAGATTTCTCTCGTTTTCAAGTATGTCCTGGGTTCAAGAACATTGAAGTGTTACAGTTGTTACAGAAATACAAAGTAATAAATGCAAGATATTAAAACCACCAATATACAGATTAACAGAAAATAAATATGTAGGAAATAGTCATTATGTTACATGTTTACAGGTGCATTCTGTATTGAGGTATGTTAATAGGGAGTTCTTGAGTGACTTAAGACTGGGGGAAGATTTTATGGTGTCTGGGAGGTTATTCCATAACTGCGGTGCTCTGTAGGAAAATGAGGACCGAGCCACTGTCTTTTTGTATTGTGGTATTGCAAGTAAGGTGCTGGTCCTGGATCAGAGGTTATAGGATGAGGGAACTGCTGGGGGAAGCAGTCTATTCAGGTAGGGTGGCAGCTTCCCAGAAATGCTCTTAAACACCAGGCTGGAAAGGTGAAGGGTGCGTCTAGACTCCAGCGATGGCCAGTTTAGCTCTTTTAACATGTCACAACGGTGGGTCATGTAGTTACATTGTAATGCAAAGCGGCAGAATGAGTTATACAATGTAGTAAGTTTCTGAAGGTGTGTTTGCGGGGCGGCTGCGTACACTACATCTCCGTAATCAATAGCCGGCATAAGCATTTGTTGTACAATCTGCTTTCTTACCGCGGGGCTCAGGCAGGATTTGTTTCTGTACAGGGCACCTAGTTTGGGGTAAAGCTTAGATGACAGTTTTTCGATGTGGGGGCCAAAGGATAGATTAGGGTCCAACCACATACCTAGATATTTGAGAGAAGTGACTGTGGTCAGCGTGCCATTTGATTTTGTCCCAACACATAAGTGGGGATTTTGCAATTTGTGTAGTTTAGGCGCTGTTCCAAAGAGCATCGTTACAGTTTTGTCAGTATTTAAAAAAAGTTTGTTGTGTTTGATCCACTTTTCTACCTCTGTGAATTGTTCTTGCAGCACGGCCTCCAGCTGCGGGAGATTTGGTTTGCTGGTATAGATTATGGTGTTGTCTGTGTACATGTGTACAGTTGAGGCTTTTCAGAGCTCTGTTTAATTCCTACTCAGATAATGACAGCTAGTTTAGAAATCTGCAACTAGCATCTCTTCAGGATAAACGACATTCATTAGTCGTTAATTGCATGTTTCTTACTGATTATATTTTATGGCTTCATTGTCGAACACATCCATTCATGGGAAATAATATATTCTTTCATAATTTGGGCCTAAATCAGCATATGTTTGAATATCCCTATTCTCTTGTCCACAGTAAGGGGGAGATGGTAAGTGAAAAAAATCACTGTGTGCCGATTTTTCCTCACGGTCACCCTTTTACCTTAGCTATTCCACAAAAGCGCCTGCCTCAGACTGAAATCCAGGTGGAGAGTAAAACTGGCAGTGGCATTGCACTTCTATGGGCCACCTTGGCCCTGCCCAGCAGTTTGCGCAGTGTGCGCTTTTGGCTGCTGTGGGGCGGCCTGATCTCAGGCCGTCCCCCTGCAGCCAATGACAAGCGTCGCGCATCTGAGGCTAGGCAGGCCAGAAGAGGCACTCACTGAAGCGGCCAGCAAGGGCCCCATCGGCGTTAATCCCCTCCCGCTGGGCACAACCCGCCTGGCGTTAAGGGGTTAATGTCAAGAGGGGAATAGGGCTGTAGATTTCCAGTATGGCTTCGGAGATACAGTGGTCTAAATGATTGTAAATTGTAAAAAAAACAAAACTTTATTTTTCTTTCAAAGCAAGGCGCCCCCTTGAGGCAGGTGCCTATAGGGACATGCGGACTCTGCCTAGTTATAAATCCGGCCCTGAGCAGCCCTCTGGGCTGGGGTCATTCAATAATGGGAGGGGGGCTAGGAGGGGTTACATTTAAGCACTCTGTTTTCTCAACCTCCCCTTTCACGGTTTAAACCTAGAGTGTCCCTTTAATATGCACAAATATATTTAGGTCAATGAGAAACATAAGCTATTTTATATCGTCTGAAAACATAATTACTGTAAAATTAATTTTTTGTATTAATTTTATTTTTATTAGGGAATCGATCTTTCAATCCTGATGGACTTTTATCTTGATGTTATGGATTCACTCATTCTGACGCTTTTGCTACAATGTAACTACATGACCCACCATTGTGACATGTTAAAAGAGCTAAACTGGCTGTCGCTGGAATCTGGAATCTAGAAAGCTGGTGCTAACTGAACCAGAGCTGTTGTAAACTTACCAGAGCCATTATAGCCTATGGAGGTTTTAAGTTTACAACAGCTCTGGTTAAGTTAGCACCAACATTGTAATACTGCCCTGTAATGGCTCTGGTAAGTTACAACAGCTCTGGTTAAGTTAGCACCAGCTTTGTAATACTGCCCCTGGTGTTAAAGAGCTTTTCTGGGAAACTACCACCCTACCTGAATAGGCTGCTTCCCCCAGCAGTTCCCTCATCCTATAACCTCCGATCCAGGACTTACAATACCACAGTACAAAAAGAAAGTGGCTCGATCCTCATTTTCCTACAGAGCACCGTAGTTATGAAATAACCTCCCAGACACCATCAAATCTTCCACCAGTCTAAAGGCACTCAAAAGCTCCCTATTAACATACCTCAATACAGAATGCACCTGTAAACATGTAACATAGTGACTATGTTACTTCCATATTTATTTTTCTGTTAATCTGTAGATTTGTTTTGTGTTAATATCTTGCATTTTACTACTTTGTATTTCTGTAACAACTCAATGTTCTTGAACCCAGGACATGAAAACGAGAGAAATCTCAATGTATCCTTCCTGGTTTTATAACTAAATAAATAAATAAATTCATGGGTTCAGAATCCAGAAAGTGAGCAAGCAAGTCCCTAGTATATAATTAACTATCCATGCAAATAGAAGATTCTAGTTAGATAAAAAAAAAACACATTTTAGAAAGAAGATGTTAGAACATTTCCTTAAAACAGATCAACATACATAATATGTAAATTACAATATTCCCATATGGTAGAAATGTATCCATTTGATCTGGTGACAATCATTATGTCGCAGAGTAGCCTGTCTCCTCCAAGAGGGATCTTGTAAATAAATGTTACGTCCTCAGCCCCTGCTGTGCTTCGGGGGGGGGGGTCTGGGCAAGGTTCAGTGCCAAGGGCTGGTCGAGTGCCAGGACCAGGTAATGGCCGAGCGGCGTCTGAGGGGGCGGGGCCTGGCGTGGTCATGAGGAGCCGCCCGGTTTAAAACCGGGCGCGAGGAGTTGCCTCGTCGCCCTGATGACGTGGAGTTCAGTTCCCACATCGCTTCCTAATATTCGTTGTTTCCTATCTGTTGCCAACCCAGCTTGGCTATGATTCCTGCTCCTGATTTTGTCTCTGACCATTCTACGTTCTCTACTATAGCGGTGACTAGTGTTGTGCGCTGTAGGTTTAACCCCATGCACGCTGTTTGGGGTTTTACTCGTTTCTTGGAGATTCCCCTTTCACCCTTGTTTTCGTACTGCAGCCTTATCGGGGGTTTGCTCCAGCTCTAAGGGGTCTCAGTTGCGATCTAATACGCTAGTGCCATCTACGAATACGAACGACTTTTGGTTGCCAGCTTGTGGTCGGCTTGCTTGTTTTGCCAAAAGTACCCAGGCTAGTACCATCCCTATATCTGTGTGTGTATCTACAGACCCTGGTAACCACAAGTTACAAGGTACCTGATCAAGGTGGTTTGCAAATGTAATATCTGTCAGTGTGTTGACTGCCCTGCAGTCTGATCAATTCATTGCCTGTCCTGCCGAATGTTTCAGTACTAACGTTTCTGTCTTGCAATCTGATGTCTTGTTGTGTGCTCTAAGTTGTCCGTTGGTCTCGAAACCTTTGGAGCTTAGTAGCATTTCTCTTGTGTTGTCATACTCCTTGGCTTTGGAGTATACGTTTCAAAGTACTGTTTATTTCCATAACATCGAACTGATAAATCCGTCCAAAAGGATCTCAACCTCGTTACTCTTGTGTGAGTGCCACTGCGCCCGTTACACTATCTCCACGCTGCATTGCCTCTCGAAAAACATTTGGATATTTGCTATGGTTTGGCTAGTACAATGCATGCTTAAACAAGGCTCTGTACTTGTTTATGGTGGTATGCTTTTCAGGCGTATGTACCAAAGTTTTCCAGCATAAGGTAAGATTTGCTTTGATTACTGGTATGTCATGTTCTAGCAAATATTACATTGCTGTTTAGAATATCTTCTTTTAGTCCCAAACTGATAGACTTTATTTCATTTTTTTTTCTTATTTTTCCTTTGAGAGAGTGTTACAATAGGAAATCGACCCTTTAAGGGAGTGTTTCCCAAACCTGTCCTCAGGACCCGCTGACACGCCAGGAATGCCAGATAGCTGAAGCACAGCACATGTGATATGATTTGCTGCTCAGTGATTTCAGGATTCAGTCTGCATCAGAGGCGGATCCAGACACAGGTTTTGGGGGGGGCATTCTACCAGTTTTGGTTAAGAGCTGGTGTTGGGTTCGCAGTGACAGGTAGAGACGCGCCTAATCACAAGCTGTGCTCGTTACACTCACTCTCCCCAGAACATTGCACAGGGTCTGTCCTCATGTGGCTCATGAGCCCTGCGAACCCTTTCCATGCGAGGGGCCCAGAGTGTCCCAGCACATACCCCTTGCAGCTATGCAGTGTAGGGTAACCCAGGTGTGAGCTGTCCAGTGCACCCTTTCCATGCTGCCAGAACACACATGGCACCCCATCTGCGCAGCCCTGCGAACCCTTTCCATACTAGGGGCCATGGGTAACCCTCAGCTCACACATGGATATATTGCCCCCAGCTCACATGGATATATATAGTGCCCCAGCTCACATGGATATATATAGTGTCCCAGCTCACATGGATATATTTCCCCAGCTCACATGGAAATATTGCCCTCAGCTCTCATGGAAATATTGCCCCAGATTCATGGATATATTGCCCCCAGCTCACATGGATATATTGCCCCCAGCTCACATGGAAATATTGCCCCCAGCTCACATGGAAATATTGCCTCCAGCTCATCTGGATATATTGCCCCAGCTCATATGGCTATATTGCCCCCAGCTCAAATGGAAATATTGCCCCAGCTCATATGGATATATTGCCCCAGCTCATATGGAAATATTGCCCCAGCTCATATGGATATATTGTCCCAGCTCATATGGAAATATTGCCCCAGCTCATATGGATATATTGCCCCAGCTCATATGGAAATATTGCCCCCGCTCATATGGATATATTGTCCCAGCTCATATGGAAATATTGCCCCAGCTCATATGGATATATTGCCCCAGCTCATATGGAAATATTGCCCCCGCTCATATGGATATATTGTCCCCAGCTCATATGAATATATTGCCTCCAGCTCATATGGAAATATTGCCCCAGCTCACACATGGATATATTGCCCCAGCTCACATGGAAATATTGCCCCAGCTCACACATGGATATATTGCCCCAGCTCACATGGAAATATTGCCCCCAGCTCACATGGAAATATTACCCCAGCTCACACGTAGATATATTTCTGCAGCTCACATGGAAATATTGCCCCAGCTCACATGGATATATTGCCCCAGCTCACATGGATATATTGCCCCAGCTCATAAGGGAAATATTGCCCCAGCTCATATGGATATATTGCCCCAGCTCATATGGAAATATTGCCCCAGCTCATATGGAAATATTGCCCCCCGCTCATTTGGAAATATTGCCCCAGCTCATATGGAAATATTGCCCCCAGGCCCAGCTCATATGGAAATATTGCCCCAGCTCATTTGGAAATATTGCCCCCCAGCTCACATGGATATATTGCCCCAGCTCATAAGGGAAATATTGCCCCAGCTTATTTGGAAATATTGCCCCCCAGCTCACATGGATATATTGCCCCAGCTCATAAGGGAAATATTGCCCCAGCTCATATGGATATATTGCCCCAGCTCATATGGAAATATTGCCCCAGCTCATATGGAAATATTGCCCCCAGCTCATATGGAAATATTGCCCCAGCTCATATGGAAATATTGCCCCCCGCTCATTTGGAAATATTGCCCCAGCTCATATGGAAATATTGCCCCCAGGCCCAGCTCATATGGAAATATTGCCCCAGCTCATTTGGAAATATTGCCCCCCAGCTCACATGGATATATTGCCCCAGCTCATAAGGGAAATATTGCCCCAGCTTATTTTGAAATATTGCCCCCCCAGCTCACATGGATATATTGCTCCAGCTCATAAGGGAAATATTGCCCCAGCTCATATGGATATATTGCCCCAGCTCATATGGAAATATTGCCCCAGCTCATATGGAAATATTGCCCCCAGCTCATATGGAAATATTGCCCCAGCTCATATGGAAATATTGCCCCCCGCTCATTTGGAAATATTGCCCCAGCTCATATGGAAATATTGCCCCCAGGCCCAGCTCATATGGAAATATTGCCCCAGCTCATTTGGAAATATTGCCCCCCAGCTCACATGGATATATTGCCCTAGCTCATAAGGGAAATATTGCCCCAGCTTATTTGGAAATATTGCCCCCAGCTCACATGGATATATTGCCCCAGCTCATAAGGGAAATATTGCCCCAGCTCATATGGATATATTGCCCCAGCTCATATGGAAATATTGCCCCAGCTCATATGGAAATATTGCCCCAGCTCATTTGGAAATATTGCCCCCCAGCTCATATGGATATATTGCCCCAGCTCATATGGAAATATTGCCCCCAGCTCACCTCCTCTGCCGTCTCCAAGTCATTGCTGGCGGCCACGTGCTTTTCCTCCTTCGAGTGGCCGCCGGCATAAAGCTCTGCCGCTCGCTGCCTGGGTGGGATCTGTCCACCAGCCAGCCGCGATCTCGCCGCAATATTATTTTCTCGGGGGGGGGGGGAATTGCCCCGTTGCGCCTCCCCTGGATCCACCCGTGGTCTGCATTTCCCCAAGATGATCTGCAAAATCTGGCCTGTTTGAGGGTCCCGAGGACAGGTTTGGTAAACACTACCTCTATTATATAGGAACCTCGACCCTCTGAGTCAATGCATCTATGTTTTGAACTGTCTGGGTCCTGCAACCACTGGTATCTTGGCTTCCTCGCTAGTGGCCACTTGACCGATACCGGGATACAGAAATGCGACATACACACACAAATAGTGATTTCAAAACTACGCACCTGCTTGTAGCCCAAATACATCTTTTATTGAAGAGAGAAGAAGGGGATTGATGGCTTCATAACAAGAGGTTTTGCAGGAATAGGTTATGTAAGTTTTGGCCTTGTCTGTGGTAGTTCTTGTGACATGATTATCTGTATGTCCTGTGCTTGCGATCAAGGCCAGATTTATAATTAGGCAGAGTAGGCATGTGCCTACAGGTGCCTGCCACAAGGGGCGACTTGCTCTGTGTTAAAAAAAATTACAATTTACAATCATTCAGACCCCTGTATATCCTGGAGCCCTACAGGCTAGAGGGACCTGCAAGGTATTATTGGAAAGGCCAGATTATGGCCTCTCCAATGATACCAAAATGGTACCAGGTTCATTAAAATATATATTTTTTCTATGTTTCTTTTCTACGTAGTACTTATGTTCACTTTACAATTTTAAAGTGAACAGCGATGCTGCACTAACTCACCTTCTCATTTCCTATACTACCAGCAAGTGCGGAGGTGATGGCACAATGAATTGTTTCATCAACCTATCTCGTGGCACTGCAGTGAGGAGAAACAAAGGAACTTTGGAACCTGCATCTCTGATTTGTACTCCACACAAAGTCAAGTGAGGTGTCAAGTGAGGACAGAGAGAAACTGTGTTTCAGTATCAAATTATTTTCTTTTTTTGTTTTTTCCGCCAAAACAAAAATTTAAAGAGTAGTTTTGGCACTTTTTTTGGCAGGAGGGGGGGGGGTGGGTTGCACTCCAGATCTCTGTGCCTACAGGCTCCTGAGGTGTAAATCTGGCCCTGCTTGCGATGAGCAACTATTGTTAGAACAGAAACATCTCAGTGAAAGGTTAACTATTTATTTAACAGAGATGTCACACTTCTGCCCTGCCCCCTGGTGGTGGGAACAGGGATTCATCAGTTTGGTGGATTTCAGGCTCAGGCACTGCAGACCAATTTTCATGGCCTGATAGTCTGCGGTCACATGACCTGCTCAGCCCTATATATAGGGCCAGCAGTACACTTGCTCCTTGGGTCAGGATAGGTCTTTACCTTTTGAGAACCTGCTCCTTGGATTGTTGTTCTGTCTCTGTTATTCTGTGTATGACCCCCTAGCTTTGGTTCCTGGTTTATTCTCTAGTCTGTTTCCTGAAGTTGTATTTCTGTATTTACCCGTGTATGACCTGGCTTGGCTTCTTGGATAATTCTCCCGTCTGTACCCTGTGCCGTTCTTTCTGGATATACTGTGTATGACCTGGCTTGGCTTCTTGGATTATTCTCCTGTCTGTACCCTGTACCGTGCTTTCTGGATATATCGTGTATGACCTGGCTTGGCTTCTTGGATCATTCTCCTGTCTGTACCCTGTACCGTGCTTTTGATATACCCGTGTATGACCTGGCTTGGCTTCCTGGATTATTCTCTTATCTGTGCCCTGAATCTGTATTCCTGAAATTCTCTGTGTATGATTTGTTTTTGTGTCAGCTTATTCTCTGGTCTGTTCCCTGGAATCTGTATTTCTGCAACCACCCGTGTATGTCTGGCTTCGTTCTAGATTATTTTCCTATCTGTTCCCTGGAATCTGTATTCGTATATACCTGTATATGTCTTATGTCCTGGTTTATGTTATATACACCCCGCTACTAGTATAGGTAGTTTTAGAGGCCAACTGGAAAGGACCTCAGTCATGGTTTAGGGATTCTGTCTGGTTTCTGTGTGTTTGCATCCGCTGGTCAGTTATCGTGTTTACCCTCAGCCCTGTCATCTGCTTTAGTTTAAAAATCATACCCAGTACAGGGCTCCCCCTTGTGTCTGTCTACTGCACTATCTCTCTTGTTTCTGAGTATAGCTCTATGTGGGCTGGATCTGGCATAATGCAACAAACCGCAAACCTGCCTCAAGGGCTTAAATATGAACCTTATACAGGGCCTTCACGGGCATCTGCCATAGGCCTCGTGACAAAAGAGCATAAAAGGGTTCTTAACAGGGGCGGATCCAGGGGGCAATGGGGCAATTGCCCCCCCTGAGAAAATCGCCGCTACCGGCCGTTCTTCTCCCTACGAGCAGTCGCCGACATGCAGCTTGGCCTGTCGCCGGGGATGGGAACCACCTGACAAGCGCAAAGATCGCGGAGTTCACGTGATCTCGTGAGAACGCGGCTGCGCATGTCAGGTGGTTCCCGGCGAGCAGCCGAGCTGCATGCTGGTGGCCGCTCACAGGGAGAAGAATGGCCGCAGACAGAGGAGGTGAGAGCTGGGTGCAAATATATCCATGTGAGCTGGGGACAATATATCCATGTGAGCTGGGGGCAAATATACCCATGTGATGAGCTGGAGGCAAATATATCCATGTGATGAGCTGGGGCAATATATATCCATGTCAGCTGGGGGCAATATATATATATATATATCTATGAGAGCTGGGGGCAATATATATCCATGTGATGAGCTGGGGCAATATATCCATGTGAGCTGGGGAAAATATATCCATGTGAGCTGGGCAATATATCCATGTGAGCTGGGGGCAATATATATCTCCATGTGATGAGCTGGGGCAATATATATATCCATGTGAGCTGGGGGCAATATATATCCATGTGATGAGCTGGGGGCAATATGTCCATGTGAGCTGGGTGCAATATATATATCCATGTGAGCTGGGGCAATATATCCATGTGAGCTGGGGGTAATATATATATCCATGTGAGCTGGGGGAAAATATATCCGCCTGTCACTGCAAACCCAACACCAGCTCTTGGCCAAAACTGGTAGAATGCCCCCGCCCCCGAAACCTGTGTCTAGATCCGCCCCTGGTTCTTAAAGGGACACGCTACACAGTGTGCTTGAGCACCCTGCTCCCTCTGCCCTAGATTCAGCCTTAAAAGTGCAGGGGCTGAGTCCCACTCAGAACCTGATCATTGAACTCAGGATCCAGGGCTGCAGGACTTTTTGGACTAGCTTCCACCAATGGCTCTCTATGCTCTCGTCATTGAGAGCCATTGGACTGGATGCCTCCCCACAGTCACATGACATACTGAAACTGGCAGCAAATCACGTCCAACCGAGTTCAGAGGGAGACCTGCTCTCTGTTCAGTGTTTTTTTTTTTAACCTAAACTAAAGGGATAAAATGCAGGGGGGTTTGGATGGGGTTCTCTCATCCAGATTTACCCAATAGTGCTGGATTAAGGCCTTCTTGGGCCTGAAGTGGAAGAGTTGTGCATGTCTCTGGCCCCTTCTTCTCACCTCTCCACGATAGTAAGCTGCAACAACGAGGAAGCAGCAACAGAGAGGAGTGCAGCCCTTCCCTGCTGAGCCATTTCACTCCTGTGTGCTGAGAATTTTTGTTGGTGTTTTGGAGAATTGTGTTTTTTATGAATAATATGACTAATGTATCAAACACTGAACTTGCTCGCAGCTAGGGAAACAAAAAGGGGAGTAATGGCAGTGGTATTGATCATTTTTATACATGACAAATGGACAATGGAGCAAAGAAAATAAATAAATAAAATATAAATAAGCCTGCAGGTTTCTCTGTAGCATTCCCATTTTAGCGTGATATTTCAGGACAGGCGCTACCCTCCATGATACTCACAGTAGCGCTTCTGAGTCTCCACGAGTATCGCCTCCTGGAGTCCATATGACTCTATGGAGGATTACGCTTCCAGGCTGCTAGCCCTGTGCAGTGTTGCTCCCGCAAGATCGCGCAATGCTGGCCACAGATTGATTACGGAGGGAGACTGGGAACTATTTGTACCCAGTCTCACTCTGCTCCCGGGGACAATAAGCGGCGAATTGGGCCACCCTTTTTCGCCGCGGGATTGGAGGTGAGTATGGGATTTTTTTATTTTTTTTTGGTAAATAAATTTTTGCCTTGCGCATCCCTGCAGTAATTAGTGCTATGACTTTGTAATACCTTACTTTTCAAAACGCTAATTAATGATTGCGCTCCACATGTTAATTATAGGATGCGAAAGTACAGTAAGCTTGCGGAAGCTAGCGCAATCACCTTTTTTTATTATGGGTTTAACGTCACGAAGGTAATATGGGGGAGCATGTGTTAAAGTCACTTATCCTAGAGTTAACACTTACATCCGAACGCTACCGTTGGGGGGGCACTATTCCATAGTGAAAGCTGTAGGGGTTATTCAGAGAGAGACGATCTGGCCAATGTCACCGAACAGGGAATTTCCCAGTACAGTGACATTTCGGGCCATTTGGCTATTCACAGAGCAGGCAGTTCACTAAATGTTGGTGAACTGACAGCCAGTATGGTGCCTGTTCGACGGCAGTGAAATCCCCCATAAAGAAGCGATGGTTAAAAAAAAAATAGAAATGGGGTCTCGTTACATTTTTTTTGGGGGGAAAATTATGCGATTTTTAACAAACGCACCGCATACAAAAATTGTTAGTGCAGCATCATTGTTCACATTATAATTGAAATGGGAACAATATTGCTGCATTAACAAACCAAAAAAACTTTTTTTTTTATAATTTTGTTTTAAAATATGCTTTTATTTTTAATTTTTATTTTTTTAAAAAAACTTTTTACATGGTCATGTTTGGTATCGTTGGAAAGGCCATGCTCTGGCCGATCCAACAGTACCAAACATTAACCCCTAGCTGCCACAGATCGGGAGATAGGGGGTTCATTGGAACCCACTATCTCCACCATTGGTGGCAGTTAGGGGTTAACTCCAGGACTGGCATCATCGTGCTATGCACGATGTCGTCAGGGGGCATTCCCGGAAGCTTGGCCGACATCCAAGATGTCGGCCAGCTCCGGGAGAGGATGACGATTCGGCGCTTTTCGGCTCCGAATCGTGATCCGGCACCCAAGGGGTTAAAGGCAGGCATGGTTTGGAAGGGCAGACTGTGCCCTTCCAAACCGTGCCTGCCTTCAGCTGCAGGACCCCGGCGATCGGGAGGCAGAGAGACATCTAATGGTGCCGGTGGCGGTCCCGGGTGCTGGGCTGACATCGAGGATGTCAGCCTGCACTGGGGGGCACAGCGATCGGCCGGAATCCGGCTGATCGCTGGCTGCAAAGGGAGGACGCGCTCAGCGCGTCCTCCGCACCCAACAGTACCTACAGGTGGACGCACTGAGCGCGTCCACCGCAGCGAAAGGGTTAATCTATTCAGAGAACAGCAGTGAAATTTCAGGAGAAATTCCCTGCTGTACGCTGGTTTCATTCGGCAGGTTTAATCAGGTGAACCCCATAGGTTTCAATGTTAAAAATATTCCTGTTTTAACTCCATATGTAATAAACCGTTTATTATTTAAATCTGCAGTAAAAAGTCTCTCTATTTATAGATAGATATAGACCTGGAGGCCAGCCGTGTTTTGGCTACGTTCCTAATCAGGTGAAATTATAGCAACAGTGCATGATAACTCTCTGGACATCTCCTCTATAGAGACCGTCCAAGTGGTTACCCCAACCAGACTTGTATTTTTAAGTATTTTGATTTGTCTTATTTGGAAGAATTCAGCATTTTTGTTTATAAAGATTGAAGAACAGACTATTTACAATCTTGGGTTCTCCAGTAATTTTTTTGGATAATTCATATTTTGGTTCTATGCATTAGAGGGAGGCAATGTGCATTTTACAGAATTTAGCTACAAGAACAGTTGATATTGAAAGAGGAAAAGCCTCAGCCATTCATCTTAACCACTTCAGTCTTTTGAAACGGATATGAGGCAAAGGTTCTTGCAGAATCTTCAAATAGAAACTAGATCATTATTTTTAATTGAATTAAAATCATTAAGTTACCTCCCTCACCTCTTCCGTCACATGAAAGGACTTCCAGAAAAACTAGCGTCCTGTATCGGCCACACTGAGCCCCTGTGAACTCTGCACATTGTACTCTGCTGTTGATCACGTAATCCTACAAACAAACAGCTCCTATAGGAGCTGCCATCAAACTGTACTATCAGGGATTGAGAGTCACTGGGTGCATAGTTTTTGGATTGCACATCCATAATTTATCAGACTGACCTGTAATAGATGTGTGTAACACGGCAATGTGTGTATCATTAATTCTACTTGTTTTACGTGATGAATAGAAATGCTATTATACTGACTGGACTACAATTCCCTTTGTTGCTATCGCTGTCATTAGGGTAGGATAACCGAGGATATAATTGTGAAGGAAAAATCACACAGGTACTTCTTGCTTCTGTGTCTTTATTTAACCCCTTAATGCTGCCGGGTGTGCTATACCATTGCGGCGGTGGCGGGTGTGCCAGAAAGCCAAGGGACAGCATATCTCAACCCGCGGCTCTCCGGCTACTCCTCTGTCCCATGCCGGCGACCGATTGCTGCAATTGGCTGCAGGTGGGCTTATCGAGTTCAGGAAGCCCCGCCTGCAGCCAATTGCAGTGATTGGCCACAGGGAAGGGAGGCGTGTCAGGAGTTTCCGGAGAGGCACGGGCATGCTATGCAGTCTTGCATCATTCAGGCCCACCTGCCTCCCATGCTAAGTCATAGCCCTCGCAGTCGGCGAGGACGTAAGACTAGATAAGGTGCCGCGCCGCCTTTCCATGTTGCCCCTGGCCCAGACTTTACCTTTGCCTGGTTTGGTGTCCCAGGCACCCAGGAATCCATACCAGGTTTCCCCTCTCCTCTCCAGCCTCAGGTGTGGGCTGGGCCTGGATTGCCTATAAAACCATACCACACTCTCAGGTCTTTGCTTCTGCTGGGAAGTCATTCATTGCATCCTGACCAGCCTTCTAAGCACATCTCTGGTCTGGACTCCCACTGTGACCCCCCCCCCCCATTGTTCTGGACTCCCACTGTGACCCTCCTTTGTTGTTGTTCCAGTGTAACCTTGTATAAACCCTGCTATGGACATGAATCACCCCTCTGCCAGCTGCCTGCCACGACCCATGCATGATCTCTGGCCATTCTACCAGATTTGCCCCTTTCTGATACCATGCCTGGATATTTTGTTTAAACCTCTGCTCTCTGTGTCTCCTGGTCCTCCACCCTCTCCTTGCTCTATTTTATTAAGTGTGTTGTTTAGTTCATCTGTGCCTCCTGATTTCTGTTTAGTCAGCTCTCTTCATATGCTGCCTGTCACGGATTCCCCACGGATATATGTATATGATCCCTGTACGCAGGGTTGCCCTAATTTTCCGATCCTTATAGTGGTCGGTTAATAGAGACTAAATAAGAGAACAGACTGAGACAAGAATAAAGTATGTATATATATAAATTTGTAGCAACCAGATGCCAGATATCTGTATATAATATATATATATATTGTGACAGGGTGAGGGGCAGGGTTGTAAACCACATGTATATTAGGCGTCTGGGGAATGCTATTTTTCCACAAAAGGGTTAATTCTGAACCAAGGCCTAATTAAGACAGCCCTGCCCATATAGGTATGGGTGTGGTTCCAGAAGAGACACTTAATATCTTGCATTTTACTATTTTGTATTTCTGTAACCATTCAATGTTCTTGAACCCAGGACATACTTGAAAACGAGAGAAATCTCAATGTACCCTTCCTGGCAAAATACTTTATAAATAAATAAATAAGACCGACAGACAAAGAGAGAGAGAGAGAGCTGTTGTATGTACAGTCTGTGTGCTGGCGCAAGTGAGGAGAGGAACTCCTGAACTTTATGTGCTAAAAAGGTACGCTGTTTATTTGACTGGGAACCAGCTTAGCTGGCCAGTATTTGTGAGGTAGAAATCCTATTTTTAGTTAGGCTCCATAGACGGAGTAGATGTTTATTTTGATGTTTTTGTTTATTTTGATGAGCTGCTGTACCCTGCTGCGTTTATGATTTGAATAAAAATGGGACAATCGAACCTTGCATCCAGTGTATACATATATATATATATATATATTGCAGCAACCAGATGCCAGATATCTGTATACAAAATAGTGTAGAACCAGGGAACAAAACACTGGAGTAGAAATTTGGCTTTGTAAATCGACTACTCTTGTGTTTAGACCTCTGGCTTTGGCAGAGGTCTAAACACAGGAGTAGTTGATTTCCAAAGCCAGAGGTCTAAACACAAATCAATCAATACAATAAGAAACACTTGGGAGCACTGTGGGAGTGCGAGAACACAACAGCGCGCTGGTCTGGGCTAACTGAAGGGCTTATATACCTTATCACGTGCTTTCCTAATGTGCCCCGCCCCTCCGGGCATCACGTGATCGGGGCCGGCGTGCATTTTATCTGGCGCTCGGCAAGCGAGCAGTGTGGAGAAGGCTGCTGGGTGCTAGAGGTACGTGACACTGCCCCTCCGTCTCTTGTTAAAGTGTTCTGTTTTATATTCAGTATAGTGTGTCCAATCTGCTTAGGCGGGCGCATTCTGAGCGCACTGTGCATCCGTGCACAACGGATGGACGTACTGACGGAAGATACTGCAGACACCACACAATCCGTTTTTCTTGACAGACGTTGGAAAAAAAGGGAACTATGGGAAATAAAACTAATATGAAAAATGCTAAAAATTTATACGTGATATGAAAAGCCATTTTGTGCGTCAAGGTGCTGGACGTTGCAAATGCGGTCTGTCTGACTTAGTTCCATCACACACACAACGCTACGCGGACTCTGCGCGTCCGTTCTAGCGGTTTTACGTTCTTGCCTAACTTGCGTCCGTTTGCCACGTACGTTGTGCGTGCGCAGTTCAGTGCGGACGCACTTCGTGTGTGGCTCTCTATTGCTCATGAATCTATGCTACGACGGACGTTAAACTGTGCGGCAACACGGACGTGATCACTGCGTTCGTCTGACACGGGCCTAAGTGTGTCCTGTCCACCCTTTCCTGTCCAGTCTGCTTAGTGTGTCTTGTCCTGCATTTGTGTGTATATATATATATTAGTTCCTTTTCTATCTTGCCTAGCCACATACCTCGTCTTATCTAATAGTCCTTTTCCTGTCTCGCCCAGCCATCTCCAATACTGCTATTATTTATTCAGTGTCCCCCTTTTGGTTTCCACTGTTAAAAAAACCTTGCATAAATCAACCTTTTTATTTCTTGAACCCTATATATCTGTCACTCCATTTTTGTAACCACACACTGGGCTCGAATCTGCAACTCTGCACGGTGAACCCTGACATGCTGCCCCAGCGTTAATGGGTTACACTGTAACTGCAGCTGCTGCTTCCTATCCAGGAGGAAGGCATGGGGAAAAAACTTTTTACACTTCTGTTATGGACAATTCAATACACCTGCATGTTACACCTCTGTGAAAGCACTTTTAACAATATCTCAACACCCTTTAAACTCGGGTTGCCACCTTTTCTTCAAGCCAAACCCGAACATTCTAGTTTTGGGCTTGGGTGGCCATTTTTTTTGTAGCGTATACATTATGCGTATATTTACTTTATGCATATATATAATGACACGTGGTATGCATGGCATGTCAGGCTGGTATTTAGGCACACTGGTATTATGTATGACACACTGGTATTATGCATGACACACTGGTAATATGGCTGGCACACTGGTATTAAGAATGGCAGACTGGTAATATGACTGGCACACTGGTATTAAGCATGGCAGACTGGTAATATGGCTGGCACACTGGTATTATGCATGGCACACTGGTAATATGGCTGGCACACTGGTATTAAGAATGGCAGACTGGTAATATGGCTGGCATACTGGTATTAAGCATGGCAGACTGGTAATATGGCTGGCAGACTGGTATTATGCATGGCAGACTGGTAATATGACTGGCACACTGGTATTATGCATGGCAGACTGGTAATATGGCTGGCACACTGGTGTTAAGCATGGCAGACTGGTAATATGGCTGGCACACTGGTATTATGCATGGCAGACTGGTAATATGGCTGACAGACTAGTATTATGCATGGCAGACTGGTGATATGGCTGACAGACTGGTATTATGCATGGCAGACTGGTAATATGGCTGGCAGACTGGTATTATGCATGGCAGACTGGTAATATGGCTGGCAGACTGGTATTGTGCATGGCAGACTGGTATTATGGCTGGCAGACTGGTATAGCTGGCAGACTGGTATTGTGCATGGCAGACTGTTAATATGGCTGGCACACTGGTATTATGGCTGGCACACTGGTATTATGCATGGCAGACTGGTAATATGGCTGGCAGACTGGTATTATGCATGGCAGACTGGTAATATGGCTAGCAGACTGGTATTGTGCATGTCAGACTGGTAATATGGCAGGCAGACTGGTAATATGGCAGGCAGACTGGTATCGTGCATGGCTGACTGGTAATATGGCTGGCAGACTGGTATTGTGCATGGCAGACTGGTAATATGGCTGGCAGACTGGTATTGTGCATGGCAGACTGGTATTGTGCATGGCAGACTGGTAATATGGCTGGCAGACTGGCATTGTGCATGGCAGACTGGTATGTACACTGTAAACAGCTAGAGCCTCCCTTTACAAGTTCTATTCCTGTATACTGGCCATCGCTGGAATCTAGACGCACCCTTCACCTTTCCAACCTGGTGTTTAAGAGCTTTTCTGGGAAGCTACCACCCTACCTGAATAGGCTGATTGCCCCAGCAGTTCCCTCATCCTAAAGTGGCAAGAAAAAGTATGTGAACCCTTTGGGATTACGTGGAGTTTAGCATGAATTGGTCATAAAATGTGCTCTGATCTTCATCTAAGTCACAACAATTTGAAAAACACAGTCTGCTTAAAATAATACAACACAAACATTATATGTTTTCATGTGTTTATTGAACAGAACATATGCAGGGTGCATTCACAGTGCAGGGTGGAAAAAGTATGTGAACCCCTAGCCTAATGACTTCTCCAAGAGCTAAATGGAGCCAGGAGTGAGCCAACCTTGAGTCCAATCAGTGTGATATTATTGGATGTGTTGCTGAAAGCTGTCCTGCCCTTTAAAAACACACACCAGTTTTGGTTTACTGGTTTCAAGAAGCACTGCCTGATGTGAACCATGCCTCGCAGAAAAGAGCTCTCAGAAGACCTACGATCAAGAATTGTTGACTTGCATGAAGCTGGAAAGGGTTACAAAAGTATCTGCAAAAGCCTTGATGTTCATGTGTCCACGTAAGACAGACTGTCTACAAATGGAGAAAGTTCAGCACTGTTGCTACTCTCCCTAGGCGTGGTCGTCCTGTAAAGATGACTGCAAGAGCACAGCGCAGAATGCTTAATGAGGTAAAGAAGAATCCTAGAGTGTCAGCTAAAGACTTACAGAAATCTCTGGCACATGCTAACATTTTTGTTGACACATCTACAATAAGGAAAACATTAAACAAGAATGGAGTACATGGGAGGACACCACGGAGGAAGCCATTGCTGTCCAAAAAGAATATTGCAGCACGTTTGAAGTTTGCAAAAGAGCACCTGGATGTTCCTCAGCACTACTGGCAAAATATTCTGTGGACAGATGAAACCAAAATTGAGTTGTTTGGAAAAAACACACAACACTATGTGTGGAGAAAAAAATGCACAGCACACCAACATTAAAACCTCATCCCCACTGTAAAACATGGCAGAGGGAGCATCATGGTTTGGGGCTGCTTTGCTGCCTCAGGGCCTGGACGGATTGTTGTCATTGATGGAAAAATGAATTCCAGAGTTTATCAAGACATTTTGCAGGAAAACGTAAGACCATCTGTCCGCCAACTGAAGCTCCGCAGAGGATGGGTAATGCAACAGGACAATGACACAAAGCATACAAGTAATTCAACAAAAGAATGGGTTCAACAAAACAAAATACGCCTTCTGGAGTGGCCCAGTCAGAGTCCTGACCTCAAACCGATTGAAATGCTGTGGCATGACCTTAAGAGAGCGATTCACACCAGACGTTCCAAGAATATTGCTGCACTGAAACAGTTTTGTGAAGAGGAGTGGTCCAAAATTACTCCAGATCGTTGTGCAGGTCTGATCTGCAACTACAGGAAACGTTTGGTTGAGGTTATTGCTGCCAAAGGAGGGTCAACCAGTTATTAAGTCCAAAGTTCACATACTTTTTCCACCCTGCACTGTGAAGGGTGAAAAACATGAAAACATATAATGTTTGTGTTTTATTATTTTAAGCAGACTGTGTTTTTCAAATTGTTGTGACTGATGAAGATCAGAGCACATTTTATGACCAATTCATGCAAAACTCCACGTAATCCCTAAGGGTTCACATACTTTTTCTTGCCACTGTATAACCTCAGATCCAGGACCAGCACCTTACATGCAAAACCGCAATATAAAAGAAAGTGGCTCGATTCTCATTTTCCTACAGAACACCGCAAATATGGAATAACCTCCCAGACGCCATCAAATCTTCCCCCAGTCTAAAGTACCTTAAGAGTTCCCTATTAACATACCTCAATACGGAATGCACCTGTAAACATGTAACATAATGACTTTATTTCCTACATATTTATTTTTCTGTTAATCTGTATATTTGCTTTTGTGTTAATATCTTGCATTTTATTATTTTTTTATTTCTGTAACCACTCTATGTTCTTGAACCCAGGACATACTTGAAAACGAGAGAAATCTCAATGTATCCTTCCTGGTAAAATTCTTTATAAATAAATAATATCAAGAGAGGAGCTGCTGCTGGGATGGGGGGAGAGGGGCCACCACGGAGGGGACGGGAGACACTCGGATGCTGCACAGCCAGGTAGAAGAGGAGGGGGAACTGGCCCACAGCTATACTTACCGGGTGGAGCTTCCTTCTCTCACTCGCACACAGTCAGCGCAAGTGATTACTCAAGGGGCAGCACAAACCTCTCCCACTGTGCAGCTGCTAATAGCCGCTCGGTCCAGAGGATCGCGGCAAACACGTGGAAGGCAGTCATGTGTCCCAACCGAGTCATGTGTACGGGTGGCAGGCAGTGGTGTATTTTGGCCTAGGCCGACTAGGCGTAGGCCTAGGGCGGCACTTTCCAGGGGGCGGCGGCCCACACCGGGTGGCCCCACCCCAAAATTTTTTTTAATTTTTTTTTACTTTTGCAAAGTATTTTACCAGGAAGGATACATTCACCATTCACCGCAGGGTCCCCAAAGTGCATGGAGTCGGCCGCTGAATGCTGCCACCGCAAACCCGTGGCCTGCTGTTTTCAAAAGAACTACTGAACGAAAATGTCTGGAATTTACATATTAGATCCTATGATTGATAATAAAAAGTTCTGTTACAGAAAAAAGAAAAACTGCTATTAAAAAAAGGGGGGGGAATTTTGCCCAAAAAAAATCTGAAAAATGACTAAAAGGTACTAAAAAAAAATCAATAAATAAAGACTTTTTACTGCAGATTAAAATAATAAATGGTTTATTAGATATTGCATAAAAACGGGAATATTTTTAACATTGAAACCTATGGGGTTCACCTGAATAAACCTGCTGATTGAAACCACCGAACATCAGGGCATTTCACTGACATTTCTCTGCTGTTTGGTCTTCTCTGAATAGATTAACCATTACTTCTCTATGGGGATTTGCACTGTCTTCAAACAGCACCGTACTTGCTGGCAGTTTGCCAAACTTGTGTGTGAGCATATCACAGAGCAGTGGTGTACTTAGGGGAGTGGCAGAAGGCGGGCCGCCCCATTACCAGTGATTATCGGGGTGTCATTAGGGGGTACTAGGAGGTTCCACTGTCACTGTGTGTCAGCTTTGAGCTGTGTTCTCAAACAACAAGCAACGGAGCAGGGCGTTTGCATACGGAATAAAAACGAATAGAATAAAAATCCCCCTCTCCTCCCTCCATAGCTCCTCCCCTGCCCCACAGCAGCTCTAGGACAGGGGAGGGGGATGTGGTTTGTGTGCAGAGAGAGAAGATGACAGTAAACGGCAGGTAAAGGGGGGGTTATCAGCAGAATATGAAGTCCTGTCTGCTTACTGCTGTTTAAAGTGGACCTTTCCTTAACTAGCACTGCAGTGATATAAATTTGTCATTGAGCTGCCTGGCTCCTGGTGAGGCTGTGTGCGTGCAGGTCACGTGGTCCGGCCAGACAGGTGGTACTGAGTCTCAGTACCACCTGACTGGCTGAACCACGTGACACGCATGCACGCAGCTGCCCGCCCCTTTCGTTAACACGGACTCTCACTCTATTCTGGACTGAACACCCACCGGGAAGGGAATCAAAGCCACGGTGCACTCTCTGGCAGTGGCACTCCACTGCTGACAAGATGGCTCCACGCACAGGCACAGCCGCGATCCTCACGTGGCCTAGAGGGACCTCCAGCTGAGTCCGTACACAGTCCCTGCTGACTGTGCACACAGTCCTACCGCGGACGGAGGCTGGTAAATATAGAATAAATAATTGCTGTGTGCTCGTATACACTCGGTTTGCTAGGAGTTTTATTGCAGTGGATTCTGACGCACTCATACACACCGCACATTGCATTGTTGGGAGTTTTATTGCTGTGGATTCTGATACGCTGACACACACCACACATTGCATTGCTCTGAGTTTTATTGCTGTGAATTCTGATACGCTGACACACACCGCACATTGCATTGCTGGGAGTTTTATTGCTGTGGATTCTGTGATACACACTGCATATTACTGGGAGTTTTATTGCCCTGGAGCTCTGGGATATGCTCATACACACTGCACATTACTGTGAGTTTTATTGCTGTGCAGTTCTGATATGCTCATACACAGTGCACATTTCTGTGGGTTTTATTGCTGTGCAGCTCTGATATGCTCATACACAGTGCCCATTTCTGTGGGTTTTATTGCTGTGCAGCTCTGTGATACGCTCATATGCAGTGCACGTTTCTGTGGATTTTAATGTTCAACCAATTAGAGCGGCTGTGATCCAGTATTTATTTATTTATAAAGGATTTTACCAGGAAGGATACATTGAGATTTCTCTCGTTTTCAAGTATGTCCTGGGTTCAAGAACATTGAAGTGTTACAGTTACAGAAATACAAAGTAATACAATGCAAGATATTAAGAAAACAACACATATACAGATTAACAGAAAATAAATATGTAGAAAAATAGTCATTATGTTACATGTATACAGGTGCATTCTGTATTGAGGTATGTTAGTAAGGAGCTCTTGAGTGACTTAAGACTGGTGGAAGATTTGATGGTGTCTGGGAGGTTATTCCATAATTGTGGTGCTCTGTAGGAAAATGAGGATCGAGCCACTGTCTTTTTGTATTGTGGTATACTTGACATGCGTGGCTGTTCTTTGTAAAAATGCTTGAATTTAAACATTTCATAATTTTAGATACATTTCAAATGGTATACAAAATATACAAGTAGGCACTTGGTATCCACTTTTAATATAAAGAGAGGAAAAGGCGGAGCTTAAAGAGGAAGGGTGGGGATTAACCAGAAAGAGGTGTGCCCTTGACAGGAAGGGGTGCCTCAAATTTAAATTGGGGGGTGCACGAGTTTACTCAGGCCTAGGGCAGCACAAAACCTAACTACACCACTGGTGGCAGGGAATCTGAAACCCGTACTGCGTACACATGACTCGAAACCTAGACAGTACAGGTCAAAACCGTACGGGTGGGAACCCTACTTTAAACCCTGTTATGTAGGATTTAATAGGCTATGCACTCTGGCCACCTTTCATGGTGGGCCTCAGACATTACTATGAAGGACTTTCACTGACGCGTCACTCTGAGCACTTTAAGGTTAATAGTTTTTTTGTTTTTTGTCTGTTTCTTTTTATATTACATATATTTCCATACATTTTCAATACATTGTCTGTTTTCTATAAGAAAAGTAGGGTTCATTTCCAACATTTGAGGGATTCTTCAAATCAGACCTATGCATCTTAAAGGGTTATTCGATAAACGACAAACTTGTCACCGGTTTGCACCGAAACGTTGAATTTCACTGCAATTTCGGTGCAGTTCCTCTTTCAGAAAGCTGTCAATTCACCAAATACTGGCAAATTGACAATGACATATGGTGCAGATCACCTCAATTTGGCGAAATTGTCCCTTGAGAAGTAAGAAAAAGGTTTTGTGAGGGTCCTGACGTGCAACGGCATTAATGGCCCGCTCAGGACTCACAAGGTTTTCGCTCGATTGTGCTATTACAGGGATGACGGTTAATGGTTAATTTATTCAGAGAATGTCAAACTGAACCAAAGTGTCGGAAATGCCCTAATTTTTGGTGATTCAGTTCAACAGTTTTAACCCCTTTACAGCCGGATGGGTTGTGCCTGGCCCGAGGGCATTAATGATGGTATGGCCCGTCTAGCCGCTAATGCGCGTTATTGGTTGCAGGGATACAACCTGAGTGGGGCAGGCGCCAACTGCTGGGTGGGGCCGAGGAGGCCCATTGAAGTCAACAGGGCGTACTAGTACGCCCTGTGGTGGGAAAGGGTTAAACAGGTGATTCCTGTTGGATTCAATGTTAAAAAATATTATCATTTTAACTTTTTTTTTATTTTATATTTACAATTTTTATTTTGTAATATGTCATCACACAAGCAAGCATAAGGTTGCTTGCTTGTGTGATGACATATTACAAAATAAAAATTATAAATATAAAATAACAAAAAGTTAAAATGCCTGGAAATGGCGCGATGACGTCTTTAACGACGGGAGGCGCTTAACTTCAGCGTCTGAGGACGCTGAAGCCAGAACGCCGCGTGACCCCAGACAGAGAGGTGAGTATCTCCGCCGGGGTTTCTGCTTGCGGATGACGTGGGGGAACGTCCTCCGCATATAGCGGGAGTCAATGATGTTCCACACACGTCATCCGCAGCGAAGGGGTTAAAGGACCTTTTTCAATTATTTAGACACGTTTTTATTGATTCATTCTCTATTAGGAGAATCTGAGACTTTTTCAAAGCACCAAAATTACGTGCAATTTAAAATAAAATATGTTTTTATTTCAGTAAATGCCAAAAAATCCAAACAAATCTTTATCTCTAGGCCCATACAGATCTTAATCCGGCCCTGCATGTTTGCATAATCAGAGTGGGCTGGTCTGAATGGTACAGGGCCTTTCGGTTTGTTTTTTTTGTGCCAGTCCAGCCCTGCCTGTAGTGAATTCACCTCAGGGTCGGTGAACTGGAATCGCCGATGGGGGCCTAACCAGAAAGAACCATAATTTCACTGCCGTAGCAGGCACAGCTGCCCAAGATTGTGTTAATGTGATCTGGGACTGTGCTGTATGATTGCAATTGAAATTTTTTTTATTGCAAATAATTTTCTTTTGCTTTTGGGCTCCAGACAGATTTAGCTCTGTGAGCATAATGCCCAATTTGCTAAAACTGCTTGAAATCGGCAAATTGGTTTGGGAATACTTTGATTTATCAGGCATTAGCCAGCCAATACATGGAACCACAGGCTGCAGTTCTAACTGCAAGAACTCCTATTGGCCAGTAGATGGCGCCATATGCCTGCCAGAAATGTTATTACAGTAAGAAATAGATGGGGAATATTCCCAAATATTTCTTACTGTCAGTTACTTTCAGTTTGCCGGCTGCTGTGTGTGTGTGTGATTCACTACACAGACAGCAGGAGCAGCACTGAGCCAGCCTAGCCTACGCAATTTGAATGCTACACTAATTGCGTAGCTCAAGCTGACTTTGCTTCCTGGTTCTACACTCTTTTGTGCCTCCAGAGAGCAATTGAAAGCTTGAGCCAATGGGAAAGCTCCATTGGTCTCAAGGATTTTTTTAAAAAAAAAAACGCCCCCCATGGGAGGCAGAGCTCCCCATGGATTGATTGACTGTCCTCGTCAGTCGTGGGGAGGCAGGCAGAGCTCAGCAGTCAGCATGTGTGTAATAGCGCCTCTATTAGTCAGTATTGTAACTGTTCTTAGAACATTAAAAACCTCTATGCAAACTTTATTTTAACCTCTCTGGTGGTATTCCCGAGTGTGAGTCGGGGTTAAATTTCACTACCGCGAAGGTAACCCCGAGCCACACTCGGAGGACTTAACTGAACATCCGGAGCTGACGGAGGTGCCTCCTGGACGGATGGTGGTCCTCCCTGCTGCGGTAACAGAGGACGCAACTGGAGGTGAGCTGGTCCCAGAAGTCAGGGAAGAGGGGCATGGGACACCGGCGACGCCGCACGCGAACCCACCGCCGCATGTTGGAGTGGAGGTGTTGCCAGATACGTCGCAGACCGAGGTGGAGGTGATACCTGCTGCCGGAGTGTGCCCCATAGTAGGAAAGAGAAGTGTGCCTAGGCCTCATGGAGCTGTCTCCGCTGTGATCACACTACTACGGGGATGCCTTTCCTTGCCTGCCCCGCGGCGACCGCTGTTTCGGGACACTGGATGAGAGCAGTCTATTGTTTTTTCCTGCCTGATGACTATCCGCTGTAATTATCTTTTTATTTTTTTTTTGTTTTTCAATGCCGTGATTTTTGCTTCTCGCACCTCCCCCCCCCCCGCTCTCTGCTACGACTATGTCTTGAGATCTTCGTAGCTGAGGACGTTTATGCTTCTTTGACATTTTCTGAAGATTAAGGCTAGGGTCAGACGAGCGCAGTGCGAACGCGCGTGCAGGCGCACTTAATCACGGCCGAACTAGCAGCAAGTGCCAGGCAATGACGGCCAATATACGAAGTACGGTCGCACAAAAGTCCGGCTGCGCAACGCAAGTGGAAAACGAACGCATTTTTTCGAGAACGTTAACTGCTAGTACTGACGTACAGAGTGCGCTGCGCCCGCTAGCGGCGTGTGTGCGTGAATTGGAGATGTCAGACACTGCTAATGTCCGGCCAACATAACGTCCAGATGCACAAAGTGTTTTATTGATGATCCGTACAAAATCACGGATGCAAATGCGCATCGTATGACCGCTATCGCGTACTCCGTGAAAAAATGCGTCCATTCGTTCGAACGCACTTTTTCACAGACAACGCGAAAATGCGTTCGTCTGACCCTAGCCTTAAAGCGGTTTTGATTTTACTCTTACTGTACGCTTTGTAGTTATGCAAGCCCCCCTTGTCTTTTTCTGTTTTGCAGATGCCTTCTGACACCCCTCCCCCCCCCTTTTTTTTTTTTCCTCCCTTATATTTTATTTTATTACAGCGCAGTCTCTGTGGACATTTGCGTTATTTTTATTTATTTATTTTTTGGCTGCGTAGTGGATGTCTCCGGCTGGGGACCCCCCAATGGAAAGTTTATGCACGATGCCATCTGAGTGTTTTTACGTCTTCGACCATTGCTTTATGTCCCTGTGTGTTTATTATTGCTGGCGGGATAATTCTTCAGATGACATATGGCCCTGCGTGGCTAATTTACAATGTTGATTTCATGATGTCTATGCTAAAATTCTAAAATAAAGAATTATAAAAAAAAAAAAAAACACATTTCCTTTAAAAAAAAATTGAGACGCTTTTAGACACGAAATTTTGAAAAAATTAGACCGCCAGGGAGGTTAAAGAGTTGTAATAGCGCCCTCTATTAGTCAGTATTGTAAGTGCATGCTCTTAGAACATTAAAAACCTACAGTTGTGTTCAAAATTATTCAACCCCCAATGCTGTAAAGGGTTTTAGGGAATTTAGTGTACATTTGTAATTGTATTCAGAATGAAATCCTACAAGGACTTTTTAAAGAACCATATGCAACTAACATGACATCAATTGGTTTTGTAATACAGTAGTAAATGTTTCTTTTGTGAATTCTTCATTGACACAATTATTCAACCCCTTAAAGACTACCACTCTGAAGAACAGAGGTTCATTCAAGTGTTTTCAATCAGGTATTGAAAACACCTGTGGATGTCACGGAGCAGCAATAAAGCATAATAAGCACCAATTAGGGAGCTTTAAAATGACTGTGATACTCAGCTCCTTCTAGACATTTACTGGTGTGGTTACAAACATGGTGAAGTCAAGAGAATGGTCCAGGAAGACAAGAGAAGAGGTGATTACTCTTCACAGGAAGGGCAATGGCTATAAGAAGATTGCAAAGATGTTAAACATACCAAGAGAGACCACAGGAAGCATCATTCACAAATTCAAGGCAAAGGGCACTGTTGAAACGCTACCTGGTCGTGGTAGAAAGAAGATGCTGACTTCGACTGCTGTGCGCTACCTGAAGCGTAGAGTGGAGAAAAGTCCCCGTGTGACTGCTGAGGAACTGAGAAAAGATTTGTCAGATGTGGGTACTGAAGTTTCAGCTCAGACAATACGGTGCACACTGCGTAATGAAGGCCTCCATGCCAGAACTCCCATGCGCACCCCCTTGCTGTCTCCAAAGAATAAGAAGAGTCGACTGCAGTATGCCAAAAGTCATGTGGACAAACCACAGAAGTTTTGGGATAGTGTTCTGTGGACTGATGAAACAAAATTAGAACTGTTTGGGCCCATGGATCAACGCTATGTTTGGAGGAGGAAGAACAAGGCCTATGAAGAAAAGAACACCTTGCCTACTGTGAAGCATGCGCGGGGGTCAATCATGCTTTGGGGCTGTTTTGCTTCTGCAGGTACAGGGAAGCTTCAGCGTGTGCAAGGTACCATGAATTCTCTTCAGTACCAGGAGATATTGGATGACAATGTGATGCAGTCCGTCACAAACCTGAGGCTTGGGAGACGTTGGACCTTTCAACAGGACAATGATCCCAAGCATACCTCCAAGTCCACTAGAGCATGGTTGCAGATTAAAGGCTGGAACATTTTGGAGTGACCATCGCAGTCACCTGGCTTAAATCCGATTGAGAACCTCTGGTGGGACTTAAAGAAAGAATCCCCTGCACCTTTAAGGAAGGGGGACATGACTGATGGCCTGGGCCGGATGGTCAGATAAGGAAATATGGAGCCATTGGTTATGTGTGTGCAACATTGTTTCACTTATCTATATATGCATCTGTGGTGGGTGTGTTCTGTCTCTTGTTCCTGGCCAGCTTCAACGGTGCATCAAGGAGATTCTGTGAGGGACAAGGAAACGTGGTGATTGAAATGGCTGTTATTTATTTTCTTTGTTTGCTGGGTCAGTTTAGGGAGTGTGTCCCACATATCAGTTTATGGGATGCTTTTTATCTCACACATATCAGCTTATGAGATGCTTTTTGTGTTCCACATATCAGTTTATGAGATGCTTTTTGTGTTCCACATATCAGTTTATGAGATGCTTTTTGTGTTCCACATATCAGGAAATGAGCTGCTTTTTGTTGATCAGTCCATTTGCTGTATCTAGGCCTGTAAACACAAGTTTTATCAGCTCCTTTTATTTTGATTAATTTTCTGATATGTTCCCTGATTTTAAATCCAGGGAAGGAATGCTCTTTGTGTTTCTGTTTGCTCATGTCTCTCTGACTCCTGGTACCATGTGATGAATCCACTGAAGTATTTGCAGAATAACAAGGAGTTTGATAAGAAAAGATTTTACTCAGCAGCATCATCTTACAATGACTGCCACTCCCCACCCCCGGATCACATGACTGTTAACTGTTTCCTAACCTGCAGAATGAACTAGGCATAATTATGATATATTTAATATATAATATGAAGCATACACATCATTACAGGGAGCATTCTGCTGCTCGAGGTTTCATTTTGCAGGACTTGCTGTACGAGACTTTGGTGCCGGCCCATGAACAGTCTCCTGAGGACGCTGAGGAGCCCCACCAGTGCAGAGGGAACGGCACTCTAAGCCCCCAGTTCGGTTAAGCCAGAGGCCTCGGAGTTCAGAGGCGTGATGGTGGAGCTGAGGTGCAGGACGCCGTTTCCCGGGTCATCTGAGGGGTTTATCGTCTTGGATGCGCCGCCTCGTGAGCTGCGTTCTGGATTGTGGCAGAGGGTGAGCATGGTGCGTGCTGCTGCTGCAGGTTTTTTCCCCTCTGGTTTTAGGTGCAGTGGTTGGTAGGGAGCAACAAGCGGATGGTGCTGGCCATGCTGGTGAGGACCGCTGACATACCGTAATTGGCTGTGGACAGATCGGCGCCCCTTACCTAGCACTTCGGTTGGTGGCTTTATGGGTCGGAATGGTCATTTACAGCACTCTCTTCCGAGGGGTGGCTTGGATTCTGGATCTGGAGGTTTGCGGTGGATGCCTAATATCAGTGGAGGTGCTGTTTCTGGGCGACCATCGCTGGATCCACCTTTGACTGCTGTCCCAAGGGCTGCTGGAGGATCATCCATGCTGGCGGCTGGTGAGTCGGGTTTTGAGGGTGCGGTGTTTGGATTGCTGGGCCTTTTGGGCACTGATGCGTCTGGCTGGGCTAGTGGGATGACGACGGGGTTAATAGAGACCCTGGTTGCGGCTATTAGGCACTGGCAGGATGGGTCGGTTGCTGCGTCACGTGCGCAAGCGTCGCTGGGTTCAGCTGGGCATGCTGTTGCTGGGGGCGCGGCGTCTGTGTATTTTACGCCTAGTTCCGCTGTGATGGGAGCCCCTGAGTCTGCTCTTTCACAATGTTTGGGGCCTGCTTCTGCTCCTGTGCAGCATCCGGCTGTGCTCGGTGGAGTGGCGCTTGCAGCTGGGGTTTTCCCCGTTGGACGCGGTGGTTGGACCTTCGGTACCTGCTGCGGTAAATGTTCCTGCGCCACTCGCTAGTGGTGTTCCTGTGCCTGGTGCAGTTGGTCCTGCGGTAGGCTCTTATGGGGCTTGTGATTTATGTCCAATGGGCCTACAGGTCTTTAATGACATTAAGGAGAACATTTGGAAAGGTTAATATGTTGATTTTGTTTTGTTACGACCAACAGTTTGGGCAGAAGATGGCGGTGCGTCCTGGGCTCCGCTTGTTTTGCAGGACGCCAATCTGTGGCTATTACTCATGATGCCAAACTGCCCAGTGGTGTCACCCTTTCCTGCATCCACAGTGCCCGGAGCCACTGAAGTGCCCGCGGGTGCAGAGAGGGGGTGATGCTGGCTCTTTAATGAGTCCCATTGCCGTTGGTCCTCATATTGCAGGTTCAAGCATGAATGTTCTTCCTGGGGGGTCCCAACCGGCATTTCGATGTTTCAGAAAGGGCCATGGCTCGGCCTTTAGGGCTTCGGGTCAGACCGCCTGATAGAAGGGATCACCCCGGTGATCGTGCGGGCCATGGCTCCTTGGCTAGACCGGTACCCCAATAGGCGATGCGCTGCGTTGTTATTGTGGGTTTTCGTGAGGGTTTTGTTATTCCACATGTGCCTTCTGACTTTTCTCGCTTTGGTGGCTGAACCTGGTTGTTATTGGCAAAAGCGGACATGGAGTCGGCATTTCGGTTGTTACCGATTCGACCGGATTGCTATCACTTGCTGGGGTGTTCCTTTCGTGGAGGTTTTTATTACGGCCGTTGTCTTCCGATGGGCTGCTTGATCTTTTGCTACTATTTTGAGTTGTTCTCTTCCTGTTTGCACTGGGTGGTGTGTCGGCGCGCTGGACGGAGTTCGGTGGTCCATTATAGGATGATTTCCTATTCGTGGGGCTGGCGGATTCCGGCGATTGCGATGCGCTGCTGCAGTTTTTCGGGAGGTTGCCGAGGAATTCGGTGTGCCTTTGGCCGATGATACGATGGGGGGCCCAGTTTAATCGCTTGCCTTTTTTGGGCATTGAGATCTATACTGTCCGTGTTTTCCGTTTGTCTGTAGAGAAATTCAGACCTTGTGTGTTTGGTGGGGAGGGCGCGGGGAGTTGCAAAGTTGCGGCTTTCTGATATTTACTCTTTACCACCGGGGTACGCGCACCTCGCCACTTTGTTCGCGTCACCAGTTCCTTGAAGGCAGACCTTGTGGTGGTGTCAATCCTTCTTGCTGCATTATGATGGGCTGACGTATTGGCAAGAGGCGGACGTGAACAATCAGTCCCTCGAGTTTTTGCTGATGCGTCTGGGGCTCCTGGCTTTGGTGTGTACTTTCAGGGTGCTTGGTGTGCCGAAGCGTGGCACCCGCGCTGGGTGGCGTCTGAGTTGGTGAGGAATCTCAAGTCGGGAATTTTTTCCTTTTGCTTGTGGCCCTGGAGCTGTGGGGGGAGCGTCTGGCTAATAGGCGGGTGGTGTTCTGGACGGACAACCTGGGCGTGGTGCAGGTGGTAAATCGGTCGTTGTCCAGTTCCCCTCCCGTCTTGGCTCTTTTGCGACACCTGGTACTGCGCTGTCTAGAGCGAAATGTATGGTTGCGGGCTCGACATGTGCCGGGTGTTCGGAACGTGATTGCTGACTCTCTCTCCCGGTTCCAGTGGGACCGTTTTTGGCAGGTGGCTCCGAGGGCTGCGACACCCTTTCCTCTGTGGCTCTGGACCCTCGCTTCGCCGGGCTGAGAATGTTGCTGGAGGACTCTTTGTCGGGTGCATCGTGGACTGCCTGCTCTCAGGTCTGGCGGAGGTGGTGTGGTGCACGGGAGGAACGGGGGTGGTTACGCGGCGCGGACCGGAGGTGGGCCACCTTGATTTTTTTTTTTTTTTTTTTTTATTGTAATAAAAGTTTTATTAAGTTATTTGAAAACATACATTACTTGACATTAAATGCATTACCACATATACAGTCAATCGTGAGTCATGTGAAACGTAATCGTCTGGCAATAAAGTGTGCATTTTCGATACTGCGTCTCTGTGCGCTTCACATATGAATACAGATAGTACAAATTCAAGTAACAATGATGGAGAGAAGGGATACAACTTGTGACAGGGGAACAAAAGGAATAGGTGGGGGCTGGGGAGTTTGGTCATTCATTTGTTATTCCGTTGCAATTAAGAAAGGTCTACCGAGTTGTGGGGTGGGGAGCGGGCTGGCACGGACCAATAGAACCACCGTCTCAAGTGTTTGGCGGAGGTACCGGAGGTTTGGTGTATCAGATCCTCTACATCTCTTATGCGCTGGACTTCGTCTAGCCATTCTCGGAAAGTGGGGGCTAGTGAAGATTTCCAGTGCCTGGGTATTACCGCTTTGGCGGCATTCAGTAGCCGAATATCAAGTGAGTTCCTGTAAGTGTCTGCAGGCAGCGGTGTGTGGTGTAGCAGCATGGCCGCTGGCGTGTAGGAAGGTGGAGTATCAGAGATGTTGCTAATGGCATCATGAACCAGTGTCCAGAAGGGTTGCAACACTGGGCAGGACCACCAAATATGCAAGAGATCTGCGCGCTGTGCTCCGCACCTCCAGCAGGAGGCGTCCGCCGTGACGGAATATGTAGCAATTGTGGTGGGTGCTCTATACCATCGTGACAGCAGCTTGTAAGACGTTTCTTGTGTACGAGTAGCAATAGAACACCGAGTATTGAGCGCAAACATTTGGCTCCACTCCTCTTCTGTGAATGTTTGGCGGAGTTCCCTCTCCCACTTCGCTACGTAGGGAGGTGTGGAGGGGGAAAGATCCTGCAGGACCCCGTACATAGTCGATATGCCGTGTTGGGGAAGGGTCTTACGGGTGATCACTTGTTCAAATACGGTCAGTGGGCGGGTGTATTTTTCCAATGGAGCTAGGGAGCGTAGATAGGTAATGAGGCAGTGCATATGAAATATCGTAAGAAAGGAATCGGGGTGGGTCAACGGTACATCCTTCGGGGCTTTAGGTCGGTTCCCATCTATGTAAAGGCCCGGCAGTGGGTGTCGTGGTGGAGCTGCGTCAATGAGAGGTAGCAGACGTGGCGAGAAGGCCGGTAAGTGGTTGAGAGGGAGGAGTGGAGAGGGCCAAGGGGCTATTTGTGTGAGCCTCTGCAACCGTCGCCAGATGGTCAGTGTGACCGAAACTGTCGGGTGTGTGGGGATGTCAGTAGATGCAGTGGTGCCTAAAAGCCAAGGGAGGGAGGTTAGCGAGCGTCCGGCCAGTTCATGTTCCAACGCCACCCATTGTTTACCTGAGGCACCCAAGCTCCACTCCACCATTCGCAAAAGATGAACAGCCTGGTAATAGCGCTGCAAATGCGGCAGAGCTAGACCTCCACGAGAGCGAGGAGCTGTCAGCAGCGCTACACTCAGCCTTGGTTTACTCCCGGCCCATACATATCTAATAAAGAGAGACTGCAAGGAGCGGAAGAAGGCAGACGGGACATGTATCGGCAGGGTCTGCAATAGATAAAGGACTCTTGGGAGAACATTCATTTTGAGGACATTTATGCGTCCAAACCACGTGATGTGCGGGATGGCCCATCGAGTAAGGTCCTTTTCCAGGACCCGGAGCAGAGGGACAAAATTTGTGGTATAAAGATTTGATACCGCTGGGGTGAGGTGAACTCCAAGGTATTTAAGGGAGGTAGTACACCATCGAAAGGGGAATGTGGCTTGAATGTGTGTGCTGAGGGGAGCAGGTATTGAAATGTTCAGAATTTCCGATTTTGACATATTAATTTTGTAATTACTGAGTGAGCCATATTCGCGTAATAGTTCAATGAGGGAAGGCAGGGAAATCTGGGGTTGTTGTACAAAAAATAGCAGGTCATCTGCATATGCCGCCACCTTATATGTGTGGCGTCCAACACAGATACCATGAATAGAGGGGTTGGCCCTGACAGCTTGAAGGAGGGGTTCCAGAGATAATGCAAATAAAAGAGGGGAGAGGGGGCAGCCCTGTCGAGTGCCGTTTTTAATGGTGAAGGGGGAGGACAAGGTGCCATTTAGATTAATGCGAGCGGTAGGTGAATCATATAAGGCGGTTATCCAGCGCATGGCGTTGGGGCCAAATCCCATATGCTGTAGGGTCTGGAATAAGAAAGGCCAATGTACCCTGTCAAACGCCTTCTCAGCGTCGGTGGAGAGGAGCAGGGTCGGACCGGTATCAGTTCTCTGAGCGGCGTGAATCAAATTAATGGCCAGCGTAGTATTATCTCGCCCCTCCCTCCCCGGGATAAATCCCGTCTGGTCAGGGTGGATCAGGTGTCTCATATGGTTTGCGATTCGCAGCGCGAGTACCTTAGCAAAAAGTTTCACATCCTGATTCAGGAGGGAAATTGGTCGATAATTGGCACAGAGGGCGTGATCCTTATCAGGTTTGGGGATTAAGGTGATGGTGGCAGAAAGTGTTTGTGGGGTAATGTGGGATGTAGGTTCAGTCAGTCCGTTAAAAGCAGCCAACCAGGCGCGAGAGAGGAGCTTTTCGCACGCTTTATAGTATTTAAGGGTAAAACCGTCAGGCCCCGGTGTCTTACCCACTGGCGTTCGCTTGATCGCTTCGTGCAGTTCTTCCGCAGTGATTGGACCTTCAATAGAGGACCTCATGTGCGGCGTCAGTTTGGAGCGTAAGTGAGTGCGAAGGAAGCGCTGGGTGGCATCAAGAGCCGTTTGGGCGGGAGCCGGTGTGAGGCCATATAGCGAGGTAAAGTAGTCACGAAAGAGGCCAAGCATATCTTTCGGGAGGGTGACAGTTTTACCCTGAGGGGTGCGCAGATGAGTGACATATAGAGCCTGTCGGTGGGTTCGGAGGGCATTAGCTAGGAGTCTGCCGCATTTATTGCCATGTTCATGAAAGGTTTTACGCACTGTCAGGAAGGCCTTCTGGGCCCTGTTATTAAAAAGTGAACGGAGCTGTGACCTAAGGTCCAGCAATTCGGCGTAAATGTCATTGTCAGAGTGCAGTTTATGGGATCGTTCCAGGGCCGCAATGCGCTGCAATAGTGATTCCTGCTGTTCAGTGCGCTCTCTCTTTCGCCGCGCGCCCTGTTGTATAAGGTAACCCCTGATGACAGCCTTATGTGTCTCCCAAATAATCTGTGGGGAACAGTCGGGTGTATCATTCTCCGTAAAATAGTTGTGCAGTGCGTCGTGAAGGCCTTCTTTAATCTGGGGGTCAGTGAGAAGGGATTCGTTGAGGCGCCAGAGTTTCTCCCTAGGGCGGGCGAGAGGGGAGGAGAGCGTGATCAGAACCGGGCAGTGATCCGACCAGGTCATGGGACCAATGGAGGCAGACTCCAAAAGGTGCATACTACCAAAAGGAAGGAAGACATAATCAAGGCGCGTGTAGAGCTGGTGCGGGGCGCTATAGTATGTGTAATCCCGTGTGGAGGGGAAGAGCGAGCGCCAGCAATCCATCAATCTCAGGGAGTGTAGCGCAAGTCGAGTGCGGCGGAGGACGGAGTGTGGGGTGCTAGTGACACCTCTAGAGGTATCCAGGCGAGCATCAAGCGGCAGATTGAGGTCACCGCCCACCACCAAGATACCCTCCTGGAAATCCTGCAGTCGACGAAATATAGTGCGAATGGCGGAGTGTTGCTGTCGATTCGGGAGGTATATGGAAACAAAGGTGTACCACTGCGCACCAATTTGGCCCTTCACAAACGTGTAACGACCAGCGGGGTCTAACAGGGAGGCCGAGTAGCTAAATGGGATTGAGCGAGAAAACAACACCGCTGTTCCGCAGACTTTACCAGCAGTGGCATTGCTAAAATAACCTGTAGGGTATTTGTGGCTTTTGAAAGAGGGAGGTCGGGCCTGTGGAAAGTGGGTTTCCTGCACCAATACTACATCCGCGTGTAGCGAGGTAAATTCCCTAAGGGCCGCATGGCGCTTTTCGGGTATGTTCAGACCTTTTGCGTTAATGGAGAGAACTTTAAGAGTGCGGGGGGCGGTGGCCATGGTATAGTCGTGTGAGGGATACCAATATGAATGGACCAGGAAGGTGATTTAAGGGAGCGCCCAGTAGGGCAGACCAGGTACAGGGGGAACAAAGACAAATAACCAATTACAATGGTACAACTATATACACAAGGAGCACGTGCCTGAAGAGACTATCCACCACGTCGCCGAGTGGGCGCGGGGGAGTCTCAGGTCACAGAGGGGGGTGCGTACACCACCACAACACACTGTGTAGGCACTGACTCGTGGGGGTTACCCGGCGCGGGAAGGTCAACAGTGGAAGTCAAATATTATAACAATAAATTGAGAGTGCAATTTAACGACAGGTATTGTTGTCAAAAGGTTCTAAAAGAAAAGTCAAAAATCACTCAGAAAGCGCTGAACGCGCGTCCCCCCGTTCAGATACATACACGGGTGTGCTCAGGAAAAGAAAAAGAAAAATAACAGTTCGCCCAGGCCGCCCCTGAGGCTCATGGAATCTTGCAGAGCGTTAGGCCGTAAACGGGAAGTGCAGGCTGAGGTAGGGTCGAGGATGTAAAAGAACCTCGCCTCCAGCCTTATTGCATAAGTCAGCCGGGGAGGGGGCTTCAGCGACCAGGCGCACCTCAGGCCCAATGACATAACATATACGGGCCTTTCAGGCCAAGAAGCATACATAAGCAAAAGGATACTGACGTTAACCAGGGCATCAAATCGGTTAAGTGCCGGTGCCAGATAAGGGCGGTGTCCGCTTCAGAAAGGAGAGGTCCAGAGGTCCCAGGACCACGTAAACGGAGCCAATGGAAGTCCGTTCAGATTCACCGGTGCCTGCGAGGAGGAGGAGCGGCGTCGCGGCGGGATCGTCGCGGGCGTGTTGGGGCCTGCTCTGGAGGCATATATAACAGTGCCAGGTCTGGCCAAGCCGGAAGCGTGTCCGGTGGAAGAGAGAGTTCCTCCAGAAACAGCGGGAGGTCTAGCTCACTGCGAAGGCTGAGAGGTCCCGATGGTGTGCGAACTTGAAGGCCAAATGGAAATAGCCACTTATATTGAAGTTTCATGTCCTGTAAGGCAGCCGTGAGCGGACGTAGCATTCGTCTGGACTGCAGGGTGGCGGGTGAGAGATCCTGAAATAGCGAAATCTTAGCCCCCGCATAATCAATGGTGCGAGAACCTCGGGTCGCTGCCAGTATGGAATCTTTCAGCGGGTAGCGTAGAAGGCAGCAGATCACGTCACGTGGGGGAGCGTCAGGTGGGCCCTTCGGTCTCAGTGCTCTATGATAGCGTTCCATCTCGATAACTGTAACCGGGTCCCGTCCCAAGACTTCATTAAATAAAGCAGTGAGGGTGCATTTCAATTCCTCCTGCGTGTTTTCCATTTCCGGGAGGCCTCGAATCCTGATGTTATTCCGGCGGTTTCTGTTCTCCACATCTTCCAGATGGCGAGCCATCATTTGTAGGGCTGAGCGCTGTGTGGTTATTGCAGAGGAAGTGGGCTGCTATCGTAGCAGACTGTTGCTCCTGCGTCACCTCCACGTGCTGCAGTCTGGTTTGAATACCGCCAAGATCTGTGCGCAGCGCGCGGATTTCTGATAGGAGGGAGGCTCCCAGTTCAGTGGTGGCAATGGCTAAGTCCTCTTTACTGGGGAGATATTGTAGGAGCTGGCGGAGGTCATTTGGGGGGTCCCAGACACTCACCGAGTGCGTTGGAGAGCTGGAGGCTGAGGAGCATGCGGCGGCGGCCATCTTGGATTCCGGGTCAGTGTTTTCAGCGGTTGATAGAGGGGCCAAAAACGGCCTAATGGACCCTGTCTGCGGTGTTCCAGTAAGCTCTGGGGGGCCAGGAGTGTGTGGGGGCTTCCTGGCTTTACCCATGGGTGCGAATGTGCAGCGGAGAAGGGGTAAATACAGCGCGCTCTGCGGAGCTCACCGATCAAGCGGCCATCTTCCTGGACGTCCCGGCCACGCCCCCACCTTGATTTATTTTAATTCCCTCCGGGAGAGAGGGGGCTCTGGTTCAGGAGCGGCCAAGGTTCTGACTGCCCTGTCTTTTTTTGTGCAAGGCGCTGGGGTGGGAAGATGTGGGTCGGGATTTCCTGCCTCGCAGAATTGTTTCGGTTTGGAGACGGACGACACTGCCTGATGTTCGGCGCCCGGTTTCTGGCTCTGTTTTTGGATTTGATGGAGGTTCTGAGTGGGGTCTGTCGCGATCTTTTTGAAGCGCGATTATTTCGGGTGGCATTTGCCTTTTGCTTTTATGGGCCTTTAGGGTGGGGGAGTTGGTTGCTCCGAACTCTCGGACCCATTCGGCATTGCGTTTTTCCCATGTCTCGGTGGCTGCCGCACAAGTACGGGTTTTTTAATTGCCAGGTCGAAAACGGATCAGTTGGGTAGGGGTGTACTGGTTACGTTGGAGGCGGTTGGGGGACCTGGTAGTCCGTTGAGCCTCACGCGGGAGTATTTAGCGGTGCGTCCGGAGTTGGCTGACTCCTTTTTGGTTCACCTTAATGGTGTTCCTCTGACCCGGTATCAATTTTCGGCTGTGTTTAAACAATGCGTGCGAGTGTTGGGTTTCGACCCGGGATTGTTTGCTTCTCATTCGTTTCAAATTGGCGCGGCGACGGTGGCTGCGAGCGCGGGCGCATCGGACGGCATGATTCGGCGGTTGGCCCGGTGGCGCTCGGATCGCTTTCGCTCGTATGTTCGTCCTAACTTTTTGTAATTGCAGGTACTTCCCCGCGGTTGGTCTGGATATTGGGTCATTCCTTCGTACATTGGGCGGCCGTGCGGGCTGAACAACGGCCGCATGGCAGGAACCTTTGTTTTTCGAAGGAAGCGGTGGAGATTTGCTGGTTGGGTATCCGGGGTTTGCGTTGGGCTCGGGTGTCGAGGGAATGTGAGATTTTGGCGGGGATGGTCCCCAGGGAGATTATTTTAGTGGTTCATGCGGGGGGAATGATTTGGGGATTGTTAGTTCAGTGGCCCTGATTCGGGCTATGAAGCTGGATCTGGCCCGCTGTTTTGCTAGATTTTGGGGTTTGTCGCTGGTGTGGTCCGATATTATTTCTCGTCCTCGTTGGGAGGAGATGGCGGCCCAAGGGCAATTGCCAGGGCCAGGAGGAGGGTAAACAGGGAGGTTTCCAAGTTTGTCAGGCATTTGGGGGGGTTGCGATCCGGCACAGGGAATTGGAAGGCGACAACCGGAATGTGATTCGGGTGATGGTGTCCATTTGACGGACATTGGTCTGGATATCTTTTTGCTTGGTTTGATGTCTGGAATCGAGGAGGCGCTGTCTGCGGTGGGGCGCAGGGGCAGCCAGTAGGAGGCCATGGTGCCCCTGGCGTTGGCATGGTTCCTGGACAGCGGTGCTTTAAATTGGCTAAGCCGCCTTCGGGTGTGCATTAACGAGACGAGCCCCGCTTGATCTCGGTCAGGCGGGGTGACGAGCTCCTGGTTTTTGGATCGTGAACTGCCTATTACAGGAGTAATAGGGCGGATATCGGAGATAAGCACTGCTGGATTACATGGTGTAAATATTTAATAAAGCTGTGTCCCATGCCCTTTCCAGTTAAGAAGTTGTTGTGTCTTCTTTATAATTAAGGGTTATGGGTCAAGGAGGTCCCAGGTTTAAGCAGTCAAGCAGTTGCAGTGCGCAAGCCTAAGAATGTGACTGAACTGGAGGCTTTTGCCCATGACGAATGGGCGAAGATACCCGTAAATCGCTGCAAGACACTTGTGTCAAGCTATGCTTCACGTTTAAAAGCTGTTATAACTGTAAAAGGATGTTGTACTAAGTACTAAGATTGGAATGTCACTTGGGGGTTGAATAAAACTGATAATGATGTGAGCACAGAAAAGACATTTGTGTTATATCATTATAAATGTTATGTTATATTGTCTGACCTACACGTGCCTCTTTGATTTAATTGTAAGCAAGATGACTGAATGATCAAAATCAATGTCAAACTGGCCAAAACACTCAATTTCAGTGGGGGTTGAATAATTTTGAACACAACTGTATATGCAAACTTTATTTTAAAGTAAGAGTTGTAATAGCGCCCTCTATTAGTCAGTATTGTAAGTGCATTTTCTTAGAACTGTAAAAAAAAATGCGAACTTTACTTCACAAATAGTGAAACTCTATTCTGATATATATCTATATAATGATAATCAAATGCGTAAATTGCGACTGCGTAACCCTGTGCATATCTGGCTTTGATACTAGCCAGTGCCTCACCAGCCACTGACCTCACCGCACGTCACTGAGTTAAGGAGTTTCAATGAACGTACAGTGGATTTAGTTCGGCAAACTACAGTGAGCCTGATGTGAAATCACTCTTTAGGGAAGTTTCAACGTAGCTCTCTGTCCTTATCCTGTTCCATCCCACCACAGTTTTTGTTGACGTTGTGTAACAGTTCTAAGCATAGTTTTCCTGGGATTTCCACTATAGTTTCTGCGGAAGTTGTTTAGTTTAGGTTTCACTATCATTTCCAACATAATGTCAGTTGAATTTGTCCAGTGTTGTTTTTATCATTGTTTTCAATGTTGGTTTTATAATTGTTCAATGGAGATTTTCACCATTCACTGGTGTTACAAGCAACAGTTAATGGAGGATAGCTGGGGTTTAGTCCTTTTATTGAAGAAAACCAATGGTACCGTTTTTCAGTGATGTTCTCTGATGTTTGTAGCAAAATTTGCCTGCAGTTGGTTCCTTGGATACCTGAAGTTCTCATATGTACAACAATAGTGATTTTTACCATTGTTAGCAACTGTGGTGAACTTGGCAACCACAATGGCGCTAAGTGAATAAAGCCTTAAGATTTATTTTTTAAATATATATGTTTATATCTACAGTTGTGTTCAAAATTATTCAATCCCCACTGAAATTGAGTGTTTTGGCCAGTTTGACATTGATTTTGATCATTCAGTCATCTTGCTTACAATTAAATCAAAGAGGCACGTGTAGGTCAGACAAATATAACATAACATTTATAATGAAATAACCACAAATGTCTTTTCTGTGCTCACATCATTATCAGTTTTATTCAACCCCCAAGTGACATTCAATCTTAGTACTTAGTACAACATCCTTTTACAGTTATAACAGCTTTTAAACGTGAAGCATAGCTTGACACAAGTGTCTTGCAGCGATTTACGGGTATCTTCGCCCATTCGTCATGGGCAAAAGCCTCCAGTTCAGTCACATTCTTAGGCTTGCGCACTGCAACTGCTTTCTTTAAGTCCCACCAGAGGTTCTCAATCGGATTTAAGCCAGGTGACTGCGATGGCCACTCCAAAATGTTCCAGCCTTTAATCTGCAACCATGCTCTAGTGGACTTGGAGGTATGCTTGGGATCATTGTCCTGTTTAAGGTCCAACGTCTCCCAAGCCTCAGGTTTGTGACGGACTGCATCACATTGTCATCCAATATCTCCTGGTACTGAAGAGAATTCATGGTACCTTGCTCACGCTGAAGCTTCCCTGTACCTGCAGAAGCAAAACAGCCCCAAAGCATGATTGACCCCCCGCCATGCTTCACAGTAGGCAAGGTGTTCTTTTCTTCATAGGCCTTGTTCTTCCTCCTCCAAACATAGCGTTGATCCATGGGCCCAAACAGTTCTAATTTTGTTTCATCAGTCCACAGAACACTATCCCAAAACTTCTGTGGTTTGTCCACATGACTTTTGGCATACTGCAGTCGACTCTTCTTATTCTTTGGAGACAGCAAGGGGGTGCGCCTGGGAGTTCTGGCATGGAGGCCTTCATTACGCAGTGTGCACCGTATTGTCTGAGCTGAAACTTCAGTACCCACATCTGACAAATCTTTTCTCAGTTCCTCAGCAGTCACACGGGGACTTTTCTCCACTCTACGCTTCAGGTAGCGCACAGCAGTCGAAGTCAGCATCTTCTTTCTGCCACGACCAGGTAGCGTTTCAACAGTGCCCTTTGCCTTGAATTTGCGAATGATGCTTCCTGTGGTCTCGCTTGGTATGTTTAACATCTTTGCAATCTTCTTATAGCCATTGCCCTTCCTGTGAAGAGTAATCACCTCTTCTCTTGTCTTCCTGGACCATTCTCTTGACTTCACCATGTTTGTAACCACACCAGTAAATGTCTAGAAGGAGCTGAGTACAACAAGTCATTTTTAAAGCTCCCTAATTGGTGCTTATTATGCTTTATTGCTGCTCCGTGACATCCACAGGTGTTTTCAATACCTGATTGAAAACACTTGAATGAACCTCTGTTCTTCAGAGTGGTAGTCTTTAAGGGGTTGAATAATTGTGTCAATGAAGAATTCACAAAAGAAACATTTACTACTGTATTACAAAACCAATTGATGTCATTTTAGTTGCATATGGTTCTTTAAAAAGTCCTTGTAGGATTTCATTCTGAATACAATTACAAATGTACACTAAATTCCCTAAAACCCTTTACAGCATTGGGGGTTGAATAATTTTGAACACAACTGTATATTTTTATATGTTTATACACTAATGTTCAACGGTTTTGTGGGTCATTTAAAGACCAACGACGTAACGTTTACGTCATAAATGCATTGACTTTAAAGACCCTTGGTCCTTAAGGGGTTAAAGAAAAGCAGATTTTTTTTGACCATTAAAGTATTAAACTAACATCACATCCATCAGAAATAAAGTGTCAACTTTGTTAATGTTTTAAATAACTATTGTAGCTGGAAAAAACAGATTTTTTTTAATGGAATAGCTACATAGGTGTACATAGACCATTATCAGCAGCCATCTGTCCAGTGTTTCATGGCACGTTGTTCAACTGGGCTCAAATGGCAGACCTGCAAATAAAAAGCCACATCTCAGACTGGCCAATAAAAAGAAAATATCATAATGGGCAAAAGAACGCAGACACTGGGCAGAGGTAGATTGCAAAAAAGTGTTTTGGGCAGACGAATCTAAGTTCAAGGTGTTTTGATCACTGACAAGAACATTCGTGAGACGCAAATCAGATAAGATGGAGTGCTTGACGCCATCTGCAAGCATGGTGGAGACAATGTGATGAACTGGAGGTGCTGTGGTGGTGGTGGTAAAGTAAAAGATCTACTGTAGTGGCAATAGGCTGGAAGATGGCCGCCATTATAAGCCAGGCGACCATCTTGTTCAGAATATTGGTTCACTTAAATATAGCTAGGCAGGTTTTTAGCTGAAGCTATAATGAGGCACATAACCTTGAAGAAGGAAGGTTATCACTCCATTGTGCAAAACCATGCCATAACCTTTAACAACATATGATTGGAGCCAATTTCTTCCTACATTAGGACAATGATGCAAAGCACCGCTCCAAGGAGCTGGGAAAGGCTGCTGAACGATCAGTGCACTTCACCTCTGATTTATGGAGTGCTCCAAGTAGCCAACTTGCCTTCCTTTCCTTAACTGGATATTGGTGGCAGCCCAATGTGCAAGAACAGAAGCAGCCAACAGGTTCATGGCATGGGCAAGAAAAAACAAAAGTGCTCAGCCTTGTGCCGCTGATACGGTAAAGAAGACAGCATTACAATCCTTCCTCCTCCACGCCGAGGTTATGGATCAGCAGCACACCGCAAGTAACCTCTTACATGCACTGAAAAACATGATGGCACAGTGGCTACGGGATAGTCTGGTACACAAACTCAAATGGGTTTTGTCGTAACTGATGGTGGAGCTACCATGACAAAGGCTCTCCGGGATAGAAGAATTGTGGGTGTGCAGTGCTCAGCTCACATCCTGCATTTAGTGGTGAAGCAGGCACTAGATTACCGCAACAATTTTTATTTCATATAAAATTCATTAATTCAAACCTTGTCAATGACCATATTTCTTATTCAAATTACGGTAGTTTTGTGTACATTATCATGGAAAATAAGGAAAGTTCTCATATGCTGAGATCGGACAAACTGGTCTTCAAATAAAAGCTTTCTTAAATTTTATTAAATAGATATTATTTATGATCTACATTTTGACCCACTAAAGAGATGTTTATTAGGGATGAGCTGTTCGGGTTCGGACGGTTCGGGGTTCGACCCGAACTTAGCCTCCTCGAGTGGATCGCGAACACCGAACATTTCCGGGTGTTCGCCGCATGTTCGACCACAATGGACCACAAATGCATTTTCCCACTGGCCTGAAGCTCATAATTGGCTACAGCATTGCACCTGACCACAGGTCTGGTGCAAGACTGGTTCAACACTATGCCAATCACCGCTCAGAGTCCTGATTGGGCAAATTTTGGCCAATCATGGGCTCACAGAGCTAAGTCCCGCAGCACACTATATAAATCTTTATACCAGAGTTGAATCAGAGTTCTGTATATATTAATCTATAAATCACTCACCATGTCTGAAAGAACAAAAAGGACAGGCAGACGCTCCCAGACACAGATAAGAGGGCAAGCAGCCCCTGTGTCGGGAGGCTGTGTCTCTGGTCGTGGTGGACGTGGTGCATCCTCTGCAGGGGCACGCTTGTCCTTTCTAACTGGTCTTAAGCAGCAGCAACATACAGAGGACTTGGTGGATTGGCTAACCAGGCCATCCTCATCCTCCGAGTCCTCTGCCAGCCAGGCTTCTAGTGCTTTACAGTCCACCTCAGCTGCCAAAGCATCTAATGCAGCCTCCATGTCCACAGCTACTCCTGCCGTAGCCTCGCTATCACACACGGAGGAGTCAGCTGAATTGTTTGACTACAATGACAGTGACATGCTGCTTGAGGATGCGCAGCAAGTACAGTGCTCTAATTCAATCTCTGAGGTTGAGCAAGGGAGTATAATCAACCTAGAGGAAGGGGGTGCCAGTGATGACACACAAATAACTGGCACTCATGTTGCCCCAGCAGCTGCAGCATACTGCCAAGTTGGCTCCAGTGACGAGGAGATAGGGAGTGAAGTTGACATTGATGATGAGGTCACTGACTCCACCTGGGTGCCAGATCGAACTGAGGAATCAAGTGAGGAGGAGGGGGAAGAGGAGGAGGCACAGCAAACACGAGGCACAACATCCTCTGTGACCAACCGTAGCACTAGCCAGTCCAAGGCATCACATGTCAGAGCTGCTCCGGTGCAGAGCGCTGTTGTCTCAAAGAACACATGCAGGAACTCTGCTGTCTGGGAGTTCTTTAAGAAATGTGCAGCAGACCCCACCGTTGCCATTTGTAATCTATGTCAGATGAGGCTGACGCGTGGGATAAACACCGGACACTTGGGTACCACGTGCTTGAGGCGACATATGAACAAGTGCCACACATCCCGTTGGCGCAAAACTTTGCGTAGGTCCTCCTCCTCCTCATCTGTCTCTACCCACACTGTATGTCCTGCCATGTCATTGCCTACAACCTCCACCGACAGGGATGATGCTACAGTAATGGATGTACCAGCAGGTCCTTCCTCACAATGTGACATCATCCCAGTAGCTGAAGATTTAGGCAGTGAGATTACGTTGCCGCAGCTGCTGCAGCAAAAGAAAAAATATAGTCCCAACCATCCCCAAGCACAGCGTCTAAATGCCAGCTTAGCAAAATTACTCGCATTGCAGCTGCTGCCTTTCCAGCTGGTGGACTCTGTTCCCTTCCGTGAATTTGCTGAATGTGCTGTACCACAGTGGCAGGTTCCAAAACGCCATTACTTTTCACGCATGGCCATTCCAGCACTATACCAGCACGTGGAAGACAATGTTATCCAGTCATTGGGAAAGGCAGTCAGCAGCAAGGTGCATGTCACTTTAGACACGTGGTCCAGCAAACATGGACAGGGACACATTACATTTCCTTCACGGCACACTGGGTAACTCTGATTGCAGCTGGGAGGGATCCAAGACGGGGCCATTTGCTGGAGCTTGTTCATCCACCACGCCTCCAGAAAGCTGCTTGTATGAGGTCTGTCTGATCCACCACCACCACCTCTTCCTCCTCCTCCTTCTGTCTCTGGCGAAGTGGCAGTTAAACCGTCGCCTGACAGGGTCTATGCAATGGCCCAAGCAAAAAGATGCCATACTGTGCTTGAGCTGGTTTGTTTAGGGGACAGGAGCCACACCGGGTCAGAAATTTTGTCAGCTCTGCAGGGCAGGTGCAGAGATGGTTAACACCACGCCAGCTTGAGCTGGGAATGATCGCCTGCAATAATGGCAGCAACCTTCTCTCCGCCCTACGCAAGGTTAAATTGACGCATGTACCATGCCTAGCACACGTCCTAAATCTGGTGGTACAGCGTTTCCTAACCAAGTACCCAGGGCTGCCAGAGCTTCTCATCCAGGCCAGAAAAGTCTGCAGCCACTTCAGACGGTCATTCCCAGCAAGCGTTCGCCTGGCAGAAATTCAAAGAGAATTCCACCTTCCCACAAACCGTCTGATCTGTGACATGTCCACCAGGTGGAACTCGACATTAGCAATGCTGCAGCATCTGCACAAGCAGCAGAGGGCCATCAACGAGTACCTGTGTGAGTATGGCACTGCATTAAAGGCACAATATCTGGGTGCACTGACGCCCATTACCAGATCAAAAACTTTTAAATACAGGACCACATGGTCCACCCCTGCACTCTTCCACAATACCACAAAGGGGTTACTGTATGATGATACTTGCTGGCCTGGCATTAAAGGCACAATATCTGGGTGCACTGACGCCCATTACCAGATAAAAAACTTTTCAATATAGGACCACATGGTCCACCCCTGCACAGGGCCGGATTAAGAGTATTATGGGCCTGGTGCTGAGGATTTTGGTGGGCCTTTTTATAGAAATAAAATGAAAAAACGCAAAGAATTTTTTGTTAACATACATTAAATATTTTAATTACCATCAAAGTGCCATAACAGAAACATATTGAAATAATGGCATTTTAGCAGAGTCTAGAATCAGAATGGGATGGATGACGGATGTGTGCAATGTTTTTTAGGTGGAAGTAGCAGGATTTGGTTAGTGATTGAATGTGAGGAGTAAAGGATAGATTGGAGTCCAAGAGGACCCCGAAACAAAGATTTGGCTCCAAACTAACCTTAATTGAGGTAGTCTCAGCAGCTGTGTGTGGCACTGATCTTGATTGCTGGGGGGCACACTGGTGACAGGCTGGCTTGGGCTGGCACCATTGGCGTGGCTGACTCTAACACTGCTTGCTGGCTGGGTGCTGACCACCTCCAAATAAATCCTTGCCCAAATCTTCTTTCCGGCTTGTGCTGGGCTGGCACATTGTTTAGCTGTCACTGGTGATACTGACAACAGGCGAGGTGAGACAGGTCTGTACTGGCACACAGTGACAGGCTAGGCTATAGTGCCTTGTGCCTACTGGCTCCTTTTTTCAAATTAATTGACCTGGTCTGGGCTGGCTGTGCTGATGCTGGTGGTCTGGGCAGGCTATTTGTGCATGCTGTTTTTTTTTTCTTGGACGAGAGCGAGGCAGCCGCAGGACAATACAGACTGAGCAGTTTCATCTGCCCACCTGCGCAGTGCACACTGTCTGCTTGTGAGGGTCACCCCCATAATGGCACTGCAGGGCCAGGCAGCAGCCGCAGGCCGGCCTGCCACACACTGAAGCTGAGGGCGGACAAAGCGGCCCAGCTGTCGATTGCTGTGTGGCGGCTGCAGTTTATCAAACAGGCCGTTCGTGGAGCGGAGGTCGGGAGGACTTGGAGAACACTTTTTCCTTGAGCGAGGCAGCCACAGGACAGCGCAGACTGAGCAGATTCATCTGCACGCTTGCGCACTGTCTGCTTGTGTTGTGAGTGCCTTCCCCCATAATGGCACGTGCAGGGCAGGCTGGGCACGTGACATGACACGTCACGTGACCTGCCTTGCCCTGCACGCGCCATTACGGGGAGGGGGCACTCACAAGCAGACAGTGCGCAAGCGTGCAGATGAATCTGATCAGTCTGCGCTGTCCTATGGCTGCCTCGCTCAAGGAAAAGAAAGTGTTCTCGGAGTCCTCCCGACCTCCACTCCACGAACGGCCTGTTTGATAAACTGCAGCCGCCACACAGCACTCAGCGGCCGGGCCGCTTTGTCCGGCCTCAGCTTCAGTGTGTGGCAGGCCGGCCTGTGGCTGCTGCTGTGGGCCTATTTTCGAAACGGGGCCTGAAGCGGCCGCTCCATCCGCCCCTATGATAATCCGGCCCTGCCCCTGCACTCTTCCACAATACCACAGAGGGGTTACTGTATGATGATACCTGCTGGCCTGGCATTAAAGGCACAATATCTGGGTGCACTGACACCCATTACCAGATCAAAAACTTTTCAATATAGGACCACATGGTCCACCCCTGCACTCTTCCACAATACCACAGAGGGGTTACTGTATGATGATACTTGCTGGCCTGGCATTAAAGGCACAATATCTGGGTGCACTGACGCCCATTACCAGATCAGAAACTTTTCAATATAGGACCACATGGTCCACCCCTGCACTCTTTCACCATACCACAGAGGGGTTACTGTATGATGATACTTGCTGGCCTGGCAGTCTTTCACCAAAAGGCAGAATATCTGGCCTTAACCAGATGCATATCTTATCTGACTTATCTGACGCCTTAACCAGATGCATATCTTTTTAATATAGGAACGCAGGGTTCACCCCTGCACTCTTCCACAATAACACAGAGGGGTTACTGTATGATAGTACTTGCATGCCTGGCACTAAAGGCACAATATCTGGGTGCACTGCCACTGACGCCTGTATCAGATTCATATCCTCAGAGGGGTTACGGTGTGACAGCACTGTTGCCGACGCTAAAAGCCCAATTTTAAAGCACCTATTGTTACTTTCATCCAAAGCCTGCATAAGTTTCACAATAATTTAGCCAAAAAAAATCACTAAACTTTTTCTGCGCGTCCTAAAATGTCTTTTCATACAGGCTGCCGCCCCAAGCAGTTGTTTATGGATAGATTAAAGGAAAAGCATTTACCGTCATATGAAACGTTATTTTTTTTTTTTTTAAGTGTTTCTATACATTCTAGAAATCCGCCACTTCACGGGCAGGTTATGGGGACCTCCTAGGCACGATATTTGAAGGAATTTTTGGTTTTTATTTTTAACCCTTATTTCATGGAAAACTCACTGTCCCTTTAAAAACGTTTTTTTTTTTACTTTTTGTCCTTGTTTCCTGTCCCCCAGGGCACTACCCGGACCCCCATACACCTTTTATGGCAAATATGTAGCATATATGCCCTCTTGGAGGGCACTCTAAAAAAACAAATTTTCAGCCCCATTGACTTGCATGGGGTTCGGGTTCGGGTTCGGTCCTGAACAAATGGGAAGTTCGGGTTCGGGCTCGAACCGAACTCGGGGAGTGTTCGGCTCATCCCTAATGTTTATCAGATATACATATGCATGTGTTTGTGTGCATAGATTATTTTTCCTCTGTACCCACAGTAATCTCTTTCCTTTTAGGTTCTCCTCCAGGTCACATTAAAGATCTAGAAAAATGGAAGCAACAAATGGAGGTGTGGACTGAATATTGCTATTTTGAGTATCATGATAAATACTTACTTGCAGGGTTATCCAAAGAGATTCGAAAAGTCACCGCACGTTCGGTGACTTTTCGTTCTCTTCAATTCGGTTCCTTTTGCCGATTGCATTTCGGTGACCCTGCGGTGTATTCAGCAACCACCACAGAGTCCCCGAATTGCAGGGAAAAGCTGCCGCAAACCTGACGAAAACTCACCGAATGCACGCTGAAAACAAGCAAAAACATCTGGATTAACCTTCGAAGAAGCCGAACAGGAGCCGAACAGGAGCCGAATCACACAGAGCCGAAGCAGCTGTGACGTAGAGGAGGCAGTGAATAAATTAGAAAAACCATTTGTATGAATCTGGGAAAAAGAAACGCTGTTTGCAAAGAAACTACTGAGCGAAAATGTCTGAAATTTTCACAGGAGGTCCAGGGAATGATAATAAAGAGGGCTGTTACAAAAAAAATAAGTAAACTGAAAAAAAAATTAAAAAAAATCGGACTTTTAAAAAAAAAAAAAATCTGAAAAATGCTTAAAGTATCCTAAAAAATCTATAAATAAAGAGACTTTTTGCTGCAGAATTTTATAATGAACGGTTTATTAGATATTGAATTAAAACGGGAATATTTTTAACATTGAAGCCTATGGGATTCTCCTGAATTAACTTGCCGAATTAAACCACTGAATGGCAGGGCATTAGGGGAACCTTTCACTGCTGGTTTGTGTTCTCTGAATAGCCGAAGCAGTGCTTCTCTATGGGGATTTCACTGCCCTCGAACAGGCACCGTATGTTCAGGCAATTCGCCAGGATTTGGCGAATTGCCTGCTCTCTGGATACCCGAATGGCCAGGAAAGGTAACCGAACGCCTATTTTCAGCGTTCGGTTACCTTTCTCAAGCAATTCGGATCTCTTTGGATAACCCTGTTGGTATTAGAAAGTATAGAGCATTAGGAAAAACCATTTACATGTCTGTGCAAATCAGAGACTTGCTTCCCCGTAGATCTCTTTGTTGTGTACTTCCTCTCATGTCACATTTCGCCCTTGGTCTGTGGTGGTATAATGAAAAACAATATACGTATTGGATGGCGCGTCTTATTGTATCATATTTTTTAACGTTGTCGACCACTTTGAATCGTATTCTCCTTCCTTTCTTCCTTTAATCCACCACAGACCTGAAATAATGAGGGGCGGTATATGGTGTAGTATGTTTAAAACACAAATAAATTTATTTAAAATCAAAGAACAAACTATTTTAAATAAATTTCTTTGTGGTTTAAAAATACTACACCATATACCGCCCCTCATTATTTCAGGTCTGTGGTGGATTAAAGGAAGAAAGGAAGAAGGAGAATACGATTCAAAGTGGTCGACAACGTTAAAAAATATGATACAATAAGACGCGCCATCCAATACGTATATTGTTTTTCGTTTTTCTATTGGAAGAGACTTGTGGTGATCTCTGTGGATTGACAGCAGCGAAGGAGGAACTTTACTAACTTTTTGATTTCTATATACTGTGATGGTATAATATTGATAGGTTACCACCTACTGGGCAACTAAAAATGGCAGTGGGATTAAAAAGAAGACTGTTTTACATTGCATGCATAATAAAAGTATAGAATAGCTTCAAACAGGTTCCACTGTTGTTTGAACAGACGTTTTCACTTCATCATGGGTACTACCGTTGTTTGAATAAAAGTTCATACAGTGGCACCATACAAAGGAGTCTCGCCGCTAAGATCCTAATATAAATACAGTAAATTAGACTCTCGCTGGTGGGTTTCTAATATCAAAATAGAAGTTAACATTATTTCGAGAACAAAAGTCAACAATAGCTTCAAACAACTGAAACGAAGTTCACCATCGATTAGTCAAAGAATGGGAACAAGCCATTCTCAACTTTTTTTATGTATTCGACATAACGTGATCATCTTCTGCTATATAGCGCCTCTGGGTGGAGTAGAGGTAACATCACTGCTCTGCGTAGAGAGAGCCTGCGGAGTCATGGGCTCGATCCCGGCAAGAGCACCTCTCCAGTAAGTGTCCTTGGGCAAGACACCTAACGGTACGTACCCGTCACCCAGGACATACTTGAAAACGAGAGAAATCTCAATGTATCCTTCCTGGTAAAATACTTTCTAAAAAAAAATATATATATATATTAGAAACCCACCAGCAAGATTCTATTTTTCTGTATATTTAGACCAGAAACACCGGTGAGATTTCTATTAGAATCAACTAGTGAGATTATTTTGCACAGTACCTCTCTTGTTTGAAATAAAGTACACAGTAGCTTATTCAAACAGTATCATTGTTGTTGAACCTATTTCGATATTTTTTTTTGTACTTCACGTAAGATTGCCTACTTCATTCCTGCAACATTTTCAAGTCTTCTTTACAAAGGTCAAACATTAAGGGCACTATCACCTGGTGTGAGCTAAAATGCAAACATTACATGAAAAATCTAGCACAAGACGCTAAAATGAAGCGCCTGACAACCCACCAACAGATCACCTTGTCCGCGGTAGTCCGTGTACAAGATTCATTAGTGCACGCTAGGGAAATGCTAAGACCCGGGCTGGGAATGCTTCGAGAAACGTTAGAGGATGCATTGTATGGTTAAAAATAAAAAGCGTTCCAGTGCATAAAAGCCTCTCTTTTAAAATAAAAAATCAGAACCCCAAATTTCACCTGAAAAATCCCTAATAAATTCTAAAAATTCAATAAATAAAAAGTCTTTTTGCTGTGGATAAAAAAATAAGCAGTTGAATAAACAAAGAATTAAAATGATAATATTTTTTACATTGAATCCTATGGGCTTCGCACACAGTAGGTTTTCCTATACAATGCATCTTCTCACGTTTCCCCGAAGCACACCGGCTTAACCATACAATGCATCTTTTACACATAAACTACATCCAGGGAGCCAAGAAAACACCTGTGCTGCATTCCTTTCAATTGCCTGTTAATTGCCTGTTAATTGCCTGTTAATTGCCTGTTAATTGCCTGTTAATTGCCTGTTAGTTTTGGGCAAGGACGTTTGACGTTTTTTCCCAGTTTTCTTCCTTTTCCGTCAGTTAACTCCGGGGTTGAGCGGTAGGTAAATTTTTGTGATTAGCGTCGGCACTAAAATTATCGCTGGTACCAATCTGTTGGTGAGAATAGCGAAAGTGCTCTGTGGCGCTGCCCATGTTAAGTATAGGATGCGGTAAGTACAGTAAGGTAGCGCTACAAATCGTTAATTACTGCGCGCTAAGTGTTTTTTACCGTTTTTTTAGCAGGAGGCAAACAATCTGTTGGTCCGGCGCTAGACTGAATTTACCTGGCACTAACGGAAAACCAGGCTGATGCTATGGTTAACAAACATATAGCACTCTACAGCAAAATTGCATGAATTGCTAATAGAGAGGATGTGGGTCCCCAACTAGATACAATTTTATTGTGGGTATAAAAAAGAATCAAACCATAAATAACCACATGACATATATAAGAAACACATAATAGAAATATGATAATTGTGGAGAGGGTATAGCGGTGGCGTCTATCAATGGATCGTCATTGCACTGACTCTATGGTATATTCATCCATTGATAGACGCCACCGCTATACCCTCTCCACAATTATCCTATTTCTATTGAAAAGTAACATCAAGAAGCATTTTTTTACTGAGAGGGTGGTGGATACATGGAACAGCCTTCCAGTAGAAGTGGTAGAGGCCAAAACAGTAAATGAATTTAAGCAGGCATGGGATAGGCATAAGGCTATCCTAAACAAAAGATAAATCCAGGTAAAGTATCCATGTAATAGGGCAGACTAAATGGGCCGAAAGGTTCTTATCTGCCGACATTTTTCTATGTTTCTATTATGTGTTTCTTATATATGTCATGTGGTTATTTATGGGGTTGATTTTTTTTTTTTTATACCCACAATAAAATTGTAACTAGTTGGGGATCCACATCCCCTCTATTAGCAATTCATGCAATTTTGCTTAAGTCGCCTACTGATGACCGGGTCGGACACAAGGAGACAAAAAATACGCAAACACATAACTGTGGAATAATATATATATTTATTATATATAGGCCACAGCTAAAAACTCCACACAATAACCCACCGTAATGACATAACCATTCCCATAAGAAAATTAAAACAATAACCCAGTGCTGAAAGAGGACTCCCCAAAACCACCACACACCTCCAAACCAACCAACCACCAAAAAACTTCCCAACCATCTGACCAAAGTAATCCTAACTTAAAAGGAACCCCTAGCCAGCACTGCCTACAAGCCCCCGCCACGAGCTCCTCACATAACCCCCTTATGGGAGAGCTCCCCCACCAAGAAAAAACAGGGCTTGTTCAATCCCTTCCTTGAGTCCCAGGATGAACAGATCCTTGCCCACATCCGTCAGATGAACTCCATCCGCCATAAATAACACTCCACCTCCTCCTCTTCAAAAGGTAAATGTCGCACCACCACACCCTCCATCCTCCTCACAAACCTTTGCATGCAGCGATTCACCTTGATCCGGCAAAGCCGCACCGCCTCCTCATTCTCAGCTTGCTCCCACACCATCCTTGACATCACCTCGGACCACACCACCACTGTCCATGGTGACCACTCCCTCAACTGCTGCAGATCCGCTCTCATCTGCTCCAGAAGCTTTCCATGAGGGACCACTCCCAAATCCCTCAGCTGCCGCAGATCCGTCTTCATCTGCTCCAGCAACTTTCCATGAGGGACCACTCCAAAATCCCTCAGCTGCCGCAGATCTGCCTGCATCTGCTCCAGCAGCTTTCCATGAGGGACCACTCCCAAATCCCTCAACTGCCGCAGCTCCGCCTGCATCTGCTCCAGCAGCACACCAAGAGGGACCACACCCAAATCGTTCCCTCCCATGTGTACCATCATCACATGGGGAACTTCACCGTGCCTAAGGGCACCCAAAAACCGTCAGCTTAAAAATCCTCCCATATGAGTCCACGGATTCCGAACCACCGTACCCGTGTTGCCGACCCATGCAAACCCATCTGTACTCCAGATGTTCGCACCAACGCCCTTCTCCTCGCCCAAAAAAAACAACGATCCATACAACTCTCGAAGGATCTACAAAAAACAAAAACAAATAACCAACATCTCCACCACACAAAATACTCAGAAAAAGAAAAACTCTCCGCCAAACCACCACACCCCCACCAAATAAACGATGTTCATACCTGCAAAGAAAAACATAACATAAACAATGACCATACTCCTCGCCTCCAAATCCTCCAACCCCCACACTCCTCCACAAACAACAAACAGATATACAAAAATAAAATAGAATAAATATATAAATTTCATATAAAAGGTATAAATTATTCCATGTAAAAGGTATAAATTCATATTCCATGTAAAAGTTTGATTTTCATTTTTTTTTTTTATAAAAGTGAAAAACAGAACAGATCATACAGCAAACTTTTCTCCACATAGCCTCCCAACATTAACAAGTGTTTCCAAAATTCATAACACCAAACCTGGACGCACGTAGGACTGAAAAGCCCTCGAGTTCCATGTTCCCAATTCTTGAATTTCCACTGCCGACAAACCCAACCTTGAAGCTTCTGTTGCTGCCCCAATACCAAAGGAATGAGAACCAAATTCCTCTGGATTTCTCCCTAAACTCAACAAACCCTTCTTAAAAATGGTAACAAACGAATACCTTGATAAATACGACCTGTCCGCGTGACATAAAAAGGCCACTCCAGACTCCACCCGTAACTCCAAAAATTCCTTAACGTTCTTCACTGAACAAACCACGCAGTTATCCACACTGGATAAACCAACTGTACGCCCCCTACCCAACTGATCAGTCTTGGAGTTAGGGAAATCGTTATTTGGGTTTCTAACTCCCAACCAAACCGCATCAGCTCCCAAACCACCACCTCCTCTCCTAGAATTGCACACCAGCTCCCCACTCGAACCTGATAACAAAATCCTTGGTGACATCTCTTTTCCCCGATACCTGAAAAAGGAAAGCCAAGGCGGCTAAAGACTGCCGAACCACTCCAGGAGATGCCCTAGACTCAAATAACCGAATGAGGTATGCTCTGAGCAGACTTTCCTCATCCAAACCACCCACTGACACGTACCTGAACCGCTCAGCCAAAGCGTCCCAATCCCTCCATACTCGCGAGTAAGTCTTCCAAGATGACTCAGACAAAGAACCTCTCACCCATCTTCCAAACATTCCGAGCCTAGCTGCCAAAGGCCCTCCGGACAAGGGGTGCCCACCTCCTCTGCCAACGGAGCCAGGGAACGAAACTGGTCCCACTGAAAACGAGACAAAGCATCCGCCACTGAGTTAAGGCGACCCGGAACATGCCTTGCCCTGCATAAAACATTAAACTTAAGACACATCAACGCAAATCTTTTCAGCAATCTGATGACTGGCAATAATGAAGCTGACAAAGAATTAACTGCCGACACCACCGCCATGTTGTCAGAACGGAACAGAATCCTTCTCCCCTCCAAAGCACCTCCCCACAGCTCCAAGGCCACCACTAATGAAAACAACTCCAAAAAAGCCAAATTCCGCACCAAGGAAGATGCCAACCAACTATCAGGCCAACGAGAAGCACACCAACGTCCCCAAAATATACCACAAAACCAACACCTCCCGAGGCGTCTGTGAAAAATTCCAGCTCCTTCGAAGGGAATAAGGCCACCCCATTAAACACCACCAAAAAGGATTTCCACACTTCCAAATCTTCCTTCATGGCACCAGATATTCTAAGAAAGTGATGACCTTGCCGAATACCCCGTGTCGCCAAAGCCAATCCACGTAAAAGGACTCTTCCAACCCTGCACACAAAATTCAAACGACCAATCAGCGATTGCAGATCTCTCAACTGTAATTTTTAACCGACAGGGCCCCTTCTACTTGCCTCAAAGCTTCCACCACTTTTTTAACAGGTAAACGACACTCACCCTTTACTGAATCAGTCTCAATTCCCAAGAAAGTGATAACCGACGCTGGACCTTCTGTTTTATCAGAAGCCCAAAGGAACACCAAATCGGTGTGCCACCCACTGAAAAGACCGAAGAATGTGCAGACACTCTCCGGTCCCTACCCTTCCCACACACAAAAAAATTATCCAGATAATGAGTCAGATTGTTCGACCCTGCCACTTCACGGCCCACCCATTCCAAAAATGTACTGAAACATTCGAAAAAGGAACAGGAAATGGAACAACCCATAGGCAAACATAAATCCACATAAAATTCGCCTTCAAACCAAAATCCCAGGAATAGGTAATAGCCGACAAGTCGACTCAATATCCACCTTAGCCATTAAAGCCCCCCGGTCCTGCATCATGAACCAAACTAACCACAGAATCAAATGACACGTATGACACCGAGGCCAACTCCTCACCAATATCATCATTCACCGATTCCCCTGTGGAAAGGATAAATGATGAATCAAACGAAACTCTCCTGCCTTCCGCTTCGGCACAACCCCCAAAGGGGATATCCTCAAATCCCGCACCGAAGGAGACGAGAATGGACCTGCCATCCTACCAGCCCCAATCTCCTAAACACCTTCTCCCGAACTACCTCCGGATACACTCTAGCCGACTTCAAATTTCTTAACTTGCCACCCCCTGGCCTTACCACAAAAGGAATCCGAAAACCAACACCAAAACCGACACGTAAAAACTCTGCATCTCTATGTCTTCCGTAAAGCCTTAGCCACGGTAACATCGCGTCGAGTTTCACCGGGGAAGCTCCCCTCTCCAGACCCTCCAAAAGGCAGACCTCCTTGTCTTGCCCTCTTAAAACATCTGGACAATGAATGTAATCCTCCAAAATTTGAACATTCGTGCTTGTACCTGCACCCTGCACCAAACTTGCACTGACCCTCATTAAACTGCCAGCATGATCTCTTTTTTAACTCCTGCCAGTGGGGAACTGACTCCTCCCCCACCGGCTCCCCCTGGAAAGGGCAACGCCTTTTGTGCCCCCATCAAACGCAACCATAGCGTAATGTCCAATTGATCCCACTCCATGCCTGGGTGAGCCGCCAAACGTTGCCTAAACTGCTCATCGTATTTCCAACACGCCCAACCACCATACATTCGATAAGCCTCCCAAATCCCATCCACATAACAAAAAAGACCCGAACAGTGCTGTGGGCTCTTTTTCCCAACCACACTTGCCAAAATACAGAAAGCCCGGAGCCAATTCCCGAATGACTTAGGAATCCTCCGAAACCTCTTCTTCCTTTCCTCCTCTTCCTTTAAACCGTCCTTAGATGAATCATCTTTTACCCCAGCCACCTCATCCAATGGAAGCAGGGAAAAAGTTCCACATACTCCCCCCCGCCATATGCCTTCTTTAACCTCCTGCTTCAAATGAAACCCCAAAGGCCCAGAAAATGACACGTAAGCATTCCTCCTTGCCACATCCGCCACTCCTGCGGACTCACCAAGTGAACCCACATATCCACTCGGCCCATTTGAAGCCATAACTTCACCACCAAGAGTTCCACCAGCTCTCACAACTGGCCCACCTGCACCCTTCCAAGCCTGAGCCAAATCCACACCCTGGTTCACACCCCTTGGTGAAACCGACCAAGCCTCAAAGGCCCCCTGTAAAAAGACATGAAAGAACCCACATCACCACCATTTCCGTTACCTGTCGCCACACAAGGTCCACCCGAACTTCCTAGAACCTCCTGCACCACCTCCACCAACTCTAGCAGCCTGGAAACCACCCACCGGCTGTGGACTCCTCTCCCGAACCATTGGAACTGTGGACAAAAAATGAAGTGCGATGAGCCCCAGAACCCGAAGTACCAAAATCATCAACTCGCTCCCTCACACCAACATCCGGAACCCCATCATCTCCACCAACTGAACACCAATTTACTTCGAGCTCTTGAGTGCCCTCATCCCGCACACCAACACCCTGTGCCACACCACCGTCTACATCCCTATCCACCAACTGTCTTACCGCCGAAACATCAGTCTCCGAGACAGCCCTTGCTCCTCCTCTGGGACCCCTGGCAGACCACCGACCTCTCCTTCTCCCCGAGGAACTCCTCAAACTCCACACTCCTCTCCTGGTAGAGCTCACCACACCACCCCTCCGACCGGAAGGATCCTTAGCCCCCGATGCCAACCTCAAGCTCCTACCTTCCACACGCCTGGAAGCGCTCACGCCAGCCATATTTCCAACTGCGTCACCACCAGCCAACATCCGTTGAACCAACCGACAATGACCTCTCACAGCCTCCATTCTCACTCTCTCGGCCGCCGATACATCACTGGATTCGCCTGCCGGATTAAACCGCACCGGAGGCCTCGAAATCCTGGCAGGCCGAGAACCCCCTTTCGCTGCCAACACCTCCGACAGGCTTCTTCTGGCCCACTCCACACCACGATGCCGAGCCGCCTCCCGCACTTCCTCCAGTAGCGACTCCAGCTCACCACCTTCCGCCATTCCCAAAACAATACTTTAAGGCAAAAAGCAGAAAAAAACACTGCTTCACTGACGCAGCACAGATTTTCACCGCTCTACCTCTGGAGAAAAAGGCGTGCAGAGCCTCTCCACACGCACCTTAAGTACCCTCCTGACGACTCCTCCCACACCACTCCCGCTCAATCTCCTCATGCGCTGCAAAACCTTCTAGAAAAATCCTCCCTGCGTCCTGGCATCAGAGGCAACTTAAGGGCCCTACGCCTTAGGTGCTTCAGGCCTTATTTAGCCTGCTATATGTTTGTTGTTCATATTGAGGAGGGTTAGGCCCTTGGGAGTGTGGGTTTTTGAGCACCATCTGGTGGTCCCTGGTGGGATTACTTTTGTGGTATATTCTTGATGCTATGGTTAGCTCACACCAGCTGATAGGGCTCTAAGTTGTGACCGAACCAAAACTACCTCATATACATCACAACAATCTCCACTTTACTCAAAGCACCGTTGGCCACACATGTCCCGCTCTGTCTTGACTCTATAGCCTCCTTTTCCTGTCTAGATTCCCTTGGTAGTCGTTTTGCTGTAATTTCAGGTTGTGAAGGCAGAATTGATGGAGAACATGGGAAATCAGATGAAACACCTCCTTGACAAAGCAGTGGCAGATGCTTTGCAGTTGTACACCAAGAAGGAAGAGATTTCACCTTTGAAGAAAGAGCATAACAGGTCAGTCTGTTTGCGGGAGCTCTAGCTTGAAAAGAAACCTTCTCTTTGCCTTGTAAGTAAAAAGAGAAATAGATGTACAGTATCTGATAAAATTTGTGTGGGGTTTTGAATGACATTTAGATTTTTGTCACTTTTATCATTGGGTATACTAATAAAAACTATGGGGTCTATTCACAAAGCATCAAAATTTAACACCATTTTTTGTAATTCGGTCCATTTTGTCTCTCTTCAGCAAATCCATTATTTATTGAATGGTATTAAATCGATGGATAACCCACCGTGGGAAGGGTTAATTAGAATAGGATAGTGATTAAACACCAGAAAAAATTATTGAATCAAATCCCCCTAGGAGGAATAAACCTATATCTTGATTGAAACCTTTATTTATTAAACACAATTAAAATTAATAATTAATGAGATAGTTGTCAATTTAAATGTTGGCCCACATGAATTATCAGTGAAGTGAAAATTAAAAAATTATGAATATATAACCAATTCAAAGTAAGAGGTGCGTCCACCAATTACAAAAGCACACATTGATTAATTGGTATATAAACATACATATCACATCAGATTGAATAGTTGAGCAAAAATTATATATATGCGCTCGCTATCTAACTTCTGACTGATACACTGGAGGCTCAAAACCGATGAAATGACCAATATACACCCAGTAAACCAATTCGGCTCAAGGGGTAGCGATTGTAAACCCCAAGGAGTAAAATATTTGGAAAATTCAACAAGGATGAGCTCTCAATAATGGGGTAACGAAAATGAATTCAGACCAATTGAAGTAGGTAAACACATAAACAATAGAATGCCTATTCAGGCATGATTAATTGGCTAATTGATGTGCAAGTGCCACAATTATATCGCCCGCAGACTAAGTGTCTATGTACAAGAACACTTGAAATGGTTGCAAAACACTCAATTAGCAAATTGATAGTTTAAACAGACATAATAAATCGTAACTGTCAAGTATGATTGTGATTAACCATCAATTACCGACAATCTTGTGCTGTTTTATTGCATATAGTGATGGGTAAATACAATGATTGTGGTGAAAATTGCGGCGGTAAATGCTAACTAGACTGAGCGTGCTTATAACCTTAAGGCTGCATGTATAAGGCTGAGATCGCATAAATTAACCGATACATAATTAACCTCTGGACCATACGAGGGAATTAGGCGTAATGCTGGCAAATCATGCGGTATTGAACTAGTCCGCCCAATACAGCAATCAATTGTGTGGTTCAGCAATTAAAATAATGAACATTGACATAGCTGATGAATAACTATTTGATCATTTTAAACATGACATTCATTATGTCAATGAAACTCCACCAATTTTGAAAAAAATGGCAATAGACCACAGACACTCGATTGAGCGAAAAAATACCGATTACAAGATTGATTTAGAAAAACAGGCACAATGAAGGCCAATTATAGCCAGCAAATAATTCTCCTCGGTATAGGTACAATTGAAAAAAGCAGCCAACAGGCTCACACTTTAGATGCTCGCTGGATTGACAATAGAGACAATTGCTCAGTTTGTATACTTGAGTTAGGAACGCCTCAAATATACCCGCAACACGGGCTAAACACTGGCACTTGATACACACAATTCTTTAACAATTGGTTTAATTTAGAATTATTAATGAGAACATTCAGTTTTGCGGTTATATTAACCTATACCACGTTCATCAAGGCTAGATTAACCTACTATCGCTCAACGCGCGTTTCTCTGCTGTCACCACAGCAATTTCATCAGGATCTGATTACGCCTAATTCCCTCGTATGGTCCAGAGGTTAATTATGTATCGGTTACTTTATGCGATCTCAGCCTTATACAGGCAGCCTTAAGGTTATAAGCACGCTCAGTCTAGCTAGCATTTACCGCTGCAATTTTCACCACAATCATTGTATTTACCCATCACTATATGCAATAAAACAGCACAAGATTGTCGGTAATAGATGGTTAATCACAATCATACTTGACAGTTACGATTTATTATGTCTGTTTAAACTATCAATTTGATAATTGAGTGTTTTGCAACCATTCAAGTGTTCTTGTACATAGACACTTAGTCTGCGGGCGATATAATTGTGGCACTTGCACATCAATTAGCCAATTAATCATGCCTGAATAGGCATTCTATTGTTTATGTGTTTACCTACTTCAATTGGTCTGAATTCATTTTCGTTACCCCATTATTGAGAGCTCATCCTTGTTGAATTTTCCAAAAATTCTACTCCTTGGGGTTTACAATCGCTACCCCTTGAGCCTAATTGGTTTACTGGGTGTATATTGGTCATTTCATCGGTTTTGAGCCTCCAGTGTATCAGTCAGAAGTTAGATAGCGAGCGCATATATATAATTTTTGCTCAACTATTCAATCTGATGTGATATGTATGTTTATATACCAATTAATCAATGTGTGCTTTTGTAATTGGTGGACGCACCTCTTACTTTGAATTGGTTATATATTCATAATTTTTAAATTTTCACTTCACTGATAATTCATGTGGGCCAACATTTAAATTGACAACTATCTCATTAATTATTAATTTTAATTGTGTTTAATAAATAAAGGTTTCAATCAAGATATAGGTTTATTCCTCCTAGGGGGATTTGATTCAATTTATTGAATGGTCACTGTATTTTGCCAAAATTGGAGTTGCCAAAACAGTTATTGGACGTCAGCGAAAACCGCCGAATTGAACTGATAAGCACCCCAAATTGCTCCAAATCCTTCGGCGAATTCCACACATGGATGGGCCTACCTCTCAATGCCCTTTCAGATTTTCCGTACTGTCTGCATGTTAACGTCATTTTCCGGGGAAGGTGCTATCTAGTAATGAGCCGAACACTCCCCGAGTTCGGTTCGAGCCCGAACCCAAACTTCCCATTTGTTCGGGACCGAACCTGAACCCCCATGCAAGTCAATGGGGTTGAAAATTCGGTTTTTAAGAGTGCCCTCCAAGAGGGCATATATGCTACATATTTGCCATAAAAGGTGTATGGGGGTACGGGTAGTGCCCTGGGGGACAGGAAACAAGGACAAAAAGTTTTAAAAAAAAACGTTTTTAAAGGGACAGTGAGTTTTCCATGAAATAAGGGTTAAAAATAAAAACCAAAAATTCCTTCAAATATCGTGCCTAGGAGGTCCCCATAACCTGCCCGTGAAGTGGCGGATTTCTAGGATGTATAGAAATATGTAAAAACCAAAAAATGACATTTCAAATGACGGTAAATTCTTTTCCTTTAATCTATCCATAAACAACTGCTTGGGGCGGCAGTCTGTATGAAAAGAGGAGACATTTTCGGACACGCAGAAAAAGTTTACTGATATTTTGGCGGTGAAAAGCAGGAGAATGACTGGAGAATGCAAAATTCTAGACCAAATAGCCGATTTGGAAAGTGAGATAAATGGGAGAATTTTTCTGGTTTGGCTATTTTGACCTAGAATTTTCCATTCTCCAGTCATTCTCCTGAGTTTCACCTTTCTCTGAATAACCCTGTCAGGGTTATTCAGAGAGCGGTGAAGAGCAGGAGAATGACTGGAGAATGGAAAATTCAAGGTCAAAATAGCCACACCAGAAAAATTCTCCCATTTAGGCTAGGGTCAGACTAGCGAATTTTTAACATGCGTTTAGGCGCACTTAATCACGGCCGCACTAGCAGCAAATGACGGGCAATGACAGCCAATATACGAAGTATGGTCGCACGAAAGTCCGGCTGCGCAACGCAAGTGGAAAATGAACGCATTTTTTCGAGAACGCAGAACCGCTAGTACGGACGTACAGAGTGTGCTGCGTCCACTAGCGGCGTGTGTGCATGATTTGGAGACGTCAGACCCTGCTCATGTCCGGCCAACATAACGTCCAGACACCCAAAGTTTCCTGGTTTGGATCCGTAAAAAATCACGCACAAAAATGCGCATCGTATGACTGTTTTCGCGCAATCCGTGAAAAAATACGGCAATGCGTTCGGACGCACTTTTTGACGGTCGCTGCGAAAAATGCGTTAGTCTGACCCAAGCCTTATCTCACTTTCCAAATCGGCTATTTGGTCCAGATTGTTCTCTTTTCCTGCCATTCTCCTGGTTTTCACCTTTCTCTGAACAACCCTGAGAGAGAGGTGAAAGCCAGGAGAACTGGCAGGAGAAGAGAACAATCTAGACCAAATAGCCAATTTGGAAAGTGAGTTAAATGGGAGAATTTTTCTGGTTTGGCTATTTTGACCTAGAATTTTCACTTCTCCAGTTATTCTCCTGCTTTTCACCGCTCTGTGAATAACCCTGTGAATGTTTAATCCCGAGGTGAAAAATAACATTGCTTTGGATTTTTTTCAAACACCAGTTAACCACTTGGCTGCTATGGATGCGCTCAGCACGTCCAGCCAAGTGGTTCTCCTGTGCTATGGACGTGCTGAGAGCGTCCATGCACAGGAGGCAGCAATCTGCCGGATTCCGGTGGATTGCTGCGCCCCCCGGTGCGGGCTGAGATCTTGGATGTCAGCCCAGCACTCCGGGACCCTGGCGGAGCAATTAGATGTCATCGCTGCGGCACGATGACATCTAATTCAGGCCCCCCCCGCATGTGCGGAGAAAGCGCCTGAAAGGGAGGGGGGGAGGTCCTTCGGACCGCTCTCCCTCCCGATCGCCGGGGGCAGAGGGTTAATCCAGGCACCGTTTGGAAGGGCACAGCCTGCCCTTCCAAACGGTGGCTGTGGTTAACCCCTGGGGAGCCGGATCACGAATCGGCGCTGAAAAGCGCCGGATCGTGATCCTCTCCTGGAGCTGGCCGACATCTTGGATGTCGGCCAAGCCTCCAGGAACTCCCTGAGGACTGGCGTCATCATGCATAGCACGATGACGCCAGTCCTGGAGTTAACCCCTAGCTGCCACCAATGGTGGAGATAGGGGGTTCCAATGAACCCCCTATCTCCCGATCCGTGGCAGCTAGGGGTTAATGTTTGATATCGTTGGATCGGCCAGAGCATGGCCTTTCCACGGATACTAAACATGAGCATGAAAAATGTTTTTTTAAAAAAAAAAAAATAAAAATTAAAAAATAAAATTATTTAAAATAAATAAATAAATAAATAAACAAGTTTTTTGCTTGTTTTTGTTTTGTTAATGCATCAATATTGTTCCCATTTCAATTATAATGTGAACAATAATGCTGCACTAACGATTTTTGTATGCGGTGCAATTGTTAAAAAAAGTGAAATTTTCCCCCCAAAAAAAATGTAACGAGACCCCATTTCTAATTTTTTTAACAAGCGCACCCCATACAAAATATAACCGCAAACGATCGCATGTTAAAATGTGAAAAAAAACACTTTACACATAATAAATTATTGAAAATTCAAATTGTATTGCATTTTTTGTTATAATATACAGACATGACATAATGTGTACATATAATAATGACATATTATGAATCTGCCAAGTCTGCCGGAAAGAACGATATATAATATGTCTGGGTCATATATCAAAATATGGCTACAAAACGCGGTTAAACATGATGAGCGAAAGCGGTAAAAATGACCTCAGCACAGAGGTGTAAAAACCCTCAGCAGCGAAAGGGTTAAATGCAGCATATTAGGATGTTTTAGGGAAATTAATTCTCAAATCTCAATCAGAAGCAGACACCAGTCACCCCACCCCCTCACTATATTGTACAATGTATCAAATTGATTACCAGACTAAAAACACCTGGTGTTATGCCCGTTTGTGAACAGAGGTCATTTAGAGTTGATAATCTTGGCACGTACACATTAGTTTTTAATTCAATATCTAATACACCGTTGCTTGTAATATTCTGCAGTAAAGAGTCTCTTTATTTCTAGATTTTTTAGTATTTTTTTTAAGCATTTTCTATACTTTTTCAAAATTTCTTTTTTTTTCGAACTCGAACCGAACACGCCCAAAAAGTTCGAAATTCGCGAACTTTCGAACTGCCAAAGTTCGGGTCGAACTCCGAACCGTCCGAACCCGAACAGCTCATCCCTATTATCTCAGTTTCTCTCCCCGGAATGCAGTTCTAACCTCCAGTTGTGCTTCCGCACCACTGCAAGGAGCAGCTCCTGGAGTCCATAGGACTCCATGGAGGCTTGCATTTCCAGGCCGCGAGATCGCACAACACTGCAGAGTGATCACGGAGGGAGACTAGGAGCTATTTGTTCCCAGTCTAACTCCCTCTCGCAGTGAGAAGAAGCGGCGTATCAGGTTTACACTGCGTACACAGTTTACATAGTGTACCCATTACATTGCGGGATGAGAGGTGAGTATGGGATTTTAAAGGGTTTTTTTTAGGGTATGTTAAATGATTTTACATTTGCAGAATCATTTAGCACCAGCTTTTAGGAGTTGTTAAAATTTTGGCTTTTCGCGTCAAGACAGTAAATTGTGCCAGCACTGTGTAACACCTCACTTGTCGAGACTGTAAAAATTGATTGCGCTCCCCATTTTATGTATAAGAGAAGCTTAACCCTTTCGCTGCCGAGGCATTTCCCGCCTCTGTGCTGAGGTCATTTTTACCGGTTTCGCTCATCATGTTTAACCGCATTTTGAAGCCTTATTTTAATATATGACACAGACATATTATATATCGTTCTTTCCGTCAGACTCGGCAGATTCAGAATATGTCATTATTATATGTATACGTGTTGTCCTGTCTGTATATTATAACAAAAAATGCAATAAAATTAGAATTTTCAATAATTTACAATGTGTAAAGGGTTTTCTTTTCACATTTTAACATGCGAGCAATTGTGGTTATATTTTGTATGGGGTGCGCTTGTTAAATCAATCAGAAATGGGGACTCGTTACAGTTTTTTTGGGGGAAAATTATGCAATTTTTAACAAACGCACCGCATACAAAAATCGTTAGTGCAGCATCATTGTTCACATTATAATTAAAATGGGAACAATATTGCTGCATTAACAAAACAAACAAAAAAAACCTTTTTTTTATTTTTTATTAATTTGTTTAATATTTTTATTTTTATTTATTGTTTTACACTTACATGGTCATGTTTGGTATTGTTGGAAAGGCCATGCTCTGGGCGATCCAACAATACTAGACATTAACCCCTAGCTGCCACGGATCGGGAGATAGGGGGTTCAACTCCCGGACTGACGTCATCGCGCTATGCACGATTATTCCAGTCGTCAGGGGGAGTTCCCGGAAGCTTGGCCGACACCCAAGATGTTGGCCAGCTCCGGGAGAGGATCACGATTCGGCGCTTTTCAGCGCCGAATCGTGATCCGGCACCCAAGGGGTTAAAGGCAGGCACGATTTGGAAGGGCAGGCTGTGCCCTTCCAAACCGTGCCTGCCTTTAGCAGCTGGAGCCCCGTGATCGTGAGGGAGAGAGGTCCGAAGGACCTCACCCCCCTCCCTTTCAGGCACCTCATCCGCACTCACGGGGGGGTCTGAAATAGATGTCAGCGCTATTAAATAGATGTCAGCACCGCCGCAATGACATCTATCTCCCCCCCCGGCTCCCGGAGTGCCGGGCTGACATGCTAGATGTCAGCCTGCGCCGCGGGGGCCAGCAATCAGCCGGAATCCCGGCTGATTGCTGCCTCGTGTGCTAGGACGCGCTCAGTGCGTCCGTTGCAAAGGAGGAACACTTGGCAGGACGCGCTGGGCGCGTCCTTAGCAGCCAAGTGGTTAAGTACCAGTAGGCTCACGCAAGCTGCCTGTGAGGCGCAAAACATTTTCTCGACTGTAGCGTCAAGATTGGAATATCAATGCCAGACGTTAAACTTTCTTATCCTAGTGCTAACGATTACATATCGCGACGCAACATTAGCACCAACTATGGAATACAGCCCAATATGTGTAAAATGTCTTAGAGATTGTAAATTCCCTTGGGAACAGGGTCTCCCTGAATTAGGCTGTATCGTCCATGTGTGGAGTTATCATGTATCAACTCCTTGTAAAATCCGATCTTGTAATTGCTGCGGAATCTGTGGCGCTATATAAATAACGGATAATAATGTGGTGGGGATGTGATCAGGTCATGAGGCTTTGGTAGTAACAAATGTGATTGCTGAGTTGCATTACTCCTCCTCATATCATAAATGCAGATATTGAGGATTCCAATGTACATCCCATACAAAGACAATTTAGGGTAAATAAAGGAATGCCCAATAAACCAATTGAGAGGTCAAATAATCCTGTTGGATGCTATTTGAACAATGTATAAGGGCCATGACATAATATGATATTGACATAGGAAGGTAAAGTGGCCATGTAGAGATCAGTCTAGGGGCTAAATTACAATCCCTGCGTTAAAACGGGGGCGATAGGGCGAAAAAACTGTGCCTGCGGTTTTCCCCTTACCCGCCCCCGTTTTAATAGGGAATTACAATGCTGGCACAAAAAATGCTGCCTGCATTGGTAGCGGGCGCTGCGCCCCTGGATGCTCGCGGCAGCACTGAGCGCAGCCACGAGCATCCACTCGATGGAGTCCATAGGACTCCATTGAGCCAGACGCCGGCGGTCACATGGCCAGCCGGATCTCGCCTCGTGAGATCTGGCTGGTCAGCGTAGTGATACGCAGGGAGAGTTTGGGGGGACTTTTTCCCCAAGTCTTTCCCTGCTCCCGCCAGACAGAGGAGGCGGTTGGAGCCGTGGTCCTCGCCGCGGGACAGGAGGTGAGTATACGATAGTTTTTAAAAAAAAATTTGGATGATGTTAACGGATTCTGCAGAAGTGGAATCTGTTAACACCAAGTCCTGGCTCTGGTTAACTTTCCGCTAACCAGAGCCAGATGTTAATCAGCATTAGGACTTTTTAATCCAGCGCTGAATAACACTTTGCACTCCCCATGTTAAGTATAGGGAGCGCAAAGTACTGTAACCTCGCGCTGAAACCCGTTTGAGTTTGGATCGTAATATGCGGTAGACACCGCAGCAAACGCTAATGCTCACGCAGGTGAGCGTTAACGTTAGCAACAAGATTGTAATTTGGCCCTAGATGTTTAATTTTGTTAGCAGTGCTGAAGTTGCTAAAATCGGTAAACCCATACACAAGCACTAATGCTAATGAATTACATATGCTAGGATCACCAATAATCAAGCTGAAGGTATACCAGAGATGGGAAAAACATTCAAATTAATTTCCAAGAATTAGGGCCAAATTACAATCTAGGTGCTAACGTTAACACTCCCCTGTGTGAGCATTAACATTTGCTGCAGTGTTTACCGCATATTACAATCCAAACGCAAACGGGTTAAGTAACCCTTTCGCGTTTGGTACCTTGTGCTTCTCTGCGCGAGGTTACTGCACTTTGCGCTCCTTATACTTAACATGGGGAGCGCAAAGTGTTAATCAGCGTTAGGATTACAAAGTCCCAGCGCTGATTAACGCCTGGCTCTGGTTAGCGGAAAGTTAACCAGAGCCAGGACTTGGTGTTAACGGATTCCGCTTCTGCAGAATCCGTTAACACCAGCCTAAAAAACCAAAAAAGAATCAGATACTCCTTCCTTTCCCACGGCGAGGACCGCCTCCTCTGTCCGGCGGGAGCAGGGAAAGACTGGGTGAAAAAGTCCCCCCAGTCTCTCCCTGCGTATCACTATGCTGACCGGCCAGATCTCGCGAGGCGAGATCCTGCTGGTCATGTGACTGCCGACGTCTGGCTCAATGGACTCCATCGAGTGGATGCTCGCGGCTGCGCTCAGTGCTGCCGCAAGCATCCAGGGGCGTAGCGCCGGCTACCAATGCAGGCAGCATTTTTTTCACCGGCATTGTAATCCCCCGTTAAAATGGGAGCGGTGGGGGGAAAACTGTGGGTGCAGTTTTTTCTCCCTACCGCCCCCGTTTTAATGCGGGTATTGTAATTTAGCCCTTAGAATTTTTCTTATAAAGCTCCAGTTTCCATTGTGCAAAAATAAAATAACTTGTAGTGTTTTGGTTTTATTAATTCTGTGAAATGACCAGAATTTTCTTTACACATTTGATGATGATATTGTATTCCAGAAGTCAAGAGTCAGGAAGAGAGAAGATATTCATTCAACGTGCGTCTCTGCTGGAGTAAGTATAAGGGAGATATGCAGGGTTATTCAGAGAGAGCCGATCTGGTTCCGAACAGTGAATTTCCCCATACGGTGCAATTTCGTGGCCATTCATAAAGCAGGCAGTTCGGCAAATTTTGGCAAATTGCCAGTGAAATATGGTGCCTGTTCGACGGCAGTGAAATCCCCATAGATAAGCAATGGTTAATCTACTCAGAGAACACCGAACAGCAGAGAAATGCCCTGATGTCCGATGATTTCATTCAGCAGGTTTAATCAGGCGAATCCCATAGATTTCAATGTGAAAAATAATTCTGTTTTCATCCAATATCTATTAAACCGTTTAGTCTTTTAATCTGCAGCAAAAAGTCTCTTTATATTTTTTTAGGCATTTTTCAGGTAAGATTCATTTTTCCAAAAAAAATTCTGAACCAGACCTTTTTTATTATTATTCATAGGACCTTATGTTAATTCCAGACAATTTTGTCCAGTAGTTTTTATTTGCAAACATTTCGAATTTTACACTTTCAATCGTTTTTTTATTTATTTTTTACCCAATTTGTCTTCTTTTTCCGGCTGCTGGTCGGCGTGGTGTTCGGCGGCTGGTCGGCTTGTTTCGGATGCATTCAGCGAGTTTGCGGCGGATCGTTGGGTGCGTTCAGGATTTATTCAGTGCTTATTGGATCGATCCGATTTTTTGGATCGTTTCGGCGATTTTTCAGATTTGTTCCCTCCACTTCGGGGACCCTGTGGTGAATACTGAATTCACAGCAGGGTCGGGGAATTTGCGCTCTGAATAACTCCTTAACTATTGTTTGTTTTGACATTCCATTCATGGGAAAGACTTGGGACAGGATTCAGTAAATGTTGCTATGTCCATAATGGTACTAGCCCAACTCGAGACTCAACAACCCATAATATATAGCATTTAGTCAATGCATGAAATGATTGCTAATAGGTGGAACAGCCAAAAAAAAACCTGTCCAAGGTCACGACTTGAGGCAAGAGATGAATGCAATATGTCGATGATTTTAGTTTTATGCTGGTCATAATATATTCTCTTCTTACTACAGTGACCTGATGGAAGTGGAACACTTTCGCACTATTTATCACATGTTTGTAGCAGCCTTGTGTGTCTTTTTCATCAGTACTGTGGCAGTGAATTTTATTGACCAGGGCAGGTGAGATTCAAATTCCTAAATGTATTCTTCTCTTATGCCGTCACTGCTCTACCTCATAAGAACTATCCTTCCAACCACCATTAAATTCACCTCATCCGTTGTATCTTCTAAGAATCAACAACTTTTATCAATCATTTGAAAGTCTTAACGCTTGAAACTATAAGTTTTATTGAACCTGAAACACCTCTCGCATGTTGCCAATGTTATGAAGGTCATATCAACCTGTTCATTCTTATGGTTGTAGCGCTACTCCCGCGAGAGCCGCTGAGTTTGACGGGCCTTCTGTCTCACTCCATTGATTACCCACCTACACCTTCGGCGCCAAGTAATACCAGGACAAGATTACTTTAAATAAAAAGGGATTTATTAGGACTAGCGAGCAAACCCTTTGTAGGACAAAGTAATCAACAGTATAACAGTATTGAAAGAGTTAATTCAGCATCACTATTCGACACAATGATGAATGAATGAGATGGAAATCTTTACCATACTTCAATGCAGTTAGATTATCGACAATAATCAACGTAACCGATATCAATAACCTATCTAAACTAGAGATGTGCACCGATATATATATATATATATATATATATTTTTTTTATTTTTTTTTTTTTTTTTTTCGGATCGTTTCGGGTTGTTCGGATTTTTAAATTTTCGTTTCGGATCGTTTCTGATGATTCTCTTTTCGGCTTGTTTTTCGTATCGACTTTTTTCATGATATCGGAAATTTTCGTGTTTTTCGAAAAGTCTGTTCTCCTCGTTTCAAAGTGTCTATTCGTTTTGACTTAAACTAATGGTTTTTCGGATCCGATATTTCTGTCGATACGGTAATTCTGTCGATACGGTAATTCTATCGATTCTATCATTATTTATTAAATAAAGATCCTTTTTTTCTTATGAATATGCATTGCACAACTTTATTTAATCATATTAAAATGGTATGAAACGAACAAAAATGAACAAAACGATTTAAAAAACGCAAAACTGACCCAAATGGTCTGACTTTAAAAATAAAAACCAGAACAAAAGGTTTTAAAATGGAAAAAAAGTTGATCAAAATTATCTGAAACGAAAAAAAAAACAGTACAAATAAAATTTCACGGCATTTCACGCCTGTGTGCTGAGCTAATTTTTACCGGTTTCACTCATCATGTTTAACCCTTTCAGTGCTGAGGACGTGTGGGACACGTCCTCATTGACGCATGTTACATGCTGAGGACGTGCCCCACACATCATCAGCTGTGCGGGACCCCCGGCAGAGATACTTACCTCTCTGTCCGGGGTCCCGCGGCGTTCTGACTTCAGCGTCCTCAGACGCTGAAGTCAAGCTCCTCCCGACGTAAATGACGTCACCGCGCCATGCGCGATGACGTCATTTCCAGGCGACCCCCCCGGCAATGCTGGGAGATAGCCTGGAAGGGAGGGGGGGTCCGTTCAGATCCCTCTCCCTCCCGATCGGTAAGGAGCAGCGCCAAAAGCCTGGCACCGCTTAAAAGGGGAGAGTCTCCCCTTTTAAGCGGTGCCTGGCTTTAACCCCTCAAGTGCCTGGTCGCACTTCAGCACCTTGCGGCCTAGCTCCGGTGGGGGCCACCATCTTGGATGGCAGCTCCACCCCAGGTCCCCCCTTGCTGCCTGACATCATCACACATAGCGTGATGACGTCAGATTGCCGGGGAACCCTTAGCTGCCTGGGGATTTCCCAAGGAAATCCCCTGGTGGAGATAGGAGCTTCCTTTGAACTCCAATATCTCCAGAACTGTGGCAGTTAGGGGGTCATGGTGGGTGTCACTCGAAAGGCCTGAGCATGGCCTTTCGAATGATTTCCAACATGACCAGGTACAAAGTAAAATAAAAATAAATGATAAAAACAATAAATAAATTTAAAAAAAAAAAAACATGATTTTTTTGTGTGTTGTTTTTATTAATGCAGCAATATTGTTCACATTTCAATTATAATGTGAACAATAATGTAAACTAATGATTTTTTTCTATGGGGTGTGTTTGCTAAAAATCACGTAATTCCCCCCCCAAAAATTTAACAAGTCCCCATATCTAATTTTTGTACAAGCTCACCCCATAGAAAATATAACCGCAAACGTTCATGTGATAAAATGTGAAAAAAAACACTTTAGACGCTGCAGATGATTAAAAATTCAATTTTTATTGCATTTTTTATCAAAATATACAGGCAGGACATGACGTATACATATAAAAATTATATATTATGAATCTGCCGAGTCTGCCGGAAAGAACGATATATATGTCTGGGCCATATAATAAAATGTGGCTTCAAATCGCGCTTAAACACGATGAGCGAAAGCGGTAAAAATGAGCTCAGCACACAGGTGTGAAATGCCCCAGCAGTGAAGGGGTTAAACGCGTTTTGAAGTCTTATTTTATTATATGACCCAGACATGTTATGAATCGTTCTTTCCGGCAGACTCGGCAGATTCATAATATATCATTATTATATGTATACGTCATGTCCTGTCTGTATATTATAACAAAAAATGCAATAAAATTTGAATTTTCAATAGCTTACAACGTGTAAAGTGTTTTTTTCACATTTTAAGATGCGAGCTTTTGCGGTTATGTTTTCTATGTGTTGCGCTTGTTAAAAAAATTATAAATGGGGACTTGTTACATTTTTTTGGGGGGAAAATTACACGATTTTTAACAAACGCACCCCATACAAAAATCCTTAATGCAGCATCATTGTTCACATTATAATTGAAAAGGGAACAATATTGCTGCATTAACAAAACCGGGGGGGGGGCAGCATTTGGCGGGAATGCAGCATAAGAATCCACACACTGCTGGGAAGCGCCTCTCTGCAGTATAATTAATGCAGCATATGAATCCGCATACTGCTGGGAAGCGCCTCTCTGCGGTATAATTAATGCAGCATATGAATCCACACACTGCTGGGAAGTGCCTCTCTGCAGTATAATTAATGCAGCATATGAATCCACACACTGCTGGGAAGTGCCTCTCTGCGGTATAATTAATGCAGCATATGAATCCGCATACTGCTGGGAAGCACCTATCTGCAGTATAATTAATGCAGCATATGAATCCACACACTGCTGGGAAGCGCCTCTCTGCAGTATAATTAATGCAGCATATGAATCCACACACTGAGGGGAAGAAGCGCCTCTCTGTGGTATAATTAATGCAGCATATGAATCCACACACTGAGGGGAAGAAGCGCCTCTCTGCAGTATAATTAATGCAGCATATGAATCCGCACACTGCTGGGAAGCGCCTCTCTGCGGTATAATTAATGCAGCATATGAATCCGCACACTGCTGGGAAGCACCTCTCTGCGGTATAATTAATGCAGCCTATGAATCCGCACACTGCAGGGAAGCGCCTCTCTGCGAAAGCGTGTAGGGCCGCGGAGTAATTCGTGGAGGGAGACTAGGGACTTTTTGTTCAGTCTCACTCTGCTCCCGACTGTCAGAAGCGGTGACTCGGGCAGCCACTTGCGCCGCGGGATGAACTGGAATGTCTAATTTTATTTGGGGGGGGGGGGCTTCAGCTGATGATAACTGATTCCGCATAAGCAGAATCTATTAGCACCAGCCTAGAGCTGTGGCTAACATTTTAGTTAACCGCGGCGGTGCATGTTTAGCATTAGGATAAGTAAGGTATTACAAAGTCCTAACGCTTAATACTGATTGCACTCCCCATGTTAGGTATAGGATTTGTAAAGTACAGTAAACTCGCGGAAGGGAGCGCAATCACCAATGTAATCCTAACACTAATCACTCTTTGTGCTCCCCGTGTTAAGTATAGGGAGCACAAAGTAGAGTAAGCTTGCAGTATAAAACACTATCCCCAATGTGCTAACAGGGTTTTTAACCCATTAGCATTTGGTATGTAATATGGGCACCATGCGTTAACCTCCTTTTAATCTAGCGCTAATGCTCACATACGTGAAAATGAGCAGTAGCGTTAATAAATTGGTAGGTGTCAATGATTAGGGGTGGACATGAGTCTCAATATCAAACAGTCATACGATGCGCAATTTCGGCCGTGGTTTTTACGAATCCAAACCAGGAAACTTTGGGTGTCTGGACGTGATGTTGGCCGGACATGAGCAGCGTCTGATGTCTCCTAATCACGCATACACTCCGCTATGCGGACGCAGCGCACTCTGTACGTCAGTACTAGCGGCTCGACGTTCTTGCAAAAATGCGTTCGTTTGCCGCATGCGTTGCGCGGCCGAACTTTCGTGCGGCCGTACTTCGTGTGTGGGCCTGCGTTGGACGTCATTTGCTGCTACCACGGCCGTAATTAAGTGCGGCTAAACGCACATTCGCACTGCGTTCGTCTGACCCCAGTCTTAAAGGGGGTAAATACAAATGAGGGTTAAAGTTAATCAATTCTCAACACATACATACATAACTGGAACCATTGGCACGCAGACCCCACTCACTCAAATTTGTCAGATCTGAGAGGAGAAAAGTGTTTGGCAAGACTATTGAATCTGAAGTCTAGTTTTCTGTTTGTATGATTGTGACTAATTGCTAAAGTTTCCTTTTAAATCTTGTTTTTTAGACTGGTTCTGGAACTAGATTTGCTGTTTTACTCCTTTGGACAGCTTGGCACTGTGACTTGGTCATGGATCTTTCTCTTTGGCTTCACCCTCTTTGTGCCCTACGCAACTGTGCATTACTGGGGATCTCTCTATCCCAAGTCAAAGCATCCATACCTCATGTCTGTGTGTTTGGCCAGCATTTATGGTATTTGCAACATCTGTGCCATGGGCGTTTTTCCTATATACATTGTGCTACATTACAAACTACCTCCGGCATCCAGCTTCATTGTGACCTTAGAACAGGTATGAAGTGGGCTAATTTACAGGACAGGGAAAGAAATGTATTTTTTTTAATGGTATGTTATGTGTATACTTGGCATGTTCTTGTCTTTGCACTGTACAAATTTCAAAAATAATGCCATGTAATAATCCTAACGTGCAAATACAGTGATTACTGAATTTATTCTAGACGTAATTAAATATCATGAGTTTGTTTAAAGATATTTCATACTTCATTAAATTTACAGATATTTCAATTTTAAAAAAAAATGCAAAATGAAAAAAGAAACTATAGAATCTCCTTTTCTTTATATTCTAAAACGTTTCAGAACCTATACATTGCGATTTTTTGATTTTTTTTGGTGTATAGTTAAATAAATACTATAAAATAAATTTAATTTTATGGCAGATTTTCACAGTTTCAAAGCTTTTAAGTGTTGAGGTAATCTTTTCTTATACAGGGACTTCCCGTGGATCGTTTTAATATTTTTTTACAGAGGTTGAAGTTGTTTACAACAAACAATTATCCGTGGGTATTCGCTGCTTTTCCTTTTTCAAGAATATGTTGTACGAATAGGAGTAAGAGCTACTCAAAACATATTTTAGTGCAAAATGATAAATAACAGCCCTTCTTCTTCCATGTCAAACATCATTTATACTATTGTGATTTTATTTTTTTTATATTTATTTTTTCCTTCTCATTTTAGGTTCGCTTACTGATGAAGAGCCACTCCTTTTTACGAGAGACTGTGGAGTCGGTGGTGCAGAAGAAGAGTAGGTCTTAGAGAAGGGGGGGAGTTATAATCTTTAATGGAAATTTTGGGCACTATCAAATGCCCTGACCTAAAACCGGGATGCTAAGGGAAAAATTAACATTCACTAATTTCCCCTTAGTGTGCCGGTTACCGCAGCAGATCGCGGGCAGGCGCCGAGTCTGGCAGCCTGCCTCTTAGCGATCGCTAAGCTTGCGGATGCTGGGGGGCAGCACTACAGCGACATCCCCTCAATGGCATCCATAGGACTCCATGGAGGAGCGTGCTGCCAGGTCACATGACCTGCAAGATCTCGCCTCTCGTGAGATCCTGCTGGTCGGCAGAGTGATTATGGAGGGACACAAGGGACTTTTTCCCTTCAGTCTCACTCTGCTCCTGGTGGACAGAAGCAGCGGATCGGGCCACCGTTGTCGCCGCGGGAAGAGAGGTGAGTATGTGATTTTTGGGGAGGTTTTGAGCTGCAGGTAACGGATTCTGCAGCAGCGCAATCCGTTAACTACACCTGAGCTGGTGGTAACTTTTTCATTAGCGCCAGCTCTTGGTAACTAGAGTTAGGACCAAGTGATCCTAACGTTAGTTAATCTGTGCTTGCACTTTGCACGCCCCATGTTAGGTATAGGGAGCGCAAAGTACAGTAAGCAAATCGCAAATTAACTAGCGCTAATGTTTTTTTTCGAATTAGCGATTCGAACGCAATGTGGGCGCAGCGCTATGACCTCCTTTAAGCTAGCACTAACGCTGTCGCTAGTGTTAGCTTGGAGGAGGTGATAGAGCCCGTTGGCTTTAACATTTCGATTTAAATTTATGCATAGAAATTGTTTTGAAAAAAAACAAACATCAAATCTTGAAAGGTCTTTGACCAGGGAAACGGCAATTCATTCTGAAATTACACTGTATAGCTTCATTTCAAATATTAGTGTTGGTTTAGTAATTAAAACCAAAGCCTAAACTTAGAAGTGACGCTAACTCTAAAAATAACCCTAAAATAACCCAACCCTAGTCCATAGAACTCCATTGAGACAGACGCAATCTCACTCGAGCTCCGGTCGGGATGGTGAAAGGATTTTTCCGAGGAACAATGGGATCTATTTGTTCTCAGTTGCCAGCTGACCACAGAGAAAGGAAGTGGCGGATCGCACAACTCTTAAGGGATTTAATGGTGGACATAGACTACTGTGTTAAGTGAGTCCAATCCATTAACACCAGGGTTGAAAAGACATTATTCAAACCTGAGTAGCATCAGGTGCTGATGGAGTATGAGCTCATTATAATAGCTTGTTCTTCATCTGGTAGGATCATATTAATGTCTCCCATATAAAGTATAGGAGACATTAATGTTCAGCAAGCCCGCATTATGCCCGAGATGCAAGCAGAGCAGAGCTTGTGTTTTGGATGGAATAACCCGTTAAAAAATTTAAAAACAATCCCTAGTTTGAGCCAGAAGTGACAATAAGTGGTCAAGTAATGAATAACGCCCTTATATGATCAATAGTGGACACCACAGGATATCTTGGAAGCTGGAGCAGAGCTGCATGCCATAGCATCGCATCGGAGGATTATCCCAGGCACTGTGTATCCCATTGCTCTCACGTGTCCTTTAAGGAGATCATTTGCTCCATTCTTGATATTCCTGTAGGATTTCAGTTCCTGGCAGAGAGGTCAAAGGATCTATTATCAACTCAAACTGCAGGCTGGGGGGATATCCAAGCAGGACCATGTCTGTGCAAAAATGCCACCCTTATCTGTGCGTTTCAGGACGACAAGAGCATTCGTGAAAGGTTTACCCAGCAGGCCCAGGTTATCCTGCTTGCGGGTTGTTAGCAGCCGCCCATCAACTCTGCCCCACCCAGACGTCCTGGGATCTATTTGCAAGCTATCGTTAAAAATTTAAGCAGAGCGCTCAAGCCATTTTACTGTATGGCTCGAACACTCGGCTTATTGGCAACCATGGAATAGGGCTTCTGGTTTCTCCATTGTATTACCTGTGCTGCTGCTGAAAGAACTTTAATAATTTGTAAAATTAAAGTTATTTCCATAATGCTTAACCATCTTTCTTCACTTTTAGGGAATCCAGAGCAACTTCCGAAGCTTTCAAGTTACCTCTACTTTCTATTCTGCCCATGTCTGATTTATAGAGACAGCTACCCCAGGTAACACAAGCTAAAATCAAATCTTTATGATGTATTGTACCTCTGCGAGGAACAGTACAGTGGCTACAAAACAATTATATTGACGGGAAAATCGAAGTATTGTAAACACTCAGTGAAATTCAGTGGTCCCAGTGCCCTGGGTATCCCCACCCCTCTCTTTTATCTGGGGGTGCTCTCAGAGTCTTGATTCAGCTCTCAGAGGGCAGGGGCTCAGGTTAGAGAGAGCTGACCTAAGTTTCCGGCATTGTGATCAGGAAGACAGGGTGCCAATTTGAGTTCCTCTCCCTCCCAAACAGTCCTACCATGGTCTTGTGACATGTTCTGGCTTCCATCCAGAAGCATGTCACATCCGGAAGATTAGAGAGGCAGCTCTGTGCTGAACAGAAGGTAAGTTTTACAATGATCTCAAGGGTTAAAACAAATGTGAGGGTGCAAAGAGAGCAAGGAGGGGTTATTGTTTAACCTCTCCATTTCTCCCTGCACGGTGGCAGGGATCAGCTGCCTAACCTGACCCAGCTTGTCTCTGTCACTGGTAGGGGGGTGGAGAGGAGCTTCCCTGCCTCCTCGCTCTGTCCACACTGGGCTCTGATGACTGGGTATACATGTATCTGGGGTCTGATGTCTGGGTATACATGTATCTGGGGTCTGATGTCTGGGTATTAATGTTATTTTTGTAACTTTATTCTAAATAAAACTTTTAACAGTGTAATTTCATAAGATAATTTAATATAATGTGTTTAGGGACAGAGTTAAGGGCTGGGTAGGGGTTAAGTGGAGCAACTGGTGGTGAGTAACTCTTATAGCCTGGTTAGTAGCTTGGGACTTGAAATTTTGAGCCCTGAGATAGAGCATTTTCTACAATCCTCTGAAACAAACCATGATTCGGTTGTAGCCTTGGAACATAAAGGAGAAATGGTGTCATTCAATTTTTTTTCAATTCCTTGTCCTTCAGTTATCTCCCATTCCAGGCTTGATTACCACTTAAACTTCTCCTTGACCCCTGAGTTAAACATGTTTGGTCCAAAACTCCCTTATTTTCCTGTTTGAATCATCAGTCCTTTAGGGCAAGACCCATAACAGCACATAAGAGGCAACGTGAAGACTTCTTAATCTCTCAACTGCATATGACTAATGAAATGTCTGAAAAAGTGAAGAATTTTTGGAAGCACAGATTTTGTTATTTATTTTTACAAAAATAGTCGTCAATCTGAAAAACTCTAGCACTCGGCTCCTTGCGTTTAGCTTCCTAGAACCCAAGACTTTGCAAATCTGCTGGCTACATGTGTCCACACGGGGTCTGTTGAGAGCTGGTTCTGCAATGGAACGCATTAATAATAGCTTAGAGGCCTTAATTTATGGGATATCCATTGATTTCAAAGCAAAAATAAAGCTAGGAATGGAATATTTGTGAAAGAGATGGTATCTTGTTTTTATTTTTTATTATTGTGTGTGACTTGGAGCATTAGTTTACTCCAATTTTTAATTATGTTAATAAAGATATGATTTTGGTCCATTTGCTACGCCTATATAATGGCTGAGTAGTGTATTCATTTCAGGGAAAGCCGAACTGCACCGAAATGTTGTCGAAATGGCCAGATTTTCAGTACTTCAGTTCGTCAGGTTTAAACAGGCGAATCCCATAGGTTTCAATGTAAAAAAAAATTACCTTTTTTTTATTCAACCGTTTATTCTTTTCATTCGAAGCAAAAAGTCTTTATATTTATTTATTATTTTAGAATTTGTTTCTGCATTTTTCTGGATTTTTTTCAGCAAAATTTTTATTCCCATTTCTTTTTAATGTTTTTTTTTTTTATTCTGTAACAGACCTTTTTATTCTTATTTATAGGACCTTTTTACTATTTCCATGCAATTTCATGCATTTTTAATGTTTTTAGCTTCTTTTAAAAATTTGTCTTTTTCCTTTTTTTTATCCCCAGTTCAGCGGCGTTCGGTGCACTTTGGGGACTCTGCGGTGAATGCTGACTTCACCGCAGGGTCAGCAAACTGAACCCGCCGAAGTGCGCCAAATGAAATTTCGGTGCTCTCTGAATAACCCCTTAAATGTCTTCTCAGTTGTTGTATGCATAAGACTGCAAACTATAAACTGGAATTTAACATTATTTTTGGTTTTATAAATCTACAGCAAAAATATTGCTAATGCTAGAAATGGATCTCCACTTCTACGGATCAATTAATTATTTCACTTCTGAATTTTTTAACATGTTCTATTTCCTATTCAGGACCCCGTATATCAGATGGAGCTATGTGGCAAAGAACTTTGCACAGGTATGAAGGTTCCACATGTTCTCCTTTTTATTATGTGATGATACAACCATATTTGGAGGTCCAGTGGGAAACAGTACAGTACGGTGTGTGTAATGGAGGCCATATCAACAAATCACTGAAGAGCCCCGAAATGCAGGGCACTGAACTTGCACGCAATTTAAAATAATATAAAATATGCTTTCATTTCACTAAATGCCAAAAAATCCAAACAAAGGGCTCCATCAGCTGGCTACAGCTAAAACGGGGACGCCAAGTGGAAAAATTTGTGTTTGCTAATCTCCCCTTAGTGTCTTCCTTTTACCTGTAGATTACGGGGCAGGAGCTGAATCCAGCAGCCCAACCATGGTGCAGAATGGAGCAGCGGCGCCAAGCGGCAGAAATTTTGGGGCGGCAAATTTCAGCCGCCGACGCCACTGCACTATTTTTTTTATCAGCGCCGGCATCTACTTTTGAGGCCGGACACTGAATGGTGTCCATGGTGCCCAGCAGCCTGAGGAGGATCCGCCCACACGCACCGTAATCCTGTGCACTTCCATTCTAGGCCCGGCTGGCCGCATGTGTATGGGCGGCTCCCACACACATGCGGCCATCCGGGTCTAGAATGGAAGCGCCGGATTACTGCAGTGAGCGTGTGAGCGGATCCTCCACAGACTGGGGCAGCTATTCTCTCCTCTCGCTGGGTCCCAGGACCATCAATCTGTTTCAGTTACGCTCCAGTTCCTTTTTCCTGTGGGAGGGTGAGTGACCTGGGAGTGACCCGGTGTTATAGCAAGAAAATTTGTGGCGTGACTAAAAGGTGAAAATTTGTACAACCTCACGGTATCCCGGGCGTCTCTCCCAAAACGTCTTGGTTACAAACTGAATACGTTAAAATTGGGATCCTGAGAGGTGATAAACAAAGAAACTCTCATGGTGCATACTAAAAAGTACAATTTCAAAATAGGGTGCCCCCCTCTTCTCTCCGCACTCACAAGATCGTAAAACTTTGAAACTTATCGTATCTGCGACGGTTACCCCCACTCTGCAGATGCTGGTACTGGAACGGAGGACCTGAAGACTCTTGCCGCCACAGGAATCAACTGGACATCTTACCACAGATTATAGTATTTTGCAGTATTTATTCGGTGAAAATTAAGTATAAATCAAATTCCAACGCGTTTCGTGTACGCAGTACACTTCATCAGGGAAAGTAAAATTAAAACAAAAAATAAAATAAAAATCCATTAAAAGTCCCCGTTCTCTTCGTCTTTTATATCTTCTTTTTCTGCCGTCGAGTTGTCTCTCTTCTGGTTCCTGCGCTGGCGTGCGTCTCATCGCTGGAACGCAAACATACGTCTCCTCCCTGGAGCGCAGGCCTCGCGTCACCGGAAGTGACGTATCGTAATTTTCCTCTTTGCGGCAGTCAGACTAGGAGGCTAGAACACCGGGAGATGACATTGAAGTTAGTAGCCTGCAGTGCAGTGGCTGGTTCAAAAATGAAAGTCTTTAGTGTCACTCTAAGGCAGTGCCGAGCGTGCCTTTTCCTCCCAGCGCGTGCCGGCGCCGAAGGATGTTGCCCGGCCCCTTGTTGAGGTCCACCAGACGCAATCTCGCGAGATCGCGGCTGGTGGATCTCATCGAGGGGCCGGGCAAAATCCTTTGGTGCCGGGGCGTGCTGGGAGGAAGAAGCATGCTGTGAGGCGGACCGCGGACGGGAGGATCAAGTGAGCCGGGGCCTATATATCCATGGGTGAGCTGGGGCAATATATCCATATGCTAGCTGGAGCACTCTATATCCATATGCTAGCTGGGGCACTATATATCCATATGTGATCTGGGGCACTATATATCCATATGTGAGCTGGGGCACTATATATCCAGGGCCGCCATCAGGGCATTACAGCCCATGTTTCTGTAAGGGGCCCGGAGGGGAAGGGGGGCCCACCATTGGCACAACTATTTTAACTTTAGGCCGCAGGCCTCGGAGGAGGTACTGCGGCCTACATGGGCCCAGCCACCGGGGAGCAGGGTTTCCAATATGGCCGCCGGTGGGCTTCCTCTGATGATGTCAGAGAGAGCTCGCCAGAGGTCTGTAGCCCATGCTCCACCCAACTCCTGGCTGACTGGCTTCCTCCTGTGTACTCTGGGCGCTTGGAGGAAGTGATCAGGAAGGTCACTTCCTCCCAGCGCTAATGATGCACGTGGAGGAGAGTGGAGGAGAGCACCTGCAATGACAGGACCAAGGAAGGTAATTAAACAGGGTGGATGAAAACGGGGGGGGGGAGTGAAAACGGAGGGGGGGGGGTTGAAATGAAACCAGAGGAGGGAGTGTGTGTGAAATGAAACCAGAGGAGGAGGGGGGGTGAAATGAAACCAGAGGAGGAGTGTGTGTGAAATGAAACCAGAGGAGGAGGGGGGGTGAAATGAAACCAGAGGAGGGGGGTGTGTGAAATGAAACCAGAGGAGGGGGGTGTGTGTGTGAAATGAAACCAGAGGAGGGGGGTGAAATGAAAAGAGGGGGGGTGAAATGAAAAGAGGAGGGGGTGAAATGAAAAGAGGAAGGGGTGAAATGAAAAGAGGAGGGAGGATGAAGTGAAAAGAGGAGGAGGGGGTGAAATGAAAAGAGGAGGAGGGGGATGAAAAGGGGGGTGAAATGAAAAGAGGAGGAGGTGGGGTGAAATGAAAAGAGGAGGAGGGGTGAGATGAAAAGAGGAGGAGGTGAGATGAAAAGAGGAGGAGTGGGGTGAAATGAAAAGAGGAGGGGGGTGAAATGAAAAGAGGAGGAGGGGGGGTGAAATGAAAAGAGGAGGAGGGGGTGAAATGAAAAGAGGAGGAGGGGGGTGAAATGAAAAGAGGAGGAGAGGGGGTGAAATGAAAAGAGGAGGGGGTGAAATGAAAAGAGGAGGGGGGTGAAATGAAAAGAGGAGGGGGGTGAAATGAAAAGAGGAGGAGGGGGTGAAATAAAAGGCGGAGGGGGATGAAAAGGGGGTGAAATGAAAAGAGGGGGTGAAATGAAAAGCGGAGGAGGGGGGTGAAATGAAAAGCGGAGGAGGGGGGTGAAATGAAAAGAGGAGGAGGGGGTGAAATGAAAAGAGGAGGAGGGGGTGAAATGAAAAGGGAGGAGGGGGGGTGAAATGAAAAGCGGAGGGGGGTGAAATGAAAAGCGGAGGGGGGTGAAATGAAAAGCGGAGGAGGGGGTGAAATGAAAAGAGGAGGAGGGGTGAAATGAAAAGAGGAGGAGGGGTGAAATGAAAGGAGGAGGAGGGGATGAAAAGAGGGGGTGAAATGAAAAGAGGAGGAGGGGTGAAATGAAAGGCGGAGGGGGATGAAAAGGGGGTGAAATGAAAAGAGGAGGAGGGGTGAGGAGGGGGATGAAAAGGGGGTGAAATGAAAAGAGGGGGTGAAATGAAAAGAGGAGGGGGGGTGAAGAGGGGGGGTGAAATGAAAAGAGGAGGGGGTGAAATGAAAAGAGGAGGAGGGGGTGAAATGAAAAGAGGAGGAGGGGGTGAAATGAAAGGAGGAGGGGGATGAAAAGGGGGTGAAATGAAAAGCGGAGGAGGGGTGAAATGAAAAGAGGAGGAGGGGTGAGGAGGGGGATGAAAAGGGGGTGAAATGAAAAGAGGGGGTGAAATGAAAAGCGGAGGGGGGGTGAAATGAAAAGAGGAGGAGGGGTGAGGAGGGGGGTGAAATGAAAAGAGGAGGAGGGGTGAAATGAAAAGAGGAGGGGGTGAAATGAAAAGAGGAGGAGGGGGTGAAATGAAAAGAGGAGGAGGAGGGGGTGAAATGAAAAGAGGAGGAGGAGGAGGAGGGGGTGAAATGAAAAGCAGAGGAGGGGGTGAAATGAAAGGAGGAGGAGGGGGTGAAATGAAAAGAGGATGAGGGGGTGAAGTGAAAAGAGGAGGGGGTGAAGTGAAAAGAGGAGGGGGTGAAATGAATAGAGGAGGAGGGGATGAAATGAAAAGAGGAGGAGGGGTGAAATGAAAAGAGGAGGAGGAGGGTGAAATGAAAAGCAGAGGAGGGGGTGAAATGAAAAGAGGAGGAGGGGGTGAAATGAAAAGAGGAGGAGGGGGGTGAAATGAAAAGAGGAGGAGGAGGGGCGTGAAATGAAAAGCAGAGGAGGGGGTGAAATGAAAAGCAGAGGAGGGGGGTGAAATGAAAAGAGGAGGAGAGGGGCGTGAAATGAAAAGCAGAGGAGGGGGTGAAATGAAAAGAGAAGGAGGGGTGAAATGAAAAGAGGAGGAGGGGGTGAAGTGAAAAGAGGAGGGGATGAAATGAAAAGAGGAGGAGGGGATGAAATGAAAGGAGGAGGAGGGGTGAAATGAAGAGCAGGGGGTGAAATGAAAGGAGGAGGGGGTGAAATGAAAAGAGGAGGAGGGGTGATATGAATAGAGGAGGAGGGGGTGACATGAAAAGAGGAGGAGGGGGTGAAATGAACTGAAAAGGGAGGTGGGGAGATGGACATGATAAAGGATAGACCCCCTGCCTATACCGTCAAAAGTCTATTGCTGTGGATTCTGTGTACGTTCATACTCCCTTCCTTTACCATTAGAGGTATATTGCTGTGGATTCTGTGTACGTTCATATTCCCTGCCTTTACCATTAGAGGTCCTTTGCTTTGGATTCTGTGTACGTTCATTGTCCCTGCCTTTACCGTGAGAGTTCTATTGCTGTAGTGCTCTGATATGCTCACAGTGCACAAATACTGTGAGTTCTATTGCTGTAGTGCTCTGCTATGCTCACAGTGCACATTACTGTGAGTTCTATTGCTGTGGTGCTCTGATATGTGCTACATTGTTTGTACTAATGCACATTTTATGTGATTTTTAAGGTATTGGGATTAACACTCTGTAATACGATCTTGGTATTATTTTTTAATCACAATTTGAATTTCATACTGTCTTAAATTATTTGAGCCAGATAGATACTTTTTTAAATATGCTGTTGTGCGAGCAATATGGGTGATTTTAAGAGATTGGGACTAACACTCTGTAATGTGACGATTCACAGTAAATATTGATTTCCTATGGGATGAGAGGATCGTGGGGGGGCCCCATTCTGAGGGTCAGTAAGGGGTCCCAAAATTTCTGATGGCTGGCCTGTATATATCCATATGTGAGCTGTGGCAATATATGTCCATATGTGATCTGGGCACGATATATCCATATGTGATCTGGGGCACGATATATCCATATGTGATCTGGGGCACTATATATCCATATGTGAGCTGGGGCACTATATATCCATATGTGAGCTGGGGCAATATACACTATATTGCCAAAAGTATTCTCTCACCTGCCTTGACTCGCATATGGATGGGTGAGCGAATACTTTTGGCAATATAATGTATGTCCATATGCGATCTGGGGCACTATATATCCATATGTGAGCAGGGCACTATATATCCATATGTGAGCTGGGTCACTATATATCCATATGTGATCTGGGGCACTATATATCCGTATGTGATCTGGGGCACTATATATCCATATGTGAGCTGGGGCAATATATATCCATATGTGAGCTGGGGCAATATCCATATGTGAGCTGGGGCAATATATATCCATGGGTGAGCTGCTGGGGGCAATATATAATTGTGACCTGGGGCAATATATCCATATGTGAGCTGGGGGTTATATATCCAGAGCTGCTGGGGGCAATATATATCCATGTATGCCTTCACTTTCACTGCCTTCGAACAGGCACCGTACTTGCTGGCAGTTCGCCAAAATTTGTGTGTGAGCATATGAGAGAGCTCCACAGCAATAAACCTCACAGTAATGTGCGCCGTGTGTATGAGCATTCAGTGTTATATGGGAGTACTGATTTATGAGTAAGAGTAGTTTAAAAAAAATCCATAAAACTCGGGAGGGGGGTGACACCATAAGTTACCGACACCAACCCTAGTGACGCCACTGGTCAGATTTACAAATTATTCACTCTACGGGCTTACCCACCATATACATATAGACAAACCCATATGGAGCTGCTCTCCGCTCTCACACACATTGCTTTTGGCTGTTTGTGTGTATTGTTACTTAAGGTCACAATATGTAGATGTTTCTGGTTTGAATTTTGATTCTTATCTCCGCTATTTTGGATTTGCAAAGCAAACAACTTGCGATTATTTTCAAACACTAAACATAAATAAAAATCACCATATTGGCGATCACAGGCAGGATCAGACTCCAGGCTGGAGCTTCGCTCATGTTATAATTATACAATAATATTGCATGTATAATGCCTAAATACTGGGGAAAATCATTACATCCTAAAAGAAGCAGCCGCCCGTGTCAGCGGTTCCAGGGCAGAGGCTTTCTGAGAAGAGTTTCCGTGATCTTGCACACGGTACAGAAAGTGGCGTATCAGTGATTGTGGGTAAGGCTGGGTTCACACCTCAGCCTTTTTCAGATGCGCGTAATACGCGCATTTTTGACGCACGTATCGCGCAAACGGGAAAGACGCGTGAACGTGCATTGTAGCGCGTTCACGCTGCAGTCTATGGCCGCGAACACGCTGCAATACGCCACAAAGAAGATCCTGTACTTCTTCGGGCATATGGCATTTTACAGCACATTGCTAAGCGCTGTAAAACGCCCAGGTGTGAACGGGCCCCATAGGAAATCATGGGATTTCCATGTTTAGATGTTTTACAGTGCACAGGAACGCGCTGTAAAACGCCCAGATGTGAACGGGGCCTAAAGCTCAGCCCGGGAGGAAACGCAGGCCGAGCGAGATAGAATAACAAAGATCTGACACACAGGATGATAGTCATTCAGTGGGGTTCAAGGAGGAAATTCAGGGGGGGTAACAGCTTTTTTTTAAATGCATTAGTGATCGCTGGGATTTTATATCCCCCACATTGCCACAGATCTGAAGGCGCAGGCTTTATAACATCCACTTAGACTCTGCTACACACAAATATACAGGCCGGCAAAAATCAACAATGCGCTTGTGTACCAGCCAAAAGAGCAGTGGGAGCTCGGGGGCTGCTGTGCAGCCAACCCAGCAAGGATCAAGACAGAAAATGATGCCAGAGAGCAGGCACTCTGCTCTGGATGTGGCTATTTATTTAGAAATGCTCCAAAGTGATAAAGGCCCGACTGGATTAAGGCTGGGTAAAAAGCCGCTTGTTCATCTAAAATATTGTCTTTTTTGGAGCATATCTATGTAACTTGCCACATTGGTTGTGTAGCGCTCCCTCCCGGAGGAGCCGCTGAATTAACCTCGGGTTAGTCTCACCGCACTAGGGAATAAATATACACCAGCACTGTAGTGGATTTTTATAGATTATATTCTTTACTGATCCCAATAAAGCAGCATATATAATGTAGATACGGTATATGAACGACAGGATTTCGTAATACGGGAAAAACACGCGGCGGCAAAAGAAAAAAAAGATTAACCCCCTCAGTTCTGGAGTGTAAGTCCCGTGAAGGAATTGTGTATGTGTATGGTCTCGGGTACCCGGGTACTGTATTCAACTGGCCAGTGAATGAAACAAACAAATCTTCGACTAGTCACGTTGGGGCCCTGTGGATTTAAACAATACTGCAGCGTGCGTTTCTTATTTTTGGAACTGCGGCCTGGGAGGCCTCTCACCCATCCGATAGACAATCTGTTCAGCACCCGATCAAGGATTTCTCTCCGCTGTGTACTGGGACTCTGTGCCAGCGGATTCGCTCCCTGCTTGTCCGATCTCCACACTGCGTACAACGGTTTACCGCCTGCACTCCCAATGGATCATCGCGGTCTCCTAACTCGGGGTCCAGCCGGAACCAGATTATTACTCAGACCTCTCAGCGGTGCGTAGGTAGGTCTCTGCAGGGTCACCGTCCCGATCTCTAGCACCAGCGAGGCAGCGCCTGCACTCCGGCCTAGTCACGATCCCTGGCAGTTTCACGTGCGTCCTCCACCTTTCACCGCTCGGCTCACTCTGCCTCTCCTTCGCAGGAGGCTGCTGATGTCTTTCCTCTTCCTACCCACCCACTTCCGGTACTCACGCAAAGCATGATGAAAATTGTAGTTCCGTTTATGTCCAGCATAGTCCATTATGCCTCTGTCTCCCTCTGGTGGCCATAATAAGTAAATGCAGCAAACACAATCTTTAAGCACACAAACCCCGGCATAACTCATATACACCAGTGGTTATTTGGTGGGGCAACCTTTCATCCTTCGCTCCAGGCAGCACAATGTCTTGGGCCGGCCCTGAGCCTGTCCGTAGCGACCGCTAGGCTCCAGAACGCTCGGGGCAGCGCTAAAGCGTTGTCTCAAGCAACCAATCATGGAGTCCATAGAATTCCATGGAGGCTTCTGCTGCCGGGTCACATGACTGGCAGGATCTCACCTATTGCGAGATCCTGCAGATGGGTGGATTGAATGCGGAGGGAGACTGGTGACTTTTTTCCGCAGTCTCACTCTGCTCCCGGTGGTCAGAAGCGACGGATCGGGCCACTGTTGTTGCCTCAGGATGAGAGGTGAGTATGTGATTTCTTTTGGGGGGGGGGTTACAGCTGCTGCTGATTCTGCAGAATCAGCACCAGCTCTAACCTGTAACAAACTTTGTCAGTTAGCGGCAGCTGTTTGTAATTAGAGTTAGGACTTTGTGATCCTAATGCTAATTACTCTCTGTTTACTCTTTGCGCTCCCCATGTTAAACATAGGGAGAGCAAAGTACAGTAAACTGGCACTAAAAAGCGCTAATACCGATTCACTAACGCACGGGTGTCAAACACAAGGCCCGCGGGCCAAATCCGGCCCGCCAGACCTCGTCATGTGGCCCGCGCAGCCGCCAGCCTGCGCAGCGTTTGCGCCCCTAAAACTGGCCCGGGGGTTGAGGCACGGTCCTGAACAGTCCGTCCTGTTAAAGGGGAGGCGGCTGCGTGCAGGCGCAGCCGGTCACGTGGTCCGGCTAATCAGGTGGTACTGAGTCTCTGTACCACCTGACTGGCCGGACCGCGTGACCTGCGCACGCAGCCGCATCCCCTTCAACAGGATGGACTGTTCAGGACCGGGCAGGCACTCCCGCTGCCCGGCATCTGGGTCCCCTCAACCCCTGCCGGAGCTGGGGCAAGTATCCATGTGAGAGCTGGCTGCCTCTGGGGCATATCCAGGTGAGAGCTGGGGCATATCCAGGTGAGAGCTGGGGCAAATCCATGTGTAAACTGGGGCAAATCCATGTGTAAGCTGGGGGCAAATCCATGTGTAAGATGGGGGCAAATCCATGTGTAAACTGGGGCAAATCCATGTGTAAGCTGGGCAAATCCATGTGTAAGCTGGGGGCAAATCCATGTGTAAGCTGGGGGCAAATCCATGTGTAAACTGGGGGCAAATCCATGTGTAAGCTGGGGGCAAATCCATGTGTAAACTGGGGGCAAATCCATGTGTAAACTGGGGGCAAATCCATGTGTAAGCTGGGGGCAAATCCATGTGTAAACTGGGAGCAAATCCATGTGTAAGCTGGGGGCAAGTATCCATGTGAGAGCTGGCTGCCGTTGGGGCAAATCCATGAGTTGGGGCAAATCCATGAGCTGGGGCAAGTATCCATGTGAGAGCTGGCTGCCTCTGGGGCAAATCCAGGTGAGAGCTGGGGGCAAATCCATGAGCTGGGGGCAAATCCATGAGGTGGGGCAAATCCATGTGTGAGCTGGGGGCAAATCCATGAGCTGGGGCAAATCCATGTGTGAGCTGGGGGCAAATCCATGAGCTGGGGGCAAATCCATGAGCTGGGGCAAATCCATGTGTGAGCTGGGGCAAATCCATGTGTGAACAAAAAACAGTAATAATTGAATGCAGTGACAATAATTTATGATAATAAAGAGTGGACACATAGTCCTACAGATACAACTGGCCCTTTGAGGGTGACCAAACTGCTGATGCGGCCCCGATGACATTTGAGTTTGACACCCCTGCACTAACGGATTTTTTTAACCCGTTAGCGATCAGGAGGTGATCTGTGTGGTACACTGTCACCTCAATTAACCTAACGTTCATTTATGTGAGCGCTAACGTAAAGGAGGTGATAGTGCCCAAAATCTTTAGCTCCAGGCCCATAGAGATCTTAATCCAGCCCTGCGTGTTTGCATAATCATAGTGGGCCAGTCTCATGAATGAAGTCCAGGGCCGTTTTTTTTTTTTTTGTCCCAGTCCAGCCCTGTGTACAGATTAGAGAAGATGAAGGGTGGCTTGTTGTTATCTCCATATTAATGGCTTAATCATTGATGGTAATCTCTTAATTAACTCTTTTTAGTCATTAAACTTTGTCCTGAAAGTGTATATCTATTCTCAGAAAATGTGACAAAACTAGCACTTTCATTAGTGTGTACATCAAGTATCATTTTTGGTTTATTGATATATTTTTTTCTCTCCTTCCAGTTCCTCGCGTGTGTGTTTTTCATATATTTTGTACTGGTTACATTGTGTATTCCTGTCTTCACCAACATGAGCAAGGAGCCTCTCAGCATGAGGACTTTAGTGTTGTCCATTTTCCATTCTACTCTACCTGGTAATGATGTGATGTGATGATGAGTCTCCTAGTATGTTGTAACAACAGAGAAACATATTTTCCAGTGCATTTATGTGCATTTCAGACAGTTTTGCATATCTGTCTTTTAGAAAACATGTACTCATTTTGTTTGAAGATCTTCGACTTGATACTAATTTAAAAAGGTGCTAGGGATGTTATCACCACTTTTTGATACATTTATTATTGTCATCATCATATATACAAATATATACACCCAGCACAACTTAACAAAAGTATGTCCCTAGAATCAGGTTAGATTTCAAACCACTTAGGTCGGAGCGCACTACGTGTGCCCGTACTGACATGCCTCCCGGCGTTCGTCACAGTGTTGTGACGCTTCAACGGGGCCGGCCACATGCTGTAGCGCGTGCACGAATTGAGCACACTACATCGGACGTGCTGCGGTTGTGCTGAAAGCCTCCCCATCGAAGCGCTACGACGTGCATTCGACGGGCCTCAAAGCGCAATCCTCCATAGGTGGGTCGAGCCTTGCAGCTAACTGCGCTCAATGCAGGTGGCCAGACGGGCGTCAGAGTGGAAGGAACATCCACTCTCACGGACATTCCGTCCGCTCTCAAAAACGCAAGTCTCACCCCGGCATTAGAAGGAGTCTTACGTATTGCGCCAAACACATTTATGTAACAAAGCGTTGAGAGGTGAATGTAGCAAATCTAGACTAAATTTGCTAAGCAGGCGATTGGAAGAAGCCAGTACGGTGCCATAAAGAACCAACTGGACTGATGCCAAGAAAAAGAAGTTGAAGGAATCCTATTGATAAGACACCTAAAAAGCTGGTCAAAAAATTACGTGGTTAAAAAAAATCACATCTTTAACAGCAATACTCCAATTCCGCTGAATTTTGACACTCCAAATTTGGCCGCAGTCAAACTGGACTATCTTTTTCCATAGTTTGAGTAAGAAATTAGGGTTAGGTTAAGGACTAGGGTTAAATTACTGTTTCTGCTTGTTTAATTTTCCATAGTTAGAAATTAAGGTTAGGGTAAGGACTAGGGTTAAGTTACTATTTCTGCTTGATTACTTTTCTATAGTTAGAAATTAAGGTTAGGGTTAGAGATTACAAATAATAGTTAGGGTTCGAAAATTAGGATTAGGGTTTTGACACTCCAGGGGAAAATAGGGCATATATTTCCATACTTTGGGTGAGAAATTAGGGTTGGAGTTTTGAAATTATAGTTAGAGTTAGAAATTAAAGTTAGTAATTAGTGTTAGAGTTAGAAATTTGGGTTAGGGTTAGAAATTAGGGCTGCTCCATTTTTGTTTCATTTTTAGGCAACATATTCTGCCCCTGCTTTTGATGTGGGTGCAGTGAGAGTGAGCATCACAAGGAAGGTTGGCATCTGTATCCTAAAAATGAAGCAAATTGGAGCAGAATGTTGGAGTTAGCCAAACCAAACCCCTAAATGTAGTGCTAACCTTAAAACAAGAACAAACAGTAACTTAACCTAGTCCTAACCCTAATTTCCAACCCTAACTCTAACCCTACTTTCTAGCCTAACTATGGAAAAAGAAGATGCCCAATTTCACCTGGAACGTCAATGTGGCCGTTGCTGAATTCGGAACATTCCAATCCTTTTGTGACCGAATTGGAGTGTTTTAGCTAAAGGTGCTGTCTTTAGGCATCCGATCCTTGTGAGAGTAAACCAAATTTAAAAATCTTTCCATTGGTTTTACCAAGTGGAATAAACGAAAGAAATACTGTGAAGCAGCTAGGTGTATTGCTGAACACTATAAGGCCCCGTTCACACCTAGCCGTTTTAAGGCGCGTTCGTGCAGGGTTTAAAACGCATGAACGGGGAAATCCCATGCTTTGCTATGGGCCCCATTCAGACCTAAGCGTTTTAAAGCGCGCAGGAACGCGCTTTAAAACGGCCGACCCAAAAAGAAGTTTGGGAGCTTCTTTTCGGGCATACAGCAACGCGTTCGCGGCCATATCATAGCCGCGAACGCGCTGCAATGCGCGTTTGCGCGTAAAAAAAAACGCGCACATTGCGCGACGCAGCACTACGCCCAGGTGTGAACCCAGCCTAACAGAGGTAGTGGTTCTAGGATCAAGAATTTTCTGGTATTCTTTTTTTTTTTTACTAATTACTTTTACTGTAATAAGAATAAGAACCTGTATAGCTTAGAAATCGTAACTTGTTTTGTCCACATCACAATGACACCTTCTATATCCCACAGGCATGTTCATTTTGCTGATCACATTCTTTGCCTTTTTGCACTGTTGTTAAACGCCTTTGCAGAGATGCTTCGCTTCGGAGATCGCATGTTCTACAAGGTGAAATCAGATTTTTTTGATTTTTTTTTTGTGATAGAACATGACAAGTTTCTTATTTTTCTGTGACACAGATGTGAACAAATCCTCTAATCAGTAATTTTTTTCCCCAGGATTGGTGGAATTCAAAATCATTCTCAAACTATTATCGAACATGGAATGTGGTCGTCCATGATTGGCTACAATATTACGTGTACAGAGACATCCTGTGGGTGAGTGTTTTTTGGAGGTGGTCCTCCAAAACCAAATTCTGTTCATGTATCAGCTGGAAGTATAATGGTGTGTGTGTGGGATCATGGATGAATTCTCCGTTAATATTGCATCAATTCTACCGTTGATCCCTTTTTCTAAAGTGTTATACCAGTTGTAATCCTTGTACCCACCCTGGGTATTATGTCCTTAATAAAACACGGTCCTCTGGGGTTTCATAAACAAGTTGTGTAACTTTATTGTATTGACCGATTCAGCAGGCAGCAGTATCCGCATACAAAAAACAAGACGTCCCTACAAACAAAATCCTGGCTCCTCTAGAGCTCTTACTAAGAGATCCCTTACCATCAGGGTTTTAAACTAAACAAAACACAGGCTTCACCAACCTTAGAAAACTATAGTTTTCAGCATTCAGGTTTCTGCTTGGAACCAAACAGGCTGCTTCCCCTCCACACAGGCACCTCTCTCAGACTGTATAGCAGGCAGTGATTGCTTTTACTGCTGCTAATGATTTACAGAGCTGACCAGACCAGTGTGTTGGAGTTTACCTAAAAAACTTCTGGACTTCATTAAGTTGTACACAAACACTCCCCTGGAGTTAAACATCATATCCCTCTCTGAAAAGGTTAGAGGGGATGTACACACCATTACAGATGACACCATGTACTTTAACACACAGTTTATATTCTTTTTCAGTGACATTCTAGCATGTTATGTATCTCAGTAGCACCGAAATGATGCTAACATACAGGGTAATTCAAAGAGATCCGAATTGCTTGAGAAAGGTAACCGAACGCTGAAAATCAGCGTTCAGTTACCTTTCTTGGCCATTCGGCTATTCAGAGAGCAGGCAATTTGCCAAATCCTGGCGAATTGCCTGAACATACGGTGCCTGTTCAGTGCCTGTTCGAGGGCAGTGAAAACCCCATGAAAAAGCATTCGCTATTCAGAGAACACAAACCAGCAGTGAAAGGTTCCCGAAATGCCCTGCCATTCGGTGGTTTAATTCGGCAAGTTTATTCAGGAGAATCCCATAGGGTTCAATGTTAAAAATATTCTGTTTTTAATTCAATATCCAATAAACCGTTCATTATAAAATTCTGCAGTAAAGAGTCTCTTTATTTATAGATTTGTTAGGATATTTTAAGCATTTTTCATTTTTTTTTTTTTTTTTAAAAGAAAGTCCGATTTTTTTTTTTTAAGTTTACTTATTTTTTCTGTAACAGCCCTTTTTATTATCATTCATTGGACCTCATATGTAAATTTCAGACATTTTTGCTCAGTAGTTTCTTTGCAAACAGCATTTCACTTTTCAATCATCCATTCAAACTGTTTTCTTATTTATTCACTGCCTCTGTGACTTTTCGAATCTCTTTGAATTACCCTGATAGTCTCTTATGGCGTGTAATTGTAATGGGCATCCTGTGGTAAAGTCGCCACCTTGTGGCGATGACGCGATGATTGTCGCAAATCAAAAAAGGCTCTTATTTGGATGCTTCCGAGTTCAGCGCCTTGCAACGTTTTTCGGTAGCATTTCTCCATGCAGAGAAGGTGAAATACTATTCATGGACCTTCTGTAATAATAATATTCTGAATCTTCTGATAGAAGTACTATTGCTCTCACTGTAGCTCTGTAAAAGTAGCTACGATGGTCGGGATAGGCTTGAAGTTTTTTATTTCCTCCAGCCTTCTCATTGCCTCCTTTGAAACACAGTCTTGTAACAATGTAACAATTTAATAAAAGCAGTTGTGCTTGCGATAGTGTTAATAGAGCTAGACCTTGTTAAGATGAAGTAGGTGCGTCATATTGTATTTCTCACCAATTGTTTAATATAAAGTGTTCTCTTTGCAGTTATTTAATCGTCGGTTTCGAGAAGGTGCGAAGCTGGCTGCGTTCATGGTGTCAGCAATTGCACATGAATACTCCTTAACGTTGTCACTTGGCTTCTTCTACCCGGTTCTGTTTTGCTTATTTGCCATCCTTGGAGGTAAGCAGATTGCTGGCATACCACTTGCATGTTATGTGAAGAGCAAACAAGAGGTTGATATCCCCTAATTTTTCTAGGCTACAAAAGGAAGAGGAGGGAATAGAAGAAAATTCAGAGGGGTCAACTTGATTTTGCATTGTAATACAATTATATAGAAAAACTAGTATACAAACCCCCATTTGCATACATTCTTTGTGTAAGATTACTGTGCTCCCAGGTAGAAACAACGGGCCCTATTACAATCTTCACGCAAACTTGAAGCAAAAACGCATTAACGCGAGGGGCAAAACCCTTTGCGCAGAACGTCGTATTACAAAGTCAGCGCAACAAACGCGCGTAAAAAGATTATACAGTTTAGAGCCGGCTTTTGTGGCTCTTTAAAAAGTGAGTTTGATAATTGGAACTTTTTCCAACCAGCTATCGACATTTGGATATACTGCGCAATGTGTGTCCTACAGTTGTGTTCAAAATTATTCAACCCCCAATGCTGTAAAGGGTTTTTAGGGAATTAAGTGTACATTTGTAATTGTATTCAGAATGAAATCCTACAAGGACTTTTTTAAAGAACCATATGCAACTAAAATGACATCAATTGGTTTTGTAATACAGTAGTAAATGTTTCTTTAGGGAATTCTTCATTGACACAATTATTCAACCCCTTAAAGACTACCACTCTGAAGAACAGAGGTTCATTCAAGTGTTTTCAATCAGGTATTGGAAACACCTGTGGATGTCACGGAGCAGCAATAAAGCATAATAAGCACCAATTAGGCAGCTTTAAAATGACTGTGATACTCAGCTCCTTCTAGACATTTACTGGTGTGGTTACAAACATGGTGAAGTCAAGAGAATGGTCCAGGAAGACAAGAGAAGAGGTGATTACTCTTCACAGGAAGGGCAATGGCTATAAGAAGATTGCAAAGATGTTAAACATACCAAGAGAGACCATAGGAAGCATCATTCGCAAATTCAAGGCAAAGGGCACTGTTGAAACGCTACCTGGTCGTGGCAGAAAGAAGATGCTGACTTCATCATCTATCAGCCTGTTCAGGTCCTGCAGCTGTTTGTTTTATTTTCTTGGAGGAGCACCTGGGAACGAAGATCTCAAAGGGAAGTCCGGTATCTCCTCAAAAATACCGTCTGCGCAGTACATCTAGTGTCTGATTTATGACACCTCCACATGTGAGTTTAACCTTTATATAAATTATCGGGGGGCACTGATGATGATATGGATCACACTATGTTGCCATTTATCCCCTTTTTCTGAGGATTGAAGATCATTTGTGAAAAGCGATTTATAATATCATAAGAAGATCTATCACCTGAAAAATATCCAACACCAAAGAGGGAAGCGCAGAGAATCACCACTTTTTTCTGTTGTTCTAAGATGCTGACTTCGACTGCTGTGCGCTACCTGAAGCGTAGAGTGGAGAAAAGTCCCCGTGTGACTGCTGAGGAACTGAGAAAAGATTTGTCAGATGTGGGTACTGAAGTTTCAGCTCAGACAATACGGCGCACACTGCGTAATGAAGGCCTCCATGCCAGAACTCCCAGGCGCACCCCCTTGCTGTCTCCAAAGAATAAGAAGAGTCGACTGCAGTATGCCAAAAGCCATGTGGACAAACCACAGAAGTTTTGGGATAGTGTTCTGTGGACTGATGAAACAAAATTAGAACTGCTTGGGCCCATGGATCAACGCTATGTTTGGAGGAGAAGAACAAGGCCTATGAAGAAAAGAACACCTTGCCTACTGTGAAGCATGGTGGGGGGTCAATCATGCTTTGGGGCTGTTTTGCTTCTGCAGGTACAGGGAAGCTTCAGCGTGTGCAAGGTACCATGAATTCTCTTCAGTACCAGGAGATATTGGATGACAATGTGATGCAGTCCGTCACAAACCTGAGGCTTGGGGAGACGTTGGACCTTTCAACAGGACAATGATCCCAAGCATACCTCCAAGTCCACTAGAGCATGGTTGCAGATTAAAGGCTGGAACATTTTGAGTGGCCATCGCAGTCACCTGACTTAAATCCGATTGAGAACCTCTGGTGGGACTTAAAGAAAGCAGTGCAGTGCGCAAGCCTAAGAATGTGACTGAACTGGAGGCTTTTGCCCCATGACGAATGGGCGAAGATACCCGTAGATCGCTGCAAGACACTTGTGTCAAGCTATGCTTCACGTTTAAAAGCTGTTATAACTGTAAAAGGATGTTGTACTAAGTACTAAGATTGAATGTCACTTGGGGGTTGAATAAAACTGATAATGATGTGAGCACAGAAAAGACATTTGTGGTTATTTCATTATAAATGTTATGTTATATTTGTCTGACCTACACGTGCCTCTTTGATTTAATTGTAAGCAAGATGACTGAATGATCAAAATCAATGTCAAACTGGCCAAAACACTCAATTTCAGTGGGGGTTGAATAATTTTGAACACAACTGTATGTTTTAACGTTTAGATTCTTTTGGAGAACCTTCGGACGGCCCTGCAAGCACGAGGATCCTATATTTTCACAAAACGTGCGTAATTGTCTAACGCGGGTGGACCTGCGCGAACCCTTTGCGAGCTTACTGTACTGTGCATATCCCATACTTAACATTGTGAGTGCAAATGCGTATGTGTGCTGGTATGCGGATGGTATTAAAATCTGTGCTCAGTTTTTAACGCACAGCGTTTGCGTGCATAATTTTAACAACTCCTAAAACCTGGTGGTAACGGCAAATCTGAACGTCCTGGTCGAACTCAAATACACCAGCCCCAAAAAAAAAAATGCTGCAATGTATAGTTACACATTCTACGCATACCCAAACAATAAAATTGATAAGTTGTGCGTGTTTTTATTATTGCTGCAGCATATATACTCAGATTTACTTTGGCAGGCGCAAAAACTTAACGTGAGATAATTGTGGTTCTTAATTCTGATTGGCTGAATCGCGTGAAAAAACAGTGCGCACACTGATTTCTGCACGCAACATTAATGTGCGCGCGTTTTTGCGCGTCCGTTTTACGCGCGCTATTTTTTGACGGATGAAAAAATGCACGCAGATTGTAATACCAGCGTTGCTTTACGCGCGTTAACGTTTAACGCTTCACACAAAAATTCACTCGTCGAGCGTGCGTTTTTTTTGCCTGAAGAATGTAATAGGGCCCATCATTTTTTGTAAGATCTCATTCCTATACAGAAGTTGTAAGTAGCAGTTCCTACCTTCACTGTAACAAATGGTTTAACAAACTTTACAACAGCCAGGGATGGGCCAGAATACAGGGAGTGCTCTGGGGTCTCTCATAGCTGAACAGGGATAAGGTTCATTGAGGTCTAAACAAAATTAATGAAAATCCCTGTACAGTACAGATACAAGGTGTTACTGTAATCTCCATATACAGGCATGAGTTGCCCACTGATAACCATTCACTTGCAAAACCCAAATGTAATAACAATTAAATAATTACACTGGGGGGTGTGGCCGACCGCAGAGGGGAAAAGTCGCATGTCGATGGAACTCTGCACTGATCCTTTCTACACGGAGCCTTCTGCTGTGTTTTTGCCGCTGAGAAACTTTGCCTGAGACTCCTACGTGGCTGGCCATCGGGAGTGAGCAAACCCGGAGCCTGTTTTCCCCCCCTCCGGTCCAGAGAGACTCATTCGCTTACAGCCGTCCCCGGCTGGAACGTGCTGCCGGCGGCCATTTTGCTGCCTACCTCGCGGATTCTGCTGTTTCCCAGCTCGCTGCCCCGTGTGCTCGGATCCCAATGGGGATCATGCTGAGGGCCATGGAGGAGGAGGGCCCACGTCTCTCTGCGGCCCTGTATGTCATATTGCAGCTGCTGGGGAATGAGGAGCGTCCGCTGACGAGAGGCGACATGCGCCACGTCATGGCGGTATTGAGACCCAGCTGGGGAGCTGCTGATTCCTGTGGCGGTGATTCAGAGGGTGACGGGCTTGAATTGACTCGACACGGCGGTGTGGTGTGGACCCGGTGAAGGAGGACGCTGAAGTGCTGCGGGATGAGAGCGGGGAACCGTCTCACCTGTCACTGCTGACTGCCAAGCCAATTGGGGAGCTCTCACTGGTGCGTGTCCCTGAGGAGCCTGCCTGCCGATAATTATTTGTCCAGACGGAGCCGGAGGATGTACTGGTGGTGCCTGCTGGTGCCGACCGGAGCCTGGAGAGAGCCGACTTCCCCTACGCGAAGTTCGAGAAGTTGTCGATGTCGAGTTCTCTTGTGTTGTCCTCCACCCTGGCGCTGTCTGCGGCCCTATCCCAAGATCTTGTTGATGGATGTGGTGCCGCAGGCGGGAGATTCCCTGACTGGCTGGCTTTGTTTTCTTGTGCTGAGTTTGGGTTTGCTGACAGGCCGGGCTTGCCATGCTTCTCCCTGCCTGTTGCACACATGTTACCTTTCCAGGACGCTGGCTGAGAGCACACCTGCGGCCTCCCCCGTATGATACCTTCATTTGTTGACGACCCTCCCCCCGCTTCAGCTCTTTATACCTTTCTGATATCTATCGGCACACGTTTAGGATGGTACTGATAGAAACATAGAAAAATGTCGGCAGAGAAGAACCTTTCAGCCCATCTAGTCTGCCCAATTACATGGATACTTTACCTGGATTTATCTTTTGTTTAGGATAGCCTTATGCCTATCCCATGCCTGCTTAAATTCAATTACTGTTTTGGCCTCTACCACTTCTACTGGAAGGCTGTTCCATGTATCCACCACCCTCTCAGTAAAATAATGCTTCCTGATGTTACTTTTAAACCTTTGCCCCTCTAATCTAAGACTATGTTCTCTTGTTTTGCTACTTTGTTTCCGTTTAAATATACTCCCTTCCTCTACCTTGTGGATTCCCTTTACGTATTTAAATGTTTCTATCATATCTCCTCTGTCTCGTCTTTTTTCCAAGCTGTACATGTTAAGATCATTAAGCCTTTCCTGGTAACTTTTCTCCTTCAAGCCGTACACCATTTTAGTAGCCCTTCTCTGAACTCTCTCTAAGATGTCTATATCCTTCTGGAGATACGGTCTCCAGTACTGCACACAGTACTCCAAGTGAGGTCTCTCCAGTGCTCTGTACAGTGGCATGAGCACTTCCCTTTTCCTACTGCTAATACCTCTCCCTACACAACCAAGCATTCTGCTAGCATTTCCTGCTGCTCTATTACATTGACTACTTACCCTTAGATCCTCTGAACTAATAACCCCTAAATCCCTTTCCCCAGATGTTGAGGTTAGGACTGTATCACATATTCAATATTCAGCCCTTGGGTTTTTACGTCCCAGGTGCATTATCCACATTAAAACCCAATTGCCACAGCTCCGACCATTTTTTTAGTTTACCTAAATCATTTGTCATTTGGCTGATCCCTCCAGGAACGTCAACCCTGTTGCAAATCTTTGTGTCATCAGCAAAAAGACATACTTTTCCAATAATACCGTCTGCAATATCACTAATAAAAATATTAAAGAGAATGGGTCCAAGTACTGACCCCTGAGGTACCCCACTGGTAACAAGACCTTGCGCCGAATAAACTCCATTTACCACAACCCTCTGTTGCCTGTCACTCAGCCACTGCCTAATCCATTCAACAATATTGGAATCCAAGCTCAAAGATTGCAATTTATTGATAAGCCTTCTATGCGGAACAGTATCAAAAGCCTTACTGAAATCTAAATAAGCAATGTCTACTGCACCACCTGTGTCTATTATTTTTGTTACCCAATCAAAAAAATCAATAAGATTAGTTTGGCATGATCTCCCTGAGGTAAACCCATGTTGTTTCTGGTCCTGTAATCTATGTGTTTTTAGATGTTCAACAATCCTTTCCTTTAACATGGTTTCCATTAATTTCCCCACTACTGACGTAAGACTAACTGGCCTATAGTTCCCCAATTCCTCCCTACTACCCTTTTTGTAAATGGGCACAACATTTGCTAATTTCCAGTCTTCTGGGACGACTCCCGTTAACAAGGATTGGTTAAATAAATCTGTTAACGGTTTTGCTATTACACCACTGAGCTCTTTTAATAATTTAGGGTGGATCCCATCAGGCCCCATTGACTTACTTGTCTTTACTTTAGACAGCTACTGTAGAACCTCCTCCTCTGTAAACTCATATGTAAATGTCTCGTTAGTGTTTCCTCCTAACTGAGGTCCCTTTCCTTCCTTTTCTTCTGCAAAGACTGAACAAAAATATACATTTGTGAGTATTAAATCCAATATGGCCTCTTTATGGGTCGGCTCCTCAACTACTTGTGTTAGAGATAATCCCAGTAGGGAGTTTCGAATATTTTTACTCCTGGTGCACCCAGCTATTTTGGTTTTCCAGTTCACATCAGGAAGATTAAAGTCCCCCATGATAATAACTTCCCCCTTCATTGCCATTTTGGCTATTTCCTCAAACAGCAGATTATCTAGCTCTTCTACTTGTCCAGGGGGTCTATATATCACACCTACACGAGCTACTGTATGATTGCCAAATGTTAGCATAACCCAAACTGACTCTATGTTCACCTCGCTCACTTTTATTTGGTTCGTTTTTATGTTGCTTTTCACATACAGGGCCACTCCTCCTCCTTTCCTACCTTCTCTGTCTTTTCTATATAAAGAGTACCCCGGTATTGTTATGTCCCAGTTTTTTTTCTCACTGAACCATGTCTCAGTAACCGCCACTAAATCTACTTTTTCAGCTGCCATCATTGCCTCCAGTTCATTGATTTTATTGACTAAACTGCGAGCATTTATAGACACGACTCTGAGCTTGTCATTTTTTACCCCGCATGTTGCTTGCACCCTCCGATTTAGTTTTGGGGACAATCGGGCAGATTGTTATTTACCCTTTTGTCCCCCCTCCTAGTTTAAATATTCCTTTGTGAAACCTTTGAACTTCTCACTGAGAACATATGTTCCCCTATGAGTAAGATGCAAACCATCTTTTTTATACAGTTCCTTTCTGCTCCAATTAGAGCTATCATGGGACACAAAGCCAAATCCTTGCTCCCGACACCATTCCCGAAGCCACAAATTAAATTCCCTATTGCGCATCTGCCTATCCTGAATGTTATGCACCGGCAGAACTTCAGAGAATGTCACAGTGGACGCAATCTGCTGTATTTCACCTCCAAGAACACAAAAATCTTCCTTAATCTCAGAAACCTCATTGCTAGCCAAGTCATTTGTCCCTAGATGGACTAGAACGTCCACTTCCCCTTGCTGCTTTGCTTGTTTGACAATATTGAGAATACGTCTCTTGTCTCTATGAGCAGTAGCCCCAGGAAAACATCTCACCAAACCACTACTCTCCAGCTCAACACCTCTTATGATAGAATCACCCAGCAACAATTGCCTTCTATCAAGGCCCACCTTTTCCTTTTTGTCCTTGGTTGCAGTCCTGCTTACCTTAGGCATAGGGGATGGTGGTTCCTCAACTATGGTGTCTGAGTCTACATCCGTCTTACCACTACACTCTGAAAGTGCCTCAAAAGAATTAAGAAGAGCCACAGACTGTGGATCATGCCTTCTATCCACAACTCTAAGTCTACCAGATCCTACAGTAGTCCATCTGCTGCTCCTAGGAGGCCTCTGTGGCAGTGGCTTTGTAACAGTCATAGCCTGAGTTTGTCTAACAGATAATTTACAAATCTCAGTCTTCAAACAGGCAATTTCCTGCTGCAATAAAGACAACTGCCTACATATCAGGCACACTCCAAACCTCCAAAAATTGGATCTAAAAACAAATGTATGACCGCTCTTACACTGGACCAAGCCTGCCATTATAAAAGAATGGATTTAAAACCAGCAAATCTTACCTTTTTGTAGGTTTCCTACCTCCTGTCTAACCTCAGACTACCTCCACAGTATCTCCAGAAGATCTCTAAGTGCTCACTTTGAAGACTTGCACTTAGAAGGCTTCACAAGCTCAATTGATGATTGATGATTTTTGCTTTTGATCTTTTTCCAAAGACTATTTTATTTTTTATTTTTTTATTATTATTATTTTTTTGTTATTTTTGTGGCGTCTCCTCGGGTAGTGCCTTTGCCGCCTAGAGTCGGACTTGGACCCAGGCCTTGTGCCATATACCCCCTTGGCCTCCTGCGGTCCCCTGGACCGGCGGTAATATACCAGGGAAGGCACAGTCTTGGCCTTTGCCACTACCCCTTGTTGTTTTTTGGGGGTTTTTTCTTCTTCCCTTCCCCCATTAAGCTGGATGTTTCTCGCTGTCTCATCATTTTGTTTATCGTTTTTTGTTTTTCTTATGCGCTGTCTTTCCGCTGACAAGTTTTGACCCTGCGTGTGAAGATGTTTTCGAATTTTTATTGGCTGGTCTGCCTTTCTTATTTTTATTTGTTGTTTTCTTAGCTCTGAGCTATTGTAGATGACTATCAGGGTTATTCAGAGAGCGTGAAAAGCAGGAGAATGACTGGAGAATGAAAAATTCTAGGTCAAAATAGCCGATTTGGAAAGTGAGATGAAAGGGAGAATTTTTCTGGTTTGGCTATATTTTGACCTAGAATTTTTCATTCTCCAGTCATTCTCCTGCTTTTCACGCTTTCTGAATAACCCTGTATGTGTGTCCCTGCAAGGCCCTCACTTTATGCTTGTTTGTATGATGACATCTTTACAAAATAAAATTGTAAATTAAAAAAATAAATAAATAATAAAAACACTGACAACATCTTGCTCTGTGGAATAATATTTACTATAGGCCACAGCTCTCCATATCCTCCATATTTAAAAATCTAACAAAATAACGTTTCCAAAATTAAAGACAATGCTGCTAGAGTTCTCTCCTTCTCTACCTGAACCTTTCTTAATTTATCCCAACTTAACTCCGTTCCTATTTCACTTCCTTCTCACCAACCAATTATACATCTTAACAAGAAGCCTTCCTCAGCACTGCCTACCAGCCCCCACTGTGACAAAGGGGAATAAACCTAATCCACACTCGCCCAACCCCCCAACATAACCCAGACTAACACCCATAATTAAAGGGAGGGAGGGTGGGGGATGCTGTTCTCCAGGTTACCTCAGGAAAAGGCACGCAGACACTGCACTTATAAGCCTCTGCCTTGCCCCACCCACTCCTTTCCCACTTCTAACGCCTATCTTAACTCTTTGCAAGCTGGCCTCGGAGGCAACTCAAGTGCCCTCCACCGGAGTTGTTCCAGGCCTTCATTATGCCACATACAGTTACTATTTTTACATTCTTTTGGTATGTTTTGGAAACGACATTGCTAATAATCTCATTCTGATGAGACTTCAAATACACATATCTGACCATTTTTATTACCTATCTCCATCGCATTTATTGTATTTGACACAACGGCCATTTCTGCCTTTACGCATATTGGAATTTGGCAACAAGAGTTCAGCTTTTATAGTGTTTTTGGAATTAGTTTTTAATCGTTTTAAAAGATTATTATTGTAAAAGAAATTACTTTTATCTCTGCTACCTACAATATTTTTTTGTTTCTTTTTCATATCCAGTTGTCTTCAATTTCGCCCTTAATGACAATCGAAAAAGCCCATTGTGGAATGTGTTGCTGTGGACATTCCTGTTCATTGGCCAGGCTATTCAATTGTGTCTGTATTGCCAGGAGTGGTATGCTCAGATACACTGTCCGCTCACAGAGGTATGTATTTTATGCTACTCCTGAACCGATACTGAAGGCCTAATCCTATAGACAGATTTATTTTTTAACAGAAATGAAGACATAATTGTGTAGTATAAAAATATAAAAACTTTTCATATTTATTGCTGCATTCCTTTTTATAAACATTTGTCATCAGTTTAAATTTGAGATACTGACATCGTTGTTAATTTTCCAGACATTATTAGATTGGATTAGATTATTAGATATTAGAGATTATTATGTAAGAGGAAACTACTGAGTTGATCGTAATAGGCTATTAATGCCTTTTCTATTAAGTGATTTTCCACAAAAACAGTTTCCTAGATCAATGTATGGATGAAGACCATAAAACAGGACAAATCGTGTTGGTAATAATTTGTGTTTACCTATGTGTTCACGTAAATTCATTGACTCAGTCAATGAGCCAGCAGAATCCACATTGCCTCTCGATACTTCTTCATTGAGTGGCATCTGATTGGTTGCTGGCGCACAAGCATCACACTTTCCTATTGTGTCCAGGTGATACAATTCATAGAATTTGGAGAAGGGTTATCAGATATTGTTTTGGTTAATGCCTTTAAAGTACTGAAGAAAAATAGCAAGTCCCTCTGACAAATATTGAGTTATGGAGATTTTAAGTAAATCCCCTATATTACGTCTCGTTTAGGTATTCCACAAGTAGGGCCATATTACAATGTTCACGCTAAAACGGGGACTCTAAGTAAGAAAACCTGCGGGTTTCTCCTTAGAATCCCCATTTTAATGTGATATTACGGGTCAGGCGCTAATCCAGGAGCTGTGTAACGAAGCGGTAACTGCCGCCAAGAGCATCCCCTCCATGGTGTCCATAGGACTTCATTGAGGCTTCCACTGCCTCTCACGAGATCCGACAGGTCAGCAGAGTGATTCACAGAAGGAGACTGGGGGACTTTTTTCCCCAGTCTCCCTCTGCTCGCGGTGGCCAAAAGAAGCAGATCAAGCCGCCGTTCTCACCGTGGGATGAGAGGTGAATATGTGATCTTTGTTTTTTTTGGGGGGTTTTTTCAGCTGGTGCCGATTCCGCATAAGCAGAATCCGTTAGCACCAGCTCCTAGCTGTGGTTAACTTTTCAGTTAGGACTTTGTAATCCTAACACTAATACTTTGCGCTCCCCATGTAAAGCATAGGAAGTGCAAAAGTACAGTAAGCTTACGCTGAAAAGCACAAGATCCGAATCGCTAACGGGCTTTTTAACCTGTTAGTGTTCAGAATGTAATATGGTCGGCCCGCGCTAGGGCCACCTAAGACAACGCTAACGCAACTGAGCGCTAATGTTAGCATTAACATTGTAATAAGGCCCCTAGTGTTTTCTACATTTTTTATGTCTGAATGTATGTTATCTGTGGTGAAATCTGTACTATACTTGCAACTACTTGTTGAAATGTAATTTAATTTCATCTGTTACTCTTCTTTGCCTTTTATCTTCTCAGAAAACCTTCTGGGGGCTGGTGACCCCTCGTTCTTGGTCGTGCCAAATATAAGTGTTGAAGAGTGGATTGGTTTCACTTGTCTGTGAAACTGAATGTGTGCGTGTCACATGAGGACTCAAACATCCTATTATGGATAGAAATGGCTACAGCAAGCACCCCATCCCATTGACTTATGCCATCCATTTGTGGATACCAAGACCGCGTTCATCTCTTGAATGATATTTGGTCATCACTATGATCTAAACGTTTGTTGTGGTTCTTACGCACAAATATAATGTTGACATTTACGCCGAATGCAAAGTAACAAGACTTATACTACTTATCAAAAGAAGCCTAAAAATCTCCTTTTGATTCCCAAAATTTCTTATGGAATGAAGGTCAGGAACGTACCAGAACACAATGTTTCACAAACAAATGGTTTGTAGGGAATTACTGTCTAAACCTCACAAATGTTCACATTGTGTGTAGGCCAACAAGGGGTTCTAAACAAGTTCAATGCCAAGCAGAGGATTTCCATGCCAGAGATGCAACCATTGGTCTCTTTTGTGAAGGTGTTGCTGTAAAGATTCAGTATAAAATTATTAGTTTCTACTCCAATAGATGATAATGACTTTGATACTCTATCGACATGTTGTGCACAGTGCTGAAATAAGGGCTACATGAGCCTGGAGCTGAAGATTTCACTGGAAAAAATAGTGATAATCTGTGCCACTGGCGCCACCCAGTGGGGATGGCAAATAAACAACCTCAATACAGTCAAATAAAATACAATGCAAGTAAAATAGTGCAAATAGGATAAAACAATCTAGGATAAAACAAAGTAATGTGACATTTACAGTAGCGCCAACTGATGAAGCTTTTTATGCGAAACGCGTTTTGGTATACTGTATATTTTATTAGGAATAAAATTTGCCTTATTTTACGCCTATCCTGTGTCCTGGGTGCTTATATTCGCCGAGGAGGTGGCTGAGGCTCATAGATGATACGGTGCACCTTCTGAAGTCACCGGCTGCCTATAAATCTGGTATCTGATCGATAAGACACCAGCAAATGTGAGTACGACATTCTTCTCCTTTGTTTGCACTCCATTTTATACAATATTGCTCTATGTGAGTCATTTTATATTTTGAGGGACACAGAGGATGGTAACCCTGTAAGGAAACCACACTTCTGAGCCACGGGGTGCAGCTGAAGGAACCACTAACTAGGGATGAGCCGAACACCCCCTGAGTTCGGTTCGGATCCGAACCTGAACTTTCCAAATGTCCGAACCCGAACTCGAACTCAATACAAGTCAATGGGGCTGAAAATTCAGTTTTTAGAGTGCCCTCCAAGAGGGCATATATGCTAGATATTTGCCATAAAAGGTGTATGGGGGACCGGGTAGTGCCCTGGGGAACAGGCAACAAGGACAAAATGTTAAAAAAAAACTTTTTAAAGGGACAGTGAGTTTTCCATGAAATAAGGGTTAAAAATAAAAACGAAGAATTCCTTCAAATATCGTGCCTAGGAGGTCCCCATAACCTGCCCATGAAGTGGCGGATTTCTAGGATGTATAGAAACCTTTAAAAACAAAAAAATGACATTTCAAAGGACGGTAAATGCTTTTCCTTTAATCTATTCATAAATAACTGCTGGGGCGACAGTCTGTATGAAAAGAGGAGACATTTTCAGACACGCAGAAAAAGTTTAGTAATTTTTTTGGCTAAATTATTGTGAAACTTATGCAGGCTTTGGATGAAAGTAACAATAGGTGCTTTAAGGCTGGGGTCAGACTAGCGCACTTTTAATGTGCGTTTAGGCGCACTTAATCACAGCCACACTAGCAGCAAATGACACGCAATGACGGCCAATATACGAAGTACGGCCGCACGAAAGTCCGGCCGCTCAACGCAAGTGGAAAATGAACGCATTTTTTCGAGAACGCTGAACCGCTAGTACTGACGTACAGAGTGCACTGCGTCCGCATAGCGGCGTGTGTGCGTGATTAGGAGACGTCAGACGCTGCTCATGTCCGGCCAACATAACGTCCAGACACCCAAAGTTTCCTGGTTTGGATCCGTAAAAAATCACGCACAAAAATGCGCATCGTATGACCGTTTAAGCTCTTTCCGTGAAAAAACACCTCAATGTGTTCGGACGCACTTTTTGACGTTCGCTGCGAAAAATGCGTTCGTTTGACCCTAGCCTAAAATTGGGCCTTTAGCGACGGCAACAGTGCCGTCACACAGTCTCACCCCTCTGAGGATATGAATCTGATATAGGCATCAGTGGCAGTGCAGCCAAATATTGTGCCTTTGGTGCCAGGCCAGCAAGTGCCATCATACAATAACCCCTCTGTGGTATTGTGAAAGAGTGCAGGGGTGGACCATGCGGTCAGGGCCGGTGCTAGACTATTTTGCGCCCTAAGCAAGACAAGCTACTTGCACCCCCCCAAAAAAAAAACCACACAACATGAAACTGCTAAATTTCTTTTTACTTAAGAATAAAGCTTGAAAAGCACCAATAGTAAAGGTAAAATAAATAATAAATAAACTGTATTAAAGCATTTTAAATTAACTCTATTAAACAAATTAAAATTAACTGTATTGAACAAATATAAATTAACGAAAAAATAAATAAGAGTTGTCACGTAAGTTTCAATTTCAGACACATCAAAATTTCACTTTGCGTGCCTTATCCTTTGCAAATTTTCATCATGCGTATATATATATATTGCCCAGGCCAGCTCACATCATAGGTAATATATATTGCCCAGGCCAATCCCCTGGTGGAGATAGGGGGTTCATTTGAACCCAGATATCTCCAGGCATCTAGTGGGTCATGGAGGGTGTCAATCGAAAGGCCTGAGCATGGCCTTTCGAATGATACCTAACATGACCAGGTATAAAGTAAAAAAAAGAAAAAAGAAAATAACACACAAAAAAAAATACATGTTTTTATTTTTATTAATGCAGCAAAAATTGTTCACATTGCAATTATAATGTGAGCGATGATGCACTAATGATTTTTTTCTATGGGGTGTGTTTGCTATAAATCACGTAATTCCCCCCACAAAATGTAGAAAGTCCCCATTTCTAATTTTTGTACAAGCGCACCCCATAGAAAACATAACCGCAAACGCTCATGTGCTAAAATGTGAAAAAAAAAAACACTTTACACACTGCTGGTGATTCAAAATTCAATTTTTATTGCATTTTTTTCATAATTTACAGCCAGGACAGGACTTATACATATAAAAATGATATATTATGAATCTGCGGAATCTGCCGGAAAGAACGATATCTAACATGTCGGTCATTAAACAAAATGTGGCTTCAAAATTGCGTTTAAACATGATGAGCGAAAGCGGTAAAAATTAGCTGAGCACACAGCGGTGAAATACAGCATATTAGAAGTTTTAGGAGGGAAATTAACACTTCTCAAATCTCAATCAGAAACAGACACCACCCCCTCAGTATAGTCTACAATGTATCAAATTGATTAGACCAGACTAAAAACACCTGTTTATGACGTTTGAAAAACACAGGTCATTTAGAGTTGAGAATCTGTGCACGTACACATTAGTTTTTAATTCAATATCTAATAAACCGTTGCTTATAATATTCTGCAGTAAAGAGTCTCTTTATTCCTAGATTTTTTTAGTATTTTTTTAAGCATTTTCTATACTTTTTTCAAAATTTCTTTTTTTTTTTCGAACTCGAACCGAACACACCCAAAAAGTTTGAAGTTCGCGAACTTTCGAACAACCAAAGTTCGGCCCGAACTCCGAACCGTCTGAACCGAACAGCTCATCCCTACCACTAACAGGACAAGAAGCGCCAGCTCCAGCACATCATTCTTTTATGAAGATTTCATTGGGCCTCTGCCGCCTCCCACTCCGTTCCATATTCCTTTTCCATATTTCTCTCTCCTCGCTTTATTCCTTTACCTGACTCAAGAAGAGTCAAGTAATGGATTAATGTGAGGGGAGAAAAATGAAATGAAGCCCTTATTTCAGCACTGTGCACAACATGTCGATAGAGTATTAAAGTCATTATCATCTATTGGAGTAGAAACTAATAATTTTATACTGAATCTTTACAGCAACACCTTCACAAGAGAATGTTCTTGTGCAGCATTTGTCTCACTTTCCATTGTTCCTCAGTCCCCACTTTGACCTATTTGGGACCAAAGAAAGAACTGGTCACATCAGGAAGTTATATTGCAAATAGGAGCAGGGATTTATTGCAAAATGCAACGTTTCGTTCCTATCCCTTCAGGACCTTCAAGCATAAAGGACATTGGACAGGACTCAAACGTTGCAGCTTTCAATCAAACCCTGCCTGTAATTTCAAAATACTCACTAAATGTGACCGGTTCCTTTGGGTGTATGGATACAGTGGACTGGCCAACTACAGACCTTGGTGCACTCACTCTGGGTGAAGTAAAGTGGTGTCTTTTTTCTATTCCGGGCCTATTAAGGGGAATGGGCCTGGAGCTCCAACTCCAATAACCCTCATGGTATTCCGACCCTGGTTGTGCACCCAGTCGAAGACACTTTAAGAAAAAGGTGAAGAGTCATTTATTACAGATCAGATTCAAATTGTCATTTCATATGCTATACAAATAAATGAAACCGTGAATTACAAGCCTCTTTTAAATAACATTTCTTTTCAGAGTGTAAACTTCACAAATCCTTGCATATAACCCTCATGAAATCATCACCACAGAAAAACTATAGTCATTCTACTATGGACCAATTTACATTTAATTATAAAACGACAACAAATTCTGACCACAACTTTTGTGATTCAATACAGCCAAGGAGTTATCAGAGTCTTTGGTGTGGCAGCTGGACTGCCTTCACTATCTAAGGAAAACTCAGTGTTCTATTTTACCCAGAATATATTAGGACTTTATATTTCTGATCTTAGATGCTGGAGTAAATATAATACTATTCATTTTTTGTGCGATCTATCCACTGGTCATATCTTCTTCCTAGAGATGTGTGTTTTGTTTCTTCCCGAATCAAATTTTGGCCAAAATTTACCGATTCGTATTTCGGAAACAATTCCGAAATAACGAATTGGTTCTGTCTGAAAGGGAATGGAAACAGAATAGAATGGAATGAAATAACACGAATTTATTCCGTTTTGTATGAATCGATTCGTTATTTTGTGGTGCACTCTGAATCTGTTTAGCAGCTCCGCGGGGCTCCAGAGCCCCATGATGCTGTTGTCCTTGGTGCTGAATAAGTTTCAACACCAAGGAGAGCATCTCCAACGAGGCTCCGGAGCCCTGTGGTGCTGCTGGTCATGGTGCTGAATAGATTTCCGTACCAAGGAAACTCTCGAAATTAGAGTTAGAAATTAGAGTTAGCAATTCTAACCCTAGCTTCTAAACCTTGGGGTTTAGAACCGGGGGTTCGTTCAACAGGTTTAATCGGGCGAATCCAATAGCTTTCAATGAAAAAAATCCCCGTTTTTAGTAAATATTTATTCATCCATTTATTCTTTTCATTTGCAGGAAAAATCTTTTTTATGTATTGATTGTTTTAGAATTTTTTTGAGTTTTTTTTGGTGAAATGTTTGGATTTCTAATTATTTTAAAATAACAAGACTTTTTTCTTTGCCAAACACAGTGCTTTCTTTTCTTTCCTTCAGTCCGACTGCATTCGGCAGGTGCTAAGACCTGCTGTCCTTGGTGCTGAAACATTTCAGCACCAAGGACAGGGGAATTACGTTTTGTTTATTTATGTAATTTAAGTAATTATATTATTCAATTTCACATTCCGAAATAACGAATAAAAACGAAATATGATGGTCCTGACCCGCTCAGTGGAAACGTTAGAATCTCGACACAGACGCCGTAATATACGAGTCAGAGGCATCCCTGATTCGGTTTCGGCTGAGCAGCTCTTGCCCTACGTTACTCGCTTGGCCCTCCAGGTCGTTGGGCTCCCATTAGATACGCCGGATATCGTTGGCTCAGTGTTCCGGGTCCGGAGACCTGCGTCGTCCCTTACGGGGGCACCGAGGGATGTTGTGGTGGCTTTTCGTGATGTGGCTCTCAAGGCGAAAATTATGACTACCCCGGGTGCTCGAGATCCAGTGCACTTTGAGGGCTCCACCTTGGCCCTCTACCACGACCTCCCGTTCCAGACCTTGATGGCCCGCCGCCGTTTTAAAGATGTGACATCTACCCTACGCAGGAAAGGAATTCGCTACCGGTGGGGTCCGGCAGGTACACTGGTGGTAACACACGGTAACGTGCCGCATACGATTACAGACCCTGACTTAGCTTGGTCTGACCTTGCTACGGTCGGTATTTCCCTGGACTCACCGGAGATACAACCGGGCTGAGAATTATCCTGCCCCTACATAAGCCTTCTGTTTTAATTGCTTTTCCGACGAATTCCCCGGATTGTTTTTGTTGTTTTTGATATTTTGATATATGGTTTTGACATGGTTTACTTGCTCCTTGTATGGACTATCCTTTATAACGAGGTTAACCTCCACCGCATTGTTTATCGCCCGAGTTTTCCCATTTTCGCAGGACTATGATACCAGACTTTTCATCTTTGGTTTTGCTGGCCATATGCGGCCATATATTTGTTTTATTTCATGATCTTCCTTTGTATTTTTATTCCTTAAATAAAGAATTTAAAAAAAAAAAAAAAAACGAAATATGATGTAATTCGAAATACGATTTATACTAATCTCCCAAAATACTATTCATTCCGAAATATGAATTACTAATCTCCTGAAATAACGAATTGGTCCGAAATACGAATTGCGTTAACAGAACAAACCCACTGAGACAAACTAAAAATCGTAAGGAATCTAAATGAAATATTTTTCCATGCACATGTCGACTTCTTCCAGTTCACCATATAATATATGCATGACCTTTCCTGTAAAATGAATGGGTAATGCTGATAATTACATATAATCTAATGTTTCTCAACGTCCTGGCCCTCCTAAGAAATATTACACCAAGGTTCAGTTCTGTTAAGTAACCAGCATTTTTTTCTATCCCGCAAACGATCTTTTTCAAGACTTTTATGCCCTGTCAAAAAATCCAACATCATATTCACATCTCACACAGCATTCCTACAGGCAACAGAATCTTACCGTCAAAATAATAGCAAAATAAGCTGCCTGCATTTTTTCCGCGCGTTAAAATCATGGATGCTCGCGGCAGCGCTGAGCGCAGCCGCGAGCATCCACTCAATGGAGTCCATAGGACTCCACTGAGTTACCCCCTGCCAGTCACATGACCAGCCGGATCTCGCCTCGCGAGATCAGGCCAGTCGGCGTAGTGATACGCAGGGAGAGACTGGGGGGGACTTTTTACCCCAGTCTTTCCCTGCTCCCGCCGGACGGAGGAGGCGGTTGGAGCCGCGGTCCTCGCCGCGGGACAGAGGGTGAGTATAACATTCTTTTTTTTATTTTTTAGCCTGGTGTTAATGGATTCTGCAGAAGCGGAATCTGTTAACACCAAGTCCTGGCCGTGGTTAACTTTTCGCTAACCAGAGCCAGGTGTTAATCAGCGCTGGGACTTTGTAATCCAGCGCTGATTAACACTTTGCGCTCCCCATGTTAAGTATAGGGAGCGCAAAGTACAGTAACCTCGTAAAGAGAAGCGCAAGGTACCAAACGCAAATGGGTTTTTTAACCCGTTTGCGTTTGGATTGTAATATGCGGTAAACACCGCAGCAAACGTTAATGCTCACACAAGTGAGAAGTTAACGTTTGCGTGGAGAATATAATAGGGCCCAAAGAGATTGCAATATTGCTGTAGGGGTTCTTTAAAGGGACACTACCACTTACATAAGCTGTAACTAGGTTACTTCTACATTACAAATAAAAACACCTTATAAAACACATGCTGCTGTTTTTGTTTCTTTGTTTGAAGTAATTGCATGTAAAAAGGAAAACTAAAGTTAGGGGTAGGGATGCACCGATACCGGTATCGGTGCCGATACTGCCGTTTGCACGAGTACTTGGTTAACTTTACTGCTGTGGTTTATCTTCCATAGTATTTAACAATCAATGGAGGATTGAATGTTTAGATAAGGCTGCAGGAGGTCTATTTGTCTTCTGGCTACCTGAGATAAGAGCTGGGAGCTGAATGAGATAAGACAGGGATCTTAAAAGATCTCATCCCCCCCCCCCGGTGATGTCCTTTGAATAAATCCCACACAATACAATGATGTGAGTTTATGACTAACCCATAAATTACATTCTATGGCCAAAGTCACACAGTGAGGAGCATGTGAGGCAAATATACTGGGCCCTATTACAATCTTCACATTAAAACGCTCGTGCAGCGCGTGAATTTGTGCGCAAAGCGTTAACCGTTAACGTGCGTAAATCAACGCTGGTATTACAAACCGCGCACATTTTTTCATCCGTCAAAAAATAGTGCGCAGAACACGGACGAGCAAAAACGCACGCGCATTAACGTTACACGCAGAAATCGGTGGGTGGACTGTTTTTTCACACAATTCAGCCAATCAGAATTAAGAACCACAATTGTCTCCTGTTATGTTTTTGCGCCTGCCAAAATCAATCTGAGTATATATGCTGCAGCAATAATAAAAACACGCACAACCTCTCAAATTTATTGTTTGGGTATGTGTAGAATGTGTAACTATACTTTGCTGCGATTTTTTTTGGGCTGGTGTATTTGGGTTCGGCCAGGACGTTCAGATTTGCCATTAACACCAGCTTTCAGGAGTTGTGAAAATTATGCGTGCAAACGCTGTGCGTTAAAAACTGCCCATAGATTGTAATACCTTCCGCGTACCAGCGCACAAACGAGTTTGTGCTCACATTGTTAAGTATAGGAAACACGCAGTAAAGTACACTTGCAAAGGGTTCGCGCAGGTTCACCCGCGTTAGACAACTGCGCGCGTTTGTCGTGCTGACATAGAAACATAGAAACATAGAAAAATGTCGGCAGATAAGAACCTTTCGGCCCATCTAGTCTGCCCAATTACATGGATACTTTACCTGGATTTATCTTTTGTTTAGGATAGCCTTATGCCTATCCCATGCTTGCTTAAATTCAATTACTGTTTTGGCCTCTACCACTTCTACTGGAAGACTGTTCCATGTATCCACCACCCTCTCAGTAAAATAATGCTTCCTGATGTTACTTTTAAACCTTTGCCCCTCTAATCTAAGACTATGTCCTCTTGTTTTGCTATTTTGTTTCCTTTTAAATATACTCCCTTCCTCTACCTTGTGGATTCCCTTTACGTATTTAAATGTTTCTATCATATCTCCTCTGTCTCGTCTTTTTTCCAAGATGTACATGTTAAGATCATTAAGCCTTTCCTGGTAACTTTTCTCCTTCAAGCCGTACACCATTTTAGTAGCCCTTCTCTGAACTCTCTCTAAGATGTCTATATCCTTTTGAAGATACGGTCTCCAGTACTGCACACAGTACTCCAAGTGAGGTCTCACCAGTGCTCTGTACAGTGGCATGAGCACTTCCCTTTTCCTACTGCTAATACCTCTCCCTACACAACCAAGCATTCTGCTAGCATTTCCTGCTGCTCTATTACATTGACTACTTACCCTTAGATCCTCTGAAATAATGACCCCTAAATCCCTTTCCTCAGATGTTGAGGTTAGGACTGTATCAAATATTCTATATTCAGCCCTTGGGTTTTTACGTCCCAGGTGCATTATCTTGCACTTATCCACATTAAAACTCAATTGCCACAACTCCGACCATTTTTTTAGTTTACCTAGATCATTTGTCATTTGGCTGATACCTCCAGGAACGTCAACCCTGTTGCAAATCTTTGTGTCATCAGCAAAAAGACATACTTTTCCATTAATACCTTCTGCAATATCACTAATTAAAATATTAAAGAGAATGGGTCCAAGTACTGACCCCTGAGGTACCCCACTGGTAACAAGACCTTGCGCCGAATAAACTCCATTTACCACAACCCTCTGTTGTCTGTCACTCAGCCACTGCCTAATCCAGTCAACAATATTGGAATCCAAGCTCAAAGATTGCAATTTATTGATAAGCCTTCTATGCGGAACAGTATCAAAAGCCTTACTGAAATCTAAATAAGCAATGTCTACTGCACCACCTGTGTCTATTATTTTTGTTACCCAATCAAAAAATCAATAAGATTAGTTTGGCATGATCTCCCTGAGGTAAACCCATGTTGTTTCTGATCCTGTAATCTATCAGGGTTATCCAAAGAGATTCGAAAAGTCACCGCACGTTCGGTGACTTTTCGTTCTCTTCAATTCGGTTCCTTTTGCCGATTGCATTTCGGTGACCCTGCGGTGTATTCAGCAAACACCACAGGGTCCCGAATTGCAGGGAAAAGCTGCCGACAACCTGACGAAACCTAACCGAATGCACTATGAAAACAAGCAAAAACATCTGGATTAACCTTCGAAGAGGAGCCGAACAGGAGCCGAACAGGAGCCGAATCACACAGAGCCGAAGCAGCTGTGACGTAGAGGAGGCAGTGAATAAATTAGAAAAACCATTTGTATGAATCTGGGAAAAAGAAACGCTGTTTGCAAAGAAACTACTGAGCGAAAATGTCTGAAATTTTCACAGGAGGTCCAGGGAATGATAATAAAGAGGGCTGTTACAAAAAAAATAAGCAAACTGAAAAAAAAAAAAAAAAAAATCGGACTTTTAATTTTTTTTAAAAAAATTCAGAAAAATGCTTAAAGTATCCTAAAAAATCTATAAATAAAGAGACTTTTTGCTGCAGAATTTTATAATGAACGGTTTATTAGATATTGAATTAAAACGGGAATATTTTTAACATTGAAGTCTATGGGATTCTCCTGAATAAATTTGCCGAATGAAACCACCGAATGGCAGGACATTAGGGAACCTTTCACTGCTGGTTTGTGTTCTCTGAATAGCCGAAGCAGTGCTTTTTCATGGGGATTTCACTGCCCTCGAACAGGGACCGAACAGGCACCGTATGTTCAGGCAATTCGACAGGATTTGGCGAATTGCCTGCTCTCTGGATAGCCGAATGGTCAGGAAAGGTAACCGAACCCTGATTTTCAGCGTTCGGTTACCTTTCTCAAGCAATTCGAATCTCTTTGGATAACCCTGTATGTGTTTTTAGATGTTCAACAATCCTTTCCTTTAACATGGTTTCCATTAATTTCCCCACTACTGAGGTAAGACTAACTGACCTATAGTTCCCCGATTCCTCCCTACTACCCTTCTTGTAAATGGGCACAACATTTGCTAATTTCCAGTCTTCTGGGACGACTCCCGTTAACAAGGATTGGTTAAATAAATCTGTTTATGGTTTTGCTATTACATCACTGAGCTCTTTTAATAATTTAGGGTGGATCCCATCAGGCCCCATTGACTTATTTGTCTTTACTTTAGACAGCTGCTGTAGAACCTCCTCCTCTGTAAACTGATATGTAAATGTCTCTTTAGTGTTCTCTCCTAACTGAGGTCCCTTACCTTCCTTTAATTCTGCAAAGACTGAACAAAAATATTCATTGAGGCAGTCAGCGAGACTTTTATCCTCTTCTACATACCTTCCTTCCTTTTTTTTAATCTAACTAATCCTTGTTTTACTTTTCTTTTCTCGTTTATGTATCTAAAAAATGTTTTGTCCCCCTTTTTTACTGACTGAGCTATTTTCTCTTCTGCGTGTGCTTTGGAAGCTCTTATAAATTGCTTTGCTTCTTTCTGCCTAATCTTATAGGTTTGCCTATCTTCTTCACTCTGAGTTTTTTTATAATTATTGAATGCTATCTTTTTGTTCTTCACTATTTTGGCCACTTCTGCAGAGTACCACAGTGGTTTCTTCCCTTTTTTGTTTTGCTAACAAGCTGAATGCAATTTCCTGTGGCCTTCAATAATGCTTCCTTTAAATAATCCCATTTCTCCTGGACTCCTTTAAACTCCTCCAGTCTGATAATGACTCCTTCACACAAAATCCCATTTTAGAAAAATCTGTTTTTTTAAAGTCTAAAACTTTCGTTCTTGTGTGGTGCGGCTCCATCCCTGTTGTTATATTAAACCATATTGACTGGTGATCACCAGATCCCAAATTTTCACCTACAACAACGTCCGATACCAAACCTCCATTTGTGAGTATTAAATCCAATATGGCCTCTTTACGGGTCGGCTCCTCAACTACTTGTGTTAGAGATAATCCCAGTAGGGAGTTTAGAATATTTGTACTCCTGGTGCACCCAGCTGTTTTTGGTTTTCCAGTTCACATCAGGAAGATTAAAGTCCCCCATGATAATAACCTCCCCCTTCATTGCCATTTTGGCTATTTCCTCAACCAGCAGATTATCTAGTTCTTCAGCTACTGTATGATTGCGAAATGTTAGCGTAACCCAAACTGACTCTATGTTCACCTCGCTCACTTTTATTTGGTTCGTTTTTATGTTGTTTTTCACATACAGGGCCACTCCTCCTCCTTTCCTACCTTCTCTGTCTTTTCTATATAAAGAGTACCCCGGTATTGTTATGTCCCAGTTATTTTTCTCACTGACATTGTAATACGACGTTCAGCACAAAGGGTTTTGCCCCTCGCGTCAATGCGTTGTTGCGCACGCGTTAACGTTTGTAATAGGGCCCACTGTGGGGTGAGAGGCAGTTTATATTAAAGATCACACAATGGATGCACCCAGTGATACATACAGTTGTGTTCAAAATTATGCAACCCCCAATGTTGTAAAGGGTTTTAGGGAATTTAGTGTACATTTGTAATTGTATTCAGAATGAAATCCTACAAGGACTTTTTAAAGAACCATATGCAACTAAAATGACATCAATTAGTTTTGTAATACAGTAGTAAATGTTTCTTTTGTGAATTCTTCATTGACACAATTATTCAACCCCTTAAATACTACCACTCTGAAGAACAGAGGTTCATTCAAGTGTTTTCAATCAGGTATTGAAAACACCTGTGGATGTCACAGAGCAGCAATAAAGCATAATAAGCACCAATTAGGCAGCTTTAAAATGACTGTGATACTCCGCTCCTTCTAGACATTTACTGGTGTGGTTACAAACATGGTGAAGTCAAGAGAATGGTCCAGGAAGACAAGAGAAGAGGTGATTACTCTTCACAGGAAGGGCAATGGCTATAAGAAGATTGCAAAGATGTTAAACATACCAAGAGAGACCATAGGAAGCATCATTCGCAAATTCAAGGCAAAGGGCACTGTTGAAACGCTACCTGGTCGTGGCAGAAAGAAGATGCTGACTTCGACTGCTGTGCGCTACCTTAAGCGTAGAGTGGAGAAAAGTCCCCGTGTGACTGCTGAGGAACTGAGAAAAGATTTGTCAGATGTGGGTACTGAAGTTTCAGCTCAGACAAGGCCTATGAAGAAAAGAACACCTTGCCTACTGTGAAGCATGGCGGGGGGTCAATCATGCTTTGGGGCTGTTTTGCTTCTGCAGGTACAGGGAAGCTTCAGCGTGTGCAAGGTACATGCATTCTCTTCAGTACCAGGAGATATTGGATGACAATGTGATGCAGTCCGTCACAAACCTGAGACTTTGAGACGTTGGACCTTTCAACAGGACAATGATCCCAAGCATACCTCCAAGTCCACTAGAGCATGGTTGCAGATTAAAGGCTGGAACATTTTGGAGTGGCCATCGCAGTCACCTGACTTAAATCCGATTGAGAACCTGAGCTGGAGGCTTTTGCCCATGACGAATGGGCGAAGATACCCGTAGTTCGCTGCAAGACACTTGTGTCAAGCTATGCTTCACGTTTAAAAGCTGTTATAACTGTAAAAGGATGTTGTACTAAGTACTAAGATTGAATGTCACTTGGGGGTTGAATAAAATTGATAATGATGTGAGCACAGAAAAGACATTTGTGGTTATTTCATTATAAATGTTATGTTATATTTGTCTGACCTACACGTGCCTCTTTGATTTAATTGTAAGCAAGATGACTGAATGATCAAAATCAATGTCAAACTGGCCAAAACACTCAATTTCAGTGGGGGCTGAATAATTTTGAACACAACTGTATAGAGTAAAATATTTCCTTAACATACAAGAGAAAAACAAAGCACATTTAAGATATCAGCAACTTAAAATAAACACAATAAGGACATTTCTTTTTTTGGTGGAGTTGTCCCGTTATTCTCCCTCGCTATGTAAGATGCGTTGATGTGGCATCATTAGTGTTGGATAATGTAAAATGTTTTGAATCTTATCTTAAAATGACAAAGTTTAAATAAACACCTTTACTTCAAATTCCCTTACAGTCTCTTCTTTCAATTATGTTAACAATAATTCTACATATATATATCATGTTAATTTTCCTCTTGTTTCTAGAGGAAAATGAAATGTCTAGGCCTAAAACAGGGACAGTTACAAGTATTTATAAAGCACCAACAAGTTCTGTAGCGGTGTTCAACGGGTGAGACAGAATAACAAATATATATACATGTTAAACACATACGGTATATATAGCAGTAGGAGAGTATAACAGTAGGAAGGAGTTTACAATCTAAGAGGAGAGCTGTGACACACTAGGTAGGGGTAAATAGAGAACCTGAAGTAGCGGAGTGCATGTGGGCTGGGTGGAAAGATGGCGTAAGAAATGTACAGTTGGGGAATCATGGAGTGAGCCGATAGGCTTCGCTAAAGTAATGTGTTTTCAGAGACTTCTGGAAAGACTGGAGAGATGGGGAGAGTCTGATGTTGTGGGGGAGGGAGCTCCATAAAAAGGGGCAGCTCGGGAGAGGTACTGAAGGTGGGAGTTGGGGGTGCAGGTAAGAGGAGATGTTAACATCAGATCATTGGCAGAGCGAAGTGGTCCGGACGGATGTACCTGTTAATAAGGGAGGAGATGTAGGTATGGGCACAAATATGAAGAGCTTTGTATGTGAGCACCAAAATTTTGAGTTGACGTACAGAATATGTGTACTTAAGGCGCCACCTAATGGTCTATTGGTATTAAATGTAATCGTAATAAAAAAAGGAAAACAATAATTTACAAAAAATGCCAAGTGTGTGTGTCAATATTATAAATAATTGATATACAGTTCTGTAATCTATGCAAAGCCACAATAAATAAAGTGCTATTCTATAATCTGTCAAAGCCACAATAATGAAGTGCTATTGTATAATCTGTCAAAGCCACAATAATAAAGTGCTATTCTATAATCTATCAAAGCCACAATAATAAAGTGCTATAGGATAAGTAAACAGTGAATTGATAGTCAAAATTCTGTAATCAGCAGGGCAGAAACCTACTTATAAGCACCAAAATAAGAAAAGCAGGATAAATAGAGCATCGCCAGTACAAATTCAATTTATGAGCACAAAATAGTGTGTAACAACAACACGATTCTGTGATCTGTGCAAAGCAACAAATAGATAAAGTGCTGTGGGATAATTGATGAATTCTATGATCAGCAGGGCAGGAACCAATTGGATAACACCAAGGTTGGAAAAGCAAAATAATAACATATCACCTGTCGTTGATCTGATTTATAAACACAGAACAGTGTGTAATAACAACCCCTAGTGGTAGGAAAGGATGTAACTAAATATTCTACAAGAAAGAAAGAAAATTAAAAAAGGACTGTATGAAATGCTTAAGTAAAACCGGCAATATAGCAGTTCAATGAAACTAGTCCTGAAATGTAATTATTAAATTGTTATTAGAGACAATTCTCCCAGCATATTTGAAAGTTGTTTTAAAATAAACTCTATGCTAGTTCAGGACTGAAATTGTAAATTCAGGAAAAGAGGGATCTGTCAGTGCAGCTGTCCGTCTCCACCGGCGGTGGTAAATCCCCAAATTCACACAGCCAGTGCACCTCTCCAGTAAGTGTCCTTGGGCAAGACACCTAACGGTACATACTTGTCACACAGGACATACTTGAAAACGGGAGAAATCTCAATGTATCCTTCCTGGTAAAATATTTTCTCCCTGTTAATTCACCGGCTGCCTTACGTTTGGCGCCCTTTTCAAAGGGCACTGCAACATGTGAGTAGTTCTCCATTATTTGCTTTATTATATATGTTCCATTCAGTCTGCACATTGCACTTTCCTGTTTATACCGAGGAAAAACCATCTGGGAGTATTCCACGATCAAACTTTTTCTGTGAGGAATTGAAATAACTGTCTGTTGGCGCAAGCGCTGGTATCCACTTCCAACCATTCAAAATTTTTAATTGGATTCTAAAAGGAAACAGGGAGCCATTGTAGAGATTGACAAAGGGGCGAGAGGTGCGGGAGGTGAGGTGGATGAGCCTGGCACAGGCATTCATAACAGACTGCAGAGGGAGCATCTGGGATCTCTTAAGGCCAGAGAGAGGGAGGTTACAGTAGTCAAGGCGGGAGATAATACGAGCTTGGATGAGCATTTTAGCGAAATTCTGATTAAGACAGGGAAGTGCACGTTCAATGTTTTTTAGGTGGAAGTATCAAGAATTGGTTAGCGACTGAATGTGAGGAGTAAAGGATAGGGTGGAGTCGAAGAGAACCACGAGGCAATGAGTCTGTGAGGTAGAAGTAATGGTGGCACCATTCACCTGTAAGGAAATGGGGACAGAAATGTTGGTTTTAGAGGGAGGGAAGACCAGAAGTTTAGTTTTAGAGAGGTTAATCTTTAGGAAATGGGAAGTCATCCAGTTGGAGACAGCCAACAGACCGGCTGTAACACGGTCCAACACAGGAGGTGTGAAATCGGGAGAGGAAAGGTAGATTTGGGTGTTGTCAGCATAAAAATAATGTTGGAAACCATAGGAAGAGATGTGGTTGCCAAGAGAGACAGTATAGATCGAGAAGAGTAGAGGACCCAGAACAGAGCCTTGAGGTGCATCAACTGAGCGAGAAACCAGGAGTGAAGAGGCACCAGCGAAAGAGACACTGAAGGAGCGGAGAGATAGGAAGAGAACCAGAAGAGAGCGGTGTTGTTCTGTCCGAAGACATCGAGCTAAACCTTCTTGTCTCACAAACTTGGATACCATATTTATTTGATCTCAGATTTATTAAGACAAGCCAGGTGAAACTGTAATACAGTAAAAACAAACTTCATAAACATCACATTGCATGCATAGCAGCATTTTCATTACCAGATGATACAGTAAACTTACTTTTTTAGCTCTCTAGGGGTAGATGGCGATGGATGAGAAACACATGCCTTGCTTCCAGTAATAACTTTCAGACAAGAAATGGTGAATGCTTCACTTCCTGTCAAGATTCTACCCAGCATTCTCTGATTAATGACAACTTCCTTCCTATATATTCACTAATATGTATGAAATGGTCTAACAGCCGTAATACCAAGAAAAGACACTAAATGGAGCTACACTCCACTATAACTAATGTACCGTACATTACAACTTTACACAAAATCTATCACAGATTCTTCTTATTAACGCATAAACATTATGATAGACAGCACACTCCCCGTCTGACGTCACACGACGTCACTAACAGAGTCTTCCATAGAAAACAACAGAGCAAGTTCGTTCACTGGTCTTAAGAACACCTTAACCTCATTCTGTTGAAAGGTCTTGACCTCGACCTTACGGACACGATTATCTTTGCTTGGGAGTACTTTGGTGATCAGACCTAAAGGCCACATGTTCCTTAGCGTCTGACAGTCTTTCATTAGCACAACGTCTCCAGGTTTAAGATTGGGCTTTCCAGCGTGCCACTTTCTCCTCACTTGTAGAGTAGATATACATTGTTCCTTCCACCGGCTCCAGAAGGTATTGGCAAGAACTTGTACCTGTATCCATTGTCGCTTGTAAAGATCTTTCTCACAAAACTCTCCAGCTGGAGCACCGGCAAGATTAGTCTTTTGCGTGAGCAACATGGCGGGTGTGAGGATCACCGAGTCCTCAGAGTCACTTGAAATTGGTGTCAAAGGTCTGGCATTAATGATAGCTGTAACCTCTGCCATAAAGGTCACTAAACATTCGTGAGTAAGCCTTGCAGTTCCTACTTGCAGGAAGATAGAGTCAAGAATTCTGCGGGCTATGCCTATCATCCTCTCCCAGACACCTCCCATGTGAGAAGAGTGAGGTGGGTTGAAGATCCACGTGCAGTCTTGCTCACTCAAGTATCTTTGTACTGTAAGGACGTCCAAGTTAGAAGGAATTTGAAGTTCTCTTACTGCTCCTACAAAGTTTGAGCCCCTGTCAGAACGAATGAGTCTCACTGGACCCCTGATTGCTATGAAACGTCTCAGAGCATTAATAAAACTTGAAGTGTCCATTGACTCAATAACTTCAATGTGAACCGCTCTGATGGACATGCAAACAAATATAACTGCCCAGCATTTACTGTTTGAGTGTCCCCTCTTTGTGTACCGGGTGGCGACAGACCAGGGACCGAAAACATCAAGGCCAACATTGGTAAAAGGTGGATCCATGCTAAGTCTGTCAGATGGTAAATTGGCCATCTTTTGTGTCTGTAACCTTCCACGAAGTTTTCTGCAGATGACACACTTGAAGAGGATCCTACTCACACATCTCTTAGCTCCGACTACCCATAGTCCAGCAGCTCTTACAGCTCCTTCAGTAAACAGTCGACCCTGGTGTTTAGTTTGGTCATGGTAGTGCTGAATGAGTAAGTAGGCAATATGATGGTGACCGGGAATCACTAACGGATGTTTCTCTGAGAGTTCTAACTCGCTTTCTCTCAAACGGCCTCCTACTCTCAACATGGCATTTTCATCAAGAATTGGATCAAGTTTCTTTAAACTACTGTCTTTAGGAACAGGTTTCTGGTTGAGAATACAATTAATTTCTTTAGCAAAGACCTCTCTTTGTACAACAGATATTAACCAATTTTTAGATTGTTCTAGGTCAGTCGCTGAGTAGCCGTTTTTGCAGTGGTGCCAACCTCTGCAATTGTCTGGAGTCAGTGTTTTTGTTTATAGGACTGAGCTATGTGGTTCAGGCAAGTAATAGCGCTAACTAATGACCTCCAGGTGGAAAACCTATTGAAACGGTGAGTTTTAAACTGGTTAAGAGAAGTTGTTGTAACTGCAGTAGATACCTGAGGGCGAATTTCCTGATCCTTGTCTGCATCTATTAACTAGAATGTGGCGGGGTCTTTAATGTTACAGTCGGTACTGCGTAGAAAGGTGGGACCTGTGAACCACGAAGTACTCTCAAGGCGGCTGGCTGCTACAGATCTGGTCGCTAGGTCTGCAGGATTACGGTCTGTGGGCACGAAATGCCATTGCTCTGGGAGGGTAGACCTCCTTATCCTCAATACTCTGTTATTGACATAGACGTAGAAACGTCTAATTTCATTATGGATGTAACCCAAAACTACTTTGCTGTCTGTATAAAACTCAGCTTTTTGAATTTCTACGTTTATCTCTGTTGCAATTAGTTCAGCTAGCTCTGTAGCTAAGACTGCAGCACAAAGCTCCAGCCTGGGTATAGTGTGCTCGGGAAGTGGTGCAAGTTTGGCTTTCCCCATTACAAACCCTATGTGGCATTGTCCTTTATTGTCTATGGTTTTCAGGTAAGATACAGCAGCAATTGCCTTAACAGAGCATCCGAAAACACACAAAGTTTTTTTGCGTCTGATAGTCCTCAGATGACAGAGGGACATATGGGCGTGGGATGTTAAGGTTAGATAAAACTGTCAGTGAGTCCTTCCACTCTGTCCATAGGTTCTTCTTGTCAGTGGGAAGAGGGTGGTCCCAATCTAACGACTCACAGGTCAAGTCTCTCAGTAGTGCCTTACCCTGGATCGTGATAGGTGTTGCAAAACCTAAAGGATCGTACAGGCTATTTATGGTAGACAGGACGCCTCTACAGGTAAAGGGTTTTTCCTCTGTGTTCGCTTGAAAGGTAAAGGTGTCAGATCTTAAGTCCCATAGCAAACCAAGACTGCGTTGCATGGGAAGTGAGTCTGTGCCTAGATCTAAGTCCTTTACCCGTTAGAACGATCTTCGACAGGAAAGGCTTCTAAAACTTCTCTACTGTTGGAAGCAATCTTGTGGAGTTTTAAGTTGGAACAGGCAAGCATTGCCTGAGTCCTTTTGAGGAGACTGATTGCGGCTTCATTTGTAGGCAGTGATTTCAAGCAGTCGTCTACGTAGAAATCTCTGTCTACAAATTGTCTAACATCTGACCCATACTCTGACTCGCCTACTCTAGCAGAGTGTCTGAGGCCATATATAGCAACAGCAGGGGAAGGACTGTTGCCAAATATGTGTACCCTCATGCGGTATTCTGTGATGTCTCCAGAAGGGTTGTTGTCCTCGAACCAGAGAAATCTCAGAAAGTTTCGGTGTTCTTCTTTAACAAGAAAGCAATAGAACATTTGTTGTATGTCTGCCATGAACGCAACTGAGTCTTTGCGAAAGCGAAGAAGCACCCCCAACAGTCTGTTGTTAAGGTCAGGGCCCGAGAGAAGGACATCATTTAGAGAGACACCCTCATGCTTGGTGCTAGAATCGAACACCACTCTAATCTGCCCTGGCTTCTTAGGGTGGTAAACCCCGAATATGGGTAGGTACCAGCATTCTTCCGTGTCTTTGAGGTCTGGTGTTATCTCAGCATGACCGTTCTGGAATATTTTCTCCATGAAGGAAAAGAAATGTTCACTCATCTCTGGTTTCCTTTGGAGATTGTGTCTTAGGGACGAGAGGCGTTTATGTGCTAGTTCTCGGTTGTTAGGCAAACGTCGTCTTTGAGGTCTAAAGGGAAGAGGAGCAACCCAGCTATTAGTCACATCTTTCTCTATACTCTTTTCCATAAGTTCTAAGAAGAGTCTATCCTCTATGGACATTGCTACCTGGTCATCTTCCTTTGTCCTCTTAAACACTGTGCTTCCTAAGTCATTTTGGTCGTCGTCGTAGGTGTTGTTGTGTGGTAGCTCTTTTATGAGGATGTGATTCTGACAGGGTTGGAGAAGAGAAGGACGACCATTCTCGAAGGTACTAGTGAGCAGGTTATTAACAGATGCCGGTTTGTGTGCACCCCCTAGGCAGACATCGCCTATAATGACCCACCCGAGGTCCAGTTTTTGGGCATATGGGGTGTTTTGGGGACCGTTTATCAGTTTTCTAACTTTATGGACTTGCAAGATATCTCTCCCAAGGAGTAAGATTATCTGAGCCTGATCGTCTAGTTCTGGTATGAGATGTGCTATGTGCTTTAAGTGAGTGTGGTGAGCTGCTGCGTCTGGTGTGGGAATTTCTGACCTGTTGTCTGGCATATGGTTGCACTCTATTATGGTCGGTAAGGGTAGGCATGTCTTACCATCCATAGATTCAATTTGTCAGCTCTTCTCCCCGCCGTTTCCACTGTACCTGCACACGTTCTAAGGGAGTACGGGCTGCTCGGGCTTTTAAGGTTTAGAATGTCAAAAAACACAGATCTCGCTAGTGACCTATTACTCTGATCATCCAAAATGACGTAGAGCTTGACCGCTTTGTCTCTGCGTCCTTTTGGGTAAACTCTCACAGGACAGATTTTGGAGCAGGATCTGCCGCCTGTAGTTCCTTTGCAGACTTCAGTACACTGTGAAGTGATTGCCATGGCGTCTGTACTAGAGTCTTTGGCTTCCCTGCCTTGCTCTGTGTCACCATGCACAGTTGGGAGGGTTCTTGGAGTAGGCCTTGGGTGTAGAGCTGTGTTGTGCTCTGTGTTGCCACACTCTGTACACTTGACACTGACCTTGCAGTCCTTGGCGAAGTGCGTAGATGAAGAGCAGCACTTGAAACAAATGTTGTTCTCCTTGAGGAAAGCTTTGCACTCCTGGATAGTCTTTGTCCTGAAGGCTCTGCATTTCTGTAGAGGATGTGGCATCTTATGTAGAGGGCAGAACTTTGTAGGGTCGCTGTCTCGATCCTCTAGTTGAGACTCTGTAAACCTTTGGGAAGAAATGTTAGTTTTGTGCACGGCTACTGGAGCTCTGGGTTGTTTGGGGCCAAAGGAAGTGGAATAAGACACTGGAAAAATGAAACTGGGATCATCTTTCATTCTTGCTTGTCTGTCTACAAAGTCTACAAACTCACTAAAGGGTGGAAAAGGCACATTGCGATCTCGTTTGTAGTTACAGCCATGAGTGATCCATCTTTCGTGTAACTCATAAGGAAGCTTTTGTGCTAAGGAGTGAATCCCTCTGGCAGAGTCAAGATAAGAAAGGCCAGGTAAGTCCTCTTCTGCTTTAGCCACTTGTAACTCCATACACAGCTCACTGAATTCTCTGAGTCTTTGATAACCTCTGCTGGGCATTTTTGGGAAGTCTTCTATCCTTTTAAACAGTGTACTTTCTATAGCTTCTGGTGAACCATAACACCTATCCAGTCTGTCCCATATGTTTGTAAGACCTATTTCAGGGTGATTTATATTAATGTCTCTGATCCTTATGGCCTGTTCAGCAGACTCATTGCCGAGCCACTTTACTAGGAGGTCTATCTGTTCCCTGCAGGATAGATCTAGACCATGAATAGCACTCTGGAAAGAGGATCGCCACGCCCTGTAGTGTTGAGGGCGATCACTAAATTTGACAAGACCTTGGGTAACTAACTCACGTTTCGCAAGGAATTTTGCAAAGTCTATAGTAGCCTGATTGTGATTGGAGTAGGTTGCTGGTGTATTTTGGTGCGGTGTATAGGCATACCTGATAGAAGTCTCCTCTTTAGGTGTGTTGGGCTCACACCTGCTTAAGGTTGGCATTTCATACGGACTCATTGCATACACCTTTGGAGTGAAGACAGGTGTTTGGTAGTTGTATGAAGGCTGTGTACCTTGTGGAATAGAAGGTTTGGTTGGGACGGAAAGTCTGGCACTCTGTCAGACCTTTCTTGCTTGTCGCACTGGGTTCCAAGGTCGTCTCGTCTTTGCTTTATCTGTTGTGACTCACCGACATCCTGTTTGATTTCTTTTTGTGGGATGTTGCTTGGGTTATAGTGCTGGTGGACATATTCTGAGGTTCATTGCATTGCATCTTGATTGTCTTCCTCTAAACTCGGCATGCTTCTACATTCCTTTGACTCAATGTAGACAGCTGCTTCTAATGCTTCTGCTTCTGCAATGGCAACGGCAACATCTCGGTCTACTGCCAGCCTCTCCATGTTAGCTTCTAAGATAGATTGCTGTAATTTCAGGGACGTCTCCTGCTGAGCTAGCTCGGTCTTTGCCTTTTTCATCTGTAGCTCTTGGTCTGCGAATGCGACCCTGGCTCTTGCTGCTTCCGCTTTCGAACGGGCTATGGCTGCTGCATTTGCGACAAATGACTTGGATGAGCTTGCTTGTGATCTTGTTTTGATTGAAGATGTCTCACTGTGAGGCATGGCTGCGCGGGAAGAAACTGTCTTGCTGTATAGAGACCGCTCGTGACGACACTGCGTGCCTCTGTGTAGCTTGGCTGCTTGCTTCGCCTGCCGCAGGTATGTTTCTTTAAAGTTTCTGACTGTATGGATGCTGTGTAGCCCCGGGCTGTACAGACTTCGCAGTCAGTTTATCTTCCTCTCGGAGGTCGGCTCAAAAATTTCACTGTTCTGTCCGAAGACATCGAGCTAAACCTTCTTGTCTCACAAACTTGGATACCATATTTATTTGATCTCAGATTTATTAAGACAAGCCAGGTGAAACTGTAATACAGTAAAAACAAACTTCATAAACATCACATTGCATGCATAGCAGCATTTTCATTACCAGATGATACAGTAAACTTACTTTTTTAGCTCTCTAGGGGTAGATGGCGATGGATGAGAAACACATGCCTTGCTTCCAGTAATAACTTTCAGACAAGAAATGGTGAATGCTTCACTTCCTGTCAAGATTCTACCCAGCATTCTCTGATTAATGACAACTTCCTTCCTATATATTCACTAATATGTATGAAATGGTCTAACAGCCATAATACCAAGAAAAGACACTAGATGGAGCTACACTCCACTATAACTAATTTACCGTACATTACAACTTTACACAAAATCTATCACAGATTCTTCTTATTAACGCATAAACATTATGATAGACAGCACAGGTGTCACTGAGGCCAAGTTGACACAGCGTAAGGATGGAACAGGAAAGGGTGGTCAACCACTAGAAGAGGATTATAAGTGAGTGTGGTTTATTTATTTTTAATGGATTTTGTTGTAAGCTGATTTTTGTGATTATTACTTTAAATTCAGAGCCTTCTCGTGATCTGCTACTTCCTCTTGACGCAAAGTGGGGGAAACTGGGAATAGATAGATGTCAATGTCTTTCCACTAACTACATGACCCCGATTAAGTAAGTTTGCTCAGGGTTCCAGGAGATGAGTAAGTGATAACGTCAGGTAACTTTATAGAGAAGATAAGTAAGGTTTAACAAAATCCTAGCACTAATTACCTCAACGATTGGTTAACCAACTTCTTACTGGCACCCAAAAGTTGTTCTAACGGATTCCAGTTTTGCAGAATCCCATAGCAACAGCTAACCCCCCCACAAAAAATCAGATACTCCCCTCTCATGCCACGTGGCGAACATCAGCCCGATCCGCTGCTTCAGGCCACCGGGAGCAGTGTGAGACTGGGCACAAATAGACTCAGTCCCCAGTGCAGGCTCAGGTTTCCCCCATTAGCATCCCCATTTTAGCGCCAACAAGGGAATAGTGCCCTCTATTTCTTGATAGCATATACCAAAAATCAGCAGGCCACACCAGGATGTATAATTCATATGCTGCAGGAAGGAAATCAAGGCAGGTCACCGGGGATTCCTTTTAGATTCCTTACCTGCAGCGTATGGATTATGCATGCTGCAGGGTGGTATTTTTCATGCACTGCCCATCAGCATGAATAAAATTATATGCATCCAGGAAAACATGGAGGATCTGGCAACTGTAACTTAATCAGATATATGACATATGTACTGTCGCATGTGAAAAAGTTAGTAATTTTAAACGTATGTCCTGAATGTGAGAAAGTGGAACCTTTAACCACTTGGATGCTGAGGACGCGCTCAGCGCGTCCTCCCATTGGGGTCAGCGTGGCATTAACCCCTGGGGAGCTGGATCGCGAATCGGCGCTGAAAAGCGCCGGTTCGCGATCCTTTCCCGGAGCTGGCCGACATCTTGGATGTCGGCCAAGCCTCCGGGAACTCCCCTGAGGACTGGCGTCATCGTGCGTAGCACGATGACGCCAGTCCTGGACTTAACCCTTAACTGCCACCAACGGTGGAGATAGGGAGTTCCAATGAACTCCCTATCTCCCGATCCGTGGCAGTTAGGTGTTAAAATTTGGTATGGTTGGATCGGCCAGAGCATGGCCGTTCCAACGATACCAAACATGAAAGTGAAAAATTTTGTAAAAAAAACTGAAAAATAAAAATAAAAATAAAAATAAATTTAAAAAAAATTATAAAAAAAAAATAAACACTTTTTTTTTATTTTTTTTGGTTTGTTAATGCAGCAATATTGTTCCCATTTCAATTATAATGTGAACAATGATGCTGCACTAACGATTTTTGTATGCGGTGCGTTTGTTAAAAATAGTGTAATTTTCCCCAAAAAAAAATGTAACGAGAACCCATCTCTAATTTTTTTAACAAGCGCACCCCATACAAAATATAACCACAATTGCTCGCATGTTAAAATGTGAAAAAAAACACTTTACACATTGTAAATTATTGAAAATACATATTTTATTGCATTTTTTGTTATAATATACAGACATGACATAACATATACATATAATAATGACATATTATGAATCTACCGAGTCTGACGGAAAGAACGATATATAATATGTCTGGGTCATATACTAAAATAAGCCTTCAAAACACGTTTAAACATGATGAGCAAAATCGGTAAAAATGACCTCAGCACAGGGGCGGGAAAAGCCTCAGCAGCGAAAGGGTTAATTACTGCATTACAGCAGCTGCAAGATAAACATGGGAGTGTGCCTGTTTTCACTTCACCCATGAAGGTCTGTCTTTTTTTACCCAGAGAACCAATATCGGCTCTAACCAGATGGTCTTTTAAATTCTTATTGCGCCTATATGAAAACAACGGTGGTACCTGGAATTATTTCACATCTGGGGAACCCCCGGTGCAATAGCCCCCAGTTTCTACAAATAATGGCATTAATTGCAGGACTGCCCCTATTGGATGTGGTTACAAAAGGAACAGTGGTAGAAAAATCTTTTTTGGCTCTGCCTGTTGTCGGGTATATTACAGAAAGGAAAAATTAAAATGGATGCCTGTAGCCATTTTGTTTTTAAAGACAGTTTTTTTCTTTCAATTTTCTCTAGGTTTAGAAATTAACGAGATTTTTTTTTTTACAGAGTTCATTCCTGGGTGAAGTCTTTTATATTTTTTTAGAAGTGCCAGACATGAAGGAACCTAGAATGTTTTTGTGTGATAATGTTAGAGTTAAGTGCTAAGACGTGTCATAATTAAATTTATTGGTCTGTCTTAAGTTTTTAAAACAAAAGATATTTTGTCTTTTGGGTATAGGAATAAGAGTTAATATCTCTGTAATATAGATTTATATTCACAAAATATATGTTTATAATCAAGGTATATTTTATTATATTTACAGTAGGAAATATATACTCCAATAAATATTGTAGAAAGTATATAATTGGTAAATAATAAAAATTACTAAAGAATAGATTCTGTTGAGTTAACCAGAAAAGAATTTAGCTGATAATAAGTAATTTCAAAAGGGAGTAGGGATATAAATTAGATATGGCAGGTAGAGACATAATGTCTATACATTGGGAGAAGAGAAGCTCTTTGTGTAGATTGACCTTTTGACCCGAGATAAGAATATTAAAAAGAAATGGTGGAATTAATTAAGAAGTGCAATACTGCCCTCTAGAGGATAGTAAATATTAGATTTGATGTATTAATAATATTGCCAGTGACGTCAAATTTACTATAATTGAAGTGGCAGTGTTGGTTGCAAATCAGTCGGAGATTGCAGCATTCAGACTCACACCGCAATGCATTCAGACGTCCAGTACGCATGACACTCTGAGGGTCCAAGATTCCAACACTCAGACTCACACCACGATGCAGGCAGATCCCAGGACATGAGGCAATCAAGATTCTCACCAAATCTCTGACTCTCACCAAATCTCTAACTCACATGCATTGATTATCTGATATCGATAATCTTCACATATTCCAAAACAAAGCATCACATAGAAAATTCCAAGACTTATTAAAATCCAGATTGGACAGGTAATGTATGAAATTAAGGAATTAATGTAATTATATATATTTGTAGATATTCTTGCAACGTAGACTGAGATTTCTCAGATACTGGCTAACTCCAAAAATTCTAAGTATTTCTATTCTGCAGATAGAAATATGAAGAAGTGGATATAAGGATTTATTCCTAAAAGAAATGTTGTAAGATTGATACCAATATATATTGAATTTGGAAATTACTGTGATTATAATTAATAAGCAAAGAATTATATAACTACTAAATAAAAAGCAAAAGATTAGAAGTTTAATTCTCGAGATTAGGGGAGGATTCACTAAATAAGTTTTTATTACTTATCATTAAATTAGCTCATCTTTTGTTGATCCATGTAGTATAGAGATATATATATATATCTATAAGAGCTGGCTGGTTAAACATTGTTTGCTGGGAAATGCATGTTGTATTAAGCAGAATGAATGTTTATTAACCATTTGTGTATTAGTTACTAACTGATAAGGTAAATGATATTAATCATATATGCAGTTACTAACGGAGATACATATATTGTGAAGCTAGTTTTTATATGCTGATGGATTGTGGTTTATAAATTTTTGTATATGATATGAGATTTGAAACTTTTTTGTATACGTAATAAATATATATATTTTTATCCGATTATTGATTATTGTATTTTTCAAAGCAAAACACAGACAATTAAAAGAATTCAGGAGAATTTCTAAGAAATATAAACGATTGAATATTTGTGTCTCGTATGGATTTCTTATAAAATAATATCCCTGATATATTGGAGGCAACTGCCGAGATAGGTCCAGTAAGTCCAATATAGACATATTGGAGGCTTGGCTGATAAATCCAATATATAACGTGTTGTATTCACGTGCAGAGATTATATCCGTCAAATTGGAGGCACTGTACCGAGATTGTAGTTTTTGTTTGAAATATAATTGTCAGTATTGTCTGATTAGACAGAGATAAAATATATATATATTTTTTTGACTCCTTGGTTATATTTTGACTTGTGGTTTTACGGTTGTCTACTAAACAGTGTAAAAATGTCAGAGTCAGAATCTGAGACTCAGGAAGATGTAGAGATACATGCAGATCAAATAGTATTGATAGATGTTATGTCTTATCTAAAGGATAAGTTACACGTCACAGACGATTTATTTGATTGGATAAAAAGATTGAAATCAAATGTATCTAATTATGTTGATTCCAATCTGGTCAGATCAATCAAATTTTCTTGAGTGTTTGCGAAAGATAAGTGCAGCCACAAATAAAAAAGACAAAGAGATTTTTGTTTTAAAAATTGTGCCTGAATGCATATACTTGATCGCAGAAATGAACAAGAGATTGAATGATGACAAAGAAACCAGAGACAGCTTAGAAAATAAAAAATTGTGACTTGCATGATACCGTAAATAAATTAAAAGATGAGTCAGAACGAGATGATGGAGTTGAAAGTGTGTGCAAGAGAAAAAGATCAATTGCAAGATGAGATTGCTCAATTATCCAAATTAAATAAGGAGCTGAATAAAATTGTCAGAGAATGAAACGCTAACATGAGAAATTCGCTGATGAGTTACGTCAGATTGAAACTGATGTTCGAAGGGTTAAAAATCCTTCTTTAGAGAAGTTCCTTTGAAAGCTTTGAGTCATAACTCATCACTGATTAGGCCTGACAGCTCTATTTATCTGAAGAGCGAGAGTGAGCAGGGCAAAAGCGAAAGTGAAACTAAATCTCATGATGAAAAAAGAGCGAAGCCTCTTACACAGGAGTATTTCAAATCACATCACTCTAGCCAGCCACAGCCTATTAAGAAATCTCATAAAGTTCAGGATTTAACGAAAATCGTTTATTTCTTAAAAAACTCAGTAGGTATCTTTGACCTTAAGGATCGCCAAAAATAATAATCATTTAAATATGTTTGAAGAAGCTTTGGCAATATTAGGAATTAATTCAGATGCTCAGAAAATTGAGTTGATCCATGGGGTCTTTGAAGCAAACATAGGTATTTTTTTTCAGTCTTGAAAGAATCTGGTATTACGTAACTGGAGTAAATTAGTCTCCGAGGTCAAATCTGAATTTGGGCCTCACCGTACCAGTCTAGTCTGCGAAAAGAGCAATTTTAACTCTAAAATGCAGACCTAATCAAAGCCCCTGAATTTCTTTCAGTCCTTAAAAATGCATACAGCTTGGCTGAAAGAAAGCAGATTTTGAAAACCCTGAATTTATCCAATTATTTTATGACGCATTGCCAAATAAAATAAAGGTTATTTTTGGCAAGAGATTATGACCCGAGAAATGGTTTGGATTGGGTACTAAAGAAAAGTATGACCCTATTTACTGTATTTGAATATGGTGAAGAAACTCAGGGGAAAAGGGTGAAAAACTCACCTGAGAAAATAGCGGAAGCTCACGTTAAAAAGGGTGATATTACATTTGAGTCCACAAAAAAGAGTTATGCGGAAATATTGCGTGACTGCATACCTCAAGGGAAAAATCCAAGCCAGATCAGGAAAGAGGGTTTGCCAGAGAAAATTCAGGAAGTAAATTTTCAATCTAGGAAGCAAATTGGTACCTAGAAGTCAGTGGGTTAAATCAAGGGAAAATGTACCTAGACAGGAAGCAACCAGAGGTAAGACTGAATCTGAGGAGTCTGATCATGCGCAAGCTTCGTCCCCAAGGACGAATAGGAAGCTCAGATATAATGTACGCCAGCGTATTGGTCAAATGCAGGAAAATGTCCGTGTGCTGACAGAAAAACTGGATCAGATCACTCAGTTAATGACTGGAGATAACTCTGGTCAGGTTGTAAGCGATGCAACACCTGCAGCCCCACCCAACCAGTGACTAGATGATGTTTCTGATGAAGTAACCAGTATCCATGACAATTTACCAGAAAGTGATGATGAAATGATTAATACAAATGCTTGTATGGTTGATGATTTAAACCCTTCCCTGCAGAGAAGCGAAAATGTATTTTATCTCCCCAGACTAAGTGCGAGCAAGTTGAGAAGACTGGATCCGAAATGGAAAGCCAGCTGCCAAAGCACGTTTGAGAGAGCAAAATCAGTCGGTTAAATCTGTCCAAAACCTAATTTCATATCTTCTCACTCTAAATTTCTCTGTAAATTGCATAGCATTGAAGACCGATATTATGTGATGTCGAATTACAAGATAATTTACCACATATTCCGTCCTTGCTAGACAGTGGAAGCCAAGTTATGTTAATATCAGCTCATTATTTTGAAAACAGGTCCAAGAACTATCCTCCAGGAAGCCTAGATTAGATAAATCAAATGCTAATCTAGTGAGTGTGAGTGGCACATCTCTGAAAGTTCTGGGCACGGCTAAATTGGATTTTAAATGGGGAATAAAGTAATTCGGCATCCAACGCTTGTTGTGGATCTGCCCCAAAATCTCCTAATTATTGGAATGGACCTTCTCAAAAGGTTAAATCCAATCATTGATTTTATAAATGAGGTTATTTGGTCCCAAGTAAATGTTCCAATCAGCTATGATAGATCCCAATCCCATCACACTCAGCGTAACTGCCACGTGATTAAGGAATGGCCGGATTCTATTGAAGTCCACTTCAGAAATAGCCAGACACCTGATATCTCTTTTTTAAGGCCAAAGTCCCTGACTCCAGGAGAGCAGGAGATAATAACACCATATGTGTCCCCCCCCGAGAGAATTCGAGATATATGTCTGGAAAATTACGTGCTAATTATTCACCTCCACAAAAGGGAAACAGAACCAAATGGACATAGTGACCCTGAAGTGATCAGATACCCAAATCCTCAAGATGAGTGGATAAAAGATCTAGATAATGACGGAGACAGTCCTAATGTTTTGGAAAAAAGTTATTTATGTATTTCTAGAAGAAATAAAACTGCAAGCTCAATTGCATGATTGTCATCCTAGATCACCTCAGGATATGTGAAGATGGAACAGCAGAAGACACTTAACTGGTATCATGTGAAGTGATGTTTTGATTAACATGTGATTCTTCTGCCCAGCATTCAGATGTTTAACTCAAGCTAGTAGATAGAATAGATCCGTACGGTTAATTAAATTTAATCAGAGATCAGAGTATCTATAGGGAAATTGAGTGAAATCACTAGATAATGGTTATTTATACTCTTTCTTTCAATAGAAATTGAGAAGAGTGGTTAATCCGAACTGCGACGCTAATCCGCAAAGATGAATCGGACCACCAAGGAGACTGCGACTATCTGGAAATTCTACGGTTTTCCGCACAATTCCAAGCGGATCCAATGCTCAAGTCCCATGCGAATCAAGCACATGCAAGCCTGAAAGACATGCTGGATAAAGCCAGGATACAGTTTATTGCTATGTACAAGAACCACTGAAGGAAAAGATTTGCCGCATATTTTATTGCAACCGCTGTTTTATTACAGAGAGAGAAGCAAATGTTTACCGGAAGGATTTGGTACAAAAAAGAGAGTGTTCATACCCACACCAGTGATTCTCGTGAAAGTTTCTAAAGAATCAAGAGTTGTTATCGAGAAGTTACTTTTTATAAATGAAGTCTGGTATGACGAGAACAAATCGTTGTCGTATTCTAAGGGCAAGAGATCCCTATGAATCCAGATTTGAAATCTTTGCTAAAGAACTAGCATTACCTTCTTGAACTTCTAATAAAAAAAAGATAATCTAACAATTTATGCTCCAATGTATTCACAGATTGATTATCAATTGCTATCTGCTTATAACGGGCCAAAGATTACAGAGATTGTGATTTGTATAGTAATTATGTTTCTAACTGTCTGGATGATTGTACTAACAAAGAAAGTACGTACATTGAATTTTAAAAACACTGCATCTTCAATTATTAAATGGATGAAAGAAGAAAAACGTGTTGCGAAAGGTGGAAACCTAGCCTAATTGGTAAAGGGGGGAGATATTGTATGTTTTCCTCAAATTTATTTGATCAATAAATAGATGAAACCAAAAGGGGGTTATGTCGGGTATATTACAGAAAGGAAAAATTAAAATGGATGCCTGTAGCCATTTTGTTTTTAAAGACAGTTTTTTTCTTTCAATTTTCTCTAGGTTTAGAAATGAACGAGATTTTTTTTTCAGAGTTCATTCCTGGGTGAAGTCTTTTATATTTTTTTAGAAGTGCCAGACATGAAGGAACCTAGAATGTTTTTGTGTGATAATGTTAGAGTTAAGTGCTAAGACGTGTCATAATTAAATTTATTGGTCTGTCTTAAGTTTTTAAAACAAAAGATATTTTGTCTTTTGGGTATAGGAATAAGAGTTAATATCTCTGTAATATAGATTTATATTCACAAAATATATGTTTATAATCAAGGTATATTTTATTATATTTACAGTAGGAAATATATACTCCAATAAATATTGTAGAAAGTATATAATTGGTAAATAATAAAAATTACTAAAGAATAGATTCTGTTGAGTTAACCAGAAAAGAATTTAGCTGATAGTAAGTAATTTCAAAAGGGAGTAGGGATATAAATTAGATATGGCAGGTAGAGACATAATGTCTATACATTGGGAGAAGAGAAGGTCTTTGTGTAGATTGACCTTTTGACCCGAGATAAGAATATTAAAAAGAAATGGTGGAATTAATTAAGAAGTGCAATACTGCCCTCTAGAGGATAGTAAATATTAGATTTGATGTATTAATAATATTGCCAGTGACGTCAAATTTACTATAATTGAAGTGGCAGTGTTGGTTGCAAATCAGTCAGAGATTCCAGCATTCAGACTCACACCGCAATGCATTCAGACGTCCAGTACGCATGACACTCTGAGGGTCCAAGATTCCAACACTCAGACTCACACCACGATGCAGGCAGATCCCAGGACATGAGGCAATCAAGATTCTCACCAAATCTCTGACTCTCACCAAATCTCTAACTCACATGCATTGATTATCTGATATCGATAATCTTCACATATTCCAAAACAAAGCATCACATAGAAAATTCCAAGACTTATTAAAATCCAGATTGGACAGGTAATGTATGAAATTAAGGAATTAATGTAATTATATATATTTGTAGATATTCTTGCAACGTAGACTGAGATTTCTCAGATACTGGCTAACTCCAAAAATTCTAAGTATTTCTATTCTGCAGATAGAAATATGAAGAAGTGGATATAAGGATTTATTCCTAAAAGAAATGTTGTAAGATTGATACCAATATATATTGAATTTGGAAATTACTGTGATTATAATTAATAAGCAAAGAATTATATAACTACAAAATAAAAAGCAAAAGATTAGAAGTTTAATTCTCGAGATTAGGGGAGGATTCACTAAATAAGTTTTTATTACTTATCATTAAATTAGCTCATCTTTTGTTGATCCATGTAGTATAGAGATATATATATATATCTATAAGAGCTGGCTGGTTAAACATTGTTTGCTGGGAAATGCATGTTGTATTAAGCAGAAATGTTTATTAACCATTTGTGTATTAGTTACTAACTGATAAGGTAAAGGATATTAATCATATATGCAGTTACTAACCGGAGATACATATATTGTGAAGCTAGTTTTTGTATGCTGATGGATTGTGGTTTATAAATTTTTGTTTATGATATGAGATTTGAAACTTTTTTGTATACGTAATAAATATATATATTTTTATCCGATTATTGATTATTGTATTTTTCAAAGCAAAACACAGACAATTAAAAGAATTCAGGAGAATTTCTAAGAAATATAAACGATTGATATTTGTGTCTCGTATGGATTTCTTATGAAATAATAATCCCTGATATATTGGAGGCAACTGCCGAGATAGGTCCAGTAAGTCCAATATAGACATATTGGAGGCTTGGCTGATAAGTCCAATATATAACGTGTTGTATTCACGTGCAGAGATTAAAACCGACACTGTAGAGCTGATCATCTCCTGAAGGTTCAAATTCACTGCCCTTTCTCTCTCCTTCATGAGTAGGTTATGGGGATACGCTCTCCAAGCAAATTTACTCTGCATATAATCAAGCCTATTATGGAGTATGTCCAGGGCCGGACTGACCAACAGGCTTACCGGGCGTTTGCCCGGTAGGCTGCTGGCCTCTCCGGGTTGTCGGCTGCTCGAGTGCAGGCCTCCTTACTTGTGCCCGTCTGGTGAGTCAGCCTTGGGGAACACATCCCTATAAGTTAATCAGAGCGAGCCATCTGTCCATCCGGCCCCCTCTGATTATGTCACAGGGCGCGCCGCATGTTGATGTCTGCCCCCCCCTGAAGCCGGGTCAGAAATTTGCAAGCCTCCCTTGTGTGCCATGTGCTGCTGCTACGGACACCCAGGACAGAGCTGCCAGATCCCCTCTTCAAGAAATATGTTTATCAGAAGGGGGCATTCTGTGCATTGTGTGTGTGTGTGTGTGTGTGTGTGTGAGTCTGTTTTGCCTGGTTTTAGAAAATACAGTTTTTATTTCTCTTTAATTTCTATTGATTTGTTTATTGGGTTTTATACTGTGTGGTGTTTAGTTTTGAGGAGGTACTGAAATAGGATGCAGATATCGTGCCGCGGCGGAGAACTAATACCCAGACAGAGGTTCTTCAGGAATTCAGGATTTATTCACCGAGGCTCCATGGCATCTCTGGCTGACGGCAACACTGAGTAACGATGCACTTTTACATATACATTTTATAGATCCACAGTGATGACGATCTCACATTGGCGGTAAAAAGACCAAAATCTCGTTAGCGGCCAGTGGCGTAGCGTGGGGGGGGCAGGGGGGGCCGTGGCCCCGGGCGCAGTTTTCTTAGGGGCGCATAATTTCAAAAGAAATTTGCGCCCCTAAAACTTGTGGCCCGGACTGACCCGCCGGGCCCTCGGGCGCCGCCCAAGGGCCCGCAGGTTGAGGGGACTCAGATGCCGGGCAGCGGGAGTGCCTGCCGGCTGCCCGGTCCTGAACAGTGAGTCCGTCCTGTTGAAGGGGAGGCGGCTGCGTGCAGGCGCAGGTCACATGGTCCGTCTAATCAGGTGGTACTGCGTCTCTGTACCACCTGACTGGCCGGACCGCATGACCTGCGCACGCACGCAGCCGCCTCCCCTTCAACAGGACGGACTCGCACGCTGTTCAGGACCGGGCAGCCGGCAGGCACTCCCGCTGCCCGGCATCTGGGTCCCCTCAACCGCTGCTGGATCCGGAGCTGGGGCAAATCCATGTGCTGGGGCAAATCCATGAGCTGGGGCAAATCCATGTGCTGGGGCAAATCCATGAGCTGGGGCAAATCCATGAACTGGGGCAAATCCATGTGTGAGCTGGGGCAAATCCATGTGTGAGCTGGGGCAATATCCATGTGTGAGCTGGGGCAATATCCATGTGTGAGCTGGGGCAAATCCATGTGTGAGCTGGGGCAAATCCATGTGTGAGCTGGGGCAATATTCATGTGAGAGCTGGGGCAATATTCATGTGAGAGCTGGGGCAATATCGATAACGTGTCCACAGGTTGGGGGGGGGCGCACAATTCTTGGCTGGCCCCGGGCGCTGACAACCCACGCTACGCCACTGTTAGCGGCAGTTCTCTTTGATCTAGGAATGGTGGTATTGGCTCATGGCCTGGGGGAGTTTAGCTTTTATTGGTTTCACCCTAATCCTGGACAACAGGACAAACGTCTTTTGCTCCCGACACATCAGCTCTCTGCACTCGGCTCAAGCTTCTTGCACTCAGCTCAGATTAACCCTTTGTGAACTTAATTAAGTTGTATCAGTTATCTGGTTATAATATTTGAGGGGCACGTAAGGACACGGAATCCTTTAAAACAAACTATTTTTCACCAGGCCATTTTTCCTTCAGTACATGTTTTCTAACTACTGATCCCCCACAATACTCAGCCAGCCAGATAGTGGCACTGGTGTGTACATATATGCAAAACACTGAAGGTGTAAGGCTAGGGTCAAACGAACGCATTATTCGCAGCGACCGCCAAAAAGTGCGTCCGAACGCATTGACGTATTTTTTCACGGAAAGCGCGAAAACCATCAGACGACGCGCATTTTCTTGCGTAATTTTTTACGGATCGTCAATAAAACCCTTTTTGCGTCTGGACGTTATGTAGGCTGGACATTAGCAGCGTCTGACATCCCTAATCATGCACATATGCCGCTATGCTGCCGCAGCGCACTCTGTACGTCAGTACTAGCGGTTCTGCGTTCTCGAAAAAATGCATTCATTTTCCACTTGCGTTGCGTGGCCGGCCCTTCGTGCGGCCGTACTTCGTATATTGGCCGTCATTGCCCGTCATTTGCTGCTACTGCGGCCGTGATTAAGTGCGCCTAACCGCACGTTAAAAATGTGTTAGTCTGACCCCAGCCTAAAAGTCCAGGAAAAAGAAAAATACTGTGTGTTCAATCTGGTACATAATTGATCAAATGAAATATATATATATCTATCCCTGTTGTTATTCCTGCTCCTTTTAAAGACTGCAGCTGTTACAACCACAGAGGGAGCCAAAGAGCACAGTTTGTGGGACATGTGTGTGTGCAGCTTAAGGAAGATGCATGGACCAATAAACTACATCTCACAGAATGCTACAGGAGGAAGGGGAAGTGTAGGTCTGGCGCCAGGAAGCAGCGTGAGGAGAATTCAGTGTGAAGGGAGAGAGAAGGCAGCGGTGTTGGTGGTCTCCTGCTCATGCATGCTGGAGTGCGGGGAGACTGTGCTGAATTGGTTGCGTCCGGGAAGGTCAGCTGTCACGCCGGGAGAATCGCTGGGTTTGTTCTGGTCTGGATGGTGAGCTGACAAGGCCGCAAGCGAGGTGACTGCCGGTGGAGTGGGGATCGCTGGTGTTGATCGACGCAGACGGACGGAAGCAGGATTTGGGGACTCAAACCCCTGGTGATATTGGGCTCCGTTCTGGTGGCGGACAGTGTCTCTTCGAAAGGGACCTTTATCGACGCACCATCGGCTACAGACAAGCTCCCTTCTTTGGTGTATGGGCGAGAGGCCTCAGACCTATGATTATTCTTGACTGTGCTCCCCGGTTTGTTTTCCATTTACATTTGGGCCCCAACATTGGCTAGCCGAAGAAACTCCCACTGGCCAGTGGTTTAGGTACCTGGGTACATCTGAACTAAATTATAGAAATATTTGTTTACGGTGCAGCAAGTTCGGGGGATTAGAATAATCTTTAATCGCCATTAATCAATATTCTGCTTGTGTTTCCTGCCTTTCTGATATCGCACTGTGCAGAGTTGAAAGTTCCATTTACATGTGTGATTATCTATATTGCTTGCACTCAGTAAAAGATCACTTTAAAAATCTATCAAGGTGTGCTGGGGATTTTCCATTGCGGCCTATTAAATTGGTGAGACCGAAGTTCCGGGGTATACAGCGGCTCCTTCGGGGGTGAGCGCTACATATATATATAAATACCTTGGATTTATTAAGCACAGTAATATATATATATATATTACTAATATATATTACAGTGTGTAAACCACACACACAATCCAATAATTTCAGCATTCACGCTTCCCATGAGTATCCTTTGAGTCTTGTGCCACGGTGCTGTAATCCAGTGTAAGCATATACACTAATCCAAAAATGGGATGCACCTGGAGGGCTTCCATAAAATTGTGCTTTATTTAACCAACATTTAAAAAAACAAACGTTTCGGCTCCAGCATGAGCTTTTATCAAAGCCTTTTATAAAGGCTCATGCTGGAGCCGAAACGGCAGTTTTTTTTCTAATGTTGGTTTAATAAAGCACAATTTTATGGAAGCCCTCCAGTGCATCCCATTTTTGGATTAGTGTATATATGTATATTGAGGTGTATACAATGTGCACACATGTGACTGGTCCTTGAAGCTGACAGTTGCTATGGGGATCTGGCTGATATATGCTAGTGCTGCTGCCTGTGTCTCCAGGCTCCTTCTCTTTGTATTTGTCAGTCCTTTTTATGGTAAGGCTGTAATGGTAATAGTTCTGTGCGGTGTGTATGAGCGTATCACATAGCTCACGCAGTAATGTGCGGTGTGTATGAGCGTATCACATAACTCACTCAGTAATGTGCGGTGTGTATGTGCGCCATCACAGAGCTCCCACCCTAATGTGCAGTGTGTATGAGCGTATCACAGAGCTCCCTCAGTAATGTGCGGTGTGTATGAGCATATCACAGAGCTCCCACAGTAATGTGCAGTGTGTATGAGTGTATCACAGAGCTCCCTCAGTAATGTGTGGTGTGTATGAGCATATCACAGAGCTCCCACAGTAATGTGCGGTGTGTATGAGCATATCACAGAGCTCCCACAGTAATGTACAGTGTGTATGGGCATATCACAGAGCTCCCACAGTAATGTGCAGTGTGTATGAGCGTATCACAGAGCTCCACAGAAATAAAACTCAGTTATATGCGGTGTGTAGTATAAAAAAGTGGGCTGCTCAGTCCAAAATGCCCGGGCCTATTTTTTATGTCCCAGTCCGGGCCTGAGTATGTCTACATCTGAAATATTACGTACAACCCTAATAAACTGGCTTCTAGGGAGAGAATTTTTCATTCTAAGAGACTATTACGATCTGTGCTACGGAATATTTATTTATTTATTTATAAAGGATTTTACCAGGAAGGATACATTGAGATTTCTCTCGTTTTCAAATAACGGCGCTTTATAAATAAAGGATAATAATAAAAAAAAATTAGTGTACAAATCGCTCTTAATTCCACTGTCAAATGTAGATCCAAATAATGAACGTATTTCTGACTGTTTAGTTTAGAGATGTTTAATTTATTTTGTCTAGTTTATAATAATGTATTTTTTACATTAGAGTCCCTCTATATTTAACAGCGTAAGAGTATTGCTGTATACAGATTGACCGAAGTCTCATAAGTAAGGGGTTAATATGAGCTATTCCATCTGCTGAATGAGGTTTTTCAGGATTTTCTTTACTTGTTTGTTAATTGATTGCTTGCACATAGGTATACAGCAGTGTTTCCCAAACCTGTTCTCAGGAGTCAAGAGTCAGGACCCGCTGACACGTCATTTTCCCCTGATATCTGAAGCACCGCACAGCTGATGTGATTGCAGGATTCAGTTTGCATTTCCCCAAGGTGATCTGCAAAATCTTACCTGGTTGAGGGTCCCAAGGACAGGTTTGGGAAACACTGGTGTACAAGAAGTCTGTGGGAGTGGATGGATTAGGCACTGTAACGTCGCTTGAATCCAGTACCGCTGTGGCCGCTCCACAATAAATATTTTTATATGGTCAAGCTCCTGGCCTTCAGATTTTTGGTATATGCTATTGGTGGACTACGGATCCCAGATGGTGGAGTACCTTGGCGCTGACCTGGCATTTGGTGAGTCCCGTTGTGTTAGCCACGCTGTGTTTTGACTTTCCTGCATAGATCTTACTCTTAAAGGAAACAGAAAAAATGACACGTAGCACAATCTGTATAAATGCATTTGTACTGTGTATAACAAGAAACTATGGGCCTTGTCCATTCTAGACGCTAAGATGGAGACGGTAACCAGGATAATGCGCGCTTGCAGATTTTCCCTTACCGACTCCCATGTTAACATCCTATTCCAGAGAAGATAAACGCCCTGGAACTAAACACTAACCTCCCTGATACCTGAGTATCAGCCCCATACTCCAGGGAGCCTTGCGCTTCCTGGCCACGAGATCGCGCAGCTGAGGGAGACTAGAAACTATTTGTTCCCAGTATCACCCTGCTCCTGGCAAGAAGCAGCAATGGATTGGAACCTCCTTTTTGCTATAGGATATGGGGAGAGTATGGAATTTTTAGGGGGATTTTGAGCATGCTAAATTATCCTTTATTTAGATAGCGCCACAAATTCCGCTGAGCTTTACAAGTTCAGTTTTCACAAGGAGTTGATACATTAGAATACCACACATGGATGATGACCTGATTCAGGGGGGCCCTGTTCCCAAGGGAATTTACAATCTATGAGACGTACAAGCGTTTTGTGAGGTAGGCGCATCCATATCGTTAGGTGTCTTGCCCAAGGACACTCGCTGGTGGCGTCTTCTAAGTGGGGTCGAGTCGGATTTCCACGATTGTAGATCAGCGACCTGATGATTAGTGTGAACCTGCTTCTCGTAAAGTGGAGAGTTGTGCCTCCACAGTTGTATTGGAGGGATGCGCTGAACGGGCTTCTCCACGGTGGAAAGGCAGAGATGTTACCACTGGACTCCACAGCCAATATTGTGTGGTAGAGTATGTACCGTTAATTGTCTTGCCCAATGACGCTGGAGAGGAGCTCTGACCTGGGATGCAAATTTGCATTTGCAGAACTCCAGCTTTTAGGAGTTGTTAAAATTTTGCACTTTGCGTCCCAACGGTAATTTGAGCCAGCACTTTGTAATATCTGACTTGTATAGACGCTAAAATTAGATTGCGCTTCCCATGTTAAGTATAGGAGACACAAAGTACAGTAAGCTTTCACAAGATGCAAAGCATTAACTGATTTCACCCCAGTGTAGTGTTATCTATACAATAAAACGTCAAGTGTGGCGCGCCCAATGTTCCCAATATTGCATAGGAGAAAAGGAATGGTACACTACCGTATCCTATTCTCTCAAGTTCTTCCTTTTAGTTTTCCCGCATATGATAAACATAAACAATGCACATATCATAGTATATTCCGTATACAATGTGGATATACAAGTCACTCGAAGCGCATCTCATCTAACTGATTTCACCCCAGTGTAGTGTTTGTCTATGGAATATCAATGGCAGAGGTTAAACTTGCTTCTCCTAACGATTACATATTGAGGTGCAACATTAGCACCAACTATGGAATAGAGCCCTATGATTGCCAGCTCAATCTCATGCATCTAGGCCTATAGGTAAGCCCAAGTGGGTTCTTAAAATATAATGAATAACCAATTGTTAATGGTGATTTATTAATATGTTATGGCAAATCTCTAGATTTTAAACTCCTTTTGAGCAGGGCCCTCTACACCTCTTGTCTAAATTCCCATGTTTATTTGTGTCTTGTTCCTTATGGTTATTGCAAAGAGCTGCAGAAACTGCTGGTGCTGAATAAATGATGAAGATATTAATAAGGGTCACCACTCTCGACTCTGCCCTTACTTCCCCTCTCCCTCGCCCTCAGGCGCTTGTAGAATTTTCTGACTGCAACCCTACATAGCGTTGTGATTTGACGCCGATTCGCCGTTTGTTCGTTAAGTCATTGTCTGGAGGGTTTGTTGGGCCATGTGGGGCTGAGAGTATTATTGCCTGCCTCTTCTTCTCTGATATATGTACTGTACTGTTACCTGGATCTGTCAATAAAATAAAAAAAAAAGCGTCACCCATCAGCATGTCCCAGGGAACCTTCAGTTTTGATTATCATCGTTTACGCAGAATCGGCAAACAAAAGGAAAAAAGTCCAAAGTTGACAGCTTGTACTTATAGAACCACAGAAATAGGTCTACCGGTAAGCACGTTGAGGTTTGGAACAATATGGCACAACCTCTAAATAATAGCCTTTCTTGAGAATTCAGCAGGAGATATAAAATAACAGAAAATTTTATTAAAACTCATAGAACAATTTATAAACAAAGACGCATTTCGAAAAAACATACAGCTTCATCGGTTTTTAATATAACAGTAACAGGGTTATTCAAAGAGAATCAAAGTCACTGCACGTTTGACTTTTCGTTCTCTTCAATTCGGTGCTATTTGACGATCCCATTTCGGCGACCCTGCGCCTGCGGTGTATTCAGCAAGCACCACAGGGCCGTCGTAGTGCAGGGAAAAGCTGCTGCAAACCTGCCAAACATTCACCACAAAACCCATGCGAATGCACACCGAAACCGGCAAAAACATCTGGATTAACCGCGCCGAACACGCTGGAGAAACCCGAGCAGGAACCAGAGCGCAGAGCAGCCACCGGAAAAACCCGACACCGCAGACGAATGGAGTGAAAAAATAAAAACAGTACGCTTGAATGTTTGAAAAGTGAAACGCTGTTTGCAAAGAAACTACAGAACGAAAATGTCTGAAATTTACATATAAGATCCAATGAATGATAATAAAAAGGGCTGTTACAGAAAAAAGAAAAGACGATTTAAAAAAAAAAAACATTTTCGCAAAAAATCCCCTAAAATCCCTAAAAGATCCTAAAAATAAAGAAACTTTTTACTGCAGAATATTATAATCAACGGTTATTAGATATTGTATTAAAACGGGAATATTTTTAACATTGAAGCCTATGGGATTCGCCTGAATAAATCTGTTGAATCAAACCACCGAACGGCAGGGCAATTCGGCAACCTTTCTCAGCTGTTCGGTGTTCTCTGAATAGACGAAGCATTGCTTCTCTATGGGGATTTCACTGCCCACGAACAGGCACCGTATGTGCAGGCAATTCGCCAACATTTGGCGAACTGCCTGCTCTCTGGATAGCTGAATGGCCAGGAAAGGTAACCGTACACTGAATTTCAGCGTTCGGTTATCTTTCGCCAGCAATTTGGAGCTCTTCGAATAACCCTGTAAATGTTCCACAGTACGTAGAACATCTGAATCTCTAAAGCAGTCAAAGTGTCAGAAGCTTGGCCATCCCAACTACATTTGGAACTACATTTCCCATAAGGCTCAGTCTATATAATGAGTGTTTGAGCATCATGGGAAATGTAGTTCCAAAACATCTGCAGGGCCAAGGCTGCTGCTGCCAGCTTGAAAGTTCTCTAGCGAAAGCCCATCACTTTTGGAAATTTGTCATAGCCCAGAGGGATAGCCTCAAACATCATGACCATGTAACTAAATTTAATATGGGCAGGGTGGCTAAGATGCGCTTGTAGTTAAATTGTTCAGCACTTCCTACATATTTTTCCAGACAGGTGTGCCCAGGAAAACATAATGGATCTGCTGATAATAGTAGACAAGTTTCACATATATTATACATGCAGATAATGTATTCTTCTGGACTCTGTTCAGCAATTATGTTGATATGGTAAATTGCACTTTGCTCCGGCACTGTTCAGTTTCTTTCTTTGTAGCTGTCATTTCACAGACTCTAAAGAGGTAACACCTTTAATTTCTTACATATATTTGTACAATCGTTAATTTACGTCATCAATGTCTCTGACAATTCTGCATTTCTGCTAATCTGTGAATATTCTATATTTTGTATAACTAAGTCATATTTTATTGAATTTGCAAAATACAATGTCATGTTTATCAGTAAATGTCTGCTTCATTCTGGCTTCTTCCACGGATTTCTCACTTGCATCACGTTCTCTTTCAACTGGGACATTCAAATTGTTTCACTTTGGGGGTTATTCAGAGAGCAGACATTTCGGTGCTCTCGTTCCCTGCACTTCGAGGAATCAAAGTTCCCCACCCTGCGGTGAGTTCAGCATTAACCGCAGAGTCCCTGGAGTGCAGGGAAAACCTGACGCAAATCCGCCGGAACTGCCACAAAGAACATGATGGAAAAAGCCAACGAGCTGTCGATCACAGTGCAGATCAGGCGCCGGAAAAAGCCGACAAGCCGCCCTATGGGTAAAAAAAAAAAATACAATTGAAAGGGTCAAAATTGAAACATTTGCATAAAAACTACTAAATGAAAATGCCTGGAATTTACATCTAAGATCCTATGAATGAGTATAAAATGGTCTGTTACAGAAAAGAGAAAATGCTTTAAAAAAAAAAACAGAAAAAATTTGTAACCAAAATTCTGAAAAATGGCTAAAAAAAAAATCAACAGATTTTTTACTGCAGATTAAAATAATAAACGGTTTATTATTTTTAACATTGAAGCCTATGGGATTCCTCTGAATAAACCTGCCGCATGAAACCACCGAACAGCAGGGCACTTCGTCAACTTTTCACTGCTGTTCGGTGTTCTCTGAATAGATTAACCATTGCTTTTCTATGGGGGATTTTACTGCCGTCGAACGGACACCGTGCTTACTTTATATATAAATAAATATTTTACCAGGAAGGATACATTGAGATTTCTCTCGTTTTCAAGTATGTCCTGGGTTCAAGAACATTGAATTGTTACTTTGTATTTCTGTAACGATTGTAATACAATGCAAGATATTCAAAAATAACACAAATATACAGATTAAAAGAAAATAAATATATAGGAAATAGTCATTATGTTACATGTTTACAGGTGCATTTCGTATCGAGGTATGTTAATAGGGGGCTCTTGAGTGACTTAAGACCGGGGGAAGATTTGATGGCGTCTGGGAGGTTATTCCATAACTGCGGTGCTCTGTAGGAAAATGAGGATCGAGCCACTTTCTTTTTGTATTGTGGTATTGTAATAGCAGTCTATTTAGGTAGGGTGGCAGCTTCCCAGAAAAGCTCTTAAACACCAGTTTGGAAAGGTGAATGGTGCGTCTAGACTCCAGCGACGGCCAGTTTAGCTCTTTTAACATGTCACAATGGTGGGTCATGTAGTTACATTGTAGCACAAAGCAGCAGAATGAGTTATACAATGTAGTAAGTTTCTGGAGGTGTGTTTGCGGGGCAGCTGCATACACTACATCTCCGTATTCAATAGCCGGCATAAGCATTTGTTGCACAATTTGCTTTCTTACCGCGGGGTTCAGGCAGGATTTGTTTCTGTACAAGACACCTAGTTTGGGGTAAAGTTTAGATGAGAGTTTTTCGATGTGGTGGCCAAAGGACAGATTTGGGTCTAACCACATACCTAGATATTTGAGAGAAGTGACTGTGGTCAGCGTGCCATTTGATTTTGTCCCAACACATAGATGGGGATTTTGCAATTTATGTAGTTTAGATGCTGTTCCAAAGAGCATCGTTACCGTTTTGTCAGTATTTTAAAAAGTTTGTTAACTTTGATCCCCTTTTCTACCTCTGTGAACTGGTCTTGCAGCACGGCCTCCAGCTGTGGGAGATCTGGTTTGCTGGTATAGATTACGGTGTCATCTGCGTACATGTGTACAGTTGAGACTTTGCAGATGTTAGGCAGATTATTTATGAATATCTGGAATAGCAGGGGACCAAGTATCGAGTCTTGGGGTACACCACAAGTGACTGGGAGGGGGAGGGAGAAGCTGCCAGAAATGGACACCTATTGCGATTGGTCGGATACATATGATTGAAACTAGGTTAGCGTGCGATCACCAATACCAGAGTTCTTACGTTTTTGTAATAGGATACTATGGTCTACTGTGTCAAAGGCCTTGGCAAAATCAAGGAAGATGGCTCCAGTTAGGTTTCCTTGTTCCATGCCAAGCTTGAATATCATTACAGACTTTTAAAAGGACAGTTGTAGTTAAATGATTTGGACGAAAGCCGGATTGATCTGGGGTTAAATAGTTCCAATATTGATAATAATCACGTAATTGTGTGTAGACACATTTTCCAAAAATTTTTGACAGGGAGCAATGATATCGGACGGTAGTTGGATACCAAAGTACTGTCACCACGTTTATGGATAGGTACCACTCTCGCAGTCTTCCAGAGTTTGGGTCTGTATCCAGTCGCCAGTGATTTATTGATTTAGATTTGCAACAGGATTTGCAGTTGCCGGTGCACTGATTTTCAGCAGCATTTCTGGTATTTGATCAGGTCCAGACTGGTATTTCATTTTTTGGTTACGGAGAAGTTTAGTAATGACACTGACAGGCACTGGTCTAAAACTGAATTCCTTTGAACAGTTGGAGGGGCCTGACCTGCGTGCGGCCTTTCTGATTGCGTGCCATTTGCTAGCTTAGCAGTCAGGGTGGTGACGCATCCAAAAAAATATTAAAGGCATTTGCTACATCTAGGGGTTGTTGCAGGGTTTGGTTGTTTATTTTTACAGCAGCTGGCTGGGAGTGGATGGGGGGGGGGGTGCTTGTTTGTTACAGTTTTCCAAAAGTTTCTAGGGTTTGATATGTTAGTGTTTTAGATTTTCATTGCAGTAGTGGGCTTTAGCCATTTTTGTTTGGTTTTGTGTATGCATTCCGGCATTTTCGGTATTCACAGTGATCGTTCATGGAACCAGTACTCTTGAAATTTGACCGAAGTGAATCTCTAAACTGGTACATTTGAGTAAGATCAGCTGTAACCCAGGGGAGATGGGCCCCTTTTACTCGCACTTTACGAAGCGGGGCATGGGAATTCCAGACTTGCAGGAGCTCAGACTGAAAGTATTCAATTGCACAGTCCATGTCTGGGATTAGGTTTAGTCTGTACCATGGGAGCTGTTTGAGATCACTTAGGAAGGATTGTATATTAAATTTCTTGAAGGATCTGGTGATTATTACCTTTTGGGGGAGATTTTGTGGCCTTTATTTTGCGCACGCAGTACACTAGACAGTGGTCACTGAAGCTATTAGCGAGAACGCTTGCCTAATATATTCTATCAAGACACGAGGAGAGAACCCAGTACAGTAAGGTATGGTCAGGGCTTTCCATATTAATGCGACTGGGGGAGGAGATTGAGTTAGCTGCAAAGTCTTAAACCGTGAGAAGTGTTTATTGGTTTAGGATTTAGCCAATCTGTATTAAAATCGCTGAGGACCAGCAGTTCACTTTCTTGGTTTTGTGCAAGTAAGTTATTAAGGATTTGAGTTATGTCAGAGAGGGAGTACACTGGAGAGCTCGGTGGGTGATAGAATCCAGCAACAATGATTGCTTTACTGAATGGGATCTCAATTATACCAGAGAAGAAATCAATGGTGGCTGGGGAGCTAGAATTCTGTAAGGGGGTGAACTTTATGGACTCATCAACATAAATAACAATCCCCCCTCCTCTCTTTGCTCTGTGCTTTCTATAACATGAATACCCCTGTATTGATATGGCAGAGTCTGGTACTTTTGGGGTTAACCATGATTCTGTGAGCACTGGCAGTTCGCCAAAATTTGGCGAACTGCCTGCTCTCGGAATGGCTACGCAATGTCACCGTACGGTGAAATTCCCTGTTTGGAGACATTTCGGGACCAGATCGGCTCTCTCTGAATAACCCCTTTTTTTTTTTTATCCTTATAGACCAAATTATATTATTTTTGATAATAATTGGAACAATATCTGAAACGGCTGTATAACAATATGTTTATCAGTTACATACTATTAGTTGCTAATAATGTTCCAAATAAAATATATATTTAAAAAAGTGTTGTTTCTTCTAGGTATTACATGTCAAATTTAATTTCAACAAACAAAAATGAACATCGTCAGAAATATTAGAAGAATATAACAGCTTTCTGGGCATCAGCTATCTCAAAATTTTCTTGTAAGAGGTACAAGAATCTATCACAATGAACCAGCAAAAAGATGTTGTTTTAAGTAAAACCCCAGGCCTTTTTCATTGTAAGGCTATACAACTCGTACTTAGCTTAAGGGCTCAAGCGCATAGCTTAATTTTTTTTCACGTCCAATTCCTCTGTTTCTAGTGTTCCTCCACAAATCCTTCCCAATATCTCCTGGTGTTCCTCTATGAATCTGTCTGTTGTCTTGCCAGACCCCGCTTGCGCAAACTCCACAGAACTAGAGCAGGATTGAGTTTTACGGACTCCTGGAGCTGATAACAGCGGCGGCTTGCAGCGCCTCTGTCGTTCTCCTCAAACACCTCTGAAGTGAGTTAAGATACTGACAAAGTGGCATGGTCAGAATATAGTTGTTAAAAGTGAGACGCTAATGGAAAACAGCTGGAGCGCATCACTCGCGAGTGCCAGCCTACAGATGCGCGTCACTCACTGTGTCCTCCCTCTCCCGTGCATTGCTGTGAAAGTTGGCACAAGCTAGGTAAGAAACAATTGCTTAGCTACTAACAACCCTGATTCTTCCAGCACAGTCCATGCTGCTTGTCCCAGGGTTTATTGTGCCTGGAGTGGTTCAGAGATCTTGCCATTCAATGATGGCCTTACCCAGTCCTCCGTTTCCCCCCTCCTCACGTGGTGCTAAAGACAGCAGTGCTGTGTGCAGCAGAGGTCTGCCGGCTTCCTGTTTTGTGTGGGGTGGTGGTAATAATAATAGCCCAGTTTAGATATTCCAGCTGTATTCTTACTGGTTAACCTCGAGGTGAATTATGTGCTCCATTACTGAATCAAGACATACAACAGCTTCCAGTACCTTTTTACATCTGAACATATTTCCATGGGGATTTTATGACTGAATATGCCCCACATGAAAATATACTTGCAGGAGCTGACTCAGTAATGAGGGACATCATGTTTATGCAACATGCTCCCTTCTGACGATACAGCAGTAATACCCCAATATTCCTCTTACACTGGGTATCTAAATATATGGCAGATCTCACCTGCCTACTCCATACCTTTTTAACGACTACATCTTAAATCATTCAGGGACATGTCATTTGGCTTTATTACCAAAAGGTGCAGTACAGAGTCAGACAGACCACCAGCCATGTCTACATCTCAATGTGTGGATCATGATCATTTATACCCTGATCTAATATCTTTGTACCATACATAGCTCTGTAGAGCTCACTCCCGGAGGAGCCGCTAAATTTAACCTCGGGTTAGTCTCACCGCACTAGGGAATAAATATACACCAGCACTGTTGTGGATTTTATAGATTATATACTTTACTGATCCCAATAAAGCGGCATATATAATGTAAACACAGTATATGAATGTCAGGACTTCGTAATGAGGGAAAAACACGGGGCGGAAAAAGGAAAGTTTAAACCCTTCGTTTCTGGAATGTAAGTCCCGCAAAAGTAATGTCTCAAAATGGTGTGTGTGTGTGTGATCTCAGGTACCCAGGTACTATATTCAACTGGCCAGTGAATGGAATGAGCAAATCTTCGACTAGTCACGTTGGGGCCCTGTAGATTTAAACAATGCAGCGTGCTTCGTTAAACTTGGGACTGTAGCCTGGAAGGCCTCTCACCCATCCGTTAGACAATCTGTTCCGCTACCCGATCAAGGATGTCTCTTCGCTGGATTACACTGGAACTCTGTGCCACCAGATCCGCTTCTCCTGCTTGTCTGATCTCCGCAACGAGAACTACGGCCTACCGCCTGCACTCCCAATGGATCATCGCGGTCTCCTTACTCGGGGTCCAAACCGGAACTATGTCTCTGTGCAAAACCTCTCAGCGATATATAGATAGGTCTCCGCCAAGTCACTGTCTCTGATCAGCAGCACCCGCGAGGCAGCGCCTGCTCTCCGGCCTGGTCTCGATCCCTTGCAGTCTCACGTGCGTCTTCGACCTTTCGTCGCTCGGCTCACACTGGCGCTCCTCCGCACGAGGCTGCTTACGTCCTTCCCCTTTGTCCCACTCACTTCCTGTATCCACCGCAAAGCATGATGGAAAACGTAGTTCCGTTTATGCCCAGCATAGTCCATTATGCCTCTGTCTCCCCCTGGTGGCCATAATAAGTAAATGCAGCAGAACACAGTCTTTTTAAAGCAGCGCTACAGCTCATTGGATGCACAGGGTTAACGAGCAACGTATACACATTAGTTTATTTTTCTAGAAACGAATTCAGTAACATAAGTGTTACCCAGAAATGCCATCAAATAGTATTACAGCAATAACCTTGTGTCTCTGTAACATGCACATCTGTAACCTGCAAACCATGTTCCCGTATGGCAACCAGATCAGCCTCATCTGTAGGCTGGCGTTCGTCAGTGATGCGCTCGTAAGTGACGAGGGTCTGTGGGCCAGCGCTCACGAGTGTCTATGACCAATGAGCGCAAGGTGGCGCTCTCTCTGCGGCATAGACCCGCTCATTCTAAATAGCAGGTGACAGGTCACTATGATTGCTCCAAGTACGGCTATAAGCCGAGCAACAGGAATTTGCGCGCCAAACCCTGGTCCCGCGAGACACTGGCGGTCCCACGGCAAAAAAGATATTTAATGACAAAAAAAATTACCAGGGTAATCTATTTTGTTCCCCCTGTGAGGACTATTGGGAGGGAAAGTCTAGTCCTTTTGCATTCTATTATTACTCTACTCAGTGTTTCAAGAGCCCAGGTCAAATATTTTTCCTCGGCTGCCGCAATTCATTTTCCGTTTGCTAGTTCCCGGATTCTTCCTTCTGCAAGCAGCGCTGAATCAATGTCCGTTATTAATTTCTCCCAATAAAGCAGACGACACTGTTCATATTGGGTTAAGCAGACTCGCTGGCCTTTTCAGCAGGCCTCTTTTTATTTGGTACAGAATCAGATAACATTGTTAACATCCCAGCCCACCCAGACATCCCAGCACCGCAGTTTTCCATGGTCTCTATCAGGTCCTCTTAGATTGTAAGCTCTTGAGCAGGGGCTCTCTGATACTGTTCTATGTGTTTAACTTGTATGTATATTGGTTATTCTGGCGCTCCCATTGTACAGCGCTACGGAACTTAGTGGCGCCTTATAAATAACGTTATAATACCTTTTATAATAGCAGTCATACAGAGCAAGGATCCTTGTTTGGGGGGATTTCAGGGGAGCAGCAGCAATCCGGGGGTACCACTTGATAGCTCAGGCCCCTATGGTGTCACAGTCCAAAAAGCGCCCAAATCCACAGCCAGGGGCCAGAATGGCAGCGTGTGCCAGTTACCCCAGGTGACGCCACATGGCTGCTGCTGTGTGAGCCCTTGGGGCAAAGAAAGGCTCAGAAACGTGGGTTCCCGATGGGGTGATTTTCAGAAGGGAGCTCCAACTGCAGCTCTCAAGAGTACCCTGCTGGGGCAAAGGGTTTTCAGGGCACCGGGGTTTACCGTTTCTGTAGATGTTTCCATTAAAGTGAATGCTGTGCGGTCCTGGAATGGGATTGGTTGGGGTTTCAAACAGTCACTGGATGGTGATTGGCTGGAGTTTCAAAACCAGGCTTCCCCTGGAGGCAGGGAACATGAGGGACAGGCTTAAGGCATTTGGACTATGTTCTGATGGGGGAAAAGTCACAAACCACCGCTTTTAACATTAATGCATAAACAGACCAACAGCTTAAATGAGGGGAATAGCAGAGGAGCGAGGTTTTAGTACAGTCCACAGTCTCTGAGCACGGGGTTCCGTGACACTCATCCTAGAACTTTTAATTTACAACTGCGTACCCTCAGCATGTTCTGTCTTTGCGTGCTATTTATCATTTCTTAGCCGACACCTTCTTATAAGCCAAATATTTTAAAAAAGTGACTTGAAACGCCCTGTTTAGTAGACTGAGCAGAGCTTAATAACAGAGTATTTATTATGACCTGAAAAATAGTCATAATTATCAGCCTTTTCTTGGGCATGACTGTATCCCCACCTTTCTTTTCCAGGGAAAAAAAAAGCACTGAGCATCTGACTTTTAACAGCCAAGGAATAGGGACCCTGGTGTTGACTGGAAACAAATGTTTAGCTGTAATTTCAGGAAATGTTTTATTTATTGGTTCTGTTGTACTGGGTTTGATAAAACTAAAAGGAAGGTATTTGGCATCAAGGGGTCTTCCTGAAAACAAAATGTGTGTGTGTGTGTGTGTATATACATATCCAAGATGTCGGCCAGCTCCGGGAGGGGACCGCGATCTGGCGCCTGTTGGCGTCGAATCGCGATCCAGCCCCCAAGGGGTTAAAGGCAGCCACCGCTTGAAAGGTCAGGCTGTGCCCTTCAAAGCGGTGCCTGCCTTTAGCTTCTGGCCCGCACGGATGGGGAGGGGGAGAGAGGGGTCCAAAGGACACTGGCGGGGGGGTGTGCCTGTAATAGACGTCATTGCGCTATTTTCCTACAGAGCACCGCAAATATGGAATAACCTCCCAGACACCATCAAATCTTCCCACAGTCTAAAGTCACTTAAGAGATCTCTATTAATATACCTCGATACGGAATGCACCTGTAAACATGTAACATAGTGACTATATTTCTTTCAGATTTATTTTCTGTGTTAATCTTTATATTTGTTTTGTTTTTAATATCTTGCATTTATTATTTTGCATTTATTACTTTTGCTCTTTTACAGTAGGTACATAAATGCAATGTTCTTGAACCCAGGACATACTTGAAAACGAGAGAAATCTCCATGTATCCTTCCTGGTAAAACAGTTTATAAATAAATAAATAGAAAATCTTTTGGTCTGTATGTATCAGTTAGCGCCAAACATGGGATGTGGCTGTATAAAGTATTGCAGTCTGGCCAGAAGGGGGCGAGCTGCTAAGGTGCGCGCACAGAAACCTGACAGATGCATAGTAATAATAATACAAATTTTCCAAATCTTACTACTGTTCCTCGCAGATAAAACTCTACGGATTATAATGGCTGAAGCAAGTTTCCCAGACCAAACAGAAGATAAAGGAGATGATTTCTTGAAAGAGGCTTTAGAGATTTTAATGCTGGATGTAGTGAAGGGCACAGATCGAAATAACAAGGTGAGAAAACGATGATTATATTATTACGTGGTTACACATGTGTCCAGTATTAAAAATGCACACTGCTTATGTTCTCTATCAAGATATAGCATCAATTTACAGAGGATACATCAGCTCTTTACTCATTTTCCTTTGAAAATGTGTGACTAGGTAAGTGCGGGTAATGGCAGGAATACAGTGATTTAATCTGATAGGATACATATAAATGTGATTGCTTACAGCAGTGTCCACGAGGGGTGCGTGTGGCCCCACCTTTTTGTCTGGTTTCAACCTCAATAGAATAACTTTTGAGACGTTTCCACTTTTACTTGAAGACCAGCTGACCTCATGTGATGGTCATAATCCATTTTACACACCCTTCCTACACAAATGTAGGAAGGACGTGTAAAATGGATTATGACCATCAAATGCATGGTTAGCGGGCACTATGGCCCCGCGATGCTCATGACAGCGGTGAGCGCAGCCGCGAGCATCCACTCGATGGAGTCCATAGGACTCCATTGAGTTTCCCCTGCCGGTCACATGACCAGCTGGATCTCGCCTCGCGAGATCCGGTCGGCGTAGTGATACCCAGGGAGAGACTGGGGGGACTTTTTCCCACCAGTCTTTCTCTGCTCTCGCCGGACGGAGGAGGCAGACTGAGCCGCGGTCCTCACTGCGGGACAGGAGGTGAGTATCTGGCCCGTTTTTTTTTATTTTTTTGGATGGTGTTAATGGATTCTGCAGAAGCGGAGTCCGTTAACACCAAGTCCTGGCTCTGGTTAACTTTCCGCTAACCAGAGCCGGATGTTAATCAGCGTTAGGACTTTGTAATCCTAACGCTGATTAACACTTTGCGCTCCCCATGTTAAGTATAGGGAGCGCAAAGTACAGTAACCTCGCTCTGAAAAGTGCCAGGTACCAAACGCAAACGGGTTACTTAATGCGGTATCCACCACGGCTAACGTTAATGCTCACGCAAGTGTGCGTTAACGTTAGTGTCAAGAATGTAATGTGGCCCAAAGTGGGGCCACGTGCGCTCCTCGTGGACACTGCTGTAAGCAATCACATTTATATGTATCCTATGTTTCATGGATTACAGGACCACTTTAACCAATATTGTGAGTTCTACAAAAATGTCATCTTATATTGGAAGAACCATAATATGTTGCCTTGGTGTGACATGTGTCCCCCCCCTCCCACCACTATGAATACATATGAGTGCAACCACTGAAATTATGGACTAGAGTCCAAGCCGGGCATATAAACAGAGCTCTAGTAAGCTTGACCACACCATAGTCTTTAATGCCCTGGTTAAATTTACACCACGCATGGCTCTAGCTCAAAATGTTTTGGTTATTCTAGATGGTGTTTACTTTCTTCACCTTTCAATCTCTCACAATGTGAAACCATTATAGGTGTGTGAGTGGATGGAGCCAGAGGAGCTGCTGAGCATTCTGGACTTAAAGCTTCAGAATCATGGAGAACCTAAAGATGTCCTCCTAGGCTACTGTAGAGACATCATTAGGTTCAGTGTAAAGACAGGTATGTATGTAATGTATGAATTTATAAATGATTTGGTAATTCTGTGTGAAATATCAGAGCGCAAAATTATTTGGTATATGTTTAGGTCACCCTCGCTTCTTCAACCAACTCTTCTCTGGCCTGGACAGACATGCTCTAACAGGAAGGATCCTGACTGAAGCCTTGAACACAAGCCAGTAAGTGCTAGTAATCACTATGTACCAGGGCCGGCCCGTCCATGGAGCAGGCTGGAGCAGCCGCTCCAGGCAGCCCTTTGTCAGGGGCAGCATTTTGCCACCCTGGCAAAGGCCGTGGCATGGAGAGAGCTCGGCCCAAACAAGGCATGGCCCTCCAGAAGGCTTGTGTTTCGTGGAGAAAGCCAGCCGTGCCCGCCCCTCTAGCAGGCTCTGCCCACCCCTTTCAGCAGGCCTCGTCCACCTCTTATTAGGGAGAGACTGCCCGCTTCTTCTGCCCTACGAGTGATACCCTGGATCTTGGATTAGAGAAATGGGGGTGCTCCAGACCTGTCTGACCCCCTGGATAATATTGGTGCCCGTCTGTGTGTATCCAGTGTAGGGCTGTGCAATATTGACAAAATAATCATATTGCGATTTCTTGAATGAATATTGCGATTGCGATTTTATTTGCGATTTAGCCAATTGTTTTTGCTTTTTCAAACATGCTACATACATTCTAAATGTATTCAGTATTCAGCACATGGATACTGCCCCAGCACATGGAAATACTGCCCCAGCACATGGAAATACTGCCCCAGCACATGGATATACTGCCCCAGCACATGGATACTGCCCCAGCACATGGATACTGCCCCAGCTCATGGATATACTGCCCCAGCACATGGATATACTGCCCCAGCACATGGAAATACTGCCCCAGCACATGGATATACCGCCCCAGCACATGGATATACCGCCCCAGCACATGGATATACTGCCCCAGCACATGGAAACGCTGCCCCAGCACATGGAAACGCTGCCCCAGCACATGGAAACACTGCCCCAGCACATGGAAACACTGCCCCAGCACATGGAAACACTGCCCCAGCACATGGATATACTGCCCCAGCACATGGATATACTGCCCCAGCTCATGGATATACTGCCCCAGCTCATGGATATACTGCCCCAGCACATGGAAATACTGCCCCAGCTCATGGATATACTGCCCCAGCTCATGGATATACTGCCCCAGCTCATGGATATACTGCCCCAGCACGTTGGTACTGCCCCAGCTCACCTCTGTGCGCCACGTGTTCGGCTCCCTGTTAACTTCTGGCGGCATGGAGCTTGGGCGCTCGCCTGGGGGAACCATGTGACGAGCCGCGAGAACGTGGCTCGTCACGTGGTTCCCCCTGCGAGCGCCCAAAGCACCATGCCGCCGGAAGTTAACAGGGAGCCAAAATTGCAGCCTTATGCGATTTATTAATTGCATGGTCGGAAATCGCGATTCGATTGCGATTGCAATTAATTGCACAGCCCTAATCCAGTGGGCTCTGTTTAATGTGTTAGTTGTTTCTGGGAGAACAGGTTTTGAGCTAGACCTGTTTTCGGGGGAGGGACTTGACGGCTGGTCACTACAGGAAATGCGTTGCTGGCCAGGATCCGGGATGCTGCAGGCTCAGGGCTCCATAGCTGAGTCTGTGGATGGAGACGAATTGGGGAGTGATGACGGGTTCCATGGAGAGAGGCCTTGTCGCACCTACTACTGCCTTTACCTGTACCAAGCAGGGAAGTCAGACCTGTGTACAACACTCACACTGTGTGGGGGAGGGGTCATTTACGAGACTGAGACACCTGACCCCTGTATTACACACAGCTATCAATTTCCAGAGTGACAGATCAAATCTCTATATAATCCTCACTGTGCGTGTTGTTATTTTGCAGCCTGTCACCGCCGCTCGCCGCCAGTGAGTTTTATTGCTGTGGAGCTTTGTAATAAGGTCATTTTTTTTGGGGGGGGCAGCAATTCGTCCATCGCTCCAGGCAGCACAGTGGCTTGGGTCGGCCCTGCTGTGTACCATATACATGTAAGTGTGGGGGTTGTCACGATTAAGATCTAACATAAAGAAATAAAATTGATAATGGGACGATCTAGCCAACAAGCTGATTTAAGTTAAATTAAGTGGTGCTGGTGGCAGTAGTCTGTCCCAACAGCCCCTTGACATTCCCTTGCTGCTTTGACAGCACTTCGTATCGGATCGACAAAGTTTATCGTCATTGCAACAATGGTAAGCAGTGGTTAGTGTATGACCTTGAAAGTGATCAGTTTGACAGAAATGCCATACTCATAACTAAGTATTACATGTGCATTATTGCAATTTGTTTATCCATTCAGGTATACATATGAGGTTGCTCCTGTGTTTGTGCTAATGGAAGAAGAAGTACTTAGGACACTGAGACATTTCATCGGATGGGAATCAGGAGATGGGATATTCTGCCCAGGTATGGAGGCTGTCCAGGCATTTCTCCTGCCCCCACCCTCACAGTGCCTAGCCGGAAGACGTCTTGGTGACCCATATTTATGTATTTGCAAAGAGTGTTTTGTTGGTTAAATATAAGGGTCTACTGTATTGGACCCCTCCATCCACCTGTCTGGCTCTCCAGGCACTCGCTCACCAAGATCAACCCGGCCTTCGAATTGATCCGGATTTGATGCCCTGAGCAGCCAATCCGCTCTTTTCGATCCGCTGCTTCTGACTCGATAGTTCTGGCCGATTTCGATCCAGCAGATGGATTTTGGATGGTCGCTAATTGCCTTCCCAGTTTAGATGACCGTAGCCCTGAATTAGACACCAGGCAAGCTGTGTATATTCAAATGGAGACTCTTTTTGTAGTGCAAGAACAAACACCAGGCAGCATTCGAACTTCCCACCCACCCCAACAGTTCCCATTGGCTGTTTCAAGTCCAGCCTGGCTCCAATTAGGTCCTCTTCAGGCTTCACTTAAGTCCACTGGGCTTATGTAGATGACAAGGCAGTTTTACAACTCAAACATGCAGCAGATAGACCATAGTATTCTTGCATAATCACAGATCACCCAAACATTCTGCATAAAGAGGCCTGCACCCTAAATCCAAAACACATCATCAAGCTCAAATGAAGCACATCACAGGGGAACAGTCTGTTTAACGGGGAGCAGGCTCCCAAACAGGGAAGGGGCCAGGGGGTAACAGTTGCAATATACAATCCACAGAGCAAAACCCAGGGAATAAAGTCTGTCTGAGGCTTCAAGCAGGGGAGCACCATGTCAGGTCCATGACATCTAGTACTAAGAAAAAAAAGTGAAGGAAGTAACTCTCGAAGATTTCTGCTCCTCAATTAACCATTGAGATGTTGTACTTAACCCACCATTCCACATACAAATTTGGTATCAATGTTAAACCATAAAAAATAGGCTGGGGTTTATGGAATCCTTTTGGTAATTGTAATAATTATCATATAATTGGTGACTTATTAAGGAATCACATGATTGGAACCTAATGACATCTTCTCCATTTGTGGACCAAAAGGGAACTCCAATCCTTGTGACAAAATATTGGAGGTACTCCGTTCCCACCAGTTCCTGCTTGACTTCGCATAGATAAATACATTTTGATGTTTTTATCATGTTTTTTGTAGGAGGATCCCTCTCAAATATGTATGCTATAAACATTGCCAGATTCCACTGCTTCCCTCATTGCAAAGGCACAGGATTGAGCTCTCTGCCACGTTTGGTAATTTTCACATCTCAGGAGGTGAGGGTCTGTGTCCATCTAAATCTTGCTCTAATTTACTGTATATTCTGTACTGTGCTATGAGGTATGTTGGCAGAATACAAATAGTAATAATTATATATATATATAATGTTTGTTAAATTGCAGAGTCATTATTCTGTGACTAAAGGGGCAGCATTCACGGGAATTGGAATGGATAATGTTATTCATGTGCTGACCGATGACAGGTAAGGAGACACATTTTTGACTGGGCTACAAAGCCATTCTAGTGACTAAGTATGACCCAGTCCATACAGCAGCCACTTTGGCTATTTGTTTGTAAACTCAACTGAGCACCACTCTTTGCACCCTTTTCTTTTTCCTCAAGAACTTGAGAGAGGTCTTTCAGAATGAAATGTGGCGTGGGTCTCTACATTAAGGGTCCTTCAACTATACAGGAGTGCCTTGTATCAACTGTGGTACCATAGTTCAGCATTGTTTTCAGTAACTTCGAGTGAGGGAAAGGGGGGTTTGTGAGGGTCCTGAGAACGAGCAACAGCACTAGTGGCCTGCTCTACGGTGGGTGCCCGCTCAGGTCTGACAAGGTTTTAGCTTGTATGTGCCATTACAGGGATGAATGTTCCATATGCAAATCAGCCTGCTCTCACCCAAAAAGGGTGGCCAGTGCTGACTGCCAAGGACGTCATCCCTGCACGAGAGGTGCAGCAACCCCCGACGAGCAGGCCACTAGTGCTGTTGCTCGTCCTCAGGATCCTCACCCCCCCCTTTCTCACTATAAGTATACAGGGTCATCCAGACGTGGACCCCTTGCTTGATGTGCCTAGAGGGGTGTCAGCTATACCCTCCTGACGGGGCCCAAGAAGGCCAAAACGATTGTCGGGGGTTGCTGCACCTCTCGTGCAGGGATGACATCCTTGGCAATCAGCACTGGCCACCCTTCTTGGGTGAGAGCAGGCTGATTTGCATATGGAGCATTCATCCCTGTAATGGAACATACAAGCTAAAACCTTGCGAGACCTGAGCGGGCCCCACCGTAGAGCAAGCCACTAGTGCTGTTGCTCGTCCTCAGGATCCTCACACCCCCCCCCTTTCTCACTTTTCAGTAACTTCACCTGTCATTGATGGGTTTCCTTCTGTGGATAGGTGAAGTTTACCAAAGAAGAACATGGGCACTTTGCAAATACATATATATATATACAAACTATTTTGTCTCAGTGCACACGAAGACTGGGATCAATTCATTTTTTAGAGTCTTATTGCATAGATCGACGTTTCAGTCCCAACCGGGACTTTTCTCAAGATAATACATACAAACAAAAACCACAAATAAATACCGACATCAATTAACTCCAAGCGAGGCCGTCTCCATTGCTCCCGGAAGTGTAACCGAAGGATCACACCAACTGTTGCCATGGGGGCACACATGAAAACATTTAAACAACTGTAGCGCTCACTCCCGGAGGAGCCGCTGAAAATGAACCGCGGGTCAGTCTCCCCGCACTAGGGAATAAATATACTCCAACACAGTTGTGAGTTTTTATATTTATATAGTTTACTAAAATATTTGAGCAGATGTTGAGACACGGTATTCACAAGTATTATTACAGTATTTTCGTATCCCGGTAAAACGCGTAGCGGAAAAGAAACGAAACACGAGGCTTCGTATTTCGGAAAATAAAATATTCGCAACCGAACATAAAAGCAATGCAATTTCCCGATAGTTCAGAAAAAGGGACACGTAGCAAAACCCCAAACATACAATCCCTTCGTATTACGGCAAACGCGCAGCGGAAAAAAGAAAAATGTATTCGGAACGTATCTTTGTCTTTAACCCCCGTTCCGATTCGCAAAAGGAAATGAGTCCTGCACAGGTTAAGTCCCAGAATGTGAAAAGTGTATCTGTGTGTGTGGTACCCGGGTACTGTTCAACTGGCCAGTGAGTTTATTAAAGGAAGGTCTTCGACTAGTCAGTTGGGGCCCTGTGGACTTTAAAGAGAAAACAGCAGAGCGTCCTTTAATCATAAAACAGCCTTGGAGGCCTCTCACCCATCCGACGATTTCTTTAGGCTCCGCTGATCCAGGACGTCTCTCCACCCGATTTTGACTGGGGATACTAGCGGCCCGATCCGTTATCTGACTCCACACAGCCTTTCCAGCTCACCGCCTGCTCTCCGTTCGATTCCTCCGGTCTGCAGCAATGCCTGGATCCCGGCGGGTCTTCTTCTCCTCAGCTTGGGTGATCCTCTCTGGACTAACAGGTCTCTCTTGGTCTCTCTTGGTCTCTGTTGGTCTCTGGCCTAGGCCCTCTCGTGATCTCTTCGATGCGTCTGCTCTCTTCCCTTCCCTGGCGCGCTCTGCCGCGTTCTCCACGAGGCAGAGGATGTAAGGCTCCAGTCCCCACCCACTTCCTGTCTTCTCGCAAAGCATGCTGGGCATTGTAGTCCCAATATCCAGTATCTCTGATCGCGATAGTCTCCATCTTGTGGCCAAAAATAGGTACTGCCACAGCAAGATTTTACCACAGCGCTACACTCTCCCCCTCCTAAAACTCTTGGGTCTCTCCAAGGAGGTACAACAGTTACATTACATTTCCACAATATTTAAATACAATTTACACAACATGTACAGGTTCAGCAGCATACATACAGTGGGTTAGGAACACTTCCTCAAGTTGACTCATATTTTGGGCTACCTCGGCTAGCATAGCAGACACTTCGGGCAACCTCCGCACCGTGGTGATGGCCTCTTCAGTGCTATGTCCTGGTGAGTCGTAGGTGAGTCGTTGGGGCGGTCGAACAGAGCGTTTTGGTCCTGGTTCAATCAGTTCCTCTTCAGGTGGAAGTACTATAGGCGTTGGCTCAGTCCTTCTCTCTATCACTGGAGCAGACGTTTCTTCAGAGTATGATCCCTCCAGCGAAGGCATAGAACTATAATCACCTGAGTAAGCTTCCGGAACTACCGAGATCCCCACATCCTCAGGGACTTCCAACTGAAATTCAAGAGGCTCAGGGATATCAACAGTCTCAGGGACTTCCAACAAGAATTCAGGAGCTTCAGGCCTCAAATTACTCTCCCATCGTTCAGGAACTGAGGTAATCTCTTCAGGCTCCGGTGAACGTATCCAGTCCAGACAGAAACTTTCTTCCTCACTGTCCCTTTCGCTCTCTTCGACAACCCGAGTCTGTTGAGACCGGGTAACAGGAGGCAAACATGGAACAGGCGGATTTGGCAGAGGCGGTTCATCCCCAACTGGCATTCTCACAGCCTCCCTCAAAGGTAACAAATGATTCCGGTGCCAGTTCTTGAGAGGCCCAGCCTTTCCATCCGGGCGAATCTGATACACTGGTAGACCTGGTAGCTGTTTGCAGACAATGTAAACCTGGGAACTCCACCTATCCGCCAACTTGTGTCTTGCAGCAACACCCAAGTTCTTCAATAGGACCCTATCACCGGTTGTAGATCTTGTATCCGGACCTTCAAGTCATAGTTCCTTTTGTTTCTTTGCTCCCTGTTTCCCGAGGTCAACCGGGCCTGTTCAAATGCAGAAGCCAAATTTTTCCGAAGTCTATCCACGTAGTTTCTATGGGAAGCTACTGACGTCTGGTCTAGAGATAACCCAAATGCCAAATCAACCGGCAGTCGAGCCTCTCTTCCGAACATAAGACGGTACGGTGAATATCCAGTTGCATCGCTCTCCGTACTGTTATATGCATGCACCAGAGTAGCTATGTGACGACTCCAACTCTGCTTCTCCACATTCGACAAGGTCCCCAGCATGTTTAGCAGTGTGCGATTAAACCTTTCAGGCTGAGCATCACCTTGAGGGTGATATGGTGTGGTTCGGGTCTTTTGGATTCCCAACAGCTCTAACAACTGCCCCACCAGTCTGCTTTCAAAGTCTCTACCCTGATCAGAGTGTATCCTCCTTGGCAGTCCGTAGTGAACAAAGAACTTTTCCATCAACACCTTGGCTACAGTCGGAGCGCGTTGATCTTTCGTGGAAAAAGCTTGGGCGTAACGAGTGAAATGATCAGTCACTATTAGAATGTTCCCTTGCCCACTAGCATCCGGCTCTAAGCACAAGAAGTCAATGCACACCAAATCCATGGGTCCCTGGCTCTGCAGATGGCTCATTGGAGCAGTTCGGGTCGGTAGAGTCTTTCTCTGAATACACCTCAGACAGGAATGACAATAGCTTTCTACTTCAGCCCTCATACAAGGCCAATAGAACCTATCTCGCACCAGCTTAAAAGTTCTCTCTGCACCCAAATGTCCATGCTCATCATGTAGTGATCGCAGCACACTCTCCCTATGTTTAGTAGGGAGGAATAACTGTTGAATCTCTTCAGAGTTGGTTGAGGGGCCCCTTCGGTAGACCACCCCATCCAACATCTTTACCGCTCCCACTCTTTGTAGACCAATCTGGCTCCACTCGGGGAGTTGGTTAACAAAATCTCTCGCTGGTTTGCAGACAGGGCCTTTATGGTCAAGGCAATTAAAGGGTCTCTGGCCTGATCCGCTTTCAGGTCCTGTCTCGAAAAGGTAGGTAAACTTTCATCCCTTAACTGCGTAGGGTTACAGTAGAACTCAGGAACAGCCGCAGCCATAACTCCTATGGCCTCTGCTTCAATCCCTCCTTTGACCCGGCGCTCTGTTCCTTGGCACAAAGCTTGCACCCCGTCTGGAGTCAACTGAGTCCATTCTGTAGTGTAGGGTCTTCTCGATAACGCATCAGCATCTCGATTATTCACCCCAGGGCGATACTTCAGGCTGAACCGAAACCCTGACAGAGCGGCCAACCACCGATGTCCCGTTGCGTCCAGTTTTGCGGTAGTAAGGATGTAGGTAAGAGGATTGTTATCCGTCTTGATCACGAACTCAGCTCCATACAGATAGTCTTTCAACTTGTCCACCACTGCCCACTTCAAGGCTAGGAACTCCAGCTTGTGAGTAGGATAGTTCTTCTCTGAAGGCGTAAGGCTCCGGCTCACGTACGCCACAGGCCTCAGCAATCCACCATACTCCTGATATAGGACTCCTCCCAGACCTTCTCGGCTGGCATCCACATGTAGTTCATACGGCTTGTGAGGGTCCGCATAGGCCAAAACAGGAGCTCGGGTTAGGCTCTCTTTCAGCTTTACGAAAGCTCCTTCACATTGACTGGTCCATTCACCTTGTATAGACTCTCGAGCTTTCCTTGGCCCCGGAGCTGACGGGTTTTTGTCAGAGACCTTGCAGCCTTCTTCTGTGGTTTCCTTCTGCAGGAGTTTGTTCAGTGGTTGGGCTATTTTCGCGAATCCTCCCACAAATCTTCGATAGTATGAACAGAATCCCAAGAAAGATCTAAGCTCAGTGACGTTTCGGGGTCTAGGCCAAGAAGCTACGGCCTCCAACTTCCGAGGGTCTGTTGAAACACCTTCCGCTGAGACCACATGTCCCAGATACGTAACAGATGGTAGGCAGAATTGGCATTTCTCCAGAGACAGTTTCAGCCCCTCTTCATGGAGCCTCTTCAAGACCTTCTCCAAACGTTGCTCATGTTCTTCCAGAGTCTTCCCAAACACAATTATGTCATCCAGGTACACTAATACTTCGATTAGATTCATATCCCCGACTGTCTTCTCCATCAACCGTTGGAACGTGGCTGGAGCCCCCGTAAGGCCTTGAGGCATCCTGTTGAATTCAAAGAACCCCAGTGGACAGATGAACGCAGTTTTCTCCTTGTCTTCAGGATGCATTGGTATCTGGTGATACCCACTTCGCAGGTCTAGTACACTAAACCACTTTGCTCCAGACAAACACTGTAGGGCATCTTCAATCCGAGAAGTGGCATATTGATCGGGGATGGTTCTCCGGTTCAATGTGCGATAGTCTATGCATAAGCGGACAGAACCATTTTTCTTCCGGACCAACACTATAGGAGATGCATCCGGGCTCCTGGACTCTTGAATCACCTTGGTTCTCTGTAACTCGTTCAGCTGCTCTCGCAGATCATCTAAGTCTCCTAGCGGAACTCGCCTTGATCTTTCGCGAAACGGCTTGTCTTCTTGTAATCGAATGCGGTGTTCAGTACTCTTAGCTAGGCCCACATCGAACTCATCTTTTGAAAACAATCCTTCCACTTTAGAACTTGAGACTGAAGACGTTTCTTCCATTCAGGTGAAATAGGAGCGTCCTTGGGGTAGAATCTTTCATCTGGAATCTCTTTACCCTCTCCCCCTCCTGAATCGGTAGAGAGGGGTGTAGCAGACTCTACTTGCCCAATAGGCATTCGTGCTTTAAGGACTACTGGAAAATCCGTCACGTTGCACACACTGACCGAGACTTTCCTCGTGTTCTCTTCAGAGCTTTGGTGGAGATTATTTCAGGAATTACTTCGACTCCGGTTTCACTCCCATGATCAAAATCGGTTCCCAGCACCACATAGGGGCCTGGTTGCGACCCGTTCAACTTGACTGAAGCCCAGAAACTCGCTACTTCTCCTGCTTGCAGAACCTTCTCGGTTCCACCAATCTCCACAATCTTCCCACCTCGGCAGGTGCCTTTCGTTCTTCGACCATCCTCTGATAGACCGGACGTAACATTGGGTGTACTCCTTGAGTTGAACCTTCTTCCAACACGATAGGCGTCAGGAGACGCCGCACACTAGGTCAGTATTCGTCCCCACTATCAGGGAGCTTCTGTTCGCACCGAGGGTCGAGGACACACAATAGCCAATGCATCACAACCCCCAGACTGCCCGATGACTTCAGATCCGATCTCCAGCTTCACTTGCAGGTACCCATCATAAGGGAGTTTCTCAGTGCCGATACCCCATATTTCCAAATCCTTCAATTCTTGCAGAGGAATGTGCTTTAAGTGTTTCTCGTAGAAGTCTCTGTAGATCAATGTCACTTGAGCCCCTGAATCCAACAGGGCTTTGGTGTAGACCCCTTCCACTTGGATTGGCACAATAGGAGAAGGACCTATCAATTGATCGGGAAATTTTGTGGCGGTATCCGGACACTTAGACCCAGTTTGCTGTACCCTGGCCTTTTTCTTGGCCCGTGCAGGTTTTTGGAGTGCATTGCTCCCCCATGACGTAGACCCGGACGCTAAGGGAGTGACTCTTTCAGTCCTGGCAGGCTCTACAGTTAGCTCGGCTTTGGGCCTTCTCGCCCTCTTAGTCCTTGCTTGGTTTCTGGAGCGGGGTTCAACCCTCGGGCACTCAGGTTGCTCCTTTACTGGTGCCCTCTGGCGTTTCCCGCCGGTGAGGTAGATAACAGTCCTTCCAGGGCTTCCAACAGTCCCTTGACTCTATCCTTCTCAGGCTTCCGGCCTTTGCACTGTGCGCGGAAATGGCCCATTTCTCCACACCCGAACATCTCTTCTTAGATGGAGACGTCTTAGAGAGCGGAGACGTAGTTGCTTGTTGAGATTTGGTTAAAGGATTTGGACCAGACGCCACAGCAACTCCCGTCGTCTGCATACCTGTGAGGAATTTCTGCATTTCTGCCTGCATCTCTGTCACCTTCATCAATACCCGGCACAGTTCCGCGTGCGCTTGTTGCAATTCAACTTGAGCTTCCTGAACTTTCTTGACGGTTTTGGACAATTCACCCCGTTCAGGGAGATTCGATTCTTTAGCAGCCCTCTCTGTAGATTTAAAAACAACTAGGTGTTCTTGTTCGTCCTCGTCAGATCCATAGGCATCTAGAGAGTCGCTTTCAGGCTGCAGGCCGTCGCTATGTCTCACAGGTTGTGCATAAGCCCTTTCCCCCCGCCTGAAAGATTTCTCTTCTAGTAAAGCCTCTTCCTCTCGTACAACTCGGATCAGTTCCAGGTACTTTAACTCTTGGTTACCTGCTCTGCTTCTCAGCTGCATCATCACTGGATCTAGAGGTTGAGAGCCCCTCAGGATCTGTTTTATTCGGATCTTATCTACTTCGGCCGGTTCGGCTCCTTTCTTCAGGAGTATCTGGTGTAGAATCTTATCCAGGCGCCTCATGTACTCGGTCATCCTTTCACCTCTTCTCTGATAGGTGTGTTCGTACTGATATACCAGTTCGGCCGCCTTTTCAGTTCGCCAAAACTTCTTCAAGAACGTTTAAGTAATCTAAAGCAGTACAATCTTTTCTACTCAGTTTTAGGTTTCTCACCGCTTCTCTGACGCAGGTCCCTTTAAGCTCTCGGTGATCCTTTGCTTTTTCTGGGCCTCAGGGACATCCCACTCATCCAGAGCCTGCATCGCCTGTTCCACCCATTCTTCAAAGGTTTCTTCTCCCGCCGGAGTTGGTACGTTTCCTGTAAAATTTCTTAACCGTCGATAACCGAAGTTAGTGTGAGGAGGGCTTGTTTTCTGACATTTAGCCAGTAGATCTCCAATAGCCACGATAAATTCAGGCCCGATCATGGCCAACGGACTAGGCGCGGGGACAACTTGCGGATTCACCACGTGGCGTACTTGGCTGAATTAGTTGGACTTCCACCTCTTCGGCCAGTTTCACGCTCGTGCCCTGAAAACATGGCGGAACACCTTTTCTCCATTCAAGAAGAACATACATGTGAGAAGTATCTGGGGTTTTTTAATGTCCAGTATTAACCCCCGATGATCTGGTGGCTAGCGTGGCCACGGCCTGGCGAATCTGATCTTCAGCCCAAGTGTCTGCGGGAATATCCATGAACTATACAACATTCTAACTGGCTACTGTGCTCCCCACACCACTCGGCAACAGTGTCTGGATCCATATTTAACCCTTTAGATGCGGTTTTTCCAGAGACTGGATCCCGGAAACGAGCCTCCACGTGTAGCGCTCACTCCGGAGGAGCCGCTGAAAATGAACCGCGGGTCAGTCTCCCCGCACTAGGGAATAAATATACTCCAACACAGTTGTGAGTTTTATATTTATATAGTTTACTAAAATATTTGAGCAGATGTTGAGACACGGTATTCACAAGTATTATTACAGTATTTTCGTATCCCGGTAAAACACGTAGCGGAAAAGAAACGAACACGAGGCTTCGTATTTCGGAAAATAAAATATTCGCAACCGAACATAAAAGCAATGCAATTTCCCGATAGTTCAGAAAAAGGGACACGTAGCAAAACCCCAAACATACAATCCCTTCGTATTACGGCAAACGCGCAGCGGAAAAAGAGAAAAATGTATTCGGAACGTATCTTTGTCTTTAACCCCCGTTCCGATTCGCAAAAGGAAATGAGTCCTGCACAGGTTAAGTCCCAGAATGTGAAAAGTGTATCTGTGTGTGGTGGTACCCGGGTACTGTTCAACTGGCCAGTGAGTTTATTAAAGGAAGGTCTCGACTAGTCAGTTGGGGCCCTGTGGACTTTAAAGAGAAAACAGCAGAGCGTCCTTTAATCATAAAACAGCCTTGGAGGCCTCTCACCCATCCGACGATTTCTTTAGGCTCCGCTGACCCAGGACGTCTCTCCACCCGATTTTGACTGGGGATACTAGCGGCCCGATCCGTTATCTGACTCCACACAGCCTTTCCAGCTCACCGCCTGCTCTCCGTTCGATTCCTCCGGTCTGCAGCAATGCCTGGATCCCGGCGGGTCTTCTTCTCCTCAGCTTGGGTGATCCTCTCTGGACTAACAGGTCTCTCTTGGTCTATCTTGGTCTCTGTTGGTCTCTGGCCTAGGCCCTCTCATGATCTCTTCGATGCGTCTGCTCTCTTCCCTTCCCTGGCGCGCTCTGCCGCGTTCTCCACGAGGCAGAGGATGTAAGGCTCCAGTCCCCACCCACTTCCTGTCTTCTCGCAAAGCATGCCGGGCATTGTAGTCCCAATATCCAGTATCTCTGATCGCGATAGTCTCCATCTTGTGGCCAAAAATAGGTACTGCCACAGCAAGATTTTACCACAGCGCTACACAACAAATCAAAAATAAAGATTTAAAATTGCACACAGTGATGACCAGACATTCGATGCATATAGCAGTATCAATAAACTTCTGTCAAACAATATGATATTAGTGAACTCTTGTTCAAAATGCATCGACAAGTACCTAGTCACCCTGTCCAAAGCTAAAAACATACTAAAGTAGTAATGTTACTTATGGAAACAAATGTCTCCATATTTATTTATTTTTATTTATTTATAAAAGGATTTTACCAGGAAGGATACATTGAGATTTCTCTCGTTTTCAAGTATGTCCTGGGTTCGAGAACATTGAGTGGTTACAGAAATACAAAATAGTAAAATGCAAGATATTAACACAAGACCAAATATACAGATTAACAGAAAAATAAATATGGAGGAAATAAAGTCATTATGTTACATGTTTACAGGTGCATTCCGTATTGAGGTATGTTAATAGGGAAGTCTTAAGGGACTTTAGACTGGGGGAAGATTTGACGGTGTCTGGGAGGTTATTCCATAACTGCGGTGCTCTGTAGGAAAATGAGGCTCGAGACACTTTCTTTTTGTATTGCGGTATTGCAAGTAAGGACTTCCAACTGGCAATGCTACAAAATAACTTGTTATATTCCTTTTATTATTCAAAGCCACTTATCCAACAATGGGAAATGCCACATTACCCCATACTGATACAAAAATATTTTTAGAAATTAATAAAAAATTTATTGAAAAATTATCGGGACGTTAAAGGGGTATAGACATTTTTTTTTCATTTAGACCTCTTGGTGCAAGTGCATCCAAAGAAAAAATCCAAAACGCCTCCCGCTTCAGAAGCTCATTGGCACGGTCTCCAACCCTAGTCAGAGGTGGTACATGGTCAATCCCTATTACCTTCAAAGAAAATAGTGGGTGATTCATGAAACGAAAATGATGTGCAACAGGTTGGGGATTATCTTGCTCTGCTAGTGCAGATCAAATGGTTGACCGATGGTTCGCCATCCTTGTTCGTAGACCATTAATGGTCTTGCCCACATGAATTAAACCACAGGGGCAGGTGATTTTATATACTACATATTCAGAAGTGCACATAATTCTGTGCCTGATCAAGAATTTCGTCCCTTGGTATGGATGGTTAAACATCTTACCAGTGGTCAAAGAACTACAAGTGGTGCAACCCAAACAACGGGTGCAACCAGGGTTCACTCTTCCTGTTCTAGTTGACTTAGAGAAAAACATGAATTGGTCAGTATGAACCCTGCGTTTATAGGCCATTAATGGAAAATTCTGTGTCTGTTCTTTCAAGTTCGGATCCTTCTGAAGGATGTGCCAGTGGCATCTCGTGACCTGTGCAAACGTGTTACACAAAGTATGAAACGTCTAGACAAATATCATGCGTGATTGCTGTGTTACCTTTCCCACTGTGTTGCCACCCAATAACCGAGCCCGGGCTAATGCACAATAAAGTAATTCCGATTTGTAGCCCCTTTGTACAAACCAAGAGTACATTTGTATCACCTGTTGTTCACAAACATGGGAATTCAAATAATTCCTTATGACTCGAAGAAACTGGGAAACAGGCAAAGATTTTTTCAGGCATTTGGGGTGAAAGCTCGTGGCATGCAGTAAAGAGTTACAGTCTGTCTTTTTCCGGAAGAGGGACTATGTCAGACCCTCTCCCTCAATGGATACTATGCAGCTGGGTTTTCACCAAAGCAGGTAACGGTATTTTTGGAAACTGAGGGCGGGGTTGCTTGGAATATATATATTAACGGCCTACCTAATAAATAAATAAATATATATATATATATTTTACCCAAACTCCGGTAATGATGGCGGCACTCCAAGGCTGTTAATTTCTTTAATGTATGTCCTGATGAAAATCCCGAGCTGGGATTGAAACGTTGACCTTATACTTCAATAAAGAATGAAATTAACAGCCTTGGAGTGCTGCCGTCATTACCGGAGTATATCAAATATAGTGTATAGTGTATATCAAATAAAGCCAGAAGGTGAGCACCAAGCAACTAATTTTCTAAGCACAAGTGCAAGGCATTTGGGTATATATATATATTATATATATATATATATATAATGATGGTCCTGGTATTATTGCAGCATCGAATCCTCAGCTGTACTGCAGGCTTAAATGTGGAATTGACCAAAAGTAGAACCACTTGTATTTTACTTTTTGGGTTTTATACCAACTGATGAAGCCCAGTGTTGGGCGAAACGCGTTTTGGTTTCTTTATTGTTTTTAGTGTTTTTATTCCATCTGTTTTTCTGTAATAAATTTACTTTTTAAACCTACGTGGTTCCACTTTTGGTCAATTCCACATTTAAGCCTGCAGTACAGCTGAGGATTCGATGCTGCAATAATACCGGGACCATCATCGCTCTGCATTCAAGTCCGCAGTATAGTTGAGGATTTGGTGCTGCAGTAATACCGGGACCATCATTGCTGCATCTTAATGGGAGGAGTACCCCCACGCAGGAAAAGAGGCTGATGGGTGAGCCTTTAAGAACCCACAAGTGAATATCAGCGAGCCCTTAGGCTCTCCAGAGTGTGAGTGTACCGATTTAAAGCTCATTCATTATACTGTTGTATAACGGGACTTCACTGTATATACTTGTTTGTTCCTTTTTTGAGGTTCTGATTGAAATATCTCTTCTCGAATGACGTATGTTGGATTATATCCGCAAATACACTTACCAGTGTAAGATATTTATTCATATATATCCACGTGTGCGCTGTCACCTACACATCTTTTTGCCATATTTGTTAGAGGTGTACTTTCAGTGATGGTGGTGTATTTTTGGTGTATTCCCCACCTCACCTTTTTTCTTAATAGTGTGGAAGCTTTTTATCTCACTTTTAGTCCTCCACCACAACCCTTATAGACACTTACTTACCTATGGTCCAAGCATCCACTGCAACTGGCCATGCCTAGCTCCTGCTGATGAGGGTTCAACAAACCCGAAACAGCACTGTCCTAGGAGTGGCTTTGACCAGTTGCATAACCTTATCTCTGCTAGAAAGTCACGGTGTGGCATAGCATTGATTTTAGGGTTCTGTGTAATAACAGATCCAGGATGCATAAAAGTGAGACAGAGGTCATTTTCATATCCTACCCAGAATTCCTTGCTGCATATGGGGAATGTGGCACAGGAGCTCTGGGATGCAATTCATCGAATTGCTGTGATGCGCAAGTGGCTTCTGCAATAATAAACACAAATATATATACAGTGGCAAGAAAAAGTATGTGAACCCTTTGGGATTACGTGGAGTTTTGCATGAATTGGTCATAAAATGTGTTCTGATCTTCATCTAAGTCACAACAATTTGAAAAACACAGTCTGCTTAAAATAATACAACACAAACATTATATGTTTTCATGTTTTTATTGAACAGAACATGTAAACATTCACAGTGCAGGGTGGAAAAGTATGTGAACCTTTGGACTTAATAACTGGTTGATCCTCCTTTGGCAGCAATAACCTCAACCAAACGTTTCCTGTAGTTGCAGATTAGACCTGCACAACGATCTGGAGTAATTTTGGACCACTCCTCTTCACAAAACTGTTTCAGTGTAGCAATATTCTTGGGTTGTCTGGTGTGAATCGCTCTCTTAAGGTCATGCCACAGCATTTCAATCGGGTTGAGGTCAGGACTCTGACTGGGCCACTCCAGAAGGCGTATTTTGTTTTGTTGAAGCCATTCTTTTGTTGAATTACTTGTATGCTTTGGGTCATTGTCCTGTTGCATCACACATCCTCTGCGGAGTTTCAGTTGGCGGACAGATGGTCTTACGTTTTCCTGCAAAATGTCTTGATAAACTCTGGACATCATTTTTCCATCAATGACAACAATCCGTCCAGGCCCTGAGGCAGCAAAGCAGCCCCAAACCATGATGCTCCCTCTGCCATGTTTTACAGTGGGGATGAGGTTTTGATGTTGGTGTGCTGTGCCTTTTTTTCTCCACACATAGTGTTGTGTGTTTTTTCCAAACAACTCAATTTTGGTTTAATCTGTCCACAGAATATTTTGCCAGTAGTGCTGTGGAACATCCAGGTGCTCTTTTGCAAACTTCAAACGTGCTGCAATATTCTTTTTGGACAGCAATGGCTTCCTCCGTGGTGTCCTCCCATGTACTCCATTCTTGTTTTAATGTTTTCCTTATTGTAGATGTGTCAACAAAAATGTTAGCATGTGCCAGAGATTTCTGTAAGTCTTTAGCTGACACTCTAGGATTCTTCTTTACCTCATTAAGCATTCTGCGCTGTGCTCTTGCAGTCATCTTTACAGGACGATCACGCCTAGGGAAAGTAGCAACAGTGCTGAACTTTCTCCATTTGTAGACAGTCTGTCTTACCGTGGACACATGAACATCACGGCTTTTGAAGATAGTTTTGTAACCCTTTACAGCTTCATGCAAGTCAACAATTCTTGATCGTAGGTCTTCTGAGAGCTCTTTTCTGCGAGACATGGTTCACATCAGGCAATGTTTCTTGAAACCAGTAAACCCAAAACTGGTGTGTGTATTTAAAGGGCAAGACAGCTTTCAGCAACACATCCAATAATATCACACTGATTGGACTCAAGGTTGGCTCACTCCTGGATCCAATTAGCTCTTGGAGAAGTCATTAGGCTAGGGGTTCACATACTTTTTCCACCCTGCACTGCGAATGTTTACATGTTATGTTCGATAAACACATGAAAACATATAATGTTTGTGTTGTATTATTTTAAGCAGACTGTGTTTTTCAAATTGTTGTGACTTAGATGAAGATCAGAGCACATTTTATGACCAATTCATGCAAAACTCCATGTAATCCCAAAGGGTTCACATACTTTTTCTTGCCACTGTATATACATACGATCTATATCCGACACCTTGATTGATATACTTCTAATAAATTACCATTAACAGGCCTGACTCTGATAGTGCTATGTATGATTTCAGGGGTAAAATGGTACCAGAGGATTTGGATGAAAAAATACAGAAAGCAAAATCTGAGGTAATAGCCTAGAAATTGAAATCCTTTCCAATTAATGATATATTTAATTTAAATGCTCTTTCAGCATTGCGTCCAGTGTGGAAGATGTTGTTCTTTGTCTCTTTATTTGGCTGTTTTCAAACGTAGGTGTTCTTGTATCTTCACTTAGAGTTGTGCATGAAAACCCCATATTATTATTATTATTACTATTATTTTTTTTTTTAATGATCCCAGTTCTTCCATCGCAACATCCCACACTCGTATCTACCCCCCTGACCAACTAGGACTCAGTGATGAGAGCTGAAACTAAGATTTGAATTTTTCATATATCTTTTCTATAATGTTAAATGCCCAGTGTCCTAATCCAGTCTCACAGACACTAATCAGTTTTTTTCTATGTTCTGGTGGCCCATTTGCCAAGTTACTTTGTCAAATAGGATGAGTGGATTATAGCTACAGACTGTACTGTGATTCATAGTTTTAAAAAAAAAATCACATTATTGCCTTACTTTAAATCTGGAAAGCCAATGCTACTCCATCCCTCTTTTTAGTTAAAGAACAATTGATGCTTTTTCTATTTCAAAAAGCATGTTGTGATGCTATTTCCACCCCAGATGCTAGAACCCGTTTTTTCCTAGTCTACAACCCAATCATACTATTGTCTAAGCCAGAGTTTCTGAATTACTTTGCCATGTTATGCCACACGAGCTGGGAATTGTGGGATATGGAGTTTTGAAGTCTTAGATGTGCCAGGGATAAGTGTCACCAATCTAGCTGAACATAGGGTAAGGCAGTTTCCGAATGGTTACACATCATTGAGGCAAAACTCATGTTTATGTCTTGAATTCATGTGATAAAGCTCTAATATACATTTTTTTTATTTTCAGGGTTCTGTCCCTTTCTTGGTTAGTGCAACTTGTGGAACAACCGTGGTTGGTTCATTCGATCCACTTCAAGGTCTTGCTGACGTGTGTGAACACCATGGAGTATGGTTGCATGTTGATGTAAGTAACCGTGACATGCTTCGATACATGGGTGTTAGAACCAAAAAATCTGGGGGATTGTTTCTTATTACTGTTTGGGTGATTAGATAGTTGATAGAGAGGCAAAGAAGAGACCGACAAAAATAGAGACACAGAGACAAATACAGAAAGACACAGGATCCAATAAAGGTAGCCAGACAGAAATAGAAACACCCCTTATTACATTACAAGGCACCCTTTAAAAACATTCAAATTGCATTGATAAAGCCAATATTTCCATTAAAAAATATAGCTGTGAGAGACGGTATCTAAGCCGAATTATTATCGGGAATCATAATGCTGATATGCCTGAGTTTGAAGCCACCAAACCGAAAAATAGCCAAAACGCAGCAGGAAAAGGTGCCAATTACGGCTACCAGGCCGAATTAAATCATGTGATTCTGATTATTCTTAAGTGGCTATGTATTTTACTTGGATGGATTTAACATTCCAGGATTGTGTTTGAATGAAAGTTCCCCGCATCATGAACTTTCTGACTGGTCGCAACAAATTCAAAGCATCAGACAGGCATAGTTCGTATAGAATAATTATTTTTTTATGTTTTATCTGAAAATAAGACTGGTAATCTTTTTTTTTATTTTGTATACTTTTCTGATATCGAACATGTAAAAGGCTGCATGGGGAGGCAGTGCCCTTCTGTCCAATAAACACAGACATCTCCTGGATGGCATTAACAGGTCAGTGCAATCTGTATTTCCATTAGGCTAGACAGGTTGAACATTTGTTATGTTGTATATACACTTTGGAAAGCAATACTGCAAGCATTGTGTCTAAACAGAGAATGGTACTTTTCTAAATTTGTTGGCAAAATTAAAGAAATAAGTGACTTGCCAGCTATACCAGCTGGTGATATGATAAAAAATAGCAAATAGAAGGTTGTATACACATTGTAACATTATTTGGATTTGGTGTATTTGAAAGGGTTGAGATTGTTGACCGTTGCTCTTCAAAAGATTCAGGGCCACATTACAATCTCCACTCTAAAACAGGGGTGGTAGGGAGAAAAAACTGCGTCCGCAGTCTTCTCCCTACCGCCCCCGTTTTAGTGTGGAATTACAATGCAGGCGCTTAAAAAGCTGCCTGCATTGTTACGACACGCTACGCCCCTGGATGCTCGCGGCAGCGCTGAGCGCAGCCACGAGCATCCACTCGATGGAGTCCATAGAGCCAGACGCCGGCAGTCACATTACCTGCCGGATCTCGCCTTGCGAGATCTGGCCGGTCAGTGTAGTGATACGCAGGAAGAGACTGGGACTTTTTCCCCCAGTTTTTCCCTGCTCCCACCGGACGGAGGAGGCGGTCAGAGCCGCGGTCAGAGCCGCTGGACAGGAGGTGAGTATATGAATTGTTTTTTAAATTTTTTTGGATGGTGTTAACGGATTCTGCAGAAGTGGAATCCGTTAACACCAAGTCCTGGCTTTGGTTAACTTTCCGCTAACCAGAGCCAGGCGTTAATCAGCGCTGGGACTTTGTAATCCTAACGCTGATTAACGCTTTGCCCTCCCCATGTTAAGTATAGGAAGCGCAAAGTACAGTAACCTCACGCTGAAAAGTGCAAGGGACCAAACGCTAACGGGTTGGATTGTAATATGGTGCGCCCGCGCTAGGGCCACCAGGGCTAACGTTAACGCTCACGCAGGTGAGCACTAACGTTAGCTATAAGAATGTAATTGGGCCCAAGATTGTTATGTTTTATACATGTTACTGGGCTGTATGCATCTGGTAGTTGCAGCCTCCCCAGTGGGGATTAGGCGCGACACCGCTCTTCCTGTACTTGATTAAGATAGTGGAGTAAATTCAAGACAGGAATTTCCTGCATGGAAAAGATTTTTGTCCAATATGATTTTCTTGTTTACAAGCACTAGGCCTTACAGAGAAATGAGTATGTTAGGGCCAGCCGTTAGGGGATTCAAATAGGACCATGTGCCCCAGGAAGCACTTCATGACGTGCCATTCAGGGCCACATTGCCTTACTGGAATACCGTGAGAATTTTTGGCGGGCCAAGGCATCTGGGGCTGAGGAGAGCCAAGAACTGTTACCTCTCCAATAGATAATTTTCTGTAACCCTTGCGGGCAACTCCTCCTCTTCAATGCCTCTGTCAGTCAGCGTACCCCAAGGCTCAGTCCTAGGTCCTCTGCTCTTCTTCATCTATACCTCCTCACTGGGTAAACTCATCACCAGCTATGGCTTTAAGTATCCCCTATATGCTGGCGACCCTCAGATCTACCTTTCCACTCCTAATCTCTCTCCCTCTGTTCTCTCTCAGGTCAGTGACTGTCTGTCTGGGATCTCTGCCTGGATGGCCTCTCACTACCTTAAGGTCAATATGTCCAAGACTGAGCTCCTTCTAATTCTCCCCTCTAACTCTACTCCGATTTCTGACTTCTCCATAAATGTGGACGGTATCACCATCCTTCCCTCAGCCCAAGTCCTCTGCTTCGGAGTGACTCTCGACTCCAGTCTTCCCTTCAGCCCCTACATCCAATCACTCTCCTCATCTTGCCACAATCACCTCCAATATTGCCAAAATTTGTCCATTTCTGACTGCTAACACCATCAGGCAACTTATTCATTCTCTTGTTATCTCCCGCCTAGACTACTGCAACAACCTCCTGACTGGCCTTCCAATCTCCTGCCTCTCGACCTTGCAGTCCATCCTAAAAACATCAGCCCGGCTTATGCATCTTGAAAACACAAACGTGTGATCACACAGAAAGATAATACATAACTTTTTATCTTTTTAGAGTGTCTCTCTCCCCCAGCGTCTCTTCCCAATGGTGCCACAAGTATAATAAATAAAACGAAAAAATTGGGGAAAGAGTTCTAAAGAGAAACAAAAAAGCATATCATGGTGCAGTATATCATTCAAATCGGGTACATATAGGCCCCCTTTTTATAGATTGCACTCACAGGATATATAAAAGTAATGCGCATATATTTTAGTTACCACTCCCTCGGATTAGTACAGCCAGACCAAGCACCCTGCCGTCACAGGAGATATAAGCCAAAAGCCGGTTCCAATGGTGGTATAAAAAGATTTTAATTAAAATCTAAAAGCCAACGCGTTTCGTCCAGGCATAGAATGGACTTCATCAGGGCAAAGATAAATAATACATACAGATCCCAAAATACATTTAAATAATCTCCCCAATTAAGGAAACACCGCATGCTTTCAATCATGCCGTTCAAATCCGGTGTTTGTTGGAGGTGACTTCCGGAAGTCAGTAACAGTAAAGTTCCTATCCCAACCTCTTTGAATCCAATCCTGGGGCCATTCGCCTGCACACCATCTTCCATTCAAATATGCCCCAAAGCCTGAACCTCCTGCCGCGTCTGTAAACAGCTGTATCTCTTCCGCTGTTACTCTCTGCTCCCAAAATCTCACCCCATTGAAATCTCTTAGAAAAGCATCCCAGACTCCCAAATCCACCTTGACCTGCCGTCCTAATCTGATCATGAAATTTGGCGCAGTAACTCCCCTGGTACACATTTCCATACGCCTCTTGAAAATTCTACCAACTGGAATCACCCTACATGCAATATTCAGCAGGCCCAACAATTTCTGCAAATCCCATGCCGAATAGCCAGCCTCATTTCTTTTATATTTCTTTATTTTGGGGTTTGCATAGTAACAGAAATATACGCTCCGCGTATAGCTCAGTCCTCTCCATCACTCCGCCATCCAAGATGGCCGGGGGATGTGGGCCTTCCGTCCCCTCAGCCCTCTGCAGACATTGGTCACAAGGAGGCATCTCAAAGAGCCTGAAGTAGGCCTCAAAATGGCCGCCGGCAGTGCACCACCAAGGAGAATCCGCCAGCAAACACAAGTGTCTGGTACGATGGGGGGGTAGAACAGGCCCCGGACAACTCACCCTTGATGGTCGGCCGCGCTGGGGACCCAGGTAGGTAATCTCAGAAAAGGACAGCAAGGGACCCCAAAAGGAGAAGGACGGACCAGAGCTCCCTAGGCCCACGTCCTTCCACTTCAGCAGCCGGCCACGCCCCCCCCTATTTTTTTTCATCTTATCCTTCGGCAACCTGCATAGCTGTCTTACCGAGTCGATTTCAATCCCCAAAAATGTCAACTTAACACAGTGCCCCTCTGACTTATGCTCCGCCACCAGTACACCTAAAAGCTGAAATGTCCTCAAAAGCACCTCCATGACCCTACCGCATTCACCAGTCCCTTTGGAACCCACTGTCATGAAATCGTCCAAGTAATGCACTATACTCCTACTTCCAGCTTTCTTCTCCACCAACCAGTGCAAGAAAGTACTAAACCGTTCAAAATGAGCACAGGATATTGCGCACCCCATGGGCAAACATTTGTCAACGTAAAACTGCCCCCCAAATTTACACCCCCATCAACCGAAAACTCTCCGGATGCAATGGTAACAGTCTGAAAGCTGATTCTATATCGATCTTCGCCAACTCTGCCCCATTACCAGCTTCCCTTACCAACTTCACTGTCTAACCAAATGACTGGTAGGTAACAGAAGCAACTTCTTTGCTTATAGCATCATTTACAGGCTGCCCCTTAGGATAAGATAGATGCTGGATCATTCTGTATTTACCTATTTCCATTCTGCCTAATAGCACCTCTTTTGCTAACTTTTCCTTCAAAACCTCTGGCAGGTCATATGCTGACTTAAATTTTTTTACTTTCCTACCCCCATCACTTCCCCACAAATTGGAATCCTGAAACCTTCCTTAAAAGCGTTAGTCAGTACCTCCCTATCCTCCGCTTTTGGATATTCCTCCAACTCTGCCACCAGTTCATTTACCCGCAACGGTGTTCTGGCTGGGCCCAACATGTCCCCCTGCCCATTTTCTTGGTGGACGAAAGGAATTAATTCTACCTCCCTCCTTACTCCTGGATGGGCACCTCCACAGAATCGATAGGGATGTTTAAATCTGCATGACATGCCCTTGTCACAGCGCTTGTTGTTGAAAGCCCAGCATTCTTTCACTTCCCTCCTAAGTGGGGGGGGGGTGACAGAAAGTGGCAAAGCAGAGTTAGGCAAATTAGCAGACTGAGAAGATTTGAGGACAGTGAAAGCAGAGGTATCAGAAACAGGGGATAGAGAACGGCGAGAGGGTCAGGGGGATAGAATGGGCTCGCAATCAGCAGCCTGAGAAGGCCGTGGAGCCCTAGTAGCTGCCGATACTCCCTGCACTATGCGTCTTGAAGGTCCAGCTCTGCTCCGTTTCGGTGTCGCTCCTGGATCCTGCCGTGCTGTCCACGGGCTCTTTCCCTCCAGGTATTTCTTTGGCACGGATCTCTTCCTTGAAGTCATCTTGAGGCAGCAGCTCCAAAGTTCCTGCAACACAAAGAAAAAAGTTCGTTCTGATTTCCTCCTCTGTGCACTCCCTTTTTCCTCCAACTACCCCCTCCCCCTTACTGCTTCTCTGCTCTTGCAACCAATGACTGAACCCAGGGAACAAAGGAAACTCCTCCCAACTTGGGTTTCTTGCGCAATACAGGGATAATTCTTAAGTATCGTCATTTCAAATTCTTCACTCCTCAGTACTAACATGCTGAACATGTGGCTATTACCCACAGAAGAGTGAATACTCCAGGTTATCCTTCAATACCCCCTAGCATCCAACAGCAACAATGTCACATGGAATACTAAAAGCAGAAGTAGGAATTGTAACATCCACATAAAATTATTTTGGCTTGATATTCCCCAGGTACATATATTATACAACAAGGCAACTGAAGGTTTCTGAATCATTTTCAAATGGACTGTATTGTTTTTTCAGAGCAGATTCTGTTGCATGGAATCCCCATAAAATGCTTGCAGCTGGTCTGCATTGCTCAGCTTTTCTTCTACGAGACACAACTGTAAGTATATGCGCTGGGTGATCTTTAGGATCAAAACATTGTGGGTTTTCCTATAAAACCCTGTCTGATGTGACCAGTTCCTTTCACTGATGTAAATAGATAGTCTGTCTGTACAACTGTCTGTCTGGGGGATAGATGTAATGTCTAATGAGAACTGCAGTTGCTTTTGTTTAAAATGTATTCTGTTCTTGTGGATGCGCACATGCATTGTATTAAATATGAATTCATAATGTGTACTGCAGATTTTAAACACGTTACTCCACGTGTGACTTTTCCAATATCAGACCAATTTGGAAATGTCAGAAGCGTCCGATATATTCATCCATTTCCGATATATTCATCTGTTTCCGATATTCTAAACTGAGCTATATTAAAAACTAAAAGTAACGAATATTGCACAAAGGTAAAACAAACAAAAAGAATGACGCTCAAGATATGCAACAATATGTACAGGGCACGGGATGCACTTTTCAAAGCTTCCAACATGCTGAAGTGCTGTTTATTGATTTAGTCCGAACTGAATGGCACATGTCTAGTAGAGATTAATTAAACGTTTATTGTATTTACCTTTGCAAAATAATACATGAGGATTTTACTGTGCTAGAAAGTAAATCTATATAAAGAAAAAAACAGGTATTACCAATTCAATTGTGTTTTCATGAACAAGAACCAGGATAGCAGAAAATGATCAGCTGAATGGTGACAAACCTCTTCTCTAATATGAACAAGATTGAAAGAAACAAGCCATGACTGTCCATAGTAGAGACCCATTTTCATAATGTTCCACAACTTTGTTGAGTGACCATGGGCCCTATTACACTCCTAACGGTAATACTCACCTGCGTGAGCACTACTGTTAGTTGCGGTATCTACCGCATATTACAATCCAAACCCAAACGTTTTTTTTAACCCATTTGCGTTTGGTAGCTTGCGCTTCTCAGCGTGAGGTTACTGTACTTTGCGCTCCCTATACTTAACAAGGGGAGCGCGAAGTGTTAATCAGCGCAGGTATTACAAAGTCCCAACGCTGATTAATGTCTGGCTCTGGTCCCACGAAAAGTTAACCAAAGCCAGAACCTGGTGTTAACGGATTCCGCTTCTGCAGAATCCATTAACACCAATGCGAAAAAATAAAAAAACAGAACGTATACTCACCCTCTGTCCCGCGGCGAGGACCGTGGCTCTGTTCGCCTCCTCCGGCCGGCGGGAGCAGGAAAAGACTGGGGGAAAAAGTCCCCCCTTTCTCTCCTTGCGTATCACTAAGCCGACCGGCCGGACCTCGCGAGGCGAGATCCGGCTGGTCATGTGACCGGCAGGGGGGAGCTCAATTGACATTGAGAGAGACATTAGGAGACATTGAGAGGATGCGCGTGGCTGCGCTTAGCGCTGTCGTGGTTCCCGGGACATAGCGGGCGCAAACAATGCAGGCAGCATTTTTTGCGCCTGCATTGTAATCGCCCGTTAAACCAGGGGCGGTAGGGGGAAAACTGCGGGCGCAGTTTTTTCTCCCTACTGTCCCCCTTTTAGTGCGAGGATTGTAATATAGCCCCATAAGTATAAAGAATTTGCCCACCTATGATTCACAAGGCACCTTATTGCCACAAAACTGTATGTCTTGGGTAAACCTACTATGTAGTACACAGTACATAGGAAAGCTATGTGAAATTTGACTCAGAAAGCAAAACCTTGATGAAAATGTAAAGAATTAATTGAATGCTTTTAGGGTGAGCGGTAGGGCTGGTGATTACTTCAAACCAAAACCACAGTTAAATAAAAATGTGCTAACACTTTGTTTTCTCTGCAGGGCTTGCTGAAGCGATGCCATGCCGCCAATGCTAAATATCTCTTCCAAACTGATAAATTTTATAACTTGGAATATGACACAGGAGACAAATCCATTCAATGTGGCCGTAGGGTGGACTGCTTGAAGCTGTGGCTGATGTGGAAGGCACTTGGGTCTGAAGGATTAGAGAAACGTGTGGATGGAGCATTGTCACATACTAGGTAATATAGAACTACAAAAAGACTATTATGCAATACTATCAGTGATTTCAACTGTACCATTTATTTATTTTTTATTTGTAATTATTTTCTGATTGACTAAAGGGCAGCAGGTCAGTGTCTACCGCCTTCATTGTCACGCCCAGAGGTACCTGGAGATTTGGTGTGCAGACGGAAAATCAATTTTACAAATGCCTTCAGTGCTAGTTCCACTGGGACAAAATAATTCATTTTGTTCGGCCTGTTTTGAAGGATTGGGCCTAGACCTAAACCTGATACCCCTGGGTATTTCTGTGATAATCTGTATATATGTGTTTTTTTACTATCTTGCATTTTATTACTTTGTATTTCTGTAACAACTGTAAAAATTTCAATGTTCTTGAACCCAGGACATACTTGAAAAAGAGAGAAATCTCAATGTATCCTTCCTGGTAAAATACATTGCAAATAAATAAATAAATATTACAACCCTGACCGACACCTAAAATGTTTTCAAATAAATGGGGTCAACTTGATTATCCAAATACTATGATATTGGGGACATGCAATGAAAAAAACTAAACATACCAGGGCAAGCCTGTGGAGCAAAAGTATTTCTTGGTTTAGTTCTCTTGTCTTTCCAAGCCAAACACGGAATGTATGTACTGTTGGCGCTATATAAATGATGACATTAATAATAATAATAATTTGTGAATATATGTTTATTTGTTTTAAAGATGAAGAAATACAAACGTTTGTAAAATATCACACGACTCGGCACGCAGGCCAGTCAAATAGCATATTTCGCAATAAAATATACGACGGGGGGGTGAAAAGAGAGTTGACAAGGGTTGGGGGAAGAGGTTAAGAGGTTATAACATTCAGGGTGGGTTAGGGGAGGTAGGAGACACAGTACTTACGATGCCCGCGTCAGTGTGAGTGTGCGCCTGGGTACCTCCTAAGAGATCAGTGTTGAGCTATCTCAAGAATAAGCAAGAAAATGTCCGCGCTTTCTTCTCTACAGGGGCACGACGCTAGACTCAGCGATCAGAATTGCTTTAAATTCGGGCCCTGAGGAGAGTAAAAGCCATCTGGACCAGATGGTCAGATAGCGGGGTAGCATGTGGTTAGCAATGAAATACAAATGTTCGGTAGCGTGCAGTTCCTCCATTCTGGACAGCCATAGTGTGAGAGGGGGGCAGTCGGGACGCCGCCAGAACAACGGAATCAGGCTTTTTGCCGTGTTAAGGATACGTAGGCCAACGGAGTTCTTATATGCGTACCTTGAGTATGGGACATGGTGTAGTAGCATAGATGCTGGTAGAAAGTCAGGGGGAGGGTCAAGAAAAAGACCCAGCAGTCTGTGTATCTTCGTCCAGTACGGGCGTATCAGGGGACAGTCCCACCATATATGTAAAAGTGAGCCTGGGGAGTCACCGCAACGCCAGCACCTATCGTCAACCTCTGGGTACATCCGGCAGAGAACCTGAGGGGTTCTATACCACATGGAAAGCAGTTTGTAGGCTGACTCCTGTATCCTCGTGGAGTCCGAACAGTGGTGTGTGAGGTCACATATGCGGCTCCAGTCCTCCTCCGACAAGCATATCCACAACAACGTCTCCCATCTCCCTATATATCCGGGGGGTTGAATCTTAGAAGCATGTAAGAGCAGGGAGTAAATTCGGGATACCCCATGCGGCAATGGGCCTTGGCGTGAGCAAAGTACTTCAAACTCAGTGAGGGGTCTTGTCAGGTGGGATTGCTGTGGAATGGATTTGATAAAGCTCAGTATCTGTTGAAATGGAAGGTAGAGGGCGAGTGGGACGGTCCCCCCTCCCACCAACTCCCCCAAGGTGATAAAGCGACCATTCGGGAAGATGTGACAGATGCGTGGCGTAGGGGCGTTAATTAGGTCTCAAAAGGCCCGTGGGTTGTGGCCGGGGGAAAAGTCAGGGTGGCATATCAGTGGGGTCAGAGGAGAGGGATCCGAGGAGAGTCCCAGGGGTTGTCTCATCCGGTGCCAGATTCGTAGGGACGTCGAGGTGTATAATAGGTGTCGCGTAATGCGGAGTCCATGGCGTCTGGGTAGCCATGGGATAGTCGAGACCGGAACTCCCGCCTTGATCCCCTCAACCTCCCCCCAGGCCTTTGCCGGGCCGATTCTCGCCCACTCCACCACCCTAACCATATGGCATGATTTATAGTAGAGGAGAAAGTCTGGGACCGCCAGACCCCCCTACAGTTTAGGCAGAGTTAAACAAGTAAAGCTTTGTCGAGGGCGGTTACCTCTCCATATGTATGTGGTTGCCAGGGAGCGCAGTGCGCGAAAATAGGTACCGGGTATGTGGGTAGGGATTGTCTGGAATAAGTATAGAAGGCGTGGTAATAAATTCATTTTAAGTACTTGGACCCTCCCCAGCCAGGAGATGTGTGGGTAATCCCATTGTCCAAGGTCGTTAGCAAAGGTGTCCAGAATGGGGAGAAAATTGTCACGAAACATGTGGGATGGGATTTGGGTGACCCAGATTCCTAAGTATTTAATATGGGATGTGGCCCATTGGAAGGGGAAGTGTGGAGTGAGGGCTGTGACCCGGTGTGAGGGTAGGGAAACGTTAAGTATAAACGATTTAGCGTAATTAATTTTTAGATTGGAGAGTAGACCGTAGCGATGGAATGCCTGTAAAACGTTAGGCAGTGTGGTCTCCGGGCGGGAGATAAAGAATAATAAATCGTCTGCGTATGCCGTGATTTTGTGCTCGGTAAGGCCCACTCTCAGACCTCGAACATCCGGGGAGCCCCGTACCGCTGCAAGGAAAGGTTCCAGGGCCAGTGTGAACAATAGGGGTGAGAGAGGGCATCCCTGTCGGGTCCCGTTCCGGATCCTAAATGGTGCAGTGTAAATGCCGTTAACGCAGACCCGGGCCGTGGGGTTAATGTAGAGAGCCCGAATCCAAGCGCACAGGTGCGGGCCGAGACCTATGTGTTCGAGCGTTGCAAATAAGAAATCCCAGTTGACCCGATCAAACGCCTTTTCGGCGTCTGTGGACAACAACAGTAGTTCCTCCCCCCGACGTTGGGCCCTGTGCGTGAGAGTTAAAGCTCTAATGGTATTGTCCCTGGCTTCCCGGCCTGGGATAAAGCCAGTCTGGTCAGGGTGAATAAGGTCAGTAATGTGGGGTAACAGTCGTGACGCGAGTATTTTGGCAAATAATTTGAGGTCGCAGTTTAGTAATGAGATGAGTCGGTAACTCTCGCACTGTGCGGTGTCCTTCCCGTCTTTAGGTATCAAGGTGATGTTGGCGGCTAAAGTCTGAGGTGGGATGAGTCGCCCCTCCGGGACCGAGTTAGAGGCCAATAAAAAATGTGGGGCGAGTGTCTTCAGAAAGCGTTTGTAATAATTTAGAGGGAGGCCGTCAGGGCCTGGGCATTTACCGGTTTTTGAGGCTTTCAGGGCTCCGGCCAGCTCCTCCGCCGAGAGGGGCGACTCCAGTAGTCGTGCAGTCGACTGTGGGAGCCGGCATTTCAGGTGGGCTGTCAGATAGTCGCGGATATCAGTCCTGTTGGTCGCCCCCTCCCGGTCGGGAGTGAGGCCCGGTAGGTTGTAAAGAGATTCATAGTATGATCGGATGGTGGATTGAATATCGCCGGGTAGGTAGTGTATTTTTTTATGTGAGTCTCTGATCTTGGCAATGTAGGAAGCGGCTCTCTGTTTTTGTAGCATGCGTGCTAAGAGGCGTCCGCTCTTATCACCGTGGGCGAAAAAAAATTTTTTTGAGCGTTGGCATTGTCGGTGATAGGAGGAATTTAAAAGGGTGGTCAAGTCTCGTCTCGCAGCGGTCAGCTCAATCAGGCCCTCTGCGTCAAGGGAACCCTTGTGTAAGGTCTCTAACGTCTCTATACGCTTCAATGCATCGGTTATGGCGGTCGATTTCTGTCTCTTAAACTCTGATGCTTTCTGGATGTAAAAGCCCCTCACCACACATTTGTGTGCCTCCCAGATCGTCAGTGGTGACAGGTCTGGGTTGGTGTTTTCAGCAAAGTAATGCTCTAGGGCCTGTGTGCAGTCCTGTATAACGATCGGGTCAGAGAGAAGAAAGTCGTTAAGTCGCCAGGTCGGGGCTGCGGTCCGATAAAGCGGAGAGGTTAAGGTCATCGTGACAGGTGCGTGGTCAGACCAGGTTAGGTTGCCAATTGTCGCAGAATGGAGATCCTGTAGATGGTAATGGGAAAGGAAAAAGTAATCCAGTCTGGAGTAAGTCTGGGCCGGGTGAGAGAAAAAGGTATAATCCCTGTCTTCGGGGTGAAGTGCCCTCCAGCAATCCACCAATCGGTTCGAGTGAAGAAGGGAGCCGATCCTGCGCAAGATACGCACGGGGACGGCAGAGCGTCCCGATGACGTATCCCGCAGAAGATCTAATGGGAGGTTAAAGTCCCCGCCCAAAACCAGACAACCCTCTGTAAAGTCCTTTAGTGTCGTGAGGAATTTAGCTAAGAATTTATGCTGACTCTTGATTGGTGCATATATGTTAGCGAATGTGTACATGCGGTCTGCAATCGTGCCCTTCACCACCACGTACCGGCCCCCTCCATCTGCAAGCGTGGCCCTGTGCTGGAAGGGGATCGACTTGGCAAATAGTATTGCTGTACCTTTAGATTTGGCTATAGTATTGTTGCTGGAGAAGCCCATGGGAAACCTTGAGTCAGTTAATTTGGGGGCAAACCCCTCTCGAAAGTGGGTTTCCTGAATGAACACAACGGAGGCTTTGGCTCTATGAAAGTCCCTTAAAGCGAAGGAACGTTTTTCTGGGGTGTTGAGGCCTCTGGCATTAATAGATAAAAGTGTCAGGTGCGCTGGCTTTGTGGGCGCCATTCTTCACCTGCAGGGGAAGTGGGGTGGAGTGTGTAGTAGCGGTAGAGGTCTCCGGGGTGGGGATGGCAGGTATGAAGGGATGTAAGGGGAAATGGAGGGGGTATCAAAGAAGGGGAGGCCCAGAAAAGGAGAACGAGGGGAAAGAATCCTCGGGCCAAAAGGTATGAGGTGTGGGCAAGGTTGGATACGAGGTCCGGGGGGCCACGAGTAGCTCCCAGAACCCCTCCCAACCGTCGCGTCGCCCTGTCCTCCGGGTAGGAGGCGAGTCCAGAAGGTACCACGCGGGAGGTGTCAACCACTACTCCGCAAACCAGACGGGTATGCTCCAGCAGAGAGGGAGACCTCCTTGACCCAATGTAATCTAACTTAAAGATGCTTAAATAAACGCCCATTAAAACAAAAACTTTGAATGAACAGTGCAAATGTCGTGAACCCTAAAAAGAAGACTGGAAAAAACAAGTCAGTGGTGAAAAAATCCTGTCGGCGGATAAACTCCGTAACTGGGCGATTGTCAATCGTGCATGTATATGTATAAAAGTTAAAGTCCCGGTGCCCCCGGCAATAAAAATCGGAGACATAGTTACCCGTCGTAATTCTGCCACCCGAAGTTGATCCTGCACCACAGGAACGTGTGGGCCGTCAGCGGCTCGAGGCCTCCCTATAGGAGTCCGTTGATACATAACGGGAGCAGGTGGCAGAGTCTGGTGGGACCCCTTGTATAGGTGGTGTGCGTAGAATGAAGAGAAAGTCCCGCAAGGAAGCTGGAGAAACCGGAAGTGAGAGCCCGTGTCGTCGTTCTCCGTAACGTCGTAAGAGCCCTGAGGACATTCAAAGCGGTTGTGTCCCGGTGTCCCAGGCTATAAGATGGAGGCATAGTTACCCGTCCAGTTTCTTCTTCACGAGGATCATCCCGCCTCATGGGGATAAGCAAGAGGGTGGGTCATGGTTTCCTGCCAGTATTCCAATTATACACAACGTAGGCCGCTTTGAGGCTGGTGTGATCGACAGGGGAGGATAGTGTATGAAATTTAGCTCAAAAGATCGCTTGAGTGAACCGGTGTCCTCTCGGGAGTAGAGTTGTGCTTCAGACCGTCGGGCCCCGATGCCGTCCGGCGGGTAGGCGGGTCTTGGTGGGTCTTTGCGGTAGGGCGTCTGAAGCCACGCCGGGGCGATTGGAGGAGTAGAATTGAACAGGGTCCGGCCACGACAGCCCCACCGGAGGAAGTTGAAGGTCAGAGACCAGAGTGTCTACATCAGCAGAAGAGCACGCCAGAAACGGTCCCTGAGGAGTAGAAACCAGAAGCCCAGTGGGGAAGTGCCAGCGATATCTTATCTTCTGCGCCTGAAGGTTCCTCGTGAGAGGGCGCAGGGCTCTGCGGAAAGCCAGGGTTGCAGGAGATAGACATGTTGTAAGGCAGCCAAATGCAATGGGGGAATTTACAATCCCACAGTAATTCACAAAAGATTGACAGGCGCCAGCAACTTGTACCGCCACCAACAAACCAACGCCAACCAGAGTATAGTGGTTTCCCCCAAACCAGTGAAATACAGAAAACAAAGGTACGTATCTGGTGGCGCGATGATGGTCGCTGAATGGTAGGTGGTGGTTCCCTTAGTTCGTATGAAGCATATGAAAAAGAATAATACAATATTAGTGCAGATGGTACTAACACAAAAATAATATGTACCAATGTGGTATATTCCACTCACAAATTAAAGAGCCCGAACACTGGCTCTAAGTGGGTCGAGGCTTTTGGGTGTTTTTGCTTCTCCGTTCCTTAAGGTGACCCACGCCTTATACTGGATGGAGAGGTAGCTCATACAAATGGACATGGAAAGAAAACAGAAACAACTTCCTTGTGCAGATCTTCCAAAGTTCAGATGGCATAGATATACGTAGCTGTTAAACTCACATTTGTAGGAGCTTATAGACCAAGCCGTGGTTTGTGCACTTCAAGGCTCGCATAGGGTGGAACCAAACCCGTCTTCAAATCCAGGATGTCAAGGGGACAATCAAATTTAAAGTTTAAAATTATTTATTAGAACATAAATAAAACAAATAAAATACTGGCTCAGCCAGGAGACCAGAACGCGTTTCGCCAGACGTGCTGGCTTCTTCAGCTGGTAGGAAATCTCTTTTAAACTTCTTAAAAGTTTAAAAATAATGTTGCTAACAGCAGCAATTTTTACATGCTTTTCCCTGACGTAAATTTAGCATAAGCTGAAGCAGCATAAGATGCTAAAAATAAAAAGTAAATCAAACTTCAAGTTGGAATTCATAATATGCCCTTTGTGCAAATCATTAAACTAAGAAGTGCAGTAAAATCATATATTTTATTAAGCCCACTTGAAAAAATAACAGGCATTAACCACAGACCACCTGCACCTTACAGACTAACCTGATTTTTTTATTGTATAATTATAAAGTATATGAGAGTCTAAATACTCTCAGAAACCACTAATTTTTTTTTTTTTTTTTAAAGTGGAGATGGTTAAAATAACCTAAAGGCACGTAGTCCAGAAATTTTTTAGAGTCGAATGTCTTTGAAGTTTGTTTGTAATTAAGGTTTTGAAAAGTGAAAATAACAGCTGCAGAGACAATGCACAAGAAAAAAAATATTAACCCCTGCTGACCATTAACTTCACTTTTATTATAAAAAAGGTAAAACTTACCTTTTCAATCTTCTTCATTCTTCTGGTGCAGGCTTCCAGCTACAGGAAGTAGGTGGATGCCTGGCAAGGGTCGATTAGCCAGCCCATTCTATTCTGGAACAGCAGGGTCCTATGCAAGACGTGGATGTCACATGCAGGATATAATTTTAAGTCAGATAGCTTTAACTCATCCTCTTTTAAAAGCACACAATGTTATTTTTATTTTCTTCACTTTATTGGGAAAGTAACAGCACATAAAAGGTGTCTTGTTGATAGAGAGGGCTTCTCTGGTATGGGAGAAAGGTAAAACAGATTGCAATTACCCTATATAGACGGGATGCTACTCACATGCCTCTACGGTTAGAATGAAAGGAAGAGCAGCTTGCTGAAACAGGAAATGGGGCTGGCCAAACTATGTAGGTTAGACAGGGAGAGTGGACTAATCCAAAAGGTGCTAGCGAGGCACTGCACCTGTTCCCAGTGGTGTTTGTACAAGGCTTTTAAGTTGAAGTCCCTGACTGGAGTGGGGATAACTCCTACCTTCTTTTCCTTATTTCGGATCGATTCGAAATTTCGGACGGCCGATTTTCGTTTCAAAAAGGCATCCGAATTAACAAAAATGGAAATCTCGGACGAAAAACGAAGTTTGGACAAAATGAAATGCACATGCCTACTTGTCAATACATACTTCGCCTACTATCAAACATCCTATATCGAGCCTTTGAGTGCATTGGGGCATTGTGGTCCCCATTCCGTTGTTTGCTGAATTTATGGGCTCTCATGATGCCTCTGCCAAGTAGCAGCAAGATCTGGGTACTTTCATCTAGTGGTGGAATGCGCTCAGCTATCGCCTTGAGATGAGGGTCGTAGCGTGCTACGTCTGGCATTGGGATTTTGCTCATATCTTCCGTCATGTGACTACACCCAGAGTGTGAGAAGTGGCATCTCTATCTTACCGTCCACAGAACATATGATATAGCCATTTACTTTCTTTCCTGTTGTCTCTAATTGCCCTGTGCACGTCCGGAGCATGTAGGGGGAAGCATTATCTTGTATATTGAACAGATTAAAGATTTCTGACCAATGATCGGTTGCTCTTGTCGTCAATGATGGCATACATTTTTATAGCTCTTTCGGGTTGTCCCTCTGGGTGTACTGCCACAAGACATATCTTGGAACAAGATCTTCTATTGCCTCCTTCGCGGCAAATCACTGTGCATTTGAATGTTATGTATGGAGAGGTGCACTAGCCTCTTCTTTCTCTCGGCCCTGCGTTGCCACAAGGTTAGAGGTCTTGACCATTTTAGGTTTAAATGTCTCTGGGTGTAAGGCTGTCACATGTCTGTCACTGTTACACTCTTCGTATTTTATGGCTTTCTTACACTCCTTGGATAGGTGTCCTGTAGATGCACAGCATTTAAAGCAAATTTCTAACTGTCGGAGCAAGGTTTTTGCTCTGCTCTATGGATTTCATCCTGAACCTCATGCTTTCTCAGACCGGGAATGGTCTTTTATGTATGGGACATTCTCTGTTGAAGTACCTTGTTTTCTTGTTTCCAGCAGCCGACTGGTCGTGACTTGTGTAGGTTGTCCTATGAACCGAGATGGATGTTCTAGCGTTGGCATTTCTCGCCGTTGTTGTCTCATACCTCAGGCTGCTTGCACTGGATGCAGTTTGTTTACCCACAATGAAGCTGGGATCGTTCTTTGTGTGGGCCGCTTCGCGAATGAAGAGTAAAGAGAAGGAGGGGTAGGCAACACGCTTCTCCCTTATTGTATTTAGAGCCCTGTGAAGTCCATTTTCTTGGAGGTTGTAGGGTAGCTTCTCCAAGATTGGTCTTACTCCACGAGCAGAGTCCAAGACATTGAGACCTGTTAGGGATTGGTCTGTTCTTGCTGATTCCAGTTCCTGCAGCACATTTCCGAGTTCCCGTAACTTTGAGTAGCCCTTGGGTGTAATTCTGGGAAAATTGTCAATTCTCTTGAAGAGTGCGTCTTGACTGTATCGGGGCTACCATAGCAGTCCTCCACTTTTCCCATACTAAGTCCAGACCTACTTGGGGTTTGTTTACCTTAGCCTCTTGGCATGTTCTATGGATTCTTTTCCCAGCCATTTTGTTAGTGGGCTGAGTGGTTCCCTGGCAGAAAAGCCCAGACTGTTGATACCATCCTGGAATGTAAGCTTCCATTTTATGTAATTCTCAGGACGGTCGTTGAAGTTGAGTCCTGTCTGAACCATATCACGCCAGATCATGTACTTGCCCATGTTGGTCAGGTTTGATGCATCGGTGTGTTGGTCTCGTTCTGCTGTGGTACCCTGGGAGGGTCTTGTGATAGCCTCCTTCAGTGTAGGTGTTTGATGTCTGCTGGTTAGTAGGAGGAGTTGTGACTATTCATGTGAGCACACCTGAATTGCGAGCTTGTGGTGGTGCATCGGTTTGCGTACTGGCGTGTGAATAACTGCTGTGGCTGTTGACATCCCAGGTTATGTGTTCCCCTGAAAGAACAGCATCCTCTCCTCGTGGGTCTTTCGATTCTTCTGCCTCCATTATGCCAGCCTCACTGCATTGAGACTGTGCACTGGTGATGAAGATGAGGAGGCTCCTCACATAGAGACATAGAAAAAAGGTCGGCAGATAACCTTTCGGCCCATCTAGTCTGCCCAATTACATGGATACCTTACCTGGATTTATCTTTTGTTTAGGATAGCCTTATGCCTATCCCATGCCTGCTTAAATTCAATTACTGTTTTGGCCTCTACCACTTCAACTGGAAGGCTGTTCCATGTATCCACCACCCTCTCAGTAAAATAATGCTTCCTGATGTTACTTTTAAACCTTTGCCCCTCTAATCTAAAACTATGTCCTCTTGTTTTGCTACTTTGTTTCCGTTTAAATATACTCCCTTCCTCTACCTTGTGGATTCCCTTTACGTATTTAAATGTTTCTATCATATCTCCTCTGTCTCGTCTTCTTTCCAAGCAGTACATGTTAAGATCATTAAGCCTTTCCTGGTAACTTTTCTCCTTCAAGCCGTACACCATTTTAGTAGCCCTTCTCTGAACTCTCTCTAAGATGTCTATATCGTTCTGGAGATACGGTCTCCAGTACTGCACACAGTACTCCAAGTGAGGTCTCACCAGTGCTCTGTACAGTGGCATGAGCACTTCCCTTTTCCTACTGCTAATACTTCTCCCTACACAACCAAGCATTCTGCTAGCATTTCCTGCTGCTCTATTACATTGACTACTTACCCTTAGATCCTCTGAAATAATAACCCCTAAATCCCTTTCCTCAGATATTGAGGTTAGGACTGTATCAAATATTCTATATTCAGCCATTGGGTTTTTTACGTCTCAGGTGCATTATCTTGCACTTATCCACATTAAAACTCAATTGCCACAGCTCCGACCATTTTTTTAGTTTACCTAAATCATTTGTCATTTGGCTGATCCCTCCAGGAATGTCAACCCTGTTGCAAATCTTTGTCATCAGCAAAAAGACATACTTTTCCATTAATACCTTCTGCAATATCACTAATAAAAATATTAAAGAGAATGGGTACTGACCCCTGAGGTACCCCACTGGTAACACTGGTAACAAGACCTTGCGCCGAATAAACTCCATTTACCACAACCCTCTGTTGCCTGTCATTCAGCCACTGCCTAATCCATTCAACAATATTGGAATCCAAGCTCAAAGATTGCAATTTATTGATAAGCCTTCTATGCGGAACAGTATCAAAAGCCTTACTGAAATCTAAATAAGCAATGTCTACTACACCACCTGTGTCTATTTGTTACGTAATCAAAAAAATCAATAAGATTAGTTTGGCATGATCTCCCTGAGGTAAACCCATGTTGCTTCTGATCCTGTAATCTATGTGTTTTTAGATGTTCAACAATCCTTTCCTTTAACATGGTTTCCATTAATTTCCCCACTACTGACGTAAGACTAACTGGCTTCCCCGATTCCTCCCTACTACCCTTCTTGTAAATGGGCACAACATTTGCTAATTTCCAGTCTTCTGGGACGACTCCCGTTAACGGTTTTGCTATTACACCACTGAGCTCTTTTAATAACTTAGGGTGGATCCCATCAGGCCCCCTTGACTTATTTGTCTTTACTTTAGACAGCTGCTGTAGAACCTCCTCCTCTGTAAACTGATATGTAAATGTCTCTTTAGTGTTTCCTCCTAACTGAGGTCCCATTCCTTCCTTTTCTTCTGCAAAGACTGAACAAAAATATTAATTGAGGCAGTCAGCGAGACTTTTATCCTCTTCTACATACCTTCCTTCCTTTGTTTTTAATCTTCACTAATCCTTGTTTTACTTTTCCTTTCTCATTTATGTATCTAAAAAATGTTTTGTCCCCCTTTTTTACTGACTGAGCTATTTTCTCTTCTGCATGTGTGTAACGTTGGGAGCTTCCAGCCCTACCTGTGTGCTTGAGGGCAGCATGTCTGATGCTGCTCGCTGACCAATGCCCGGTTTAAATGGAGATAGGCAGGGAGGTGGTTGCTTGAGGCGCGGCTTGAGTGGGGGGCGTGGCCTGGTGAAGGTCTTTAAAAACCCTCAGTGTATTCTCAGCAGTTGCCAGATCGTGGTTATCCATACCTGAGCTCCTTGTACCTGACTGCTATATTGAATTAACCCGTTATTGACCTCTGCTTGTTTCTGACTATTCTGGCTTCTGTTGCCCTAGACCATTTTCTTGTACTACGCCACTGCTCTGATATCGACCCGGCTATTCCATTTGACCATTCTGAACTCTGTATTCCTGATTCTGGCTCGGCTGACTACTCCCCGTGTTGTTAACCCTTTCTGTCTAGCTAGTTTACCTGGCCAATTCTAAGGACCAGACAGTTTAGAGATCTTTCACGGCTACTCTGTTGGTAGCTTCTGGGCTCTGTGGAGTGTGGGGTGTTAAGTACTGCGTGGTGGGATCTGGGAACCGTGACATTACGATCTGGCCACTATGGATCCCGCAGACTTAACACAGCACTTGGCTAACTTTGTATCCAGACAGGATGAGCAGGATCATAGGATGGATCAGTTTGCTATTGCCTTACAAACTATCCTGACTCGTACGGCTCACCTGGAACCAGCTGGGGTTGCACCCCCGCTTGATATACCTGTGTCCCCTGTCGTTCAGACATCCCAGGTACACATGACCGCTCTTATGAGGTTTGACGGTACTCCCTCAGAGTGCCGGGGATTTTTGGTCCATGTGGATATTCATTTTAAATTAAATCCACAGATGTTTTTCTCTGACATTGCCAAAGTGGGGTTCATTATTAATCATCTGTCTGGCAGAGCATTGACATGGGCGACTCCGTTATGGGAGGCAGAGAAGCCTATCATACGGGATTATAAAGAATTCATAGCCGAGTTACAACGTACATTTAATCCTACCAGAAAGGCCACGGTAGCTGGCAAATTCTTGTTCCGCATACGTCAAGGGAACAGGACTGTTTCTGATTATGCCATAGAATTTAAAACCTTGATCTCTGATGTGAACTGGACAAATGAGACACTGGTTCTGGCTTTTATGGAGGGGTTATCAGAGTCATTGATGCATGAATTGGCTCCACGTAAACTACCTGAGGTATTGTGTGAACTCATTGATTATTGTATAGATCTGGATAATCAGATAAGGGACAGAAGGACTCCAAGAGAGAAGCCCAAGAGACCGTTACCTAGGTTGGCCCCTGTCTTTCAGGCACCACCAAGAGAGTTATCTCCTCCCTCTGAGCCTATGCAACTAGGCCGTACTAGGCTTACAGAGGAAGACAGAACAAGGCGTTTTCGTGAGGGATTGTGCCTGTATTGTGGTTTGGGGGGACATGTACGATTTCAATGTCCTACTCGTCCTAAGATGCATGATAAGCCGGAAAACTACCGCACCTAAGGCAGCTGAGGAGACAGGCCTTGGGTGTGACGTGCATGTCTCCTGTCAAAGACACTAAACTTATGTTACCAGTATCCTTGGCTTGGGAGACCAAGACCACACATACTACCGCTTTTTTGGATTCTGGGGCTGCTGGCAACTTTATCGATGTTAACTACGCTTCTTCCATTTCTCTACCTCTGGTTGTAAGAGAGACACCCTTAGCCGTCGAAGCCATAGACGGCAGACCGTTATCCTGCCCTAGGATTACTCATGATACGGTTACAGTGGTTCTTACCAATGGTCTCTTGCATAAAGAAGAAATCATATTTCAAGTTATCCATTCACCTTCCAATCCTGTTGTACTTGGTTTCCCTTGGTTGGTGGAACATAATCCTGTTATTGATTGGGCTAAGGGAGAGATACTGTCTTGGAGTCCTGCTTGTTTTGGGACTTGCTTAATACCCATTCAGCATGTCGGTGCCCTGAACACACCCACAGCTCCTCCATTGTCTACAGAGGTTCCTGACCAATATGCCGACTTCAGGGCTGTATTTGATAAAAGAGAGGCAGAGAAACTGCCTCCACATAGACCATATGATTGTGCCATAGATATTCATCCTGGTACCATGCCTCCTCAAGGCAAAGTATATCCTCTTTCCATAAAGGAGAACCAAATTATGGAAGAGTACATAAAGGAGAATTTGGAGAGAGGTTTTATCCGACGTTCCTCTTCTCCAGCAGGGGCTAGGTTCTTTTTTGTGTCTAAAAAAGAGGGAGATTTACGCCCGTGTATCGATTATAGGGGGCTTAACAAGATCACCATTAAGAACGTGTACCCTATCCCTCTCATATCAGAACTGTTCGACAGGTTAAGGGGGTCAGCAGTATACACAAAACTTGATTTAAGAGGAGCTTACAACCTGATACGTATAAAAGAGGGGCATGAGTGGAGAACAGCATTTAACACCAGGAGTGGGCATGATGAATACTTGGTCATGCCTTTGTCTTTGTAATGCTCCAGCGGTATTCCAGGATTTTATTAATGATGTGCTCAGAGATTTCTTACAAACCTTTGTTATAGTATACCTAGACGATATATTGATTTACTCTCCCGATCTGAAAACCCACCATGCACATGTCAGACAGGTATTAGCAAAATTACTGGACAATGGTCTTTATTGCAAACTAGAGAAGTGTTTATTCGACATTACTACTGTGAAATTCCTTGGGTATATTATCACTCCAGAAGGTTTTGAGATGGATCTTTCTAAACTCACGGCCATCTCAGAATGGCCTATCCCTCAAGGTCTCAAGGCCATACAGAGGTTTCTGGGGTTTTCCAACTATTATAGGAGATTTATCAAGAATTATTCCACTGTAGCCTCCCCTATCATTAATATGACACGTAAAGGTCTGAAGAACCAGATCTGGTCTTCTCAATCCAAACAAGCATTCGAAGCCCTCAAACAAGCTTTCACTTCCGCTCCCGTGTTACGGCATCCTGATCCCAGGATTCCGTTTGTTCTTGAGGTTGATGCTTCCGAGATAGGCATTGGGGCTGTCCTGTCTCAAAGAGAGTCTCCAGGAAAACCTCTACATCCTTGTGGGTTCTTTTCAAGAAAATTATCACCAGCAGAACGCAATTATGATATCGGTAACAGAGAATTGCTTGCTATTGTGTCTGCCCTATCAGAGTGGAGACATTTGTTGGAAGGTACTCTTGACCCTTTATTGATAATTACTGATCATAAGAACCTTACGTACATCGGGGATGCTAAACGTTTGAACGCGAGACAGGCCAGGTGGTCATTGCTACTGTCTCGGTTTAATTTTGTATTGACTTACAGACCAGGTGACCGCAATGTAAAGGCTGATGCCTTATCTCGTCAATATGACCCGTATGAATCTAATACACAAGACCACAATCCTATAGTTCCTCCTGAACGTATTGTGGCTTCCACAGTCTTGTCTGTCTCCTCGCCTTTCCTGGAACGCCTCCAGGCAGTTCAAGTAGGGGCTCCACCTGACAAGCCTCCAGATATGTTGTTTGTACCTGAAAAGGAAAGACAATAATTACTCATAATGTTTCATGATTGTAAACCAGCAGGTCATCCTGGTATTACTAAGACTCTTACCAGTATCTCCAGACAGTTCTGGTGGCCCACCATGCGACAGGACGTACGTCTGTTTGTTTTGGCTTGTCAAGTCTGTGCCAGAAGCAAAACCAGTAAATCCTTGCCTGTCGGTCTATTGCAGCCTTTACCCATAATACAGTTGGACGTCAGTCCTGTGTGAGCGCACGCTTTTAGCTTAATAGTGTTAATCACCTCTTATTTGTTTATATAAAACACTTATCTTATAATGTTGTTCTCGAAGGGTAGACCTATCATGGGTTCAAACCCTACAGTATAAATGAATAAAATAGAAACATATGGTGCAATATTGTTTGTACATAAGCAATAGTCAAAAAAATTTTCACAAGTTTTCACTCACAAAGGAGGAGCCTCAGTGTGGCTCAGGTAATGGACCTTCTGACCTCTTATGGGGGGGTCACGCCCAACTCCTGGAGTCTTCTAGTGCTTTTAGTCTCACCAGTCAATCAACTTCTTACTTTAAAGAGAAAGAGAGGAAAAAAACTCCATTGCGCAGATATACTCTTGATTTAAATGTTTAAGAGATATTAGTATGTACTCACACTTTTCTGAGCCTCTACAATAAGTGGCTCAGTATCAAGGCGTAGAGTGAGTTCCGAATCAAGGCAAAGTGCCGCACCTCCGCTCCTTCCTCCAGGGTGAAGCTATCTCTAGTCAGCAGCCGGAATTAAGCTCATCAAAATTGTGGTCTAAAATACATTTATTCTTAAAAACGAAATAAAACAATCATATAGCATATCCAGATACATGTTTCGCCTGCTTGTGCTGCAGGCTTCCTCAGTCTGTAAAACTTTACCCATGCCTAAGAGGCCTTGGTCTCATCTATCTATGGATTTTATTGTGGACTTGCCGAAGTCCAAGGTTCATACTGTGGTTCTGACAGTTGTAGACCGCTTCTCCAAAATGGCTCATTTTGTCCCTCTACCCAAGCTTCCTACAGCCAAAAAACTGGCGGTTGTATTTGCTAGAGAGATTGTACAAATACATGGGGTTCCATCTGAAATAGTCTCTGACAGAGGAGCCCAGTTCGTCTCTCGTTTCTGGAGGGTTTTCTGTGCAGAGATGGGGGTGCGATTGGCCTTCTCTTCAGCATATCATCCACAAACCAATGGGGCAGCAGAGAGGGCAAATCAGGGTCTCGAGCAGTACATACATTGCTTTACCACACAACAACAAGACAATTGGTCGGAGTTGTTGCCCTGGGCTGAGTATGCACGTAATAACGCCGTTAACGAGACCACTGGCCACTCTCCTTTTTCTGCCATCTATGTTTTTTTCCCTCCGGCTCTACCGCTTCAGTTTACTGAACAGGTCATCCCGGCTCTCGATGACCATCTCACTCAACTGCAAGAGATTTGGAGACAGATTAGAGAAAATATGGAGCGCAATGTTGCTGTCCAGAAACGCAAGGCTGACAGGCATAGGTTACAAGCTCCCTCCTATAACGTGGGGGATAGAGTTTGGTTGTCCACTAGGAACGTGAAGTTGCGGGTGCCTTCTATGAAAATGGCACCTCGGTTTATAGGTCCATATAGGATCATTCGCCGCGTTAATCCTGTGGTTTATGCTCTTGCCCTTCCTAAACATCTTCGCATGCACAACGTCTTCCACACCTCCCTACTGAAGCCATTGTTGTGTAACAGGTACACGCGGGTCGCTCCTCCTCCTCCACCTATTCAGGTTGATGGTGAATCTGAGTATGAGGTTAGGAGGGTTTTGGATTCTAGGCTGTGCAGGGGCGCTCTGCAGTACTTGGTCGATTGAGTGGGTAATGGTCCAGAAGACCGGTCCTGGATTCCAGCTTCTGACATGTCTGCCTCTAGGTTGGTCAGGGCGTTCCATGCCTCACACCCCGATCGCCCTGGTGGTCGTCCTGCCGCTCGTCCTGTTGGTCGTCCGGTGGCCTCCCGTGGAGAGGGGGGTACTGTAACGTTGGGAGCTTCCAGCCCTACCTGTGTGCTTGAGGGCAGCATGTCTGATGCTGCTCGCTGACCAATGCCCGGTTTAAATGGAGACAGGCAGGGAGGTGGTTGCATGAGGTGTGGCTTGAGTGGGGGGCGTGGCCTGGTGAAGGTCTTTAAAAACCCTCAGTGTATTCTCAGCAGTTGCCAGATCGTGGTTATCCATACCTGAGCTCCTTGTACCTGACTGCTATATTGAATTAACCCGTTATTGACCTCTGCTTGTTCCTGACTATTCTGCCTTCTGTTGCCCTAGACCAATTTCTTGTACTACGCCACTGCTCTGATATCGACCCGGCTATTCCATTTGACCATTCTGAACTCTGTATTCCTGATTCTGGCTCGGCTGACTACTCCCCGTGTTGTTAACCCTTTCTGTCTAGCTAGTTTACCTGGCCAATTCTAAGGACCAGACAGTTAGAGATCTTTCACGGCTACTCTGTTGGTAGCTTCTGGGCTCTGTGGAGTGTGGGGTGTTAAGTACTGTGTGGTGGGATCTGGGAACCGTGACAATGTGCTTTGGAAGCTCTTATAAATTGCTTTGCCTCTTTCTGCCTAATCTTATAGGTTTGCCTGAGTTTTTTTATAATTATTGAATGCTATCTTTTTGTTCTTCACTATTTTGGCCACTTCTGCAGAGTACCACAGTGGTTTCTTCCCTTTTTTTGTTTTTGCTAACCAGCCGAATGCAATTGCCTGTGGCCTTCAATAATGCTTCCTTTAAATAATCCCATTTCTCCTGGACTCCCTATAAACTCCTCCAGTCTGATAATGACTCATTAACACAAAATCTCATTTTAGAAAAATCAGTTTTTTTTAAAGTCTAAAACTTTTGTTTTTGTGTGGTGCGGCTCCATCCCTGTTCTTATATTAAACCATACTGACTGGTGATCACTAGATCCCAAATTTTCACCTACAACGTCTGATACCAAACCTCCATTTGTGAGTATTAAATCCAATATGGCCTCTTTACGGGTCGGCTCCTCAACTACTTGTGTTAGAGATAATCCCAGTAGGGAGTTTAGAATATTTGTACTCCTGGTGCACCCAGCTATTTTGGTTTTCCAGTTCACATCAGGAAGATTAAAGTCCCCCATGATAATAACTTCCCCCTTCATTGCCATTTTGGCTATTTCCTCAAACAGCAGATTATCTAGCTCTTCTACTTGTCCAGGGGGTCTATATATCACACCTACACGAGCTACTGTATGATTGTCAAATGTTAGCGTAACCCAAACTGACTCTATGTTCACCTCGCTCACTTTTATTTGGTTCGTTTTTATGTTGCTTTTCACATACAGGGCCACTCCTCCTCCTTTCCTACCTTCTCTGTCTTTTCTATATAAAGAGTACCCGGTATTGTTATGTCCCAGTTATTTTTCTCACTGAACCATGTCTCAGTAACCGCCACTAAATCTACTTTTTCAGCTGCCATCATTGCCTCCAGTTCATTGATTTTATTGACTAAACTGCGAGCATTTATAGACACGACTCTGAGCTTGTCATTTTTTACCCCGCATGTTGCTTGCACCCTCTGATTTAGTTTTGGGGGACAATCGGGCAGATTGTTTTTTACCCTTTTGTCCCCCCTTCCTAGTTTAAATATTCCTTTGTGAAACCTTTGAACTTCTCACTGAGAACATATGTTCCCCTATGAGTAAGATGCAAACCATCTTTTTTATACAGTTCCTTTCTGCTCCAATTAGAGCTATCATGGGACACAAAGCCAAATTCTTGCTCCCGACACCATTCCCGAAGCCACAAATTAAATTCCCTATTGCGCATCTGCCTATCCTGAATGTTATGCACAGGCAGAACTTCAGAGAATGACACAGTGGACGCAATCTGCTGTATTTCACCTCCAAGAACACAAAAATCTTCCTTAATCTCAGAAACCTCATTGCTAGCCAAGTCATTTGTCCCTAGATGGACTAGAACATCCACTTCCCCTTGCTGCTTTGCTTGTTTGACAATATTGAGAATACGTCTCTTGTCTCTACGAGCAGTAGCCCCAGGAAGACATCTCCCCAAACCACTACTCTCCAGCTCAACACTTCTTATGATAGAATCACCCAGCAACAGCACCCAGAGAGAAGCGATGCCTGTGATGAACCTCGATCTGCGTTATAGCTTGCATGATCTGCCCTTCTTGACCACTAATATTATTGACATTACACATTTCATGTTCCGTGTTTTCAAAGGTCCTTTCTAATTTGGCATGGTGTGTGTCAATGTCAGCTTCATAGTTTTCACGGGCTTTTTCTGTTTGTTTGACTGTCCGCTTGGGCCTTGCACCTTCTTGCATCGGTTGCAGTTGTGTAGCCATGTCAGTGTCCTAGTTATCGCTCCCTTGTGTGGTGTCTGTCCTGTCATTCTCGTGCGTGGTGTCTGAGGGGCAAGCTGTACTCATAGGTGTCGTGGCTCTGACCCGTATCCTGGCAGCTCTACAGTGGCATGCACAGGGGTAGGTAAGATAGCTGCTCCTCACTGTATAGTCAAGCAGAAAGTGGGTCTAGAAAAGACAGGGGAATGAACAAACTGTGTAGCTGTGTGAAGCTGCTTGATTATAGTTCCTGAATCCTCCAGAAAGCTCTGTCACTGTAGCTTGTAGCAGAGGAGCTGAAATCTGAAGCTTTGTGTGATTCTTGAGGCACAACTGGGGCACAGCAGTCTGTTTTACTGGGGGGCAGACATTCTGTTTTACTGTTCTGGAACCCCAGGCTCATATGCAAGGAGTGAATGTCACATGCGGGGTATAATTGAAATTCAGATAGCTTAACTCATCCTCTTTTGAAGGCACACATTTTTTTAACTTTATTGGGAAAGTAACAGCGAATAAAAGGTGTCTTGTGGATAGAGGGCTTCTCTGGTGTGCTCTGGTATGGGCGGAGGGTAAAACAGAATGCAATTACCCAATATAGACAGGATGCTACTCACATGCGTCTATGGTTAGAATGAAAGGAAGAGCAGCTTGCTGAAACAGGAAATTGGGCTGGGCCAAACTAACTGTGGGTTAGCCAGGGAGAGTGGACTATTCCATTTTAAATTAAAGCATAGGGGGAAAACAAGGAATCTGGTTCCAAGACACATTCCACAAACCATGTCAACATGCTAGTATATGCACACAGACGGCCAGGGCTGGACTGGGACAAAAAAAATTAGCCCTGAACTTCAGCCAGACCGGCCCACTTTAATTATGCAAACACGCCCATATAATTAATTATCCCCCCGCCAGGGCAGGCCCATATCATTAATTCCCCCCATCTGCCCTGGGGGTGATAATAATATGGGCCTGCTCTGGGGGGGGGGTGGTAGTGAATTATAAGGCGTTGTCCTGGGGGTGGGAAATCAATGATATAGACCTACCCTGGGAGGGTTAATTAATTATATGGGCCTGCCCTGGGGGAGGATACTATTTATACGGCCTGCCCTGGGGGGTAATTAATTATATAGGCCAGCTCTGGGGCATTAATTAATTATATGGACCTGCTCTGGGGGGGATAATTCATTATATGGACCTGCTCTGGTGGGTTAATTAATTATATGGGCCTGCTCTGGGGGGTTAATTAATTATATGGACCTGCTCTGGGGGGGATAATTCATTATATGGACCTGCTCTGGTGGGTTAATTAATTATATGGGCCTGCTCTGGGGGGGTTAATTAATTATATGGACCTGCTCTGAGGGGTTAATTAATTATATGGGCCAGCTCTGGGGGGGATAATTCATTATATGGACCTGCTCTGGTGGGTTAATTAATTATATGGGCCTGCTCTGGGGGGGTTAATTAATTATATGGGCCAGCTCTGGGGGGTTAATTATATGGACCTGCTCTGGAGGGGTGAATTAATAATTTGGGCCTGCCCTGGGGGAGGTCGACAAATTTGTTATATTTGCCACACATATAATCCCTTCTAGGACAGGACCATATAATTACTTTGTAGATCACTCCCTGCAAAAAAAAAACAAAATAGAACAGAGTGGCTGATTATACTTACCAGCCTGGCTCAGCTGCCTCCTGCTCCTTTGGTCCAGACTCTGTTGGCCTCCTCCATGTGTCTCCAGGCATCCACCATGTGACGCACGTGAGTCGCGCTGGAGGGGGTGGTGCCTGCAGTGTGCTGTTCCCAGACGCAGCTATGTGTATAGGAGGCACGCTGCAGCTCTGGGGCCGCGGATCGCGGTCAGACCAGCTCCAGATTCAGACTCAAAGAAACCGGTGGCGGCCCACCGGGAACCTCCCGGTAGTCCCGGTGGCCAGTACATGCCTGCAGACGGCTGGGCAGAGGCCACTGATTGAGTCTCCTTTCACCATGACAGCTTAAATTGGCCTGAGTGGTCATGTAGACTGTAATGCCCTTTAAATGTACAAAACATAATAAACATGAAAATCAGAATATCTCTCAAAAGTATGTGAAACTATTGTATAAATAAACATATTAAAGCAGGGGCCTGAAGCACTGGTCCCCGGATGTTTATTGTCTACTATTCCAAGAATTCTTTGAATGCAATAAATGGCCAGAAAATCAAAGGCGTAGTTCAGAGACATCTGAGGGCCCCTACTTAGAGATCTCTGTATTAATTTAACGTCACTGGTTCGTAGGCTTGCAGAAATATACTTGCATTCGTATGGTGAATAAAAAAATGTGAACCTTTTTTCTTTAAACACAGGTTGCAGAATAAGGTTAAATCACTTGCGAGTTGGATAACGTAATTAAGTTATTTCATTGACAATGTGCAGTATCTGTTAGATATTTGACAGGTGAGTTTAATTAAAAATTAATTGTAATCAAAGCAATGTTGATTGCAGTTCTTGTTCTTAGGATTATAATGTGGAAGGTTTACCTGTTTTACAAGACATTTTTCTTATTTCATTCATTCCTTAGTTTGTGTCATGGGGCATCCGACATGAGCTGAGATGGGACCCATATACGGGGTTAAAGCCCAAAAAGCAGGAGACGCCACTGGCTAAGTGCAGACAGTTAGAATAGCAGGCAGGAGGTGAAGACACCGCTAAGTTTGGCAGGGATTCTCTATAGATATATATAGAGGACTAAGACACAGCATGTCCCTGTTGCAAAATCACATCTAGAAGAAAGGCAGGACCACCATGCTGGGACAATGAGTATATCATTTATTAAGGGGGATGCTAACACAAGTAAAACGTTTTACTCGGGGTTAGCACCCCCCTTTAATAAATTACATACTTTGTCCCAGCCTGGTGATCCTGCCTTTCTAGATTTGCAGTGGGGATTCTGGTGTCCACGTTGGCGCCGGTGACCCGGTGGGATTGGAGGTTGTGGGCTCCTGCCTTCAAAGGCAGCGGCATCTCTTTTGTTGTAATACCAGAGTCTGGAGAGGAGACCCAGAACACAGGCAACCCAAAATAAAGAAATCCCTGATATGAGAGACCAGTCCTTGAAGTGGTCGGATCTAAACTAGGAAAAGATAAACATGTGGCGGTGCAGGGTGACAGGCAAAAGCAGGGGCAGAGATCCGTATCGTAATAAAAGGGTAAAAGATTAAACAATCAGGGTTATCCAAAGAGATCCGAATTGCTTGAGAAAGGTAACCGAACGCTGAAAATCAGCGTTCGGTTACCTTTCCTGACCATTCGGCTATCCAGAGAGCAGGCAATTCGCCAAATCCTGGCGAATTGCCTGAACATACGGTGCCTGTTCGGTCCCTGTTCGAGGGCAGTGAAATCCCCATAGAGAAGCACTGCTTCGGGTATTCAGAGAACACAAACCAGCAGTGAAAGGTTCCCCTAATGCCCTGCCATTCGGTGATTTCATGCGGCAAATTTATTCAGGAGAATCCCATAGGCTTCAATGTTAAAAATATTCCCGTTTTAATTCAATATCTAATAAACCGTTCATTATAAAATTCTGCAGCAAAAAGTCTCTTTATTTATAGATTTTTTAGGATACTTTAAGCATTTTTCTGATTTTTTTATTTTTTTTTTAAAAGTCCGATTTTTTTTTGATTTTTTTTTTCAGTTTACTTATTTTTTTTGTAACAGCCCTCTTTATTATCATTCCCTGGACCTCCTGTGAAAATTTCAGACATTTTCGCTCAGTAGTTTCTTTGCAAACAGCGTTTCACTTTCCCAGATTCATACAAATGGTTTTTCTAATTTATTCACTGCCTCCTCTACGTCACAGCTGCTTCGGCTCTGTGTGATTCGGCTCCCTTTCGGCTCCTGTTCGGCTCCTGTTCGGCTTTTTCGAAGGTTAATCCAGATGTTTTTGCTTGTTTTCAGCGTGCATTCGGTTAGGTTTCGTCAGGTTTTCGGCAGCTTTTCCCTGCAATTCGGGGACCCTGTGGTGTTTGCTGAATACACCGCAGGGTCACCGAAATGCAATCGGCAAAAGGAACCGAATTGAAGAGAACGAAAAGTCACCGAACGTGCGGTGACTTTTCGAATCTCTTTGGATAACCCTGATAGTTAAATGTTAAAGTAATAGCCAAGGTCGGTACACAGGGTTAATACAGCACAACAGGGGTTAAGGCACAGAATAGTCCAGAGGAATAGCCGAAGGTCAATACACAGAATGGTCTGCACAACAAGGGTCACTACAGAGTAGTCTATAGGGATCGCCAAGGTCGGTACACATAAAATCCACACAGGGGCAGGAAGGGTTAAAGCAAGGTGGCAAGGGCTATGTCCTGGGATCACCTGGTAAAATATTAATAAACTGTACAGCGCTACAAAATCTGTAAACTGTACTGTAAACTGTAAAAGTGTGTGCATGCCTGACTTAATTTATTCACACTACAAGCAGAGGTGATTGAAATCTGGAAAACTGGAATCTGTATCAGGGAACATCAAAGGAAATGGTCCATTGAACTGAGGTGTGAAGGTCTTGTTCTATGATCCGTTCACATCTCCGTAGCATGGGACCAGGAACCAAAGGAGAAAATGGAACCTTCAGCTGTCTGGCTGGAGCCAGAGTTGCATGATTAAGATCAAAGTAGCAGATCTTTTGTTTTCAGAGTTTTTTCTTTTTTTCATTGTAATAAATTTTGAGTGTCAGCGATACAGTAAACAGGTAAAGGTGAGAAAATGGCCATGCAGGGCCACAGTAGATCATCAACCTATAACCTCCAATCCAGGATCTGCACCTTACTTGCAATACCACAATACAAAGAGAAAAGTGGCTCGATCTTCTTTTTCCTACAGAGCACCACAATTAGCCTCCCAGGCGCCATCAAATCTTCCCCCAGTCTAAAGTAACTTAAGAGCTCCCTATTAACATAACTCGATACAGAATGCACCTGTAAACATGTAACATAGTGACTATATTTCCTACATATTCATTTTCTGTGTTCATCTGTATATTCGTGTGTTGTTTTTAATATCTTGCATTTATTACTTTGTATTTCTGTAACAAGTGTAACAATTCAATGTTCTTGAACCCAGGACATACTTGCAAACGAGAGAAATCTCAATGTATCCTTTCTGGTAAAATACTTTATAAATAAATAAATCAAACAGTACACAAAAGAAAAGAAAAAAGCAAGTGAAAATAAAAATGGGCTGGCAAGGGGCCGATCTTGCCACCTCCTATTGTGTCCATGACATCAGAGCCAGGAAAGTTGTATAAATCAGAGCTACACGAGGGGCCATGTGCTTTTTTTGGGGGGGGGGTCAATCCAAGAGACAGTAGCTGCCTTTTTTTTTTTCTTCAACCATAGCCCCCCGGTCAGAGATTCTAGCTTTGTAAATACATAGGATTTCTGTTACTTTTATTCGATTTCCTGTTTGTGGGTGTAAATATTGTACCATCTCTTTATCCTGTATATGCACAGAGACCATTTTTCTTGTCCTAATATTCCTTTATTAAGTTCTGCCTTTGTCTGATATAAGAATCACGTTATCAGAGAATTGGATAGTGGGTTATTTAGTCATTATTTTGGGTCTAGCAAAAACAAATATTGATTTTTATTTATTTTTAACCCTTTACCCACTTAGGCTGCTACGTGACACAAGGGACAGAATAAACAAAAATAAATTCAAAGTCAAGGGAAAAAGGGAACCAAATAAATAATAAACCAGAGGGCAAGGCAAGGACAGCAGCAGGACCAGCAGAGAAACACACAGCATATGATTTAAATGAAAGAGTATAGCACTATGGGAGAAACGCCCTTATATAGGGAGTTGGTAAAGTGCTATGACAGACGGGTGATTCTGAGGTGAACTGATGGTTACAAGAAAACTCTGGACTGGATGGAGTAATGTTAAGGCAAGAACTAAGAACTGGCCTGGATCAGCACACCACTAGTGTTCAGGGCTGGAATCGTGACCGTTTGACTCTCTTGAGACTCCCTACTTATTATTTTTGCTTTAACGTTATTATGTGAAATTTTTTTCTTTTGGCAGTCCATGGTTATGGCTCCAAACTCTGTAAATAAGTAATATGTAAAACGTGAAATGTGTGATTCATTTGATACATTTCAACTATCAAACTGAGTAATTCTTTGAAAATATATGTTTAGAATAACATTAAATCTGCACTTTAATCTTTTTTGTAAGGTATCTGGTAGAAGAGATGAGGAAAAGAGAAGGATTTATACTGGTCATGGAGGTAAGATGATAATAATTTTGTATTTGTGGAAACTATATGGACTGCATATTTACAGTTAGATCAGAAGGACTATAATAAGAGAATTAGTGGCTTGTGATTTATACAAAGAAATTGTTGCACAAGATGTTAGCTTCTACCTACCCTGAAATTCTGACTCTAACATCCCTAACCAAAAACAATCCTTAAACTAACAGGGTTATCCAAAGAGATTCGAATTTCTTGAGAAAGGTAACCGAACGCTGAAAATCAGGGTACGGTTACCTTTCCTGGCCATTCGGCAATCCAGAGAGCAGGCAATTCGCCAAATCCTGTCGAATTGCCTGCACATACGGTGCCTGTTCGGTCCCTGTTCGAGGGCAGTGAAATCCCCATCAAAAAGCACTGCTTCGGCTATTCAGAGAACACAAACCAGCAGTGAAAGGTTCCCCTAATGCCCTGCCATTCGGTGGTTTAATTCGGCAAATTTATTCAGGAGAATCCCATAGACTTCAATGTTAAAAATATTCCCGTTTTAATTCAATATCTAATAAACCGTTCATTATAAAATTCTGCAGCAAAAAGTCTCTTTATTTATAGATTTTTTAGGATACTTTAAGCATTTTTCTGAATTTTTAAAAAAAAAATTAAAAGTCCGATTTTTTTTTTTTTTTTTTTTCAGTTTACTTATTTTTTTTGTAACAGCCCTCTTTATTATCATTCCCTGGACCTCCTGTGAAAATTTCAGACATTTTCGCTCAGTAGTTTCTTTGCAAACAGCGTTTCTTTTTCCCAGATTCATACAAATGGTTTTTCTAATTTATTCACTGCATCCTCTACGTCACAGCTGCTTCGGCTCTGTGTGATTCGGCTCCTTTTCGGCTCCTGTTCGGCTCCTCTTCGAAGGTTAATCCAGATGTTTTTGCTTGTTTTCAGCGTGCATTCGGTTAGTTTTCGTCGGGTTTGCGGCAGCTTTTCCCTGCAATTCGGGGACCCTGTGCTCTTTGCTGAATACACCGCAGGGTCACCGAAATGCAATCGGCAAAAGGAACCGAATTGAAGAGAACGAAAAGTCACCGAACGTGCGGTGACTTTTCGAATCTCTTTGGATAACCCTGTAAGTTCCACTAATGCTACGTCTCTAACTTTTTTAAATCTTAGCCCTCGTTATCACCCATTAAAAGGACGCACTACACAGCCCGACCACTTTATCTTTTAAGGCTGCGTGGCGTCCCCTCTCCTTCTCCTCCATCTCTCAGGTCTTGTTTTGAAGATATTGCTAGGTGGAGCAGAGGAGTTTCCTTCGCCATAACCCCCGTCGCCAGGCAGACAGGATATGAATAACCCACCAGTCACCAAATTGTTCCTTTAACACGTTCCAGCCCGTCCCCACGTCTGGTGGGCCTTAACGCTGCAGGGCAGCATAGCACTCCCCGCTGATGTCTATGGCCCGTGACAGCTTCGCCCACCAGCTGACTCACGTCATTGGCTGTGGCAGGACGACCTGAACTCAGGCCATCCCTCTGCAGCCCATGACACGTGCTGCCCGTCGGCTTCATAGGCGGGCTGGAGGAGGGGCCCAACGCAGCAGCCAGCTAGCACAACTTGCCTGGTAGTAAAGGTGTGCTGTTACAGTTATTCATTTAGATGGGGATTTATAGTTTATAGATATCCTTATGTTGCCTTATGCTGCCACCTAGTGGTCTTTCTGTATTGTACATGTTTTCCTTCTTTTCTCCCTCGCTTTATGATGATGCACTTCCTGTGTGTGTTTAGTTCCACCCTTCCTTCTTGTAAGAGCTGCAGCATGGTGTAGTTATCCAGCAGCACATGTATAGTCATCCTCAAGTTAGGACAGAATCATCTTTTGACCGCAAAAAACCTATAATTCCATCATCTGCTGTATCCTGTGATCTGCTGTAACCTGATGTACGGAATAAAGCAAGTCGTGGAAAGAAACAGTGTTTTGGTGAGTTCAGCTATCTGATAAGGATTGTCCTCGGTGATTGCATCTACTTATACAGGCCAGGCAAAGAGGTCTATGCAAGGGATAAATCGCTATACAACGATCGGAGTCAGAATAGTCAAAAGATGAGTAGAGAGGGGGCGTGGCCGGCTGTTCACAGGAGCGGACGTGTTCTCCAGGAGCTCCGCATGTCTGCTCGGTATAGGGACAATTAGCAGACTTTTTCTACAGAGATTCCCCTTTGAAGTGTTCCTGGGCGGCTGGCTATCGGTTTAACACTGTCCGGAGGCCGCTTGGTTCCCCCCCTCCGGACCAGAGACTAGAAATTTGAGGAAGATGCCGTCGGCCATCTTGCGGCCTACCATAGAGCAGATCCCTGGACCGGGAGCCTTGAGTACTTCCCGGCCGGGGTGTCCTTCTGGCTGCCATTTCGGGATCTTGCCCCACTCCGCAGCACCTCTGCTGTCCCGCCAACCACTGCCTGGATGAATGCCGGGAAGACGGAGGGCCCCCGTCTCCCGGCACAAGTGACTGCCCTGGTGGAGGGGAGAGTGGAGTGCACACGCGGCAGCAGGAGGATGCCCTGACGCTACCCCGCTGACTGGCATGGAGGCACTATTCCTGCGCCTGGACACCCTGCTATTGGAGGAGGGAGAGGCTGATCGCCCGCTGACGAGGGGAGACATGAGGTGCTTCACAGCGGTCCTGCAGAGCTACAGAGAGGCGGCTGCCTTGAACTCGCCTGTGCCTGAGGGAGACCAGAAGGCAGCAGAGGAGCCTAGCTGCGCAGCGGTGGAGGAGTCTGAGGAGATGGGGGATCCCATACTGTGCTGGAGTTCTCCGTGTTTGGGGGGGACCCCTGGTCCGCGAATGAGCAAGGAGAGACTGCTTATTCGAGCATTAATAGCACGGCGACCATCAGATCGGCCTGCGTGGCGGTCTCAGAAAATGCTGCAGTCGAGCAGAGGATAGCGACGCATGTAAAGATGGATACCTGGGTGTGCGCACAGGGCTACCCGAGGTTAGTGGAGGACTTCCCTCAACGGGGTAAGAAGATGGCGTGGCTGTGTCTATTGGCACTACGTCCGGCCCTACATCGAGCTGGCGATGCTGGACTGCCTAAGATGACCCGGGCCTTGGATATACTTGGCGAGTTGTTTTGTGGTAGCAGGTTTGTCGACACTGTGGACCTTGGCCTACGCAGTAACCTGCCTGCTGCACGTGAGATTCCACTAAGGGATGCCGGCTGAGATGGCCTTGCCGCTGATTGCTGTGTTCCTCTTTCGGCTGACTTTATTTTTATTTTAGTTTATCTTTTTTTTCTTTTATGAGACCTTGCTTGCTGTTACTTATGTCGCTTTCTGAGGACTCTTGCTTTTTGATGGGATCTTTATTAACCCCCCTGTTTTTTCACATTTCTTGCGGCGCACTTATGAGACCCCCCTACTGTTTTGTGTCTGAGGACTCCTGCTTTATCTCGATGTACCCCGAAGACTTGTTTTACTTTTGAGACTAGATGTGCGCTCTCCTTTCCCCTTCTATCTTAGTTGGTATGTTAGATACTCGTTCTGCTGGAGATGGTGTATTCATTCCCCTCCTCCCATTTTTTATTTTTATTTTATTATTTTTATTTTTATGTTTTTGGCAATACTGGGTTGCCTGAGGTGTGCCACCATGACTATTTGTTATGAGTGGCCCTTAGGATCCCGGGCCTCGTGACATTGTCCCCCATGGCCTCTCTCGGAGCGTGCCAGGAGCGTCACGGAGATGGCCTTTGCCATTCCCCCCACCCCCTTTTTTTTTTTTTTTTTCTCCTATATTTGTTTATTTGGATCACCATCTTTTGGAGCGTTGCGTGTATAACCCCTTCTTCCTATTATCCTACACCACCCTTATTTTCTCTGAGACATTTTTATGTCAATAGATCTTTTGTGTCATATGTATTACGTATGCGAGTTCTTCTGGCCCTGCGAGGCCACTTCTGTTGATTTACTATGTGTTTATTCTTACAAAATAAAAACCTTGAATTACAAAAAAAAAAAAGATGAGTAGAATCCTACAGACTGCTATTACATATGTGTGTGCTTAATCTGCAATCAAGCTCAGTGCCATCAGCCATCTTGGGGAAGCACATGATCGCACAAGCTTACTGCATCTCACTTATACTGCATCTGACTGAATATTGAAAACGGTTTCTCTGCATTTAACTGTGTTACCTGCCTGTCTAAGCTGCCGTTCATCTTTTTAAAGAGACAGTACTATTTTTGCAAAAACGTATAAAATGTCCAGACAAGGTTCTGTGCACTCTATTATGGCTGAACCGACGCAGATTCATCATGTCCCTGAACCTGCAGACGTACAAGGAGCAGATTCTGCAGAGTTTGTCGAACAGAGTGTAAAACCCAAACGCACAATAAAACCGACACAGAAACTCAGAGAAAACTATGAATGCACTAGAGATGAGCTCTCCAGCAATCTGTCTGACCTGTGGGACAGAACTTCACAATGCATGTCAGTTTTACCACACTTTAACAATCACCCAGCTGAATTAAGAGACTCTATAGATCGTCTGTCTGCTGCATATAAACGTTACCAGAGGCTGTCAGAAAAATACACAGACTTCTTGCAGGACTCTAATATGGAAGACTTTTCAGCAGAACTGACCAAGACTGATGCACTAAACCAACAAAGAGACCTCCTAGTGCAAGTTGCCAAAGAAAGGGCAGAATTCCGCATTGCTCAACTGCAAGAGACCAGATCGCACAGATCCACATCAACCAAGCACACTGCACATTCTTCCAGATCCTCTCGCTCCAGACATTCAACGTTAAGCGACAAGCTAATAGAGGCCCGCGCTGATGCGGAGTCAAAGAAAGTGCAAGGCTCCTTTGCTAAAAAACAAGCAGAGTTAGAAGCTCACAGCAAAGCCCGCCAAGCAGAGTTAGAAGCTCACAGCAAAGCCCGCCAAGCAGAGTTAGAAGCAGAGACGGAATCCCAAATCAAGATTCTGCAAATGGAAAAGGAGGAAGCAGCTGCCGTAGCGAGGCTGAAGGTCCTCGAAGAAGCAATGGGACAAAGTACTAATGCAGACTGCCCTATCCCAGCAGAACTGGAAGACCCAGTCGAACGCACTAGCAAATACGTTTTACAGCATAACATTTGCAACAATACACAGTCATCTCCTGTACCTCCTCCCAACACTGTTCTGACTCTCAACGCAGAGACCTCTCAGCTCCAAATGCCTGAGCCTCCTCCAGTCCACAACACAAGAACATCTACGCAGCAAATCACATCAACTCAGTCTGCCAGCAAGGTGAATCCCAGAGACAAGCCGCAGCTCAAGCAGCAGCCAGCAGAAGCCTTAGAGACTACACCAAAGTTAAACGTTCTTGCAACGTCATTTTATCCTGGTAAACCTCACCCTTCATCACCAGAGAACTTTAACACCCAAGCGGTTCCTCAAGTTACTTTGGCACCAAAGAGTGAGAGATCAGACTTGACTGACTTCGCCAGATATATGATACGCCGAGAGCTCATTAACACAAGCCTCTCAAGGTTCGACGACTGTCCAGAGAGCTACAGGGCCTGGAGATCAACCTTCAAGGCTGCTATTGCTGATCTGAACCTTACTACCAAGGAGGAACTTGATTTGCTCATAAAGTGGCTGGGGCCAGAATCCACAGATCGTGTTAAAAGACTGAGAACAGTACATGTTGACCACCCGGATGCAGGTCTCGTTGCTGCGTGGGCAAGACTTGAGCAAGCTTATGGCAGCGCTGAAGCCATAGAAGGCGCTCTGTTCAAGAGACTGCAAAACTTCCCAAAAATAGGTAACAAGGACTATCGAAAGCTCCAGGAACTGAGTGATCTCCTCATGGAGCTAGAGTTGGCAAAGACAGACCCACGTCTACCTGGACTAAGCTTCCTGGACACTGCTCATGGTGTCAATCCAGTGGCGTCTAAACTGCCATACGGCCTGCAAGAGAAATGGGCGCAACACGGCTCAAGATACAAAAGAGACTATAACGTATCCTTCCCCCATTCTCATATTTTTGCAGGTTCATCAGCGAACAAGCCTGGACAAGAAACGATCCCAGCTTCAGCTTCAGCGAAACCAACTTGCCAGCTTCATCATCATCACCAGCATCCTCATCAAGGTATGATAACACAGCGGCTAAACGTAGAGACTTTAATAGAACAATATCTGTTAAAAGGACAGACATCTCACCACCCGTGTCCTCTCGTGCAAACCAGAGGGATTCAGGTGATAGCGATAAAGACCCTAATCGTCAGTGCCCTATTCACAAGAAGCCTCACCCTTTAAAGAAATGTCGTGGCCTTAGGGCAAAGACTTTACAAGAGCGCAGGGAGATTCTTCAAAAACTTGGGGTATGCTACAGGTGCTGTGCCTCTTACGGACATTTTGCTAAAGACTGTAAAGTTGTCATCAAGTGCACAGAATGCAGCAGCGACAGACATGTTACAGCTATGCACCCTACTCCACTTCCAGACAACCCACAGCAGCTACCTACCTCTGCACCTGTCTCAAATCATGGCGGGGAGCAACAAGGTAATGCTCCAGCTATAGGGAATATTTCTTCTTCATGCACGGAAGTCTGCGGAGAAGGCTTAGATTACAAATGCTGTGCCAAGGTATGCCTAGTCAAGATATACCCAGAGGGTCAACCGGAGAAAGCCACGAAGATGTATGCCATATTAGATGAACAGAGCAACAAATCGCTTGTTAAGCCTAAATTCTTTGAGATCTTCGGCATAAAGGGACACGCAACACCGTATACTCTCAGAACCTGTTCTGGTCGCGTAGAGACTTTCGGCAGAAGGGCCAACGGGTTCATGGTCTCTCACGTCAAGGGGAGAGAGGGAATACCCTACCAACATTAGTTGAATGTGACCAGATACCAGACGAAAGGGAAGAGATTCCTACTCCAGAGGCTGCATATCACCATCCGCACTTAAGGCATCTTGTAGATGAGATTCCAGTAATGGACATGAATGCTGAAATCTTGGTCCTGCTAGGAAGAGACATTCTCAGAGTACATAAAGTACGCGAACAGTGCGACGGACCAGACGATGCCCCTTATGCACAAAGACTTGACCTGGGCTGGGTAATAGTGGGCAATGTATGCTTGGATAAAATGCACACGTCATCTGAGATCCACTCATTCAAAACTCACGTGTTAGGAAACGGACGTGTATCCCACTTCAAACCGTGTCCTCACCATTATGACGTAAAGGAGAAGCCTCTTGACATAATCTGCGTGTCCGACGTCACTCCTATCCTCTGTGATGACAACCTAGGTACCACAGTGTTTTGTACTACAAGCGATGACAACAAAACAGCTTTATCAGTTGAAGACAGAGAATTTATCAAAGTAATGGACAAAGAATTCTTCAAGGATGAGTCTAACAGCTGGGTAGCACCATTACCTCTTCGTGCTGCAAGGGTCAAACTCCCAAACAATCGTGAACAGGCTTTATCCAGAGTCAAGTCCTACAACGAACACTAAAGAACAGACCTGAAATGAAGGACCATTTCATCGCCTTTATGAAAAGGATCTTTGACAATAATCACGCTGAACCAGCTCCACCTCTTCGAGAACATGAGGAGTGCTGGTACCTGCCTTTCTTCGGAGTATATCATCCACGTAAGCCAAAACAAATCAGGGTAGTATTTGACTCCAGTGCCAAGCATCAAGGCATATCCCTGAACGATGTTCTTCTCACTGGTCCTAACCTGACCAACAACCTCGTAGGTGTACTCATGAGGTTCAGAAGGGAGCCAGTCGCCATAACTGCTGATATTGAACAAATGTTTCATTGTTTTATTGTACAAAAAGACCATAGGGACTTCCTGAGGTTTCTGTGGCACCGTGACAACAACATGGACAATGAGATGATTGAATACCGCATGAGGGTACACGTCTTCGGAAATAGTCCCTCACCTGCTGTTGCAACATATGGTCTACGAAGGACTGCTCTTGACGGAGAAAAGGAGTATGGAGAAGATGCTCGACACTTCGTTGAGAGAGACTTCTACGTGGACGACGGACTTAAATCCTTACCCACAAATGAAGAAGCCATAGACCTGCTCCAAAGGACACAAGGTATGCTTTCTGAAGCTAACCTCAGACTACACAAGATTGCTTCAAATAGTGTTGCTGTCATGAAGGCCTTTCAACCTGGTGACTATGCCACAGGGTTTAAGGACTTAAATCTGGGAATGGACATGCCACCCGTACAGAGAAGCCTAGGCCTGCGGTGGAACTTATTAAAGGACACCTTCGGCTTCCAAGTCGGCTCTGCAGACAAGCCATTTACCAAACGTGGTGTTCTGTCGGTGGTGAACAGTTTATACGATCCAGTGGGATTCGTGGCTCCCATTACCATACAGGGTAAATCCTTACTTAGACAGCTCTCAGAGACTATTACAGATTGGGATGCTCCACTACCAGTAGACAAGCTTTCAAAATGGAATTCCTGGAAGCAATCTCTACATGCCTTAGATGGAATTCACATACCACGCTGCTACACTCCAGCTTCTCTTGCCACAAGTCAGAGAAAGGAACTTCACATCTTCTCAGATGCATCTACAGAGGCCATAGCAGCTGTCGCCTACCTTAAGGTAAGAGACTCCTCCAATCAAACCCACATAGGATTTCTGTTTGGGAAGGCTAAGTTAGCACCTAAGCCTGAACACACAATTCCCAGGCTTGAACTTTGTGGGACTGTGCTAGCCGTAGAAGTTGCAGATTTCGTACTACAAGAGCTAGACGTTCAGATGGACGACATCAAATTCTACACAGATAGCAAGGTCGTTTTAGGCTACATATACAACCAGACTAAACGTTTCTATGTCTATGTCAGCAACCGTGTAGAAAGAATCAGGAAAACATCTAAGCCTGAACAATGGCATTATGTTCCATCCGAACTTAATCCTGCAGATCATGCCACCAGGCCAGTGTCCACAAGTGTCTTCGCAAATTCTTCTTGGTTGACAGGTCCTGATTTCCTGCTGGCTCATCCAGAAGAAACAACAGCTGACGTCTTTGGTCTTCAAAATCCTGACGAAGATCCAGATATTCGTCCTGAGGTTAAGACTCTTCTCACCAGAACTGCACAAAGACTCGTCTTGGGCTGTCAACGCTTTGAACGTTTCTCCAAGTGGACAAGGCTTGTACGCACCATCGCGAGGTTAGTCCATATTGCACACTGCTTCCACACGAAGCCCGCAGAGGCTCACTGTCAAGGTTGGCACACGTGCCAAAGGTTTCTTTCTGCAAGGGATATTGCTGAAGGCGAACTGATCATAATACGCAGTGTACAACAGGAAGTCTTCGGCTCAGAAATTAAATGCATTTGTGACAAGACGGACGTTCTAAGAAACAGTCCAATTGCTAATTTGAACCCATTCATCGACAGTAATGACATGCTAAGGGTCGGTGGACGTTTAAACAAGGCTAAGTTGGGAGAGCAAGAACAGAATCCTCTCATCATACCTGCTCGCCACCACGTCTCCACTTTGCTCATACGGCACTACCATGAAGGGGTTAAGCACCAAGGTAGACACTTCACAGAAGGTGCCATAAGAGCTGCAGGCTTTTGGATTGTAGGAGCAAAAAGACAGATTACAGCTACACTGCACAGCTGTGTTCAGTGCCGCAAACTGAGAGGGAAACAGCAGCAACAGCAAATGGCAGATTTGCCAGCTGACAGAGTAAGCACTGACCCACCCTTCACTCATGTCGGTCTGGACGTCTTTGGACCATGGATGGTAACAGCCCGCAGAACTCGAGGTGGCCAAGCAAATAGTAAACGATGGGCAGTGATGTTCACCTGTATGAGTGTGCGTGCAGTACACATCGAAGTAATAGAATCTATGGATACCTCAAGTTTCATTAATGCCCTAAGACGATTCCTCGCCATCAGAGGTCCAGTCAAGACATTGAGATCTGATTGTGGAACTAATTTCGTTGGAGCCTGTCGAGAGTTGCAGCTTAACTCAAGGCCTATCCAAGACCTTTTAGCTGAAAAGGGCTGTACATGGATTTTCAATCCTCCTCATTCTTCCCACATGGGTGGTTCATGGAAAGAATGATAGGCATTACACGTAAAATACTGGACTCAATGCTTATGGACTTGAACTCCACAAGACTCACCCATGAGATTCTAATCACCTTCCTGGCAGAAGCATCTGCCATAATCAATTCTAGACCACTTGTTCCAGTGTCTACAGATCCAGAGAACCCAACCATCCTTACTCCAGCTACTCTTCTTACCCAGAAACTTGGGACTGTTCCTGTTCCACCTGGAAACTTTAAAGCAGGAAAAATGTGCTACGACCAGTGGAAGCGAGTACAACACCTTGCCAACTGCTTCTGGAATCGTTGGAAGATGGAGTATCTTTCCACTCTGCAAGGACGCAGGAAATGGCAACGCCTGAACCCGAACATTCAAGTTGGAGATCTCGTTCTTCTCAAGGACCAGCAAGCCGAAAGGATAGAGTGGCCTATGGGACTTATTAAAAAGAGCATCTCTAGCGATGATGGTAAGGTACGTAAGGTGGAGGTGAAGGTCGCAAGACAAGGAACTGTAAAGACTTTTATCAGACCTATCACGGAACTTATTTTGCTCTTACCGCTTGGAGACTGAACTTACTTAGGTTTTCAAGACATATAGCAAATTACACTGTCGTTATTTGCACTTGCATAACTACCGTTATGATGTATATATAGTGACATTTTCAATGCCAGACGGGGAGTGTGCTGTTACAGTTATTCATTTAGATGGGGATTTATAGTTTATAGATATCCTTATGTTGCCTTATGCTGCCACCTAGTGGTCTTTCTGTATTGTACATGTTTTCCTTCTTTTCTCCCTCGCTTTATGATGATGCACTTCCTGTGTGTGTTTAGTTCCACCCTTCCTTCTTGTAAGAGCTGCAGCATGGTGTAGTTATCCAGCAGCACATGTATAGTCATCCTCAAGTTAGGACAGAATCATCTTTTGACCGCAAAAAACCTATAATTCCATCATCTGCTGTATCCTGTGATCTGCTGTAACCTGATGTACGGAATAAAGCAAGTCGTGGAAAGAAACAGTGTTTTGGTGAGTTCAGCTATCTGATAAGGATTGTCCTCGGTGATTGCATCTACTTATACAGGCCAGGCAAAGAGGTCTATGCAAGGGATAAATCGCTATACAACGATCGGAGTCAGAATAAAAGGGTTAATATGTATATTTTATTTTGTTTATTAGATGATCATCACTGCAGAATATGTAAATGCTTCAGAAATCCACTATGGGCAAAAGTATTGGAGACACCTAACCATTACACTAACAGGGACTTTTGTATGGTTACAAGTATTTTTAAAGCACTAACAAGTTCCGTAGGGCTATACAGTGGGTGAGACAGAATAACAAATATACATACAAGATAAACACACAGAACAGTGGGAGAGAGGACCCTGCTCGAGAGCTTACAATCTAAGAGGAGAGGGGTGACACTCTAGGTGAGCGTAAATTGAGAACATGAAGTAGCGGGGCGCATGTGGGCTGGGTGGGAAGATGGCGTAAGAAATGAACTGTGGGGGATTATGATCTGAGCCAATAGGCTTCTCTAAAGTAATGTGTTTTCAGAGACTTCTTGAAAGAATGGAGAGATCGGGAGAGTCTAATGTTACGGGAGTTCCATAGAAAGGGAGCATCTCAGGAGAAGTCCTGAAGGCGAGAGTTCGGAGTGCTTTTATGACATGGCATTCGAAATATATAGACATTTAACATGGAGTTGGTCTCCCGTTTGCTGCTATACCAGCTTCCACTCTTCTGGGAAGGTTTTCCACAAGATTTTGGAGTGTTTCTGTGACTTTTTTTTGCCCATTCATCCAGTAGAGCATTTGTGAGGTCAGGCACTGATGTTGGATGAGAAAGCCTGGCTCGCAATCTCCATTCCAGTTCATCCCAAAGGTGTATTCGATGGGTTTGAGGTCAGGGCTCTGTGTGAGACATTAAAGTTTTTCCACACCAAACACATCCAACCATGTCGTTATGGACCTTGCCTTGTGCACTTGAATACAGTGAAGCTGGAATAGAAAAGGACCTTCCCCTAAATGTTTCCACTAAGCTGGAAGCATAGCATTGTCCAAAATGTCTTGGTATGCTGAAGCATTAAGATATACCTTCAGTGGAAGTAAGAGGCCTAGGGCAACCCTTGGAAAACATCCTTTCCTCCACCAAACTTTACAATTATCAAAATGCAGTCAGGCAGGTAACGTTCTCCTGGCATCCACCAAACCCAGTCTCACCCATCAGACTGCCAAATAGAAATGAGAAATGTGATTGGTCAATCCACAGAACATATTTCCACTGCTTTGGAGACCAGTGCTTTACACCACTCCATCTGATGCTTGGCATTGTACTTGGTGATGTAAGGCTTGCATGCAGTTGCTTCTTCATGGAATCCCATTCCATGAAGCTCCCACTGCACAGGTTTGTACTGATATTAGTAACAGTGTAAGTTCAACTCTCCAGCTACGGAATCAGCAGAGCGATGGCGACTTCTACCCACCACGTGTCTCGGCACTTGGTGAACCCGCACTATGATGCTACATGATCTTCCGCTTTGTGGCTGAGTTGCTGATGTTCCCAAATATTTCCACTTTCCATTAATACCACTTAGGCTAGGGTCAGACGAGCGTGATTTCTACGGACTGTACGTCTGTGCACACGGACGTACGTCAGTACGGAAGACGCAGTAGTGGCCACACAGTCCGTTTATTCACTGATGTATATTTTGACGGATGTAGGCGGGAAAATAAAATAAAAAGCAAAACCATTTTGTCCGTGAAAAATGCTGGACGTATAAATGCAGTCCATCTGACCACGTTCCATCACTCACACACAAAGCTATGCGGACGTTGCGGACGCAGCGCACTTTGTGTGGCCGTTCTAGGGGTTGTACGTTCTTGCCTGCCTTGCGTCCGTGGGCCGCGGCCGTTGTGCGTCCGCAGTTCAGTGCGGACGTACTTCGTGTGTGGGGCTCCAATGGGCTTTCTGTCATGCTATCACGGACGTACTTTTGGGCGCAATCACGGACGTGAACACTACGCTCGTCTGACCCCAGCCTTACAGGTGATTGTGAACTATCAGGGTTATGCAGAGAGATTCAAAATGTCGCCGCACATTCGGTGCCCTTTCGTTCCCTCACTTCGGGGCGATTCTAGTTCGCCGACCCCTGCAGTGTATGCAGTATGCACCGCAGGGTCCCCATACAGGGTTATTCAAAGAGATCCAAATTGCTTGAGAAAGGTAACCGAACGCTGAAAATCAGCGTTCGGTTACCTTTCTTGTCCATTTGGCTATCCAGAGAGCAGGCAATTTGCCAAATCCTGGCGAATTGCCTGCACATACGGTGCCTGTTCGGTGCCTGTTCGAGGGCTGTGAAATCCCCATGAAAATGCACTGCTTCGGCTATTCAGAGAACAAAAACCAGCAGTGAAAGGTTCCCCTAATGCCCTGCCATTCGGTGGTTTAATTCGGCAGGTTTATTCAGGAGAATCCCATAGGCTTCAATGTTAAAAATATTCCCGTTTTAACTCAATATCTAATAAACCGTTCATTATAAAATTCTGCAGTAAAGAGTCTCTTTATTTATAGATTTTTTAGGATATTTTAAGCATTTTTCTGATTTTTTTTTTATATTTTTTAAGTTTACTTATTTTTTCTGTAACAGCCCTCTTTATTATCATTCCCTGGACCTCATATGTAAATTTCAGACATTTTCGCTCAGTAGTTTCTTTGCAAACAGTGTTTCACTTTTCTTTTTTTTTTTTTATAATTCTTTATTTTCCATTTTTCAAAGACAAAAAGGGCATCTTATCACAAAACCACAATGTTAGAGATTGCTACTGGTTAGCCCTGAGGAGCCCCTGCCAAAGGACCGCAGGGGGTAGACCCCGAAGAGGGGGTAAAAGAAGAAATTAGAAAAAGATCAAAGAAACACAAACATGGAGGAAAAAGAGAGAGGAAGAGACCTCATAGGGAGGGGAGGAGGGGGAAGGGGATAGGGTGCCGCCCCAAAGGAGTACATAACCCAGGTATCATAACCCGCCAGAAAAACAAGCAGTCCAGCTCTTAACCCACATCAAACTCCAGCCAGGGGTCCCAAATCTTACTATGTTGGGGCATGGTGTCATGTACAAGAGCCGATAAACGATCCATGTCCATATTATCTCTAATCCGAAGATACACCTGCGCCATAGACGGAAGGGACACAGATCTCCAGCCTTGGGCCACCGCTCTTCTAGCCGCCAAGACCATTTTATGCAACAGCTTATTCTCCGGTCTCGATAGGGCGTCCTGGGTGCGGTGAAGAAGGAATGTCCATGGGTCGAGAGCCACTCCACACTGTAGGACCTCTTGGATGAGAGCATGAATTTGAAGCCAGAAGCGTCGGATCAGGGGGCATGTCCACCACATGTGGTAGAACGAGCCCTTAGTGCCGCAACCTCTCCAACATAAGTCAGAGGAGTTTCACTTTTCAAACATTCATACAAACTGTTTTCCTAATTTATTCACTTCGCTCTGTCTGCGGTCTCGGCTTTTTCCGGCGGCTTCGCTGAGGGTGATCGGCTCCTGCTCGGTTTTTACGTGGTTTTCGGCAGGTTAATCCAGATGTTTTGGAGGGTTTTCGGCGTGCATTCGCTGGATTTTGCGGTTAGTTTTCGTCAGGTTTGCGGCAGCTTTTCCCTGCAATTCGGGGACCCTGTGGTGTTTACTGAATACACCGCAGGGTCACCGAAATGGGATTGGCAAAAGGAACCGAACTGAAGAACGAAAAGTCACCGAACGTGCGGTGACTTTTCGAATCTCTTTGAATAACCCTGATAGCGTTAGGGAAAACTCACAGCAGACCCGCTGAATACTCATCGAAAACCCACAGAAAGCACTGCAAGAACCACACCGAACACGCTAGAAAAATCAGAGGAGCCGCCGATCACAGCGCAGAGCAGCCTCCGGAAAAGCGGACAGGCAGACGAACGAGGTGAAAAAAAAAAACAGTATGCTTGAAATTTTCAAAATTGAAACGCTGTTTGCAAAATACTACTGAATGAAAATGTCTGGAATTTACATATAAGGGTCAATGAATGATAATAAAAAGGTCTGTTATGGAAAAAATAAACGATTTAAAAAAAAAAAACAGAAAGAAAGTTTGCCGAAAAATGCCTAAAAGATCCTAAAAAAAATCTATAGACTTTTTACTGCAGAGTAAAATAATAAACGGTTTATTAGATATTAAAATGGATTAAAACAGGAATATTTTTAACATTGAAGACTATGGGATTTGCCTGAATAAACCTGTCGAATGAAACCACCGAACAGCAGGGCAATTCGGCAACTTTTCACTGCTGTTCGGTGTTCTCTGAATAGGTGAACCCAGAGGCGGACTGACCACTAATCGGGCCCCCGGGCAATAGGAGATCATGAGGCCCCTTGTGTCGCACCCACAGGAGGCCACACCCATAAAAACCCCACCTTACAACACCCGCATGTACATTATTGTGCTCACACATGGATATATATATTGCCCCCAGCAGCTCACACATGGATAAATATATTGCCCCCAGCAGCTCAAACATGGATATACAGTATATTGCTCCCAGCAGCTCACACGTGGATAAATATATTGCCCCCAGCAGTTCACACATGATAAATATATTGCCCCCAGCAGCTCACACATGGATATATATTGCCCCAGCAGCTCATACATGGATATATATTGTCCCAGCAGCTCACACATGGATATATATATTGCCCCCAGCAGCTCACACATGGATATATATATTGCCCCCGCAGCTCACACATGGATATATATTGCCCCAGCAGCTCACACATGGATATATATATTGCCCCCAGCAGCTCACACATGGATATATATATTGCCCCAGCAGCTCACACATGGAAATATTTTACCCTCAGCTCACAAATGGATATATATTGCCCCCAGCTCACACATGGATGCATATTGCCCCCAGCTCACACATGGATGCATATTGCCCCCAGCTCACACATGGAAATATATTGCCCCCAGCTCACACATGGAAATATATTGCCCCCAGCTCACCTCTCCTCTGCCAGGCCCCTCCTGCAAAATATTGCTGGCCACCGCGTGCTTCCTACGAGCGGCCACTGGCTTGAAACTCTGCTGCTCACGTGGGTTCCACCAGCCAGCCGTGATCTCGCGAACATACTTGAAAACGAGAGAAATCTCAATGTATCCTTTGTCGAGATTTATTCAATTAAACTTATACGAGATATAAATATCATTTGTTTATATTTCCTAGAAATTCTCCTAAATTCTTTTTAATTGTATGTGTTTTGCTTTCAAAAATATAATAATCAACAACCGGATAAAAACATATATATATATTACGTATACAAAAAGTTTAAAATCTCATATCATAAACAAAAATATTATAAACAACCACATCCATCCATCAGCACATAGACTACTAGCTTCCCAATATATGTATCTCCTGTTCGTAACTGCATATATGATTAATATCATTTACTTTAGCAGTTAGTAACTATACACAAATGGTTAATAAACATTTCTGCTTAACATGTATTTCCCAGCAAACCAATGTTTAACAAGCTAGATCTTGTAGAGATATATGTATCTCTCTATGCTACGTGGATCAACAAAAGATGAGCTATCACTTATTCTATTTCTACAATAAGTAATAACTTATTTAGTGAATCCTCCCCTAATATCGAGAATTAAGCTTCTAATCTTCTGTTTTTTATATTGTAGTTATATAATTCCTTGCTTATTAATTTCAGTCACAGTAACTTCCAAATTCAATATATATATATATTTATATCACTTTGCAACGATTTCTTTAGGATAAAATCCTTATATCCGATTCTTCTTCATATCTCTATCTGCAGATTTAGAAATATTTTGAAGACTCTGGATCTATCTGTTGCAAGAAATACTCCAGATATATATAATTACATTAATTCCTTAATTTGCTTTCATACATTACCTGTCCAAGATCTGGTCTGTAGTTACAGCAGCAATATTCATAGAATATCATGTATTGTTTTGGGAATATGTGAAAATTATCAATGTCAGATAATCAATGCATGTGAGTTAGAGATGTGGTCCTAATTAAGTGATATGTGTGACAGAGTATGGGAATCTGTGTATTTCCTGGTCAGTAAGGGGTTACACCTTCCCTGGCAGCAGCCACAGCTGCAACTCCTTAACAAGCCAATATAGCAGTTCCCAGCACAGAGGAAGGCAGAAAAAGATTGCGTTTGAAAGAGTGAGGTTTGGAATGCACAGAACTACAGGCACGTATGTAAAAAGGGACAGAGTTTTTGTTTATACTGGGGGCAGAATAGCTGCCCCAGTATCCCGTAGTGAGGGGACAAATTTGTTTAGTCTCCTAAAGGATGGAGTAGGCCAATTTGTTTGAGTTTTTAATTTTGTTTGGTAATACAAGTGTACCCGGTGTTTAAAGAGACTTTGTTTTGTGGCATTTGATAAAAGAGGTACACCTCCAAATCCTGTGCTTCTCTGAGCGGCCCTACCACATATGTAATATCCTGAATGCATTGTGTGTTGGAATGATCTGAATCTCTGAATCGTTATAGTCAATTTGAAGTCACTGAAAGTCTACCCCTTCATTTAAATATTACTTTCTCTATTTGATATTTATATATCCCCTTATATTTATTCTTAAAATATTTACTATGCCTCAAGAAGGCAGTGTTGAGTGTTGCTCTTCAAATATTTTTCACCTATTATTTTTAATATCCCATCTCCGGTCAAAGATCAATATGTCTTAACAAAGCCCCTATATTCAATCCTAGACTTTGGGTCTCTGTCATATTTGATTTAATATTTCTGTTATTTCTATTCTTCAAGGTTTTTACTGAGTACTACTTTATCAGCTAAAATTCCTTTCTAGTTAAAATCAACAGAAATTCTATTCTTTAATTATACTGTTTACCAGTTATACTCAACAAATATTTGGAGCATCTACGATCTACTGTAAATATTTATTTATTTATAAAGGATTTTACCAGGAAGGATACATTGAGATTTCTCGCGTTTTCAAGTATGTCCTGGGTTCAAGAACATTGAAGTGTTACAGTTACAGAAATACAATGCAAGATATTAAAAAAAAATAATATACAGATTAACAGAAAATAAATATGTAGGAAATCTAGTCACTAGGTTACATAATTACAGGTGCATTCTGTATTGAGGTATGTTAGTAAGAGCTCTTGAGTGACTTAAGACTGGGGGAAGATTTGATGGTGTCTCGGAGGTTATTCCATAATTGTGGTGCACTATAGGAAAATGAAGAACGAGCCACGGTCTTTTTGTATTGTGGTATTGCAAGTAAGCTGCTGGTCCTGGATCGGAGGTTATAGGATGAGGGAGCTGCGGGGGAAGCAGTCTATTCAGGTAGGGTGGCAGCTTCCCAGAAATGCTCTTAAACACCAGACTGGAAAGGTGAAGGGTGCGTCTGGATTCCAGCGATGGCCAGTTTAGCTCTTTTAACATGTCACAATGGTGGGTCATGTAGTTACATTGTAGCGCAAAGCGGCAGAATGAGTTATACAATGTAGTAAGTTTCTGAAGGTGTTTGCGGGGCGGCTGCATACACTACATCTCCGTATTCAATAGCCGGCATAAGCATTTGCTGTACAATCTGCTTTCTTACCGCGGGACTCAGGCAGGATTTGTTTCTGTACAGGGCACCTAGTTTGGGGTAAAGTTTAGATGAGAGTTTTTCGATGTGGGGGCCAAAGGATAGATTAGGGTCCAACCACATACCTAGATATGAGAGAAGTGACTGTGGTCAGCATGCCATTTGATTTTGTCCCAACACATAGATGGGGATTCTGCAATTTGTGTAGTTTAGGTGCTGTTCCAAAGAGCATCGTTACAGTTTTGTCAGTATTTAAAAAAAGTTTGTTGTTTTTGATCCACTTTTCTACCTCTGTGAATTGTTCTTGCAGCACGTTCTCCAGCTGCGGGAGATTTGGTTTGCTGGTATAGATCAGTGTTGTCTGCGTACATATGTACAGTTGAGGCTTTGCAGACATTGGGCAGATCATTTATGAATATTGTGAATAGCAGGGGGCCTAGTATTGAGCCTTGGGGTACACCGCAAGTGACTGGGAGCGGGAGGAGCTGCCAGAAATTGACACATATTGTGATCGGTCGGATACATATGATTGAAACCAGGTTAGCGTGCGATCACCAATGCCAGAGTTTATACGTTTTTCTAACAAGATGCCATGGTCTACTGTGTCAAAGGCCTTGGCAAAATCAAGGAAGATGGCTCCAGTTAGGTTTCCTTGTTCCATCCCAGCTTGGATATCATTGCAGGCTTTTAAAAGGGCGGTTTTAGTTGAGTGATTTGGACGAAAGCCTGATTGATCCGGGGTTAAGTAGTTCCAATATTGATAATAATCACGTAATTGTGTGTAGACACATTTTTCCAAGACTTTTGACATTACAGGGAGCAACGATATCGGATGGTAGTTGGATACCAAAGTACTGTCACCACTTTTATGGATAGGTACCACTCTCGCAGTCTTCCAGAGCTTGGGTATGTATCCAGTCGCCAGTGACTCATTTATTAGGGTTGCGACAGGATTTGCAATTGCTGGCGCACTGATTTTCAGCAGCATTGCTGGTATTTGATCAGGTCCAGACTGGTATTTCATTTTTTGCTTACGGAGAAGTTTAGTAACGACACTGACAGGCACTGGTCTAAAACTGAATTCCTGTCTGATACAGGGACTTTGCACAGTTGGGGGGGCCTGACCTGCATGAGGCCTCTCTGATTGCATGTCATTTCCTAGCTTGGCAATCAAAGTGGTGGCACATCCAACAAAATAATCATTAAAGGCATTTGCTACATCTAGGGGGTGTTGCAGGGTTTGGTTGTTTACTTTGACAGCAGCTGGCTGGGAGTGGACTGGGGGTGCTTGTATATTACTTCTGGTTCTCCAAAAGTTTCTAGGGTTTGATATGTTATTGTTTAGATTTTCATTGAAGTAATGGGCTTTGGCCATTTTTGTTTGTTTTGTGCATTCATTCCGACATTTTCGGTATTCGTAGTGATCGTTCATGGAACCAGTACTCTTGAAATTTGACCACAGTGAATCTGTAAGCTGGTACATTAGTGTAAGATCAGCTGTAACCCAGGGGAGATGAGTCCCTTTTACTCGCACTTTACGCAGCGGGGCATGGGAATTCCAGACTTGCAGGAGCTCAGACTGAAAGTATTCAACTGCACAGTCTAGGTCTGGGATTAGGTTTAGCCTGTACCAGGGGAGCTGTTTGAGATCACTTAGGAAGGATTCAAGAATAAATTTCTTGAAAGACCTGGTGGTTATTACCTTTTGGGGGAGATTTCAAGGCATTAATTTTGCGCACGCAGTACACTAGACAATGGTCACTAAAGCTATTAGAATACAGGAGGCAGGCGTTCTTGCTATCAGGAGATGAGAGAATCCAGTCCAACAAGGTATAGTTAGGGCTTTTCATATTAATGTGAGTGGGGGAGGAGATTAATTGAGTTAGCTGCAAAGTTTTAAACAGCGAGCAGTGTTTATTGTTTTTAGGATTTAGCCAATCTGTATTAAAAATCGCCGAGGACCAGCAGTTCCCTTTTTTGGTTTTGGGCAAGTAGGTTATTAAGGATTTGAGATGTCAGAGGGAGTGCACTGGAGAGCTCGGTGGATGATAGAACCCAGCAACAATGATTGATTTACTGAATGGGATCTCAATTATACCAGAGAGGAAATCAAAGGTGACAGGAGAGCTAGAAGTCTGTAAGGGGGTGAACTTTATGGACTCAACATAAATAACAATTCCCCCTCCTCTCTTTGCTCTGTCTTTTCTATAACATGAATACCCCTGTATTGATATGGCAGAGTCTGGTACTTTTGGGGTTAACCATGACTCTGAGCACGAAGATTTTGGGCTTGTAATAGCAACACCAAGCCTGAAGCTCATCCAATTTAGGGAGTAAACTGCGGATGTTACAGTGCACAAATGAGAGGCCTTTTTTAGTGGGGAGACTAAAGGTTGTCACCTATAGGACCAGGGTTAGTTTCCACATCGTTTGCCAGGGAAAGTAGCAGAATAAATAGGAATTTGGACAGAGTTTTCTTTTGATAATAATGTGGTTGCAGAGTTTTAAATCTTTGTGTGGGGGTGGGAGGGCTGGATTTTAACACTCTCCACCAACACTCACCTGATAGGTTAAAAGAACTGAGAAGGCTGTGGTGTATTGGCACTGGTTTTCCATCCTGGGGCAATTGGAAAGGTGTATAGAAGGAGAGAGTAGTTTTAGAGAGAAGGGATGATAAAGAAAAGAGTAGCAATAGTGGGATAAACATTATAGTGAAAGGTGTTGGAGGTGAGTAAACAGGAAATAGAGAGGTACCAGAGTAAATGGTGTAGGTTGCTGCGATATCACATGATAAAATATTGAATATATTGATTATAAAAATATATTTCATGAATATTTTTATACACTTGAATAGAGATTTTAAATTTGTTTCTATACCCAAAAAGAAAAATATCTTTAATTCAAGGACTTGTCATATTTAAATTGGTTTGTTTTAACATGTCTGTCACTTAGCTCAGCATTATATCAAATAAAGACATTTCATCATCTATGGCATTTATAAAAACACCCATAACTCTTAAGGTTCACCTAGCCATGAACTATTTAAAAAAAAATCTCTGTCCATTTCTAAAACTAGGCGAAAATTGAAAAAGAAAAGACTTTACATTAAAACAAGATGGCTACAAGCATCCATTTTAATTTTCCATTATAATATACCTGACACCTTCCTGGTAAAATATTTTATAAATAAATAAATCTAAGAACGACATATGACAGGACTGTATTTAGATGTAGAGCAATGGTATAAATTTGTGAACTTTGTTACTTCCATAGTTTCTCTTGGAACCTTATTTTTTTTTATAAAATGTGCACTTACAGACATTATGTGTTACAGCCAGAATTTGTGAATTTGTGCTTTTGGTATGTGCCACCAAGTCTTCGATGTCAACAGGGCTCCCCAGATTACTGGGACAGGCTCGGAAAGGTAACAGAATATTTCTCAAAACGTTTCCATAGTGGTTGTAAGGGAAAACATGGATTTTCTTTTGACTATTTACCTTAAATTTGGACCCACGAAAAAAAAAAAAAAAATCAGAACAAGGATAAAAAGGGACAAGGTTTTGGTAACATAACCACTTTGTGCTATTTCATATACAGTAGAAAGTTTATTGAAATAAATATCATTGATTGGATGCTGCACCAGTTTCTGTCACGGACACTCCGATGATACCTCTTTATCACAAGTTGAGGAGGTCCTATCTTGGACAAATATACGTTAGTCTGTCCCTCTAGCCAGACATCTGTTTATGATTCCTGTTTGTAGATATTCGGCTTTCTGGTGGGGTGTAATACACTAACTCCGCTCCCCACTACATGTCCTCACTAATCACCAAACAGTGACCTTCGCCTAGCTTCTCCCCGCATTACCTCTTCCCATGATAGACTGGAGGATGACTCACACGCAGCCCCCATTCTCTCGAACACTCTCCCTCATACGGTCAGACTTTCCCCTAGTTTCCCTTCCTTCAAACGCTCCCTTAAAGTCCTATGTAGGGAAGCCTACCACCCGACTCAGTGATACACCTCACTGCCCCAACCATTCCATCACTCTCACCGTGCAGTCCTCTCCTCCTGTTTCCACCCCCAACCCTTCTAGATTGTGAGTTCCCACGGGAATAGGGCCCTTGTTTCCTCCTATCCTGGTTTATCAAATGTTGTTCAATCTCAGTGTATTGTAACCCTGTCTATATTGTGCCTATTGTTCAGCGCTGCAGAATATGCTGGCGCTACGTATAAAAAGTATAATAATTTGTCAAAATGCTGTTCTTAAAATTTGTAAAATATTCTCCTTTTTATTAAATGTCTCTCTAGGTGGCCCCGTTAATAAAAGAGCGCATGATTAAGAAAGGATCTATGATGGTTGGTTACCAGCCGCATGGAAATCGAGTGAACTTTTTCAGACAGGTCGTGGTTAATCCTGAATCCACTAAAGATGACTTGGACTTCTTCCTGAATGAAATCGAGAGATTGGGAGTGGATCTGTAAATTAGCCTATGGCGTTTATAACCAACCTGTTCATAGCAATATAAAAAAAATAAAATAAAAAAAATCGAAAGCTCTGTGTGAGTAAGAATTTAATCTGCATCAACTAAGTTACAACAAATGTGGAAATTAAGGTGGGTAGTCATAGGTAGAGGGTCGGCAAGATGCAAAATGACCAATTAGAATAATCTGTGCGTGAACAAGGTGTAAAATTTAATGGTTCTGTCATGAATTAAGGGAAGTGTGTGTGAAATAATGACAATTTGTGCCACTCATGGACAGCCTGCATTGGCAAGTAGCAACTAGGGATGTGCGTTTCGGGTTTCAGAATTTCGTAATTCTCACGAAATGTCCCGATTCGTGTCTTCGGATTCAGCTGAATTTCCGAATCGGATCGGATCCGAAAACGGCAGATCCGAAAAGTTTTCCGAGCCGAAACTAAAAATTTTCTGAATTTTTGAATGGACTTGAAAATTGAAATGTGTCAAATCGAAATTTATTTTCGCTCTATTCGTGATTTCGACTCCATTTCTGTAATTTTGGACATCGTATTTATCGGTTATATCGCTGATTCTGTAAATTTTGTATCATTTCCAATGATCCGATAATTCTGTCGCTACGATATTTCTGCCCATTCTATCGTTTTTTTTTCTTATATGCATTGCACAACTTTATTTAATCATATTAAAATGGTATGAAAGGGACAAAAATGAACAAAACTATTTTAAACGCAAAACTGACCCACATGGTCTGACTTTAAAAATAACCAGAATAAAGGTTTTAAAATGGAAAAAAATCTGAACAAAGTTACAAAATTATCAGAAACGAAAAATAAAATGATTTAAAACGAAAAAAATAAATAAAAATAATGCAGCATATGAATACGCACACTGCGGGGAACAAGCGCCTCTCTGCGTGGTATAATTAATGCAGCATATGAATCCACACACTGCGGGGAAGCACCTCTCTGCGGTATAATTTATATGTATATGTATCCTGTCTGTATATTATAACTTAATATGCAATAAAATTAGAATTTAAGAATTTACAAGGTGTTTGTAAAGTGGTTTTTTTCCACATTTTAACCCCTTAAGGACGGGAGTAATTTTACAAGTCCGGCACGGTTTCGAAGTAGAAGTTTGCTGAGCTCATTTTGACGGTTTTAAACGTGGTTTTAAGTCACGTATTATTGTACCACCCAGACAAATTATATATCGTTCTTTCTGGCAGATTAATAATATATCATTATTATATGTATACGTCATGCCCTGCGAAAATGCTATAACAAAACTGTAAAAAAAAATGTGAATTTTCAATAAAATTGCAATCCTCGTGTTTTTTTTTTTTGCATTTTATTACCCGAGCCTTTGCGGATATATTCTATGGGGTAGACTTGTTAACCCCTTAAGGACCCAGGACGTACCATGTACGTCATTGCAGCGGGTCTCTTTTAGACCCGCTGACGTACATGGTACGTCCTGCGGTTTTTTTGAGCGCTGGAAGCGATCGGATCGCTTCCAGCAGCTCAAACGCCATTGCAGGATGCCTGGGAGTCCAGGCATCCGTGCAATGGCAGTGAGAAGTGCCGGGGCACCTTGTGATCGCTCCCCGGGAGCAATCAACATCCGGTTTTACCGGAGAGGTGCCCGGCACTTCTAGAGAGCGCTGGAAGCGATCGGATCGCTTCCAGCAGCTCAAACGCCATTGCAGGATGCCTGGGAGTCCAGGCATCCGTGCAATGGCGGTGAGAAGTGCCGGGGCACCTTGTGATCGCTCCCCGGAGCGATCAACATCCGGTTTCACCAGAGAGGTGCCCGGCACTTCTAGAGAGCGCTGGAAGCGATCGGTATCGCTTCCAGCTGCTCTGTGTATATTGCAGGGATGCCTCGACATCGAGGCATCCTTGCAATATGCTTACCTGCCGCCGGTCCGCTAAGTGATCGCTCCCCCCGAGCGATCACTTCCGGTAGCGGCAGGAAGTACTGAGTGCCACGAGGTATCGTGGCACTCAGTACAAAACGATCACATGAGTGATCAGGTGCTCTGCTGGGTGCCTCGAGGGATCAAGGCACCCAGCAGAGTAAAAAAAGTGTAAAAAAAAAATAAAAAAATAAAAATAAAATCAATAAGTTAATAAAATAAAATAAACTGACAGCCAAGATGGCGCTGCCCTTCTAAGGGCAGGGTCATCTTGGGGCTGAGTGGGATGTTCCTAGCCTGCCTCATCAGAGAGGCAGGCTAGCAACATCCAATCAGAAGTAAAAAAAAATCAAAAATAAAATTTCTAATTTGTCAGGTCAGGTCAATATTTTGTAAATATTGGCTCTGACCTCTGTGATTCTCCCCCTCTCCTCACTTGTGTTTTGGTGAGCGAGAGAGAGATCAGATTTGACAGGTTAGAGAGATTTTAGTGAGATTAGAAAAATTGAGGCAGATTTAGAGAGATTTTAGGGAGATTTAGAAGAATTGAGGCAGGTTTAGAGTGATTTAGAGAGATTTAGGTGTTTATTTGTATTTTCTTGTGAAACCCAACGGTTCTTCTAAGAACCAACAATCCGCTTATTATATATAATAATTATAAAATTTTATAATCTATTATAATGTCTGAGAGGGTGTACAGCGCCGAGGAGGCATATGCCATCCTGGCGTCAGAATCTGAGGCATCTGCGTCAGACTCCGACCCTGATTTTGACCCCGCCAACTGCTCAGAGACGTCGCTAGATACATCATCTACGCTGGCTGATGTATCTAGTGATGTTTCTGATGCAGATCCTGGGTCACCACCTGCCAGCAGGAGACGCACAGCTCCAGCTGAGGAGTGGGTAGTGCCTCATCGCCAGAGGCCAGATATCCCTCCTTTCACGGCAAATCCTGGCATCAATATTGATGTTGCAGGATTTACCGCCACACAGTTTTTGCAGGTGTTTATGGGGGATGATTTGTTGGGCCACATCGTGGCCCAATCAAATCTGTATGCCCATCAGCATTGTGCTGCGAAGCCAGACTCCTACTTGGCAAGGCAACAATGGACCCCGCTAGATGTGCCAGAATTTCTGAAATTCTGGGCACTTACTATGCTGATGGGCATCATAAAGAAGCCCTCAATTCGCTCCTACTGGAGCAGTAGCCCCATCTGCTCTACCCCATTTACCCCCAATCAATGTCACGTAGAAGGTATGAAAACATTTTGCGTTTCATGCACTTCAGTGACAACAGCCTGTGCCCTCCTAGAGAGCATCCCCAGTTTGACAGGCTGTATAAAATCCGCCCCCTGATTACCCACTTCGCCGCCAGGTTTGCAGAGGCTTATACACCTGGAAGGAATATCTGCGTGGATGAATCCCTAATGAAATACAAGGGAAGGCTGGGATTCAAGCAGTATATTCCTTCCAAACGCTCCAGGTATGGAGTGAAGGTGTATAAGCTCTGTGACAGCGAGAGTGGGTATACTCAGGCCTTCCGGGTGTACGAGGGAAAGGATAGTAGCCTTGACCCTCCAGGTTGCCCAGAACACATGGGAACCAGTGGCAAGATTGTGTGGGACCTACTTTTTCCCCTGATGAACAAAGGGTACCACTTGTATGTTGATAATTTTTATACAAGTGTCCCTTTGTTCAAGCTGCTGTATTGTTTTGATACAGCAGCATGCGGTACTGTTCGCAAGAACCGCGTAGGTTTCCAGCACAGCTTGTCCGCACCCGGCTAAAAAGGGGGAGACCTCAGCTCTGCGCCAAGAGGAGCTGTTGGCGGTCAAGTACAGAGACAAGAAGGATGTATACCTTCTATCCACCATCCACACTGAGAGGTCTGTGGAGGTCTCTGTACGTGGCAGAGCTGAGCGCATCAGGAAGCCAGTGTGCATCAAAGACTATAACCGGCATATGGGTGGGGTTGATCTGGCAGATCAGCTGCTCCAGCCCTACCAGATTATGCGGAAGTCAAGGGCCTGGTACAAAAAGGTTGCAATTTACCTGATGCAAATTGCAACCCACAATGCCTTTTTGCTCTGCAAAAAGGCAAACCCGGAGTGACGCTGTCCTTTTTACAGTTTCAGCTCCAGGTCATTTCGGGGCTTTTGTACCAGGATGCACCTGCTCCCCGGGCGGTGATGGGGGACAGAGTTGGGGCTACGCATTTTATTTATAAAATCCCCCTACTGAGGGCAAACAGAAACCCCAAAAAAGGTGCAGGGTGTGTTTCAAGAGGGGGCAGAGGAGAGACACAATCTTTTACTGCCCAGAATGCCCTGGACAACCCGGTCTGTGTCTTGGACTGTTTCAAGCTATATCACACTGTGCGTGATCTGTGATTTTTTTTTTTCTTTCTATTTTTTCTCACACTCCAGTTAGTTAGTTCAGTTTAGTTTTTTTTTTCTTTTACTGCACCAGACTTTTACATTTTATTCGTACATTTTTATGTTCTTCTACAATTGGTGCTGTATTTTGCCAAAATCTTTGCACACCTATGCATGGGGGGCATGGGTGTACTCAGGAGACCTTGCAGAAAACAACCTGGAGAGTTTTCATGCAGTAACAAACAACAGTGTCTCCTAAATCACAGTCCAAATCTAATGTGGGCGTAAAAATCTGAAAATTGAAAAATTACACCACACACCTTCTCAAATGTTTTGGGCTAAAACCGTTGCATCCAAGCACTCCATATGCAATACCTTGGGGTGTCAACATAACAAATATAAACAATTTTCTGGCAATAATTCAAACTGGGGTATGCGGTAGACCCAAAACCAAAGCTAGGCCTAGCTGAAGAAATAATCTCAATTTCAACTCCAATGACAAAGTCATAAAAATTGTATTTGAACCTTCCCAAAATCCTGGCAAACCTATGCATGGGGGGCATGGGTGTACTCAGGAGACCTTGCAGAAAACAACCTGGAGAGTTTTCATGCAGTAACAAACAACAGTGTCTCCTAAATCACAGTCCAAAACTGATGTGGGTGTGAAAATGAAAAATGACCACCAAACAGTATCCAATTTGTTTGGAGCAAACGGTTTCATCCATAGCATAAAAACACTCCATTTACAATACTTTGGGGTGTTAGCTTACCAAATATATGCACGTTCATAAAACTGGGGTATGTAAAAAGGCCCCTAAAAAGAAGATAAGCAAAGAAGATACTGTATGTCAAATTAGAAAATTGACAAGCACATGTCAAAGATTGGCGTAGCACCCCAAAAACAACAGAACAAATCTATATATGGGTGGTATCACTTTACTCAGAAGATGTTGCTGAACATATTTTGGGGTGTTTTTTGGCAGTAACCCATAACTGGATTTGACAATTCATGCCTAAAGTACAATGTGTGTGAAAAAATAACACAAAAAGTGACTACCTGAAAGTTTGACATAGAGCTAGTGCATGGAAAGTGTTAAAATACAACTCTTTGAAGCACCCTAGGGTGTGCCCTTTCTAAAAATATATGGTTTGATGGGGGTAAATTACTTTGGCCGGCTTCAAAAATGTCCCAAATAGGACATGGGTGCATGATGACGAAATGTGAAAATTCCAAGTTGGAAAACTGAAATGCGCACCCCCCAAATAAGGCCTATTAGCCCCAAAAGACCCGACATACCTATACATGGTGGTATCAATTTACTCAGAAGATGTTGCTGAACATATTTTGGGGTGCTCTTTGGCAGTAACCTTAAAGTTCACAGTACATGTATTCTTAAATTGCGTTCAAAAAAAAAAAATCACCCAAAAAATTTTTTTTCTCAAACTTTGCCATAGATTTGTGGTAAAATGGTTTGCATGGAAAGTCAAAATACCCCAAGTTTAATACCTTGATTTGTGTACTTTAAAAAACTATGTATATGTGGCGGGTTATTCAGGAATTAGTGACAGATATCAGTGTTACAATGTCACTAGCACTAGTTTTGAAAATAAACTCTTTGGAAATGGCAAAGTGCTACTTGCACTTATTGTTGCATAAAATAAGGAAAAAAGCGAGGAATATGTAAACATTGGGTATTGCTAAACTCAGAACTAAATTTAGAAACTACTAAGGAATTAATTTTTTTTGACGGTTGTTGATACATAAGAAATTTTGGGGGTCAAAGTTCGAAAAAGTGGTGTTTTTTCAATTTTTTTGTCATATTTCACAATATTTTTTATAGTAAATTATATGAAATGATGAAAAAAATGGTATCTTTATAAAGTCCATTTAATGACGAGAAAAACTGTGTAAAATATGTGTGGGTTACATAAACGAGTAAGAGGAAAATTTGACGTAAACACTAACAGCGCAGAAACGTAAAAACAGCAGCGGTCACTAAAGGACGGATTTGTGTAAAACCGCCCGGTCACTAAGGGGTTAAAATGGGTTCCCTGTTCAAATTTTTTATTTTATTTTTTTTGAGAAATTACGTGATTTTAGCTAAACCCCCCAAAAAAAAAATCATTAGTGAAGCATCATTGTTCACATTATAATTGAAATGCTGCATTAAAGAAAACACTTTTATTTTATTTTTATTTTTATTTTTTTACACTTTAAATTTACTAGTAATATAGTCAGACCTTTCAAACGATAGCCCCACATGACCCCCTAGCTGTCACCGATCATGAGATAGGGGAGTTCTTTGAACCCCTTTATCTCCACCATGGGATTTCCTTAGGAAATCCCTTGGCAGCTAGGGGTTCCCTGGTTAACTGACGTCTTCGGGCCACGCCCGATGATGTCAGTGGACGTGGTGAGTTCCGGAGGTGGGGCTGCCATCCAAGATGGCGGCCCCCACTGGAAAAAGGCTGTGACCTGCACCGATTGGTGCTGGGTCACAGCCTTGACACCAAGGGGTTAATGCCACACATCCCTGGAAAGGCCAGGCTGTGCCCTTTCCAGGGATGCCTGGCATTAGCTGCTAGCCCCCGACGATGGGGAGATAGAGGGATCCAAAGGATCCCCCCCTCCCTTCCAGGCACTTCCCCTGCTCCGGCTGGGGGGGGGACGCCTGAAACTGACGTCATCGTGTCCGGCGCGATGACATCAGTGTGCCAGAAGGCGCCAAAAGTGCCGATCTGACTCCGTGGGAGTCAGAGCAGCGAGGGAGCAGCCGGAGGAGGTGAGTATCGGCTGCCAGGGGGCTGCAGATGCCGGGGACGTACAGTTACGTCCTGCGGCGTTAAAGCCCGCCTAATGCAGGACGTAACTGTACATCCTGCGGCTATAAGGGGTTAAGATGCGAGCGTTTACCGTTATAAATATATTTTCTATGAGTTGCGCTTGTTAAAAAAATTAGAGATGAGAGACTTGTTACATACATACATTTTGTTTGGGTGACAATTACACCATTTTTAACAAACGCAACCTGCAACCCACAAAAATCATTAGTGCAGCATCATTGTTCACATTATAATTGAAATGGGAACAATATTGCTGCATTATCAAAACAAAACTTTTTTTAAAATTTATTTATTAATATTTTTAATTAACTTTTAACATGGTCATGTTTTGGTATGGTTGGAAAGGCTATGCTCTGGCCGATCCAACAATACCAAACATTAACCCCTAGGTAGGTGCCACGGCACTGATCGGGAGATAAGGGGTTCCAATGGAACCCCCTATCTCCACCATTGGTGGCTGGCAACTAGGGGGTTAACTCCAGAATTTACTCTATCCGACATCCCGATGTGAAACATCGGGACTTTCGATAGATTTTGACTATTTATCCGAAAGTTAAAAAAATTTAGTCAATCTATTGTCACACGGGGCGCTATAGCGCGGTCCTCTAGGGCAAGTATGTCACAGAAACAGTCTCTTTATAGTGGAGTTTTATTGTGGCACTCCAGCATACAAACAAAACAGAAATCAAAGCCTATGTCCCTTACTAACGCAGGTAAATAATAAAATAACAGAACTCTTTGCCAACCTTTTCTTTAGGGACGCTGTCAACCATAGCACTTCACCAGCTCTGCTGTTACTGGTCTGTGTCTCTCAAAATGAATCAATCTCTCTCTCTCTCGCTCTTGTTCCTCACACCCAGGAAACATTTAAGGGCTTTTAATTAGCAGGTGTGGAGACCTTGCAGCAGAGCGGAACAATTTAAAACACATATTTTCCTTCTGGGTTTAAACAGCCCACTGCCCTCTCAAAAACACAGGGGGAATGTACACACCATCGCACACAATTCCTTTCACCTTATCACATATCCCCCCACCCAGCTCAGACCCATCGGGGCGAGCGGCCTTAGAGCAGAGGCAATGAACTCTGGAGAGACCATCAGCATTACCCTGGGCCGTACCAGCCCGGTGCTCCAAGAAACCACCTGGTCACTCTGGCATTCTTTTCTTTGTTTTGCCTCATCCATGTCAACGGCGCATGGTCAGTGATCATCAAAAACTGCCTCCCTAGCAAGTAATATCTCAAAGTCTCCAGAGACCACTTAATAGCCAGGCACTCCTTCTCAACTACAGAGTACCTCAGCTCGTGAGAATCCAGCTTCTGGCTCAGGTACATAACAGGATGTTCCTCTCCTCTATGCACCTGAGAGAGAACAGCACCCAAACCCACATCTGACGCATCTGCTTCTACGACAAATTGCTTCGAGAAATCTGGAGCTACCAGAATAGGGCTAGCACACAAGGCTTCTTTTAGGATCTGAAAGGCCTGTTCTGCCTCTGGGGTCCATTTGACCATGATGGGGCTTTTGGCTCTAGTAAGCTCTGTCATAGGGCTGGCAAGGGTAGCAAAATTGGGAATAAACTGACGATAGTAGCCTGTTAAACCCAGGAATGCTCTCACTTGCTTCTTGGTGACAGGACGTGGCCAATTGGCAATGGCATCCACCTTACTTTGCTGGGGTTTGAGGAGCCCACGACCAATCGTATAACCCAGATATTTGGCCTCTTCCAAACCCAAGGAGCACTTTGCAGGGTTAGCAGTTAGACCGGCAGCCCGGATACTATCCACTACTGCCTGAACCCTAGACAGATGTGTTTCCCAGTCCTCACTGTGAATCACTACGTCGTCAAGGTATGTAGCTGCATACTCTCGATGGGGCCTCAGTATCCTATCCATCATACGCTGAAATGTGGCTGGCGCACCATGTAGCCCAAATGGCAGTACTCTGTACTGAAATAACCCCTCAGGGGTAGAAAAGGCTGTCTTTTCCCTTGCTTTCGCTGCCAAGGGAACCTGCCAGTAGCCCTTGGTCAAATCCAGCGTGCTTAGGTTGGGTAGAGCCAGATACTTATCAATGAGCTCATCAACATCAGCATAGGGTAGGCATCAAACTTCGATATTTCATTCAGTCTACGGAAGTCATTACAAAATCGAATTTCCCCGTTCGGTTTGGGCACCAACACGATTGGGTTGTTCCATTCACTTTGCGAGACTTCTATAACGCCCATCTCGAGCATCTTTTTCACCTCTGCGCTAACAGCTTCCCTTCTAGCCTCTGGGATCCTATACGGTTTTAGATTAATCTTTTTCCCGGGTTCTGTAACAATGTCATGGGTGATAACATGTGTTTTCTCCAGCACCAGGAAAAACAATCTCTGTGCTTAGACACCAACTCCTTCACTTCCTGTTTCTGATGAGGGGCAAGGGTCTCAGCAATATACACCTCAGGTTCCTTCCCTCTAGTGGCGTAAGTGGGTTTACCTTTAGACGTTAAGAGGGCTTCACGCTCTACCCAGGGTTTCAATAAATTAATGTGGTAGATCTGTTCTGTCTTCCGTCTACCCGGCTGGCTTACTTTATAGTTCATTCACTGGTCTGTTCAATAATCTCATAAGGCCCTTGCCAGCTGGCCAGGAATTTACTTTCAACGGTAGGGATCAAGACCAGTACTCTATCCCCTGGTTTGAATTTCCGTAACCGCGCCTTTCTATTGTAACTGGCTTGCTGAGCCCTTTGAGATTTCTCCAGGTTTTCCCTGACTATAGGCAGGACTGCTTCTATTCGGTCTTGCATTTGGGAAACATGTTCTAGCACGCTACGGTGAGGGGTATGTTCTTGTTCCCATGTCTCTTTAGCAATATCCAGAATGCCCCTGGGATGTCTGCCATACAATAGTTCAAATGGCGAAAAACCAGTGGAAGCTTGTGGAACTTCCCGAACAGAGAACATTAGATAAGGCAACAGACAATCCCAGTTCTTTCCGTCTTTACTACTTTACGTAGCATGGCTTTAAGGGTTTTATTAAAGCTCTCCACCAGGCCATCGGTTTGCGGGTGATATACCGATGTTTTTAGTGGTTTGATTTTAAGGAGTCTACATAGCTCCTTCATAATTCTGGACATGAAAGGAGTTCCCTGGTCTGTAAGGATCTCCTTTGGGATGCCCACTCGGCTGAACATCAGCATTAGCTCCTTGGCTATATTCTTAGAGGAGGGGTTTCGTAATGGTACCGCTTCAGGATACCGTGTGGCATAGTCTACAATGACTAAGATATATTGGTGCCCCCTAGCGGACTTAAGCAACGGTCCTACTAAGTCCATACCAATTCGCTCAAATGGTACCTCTATGACAGGTAGGGGTACAAGAGGGTTGCGGAAACCTTTACTCGGAGCCTTGAGCTGACACTCTGGGCAAGATTTACAAAACCTTTCAATGGCAGCAAAAATACCTGGCCAATAGAATCGCTTCAGAACCCTTTCCCTTGTTTTATCCACTCCAAGGTGACCTCCCACCACATGGTTATGGGCTAGCTTCAATACCGTATTCCTGTGTGTCTCTGGAACCAACAACTGTTTCAGCTCCTCAGCCCCCTTTTGCTCCACCCTGTAAAGCAAATTATTTTTCACCTTGAAATAGGGGAAACATAATGGTTTATCAGGGTTAACCAGATCATGCTCTATGACTTGTACACTGTCTCTGGCCATAGCCAAAGTTGGGTCCTCCCACTGGGCAGCTCGGAAGTTGCCAGGATGGACTACAATATCATGAAGCTCCACTTCACCAGGATCATCATTATGAGGCGCATCCTCCTCATTGCCTAAACATACCAAGGCAGACTCTGGCTCTCTGCCATGCTCCCAATCGATATTAGGAAAAATAGCATCTGACCCTTCTACCTCCTGCTCCTCCTCAGAGCACAGTTTCTGCTGTAATGAGAACTTTTCCCATAATTGACAGAACTGAGGGAAGTCTCTTCCTATCACCACATCAAAAGGCAATACAGGTACTACCCCCACTTTACATACAACTTTCCCCACATCAGTGAGTATTTCTACATCCGCCGTGGGGTACGAATGGGTGTCCCCATGTATACAAATAATACTAACAGTTTGTCTGCAATCAAGTTTTTCAAGCTGGAGCAGAGTGCCCTTTACTAAGGGGACCTTGCTCCCAGAATCAAGGAGCGCTTGAACACCCTTCCCTTCAACCCACACGGTCCTTAAATGGTTAACGTTCACAGTACTTGTTCCCACACACAGTTTTGAACAGGTTAACACAGTCTTCTGCGAGGTTCGCGCACCTATGTCACACTGCATGGGCTCATCACCCTGACAGCAATTGCGGGCGATATGTCCTGGCAAATGGCACCTGAAACATATTATTTGCTCCTCGTTTTGGTCTGGCACCCATTGCCGATCTCTTTGGTACCTTTTATCACCATAATCATGTAACTCCATGCTGGGCACAGGGCCTTGTCCTTTGTTGCCAGGTTTCCTATTTGCCCGGCTGTTAGGAGATCTGGGCTTAGGCTGAGGTTCATGGGTGTGCAGCTCCTTTGCAGTCACATACCGCTCAACCAGACACATCATCTCCTCAGGATCCTTTGGGTCTCCTTGGCTGACCCACTGTCGCAGCCCTGTAGGCAAATTCCTGTGGAAGCGGTCCATAACCAGCATCTCCACAATTGTTGTCGGCGGGTTTGTCTCTGGTTGCAACCATTTATGCGCACATCTCAGCAGCTCATACATTTGGGTTCTAGTGGGTTTTTCCAAGTCATAAGCCCACTTATGAAACCTTTGCGCTCGTAGCGTGGGTGTTACTCCAATACGCGTTAAGATTTCGCTTTTCAGGCGTGTGTAATCCTGAGCTTGGCTGTAAGGCAGATCCTCATAGGCTTTCTGGGACTCCCCACTCAGACATGGAGCCAACAGTCCTGCCCACTGTTCAAGGGGCCAGTTTTCACTGTCGGCGACCCGCTCAAAGGTCGTGAGATAGGCCTCCACATCATCTGCCTCAGACAGCTTGTGCAGAAAGTCAGTCGCTCGAATACGCCGCTCCCTGTCCATAGGGGGGTTCACCATACCAGGCTGTAAGGCTTGCTGCCAAGCATTTGTGAAGATTGCTCTATCTTCCTGCTGAGTTTCCCTTATGCTTTCCACTTGTGCCACCAATAAGCGGTTGGTTTCTTGCTGTACAGCCGTTGCTTTCACCAGGGCTTTCACTAAGTCCTCCATAACAGCCAAATGAGAATAAACAAAGCATCCACAGGAATTGTTTAAATGTGCCAGGTACACACTTTTTTTTTCCTCTGCTGCAGCAGCACTGTGCTGATTAAGCCTTCAGCTGTTCACCACAGTTTCACAAGGCACTTTTCAAACTTCCATGCCCACAGACCTGTTGGCGCTAATTGCCCGCATTCTCCACCATATTTGTCACACGGGGCGCTATAGCGCGGTCCTCTAGGGCAAGTATGTCACAGAAACAGTCTCTTTATAGTGGAGTTTTATTGTGGCACTCCAGCATACAAACAAAACAAAACAGAAATCAAAGCCTAACTCGTCTGAGTCTTACTAACAAAGTATATGTCCCTTACTAACGCAGATAAATAATAAAATAACAGAACTCTTTGCCAACCATAGGGACACTGCCAACCATAGCACTTCACCAGCTCTGCTGTTACTCGTCTGTGTCTCTCAAAATGAATCAATCTCTCTCTCTGGTTCCTCACACCCAGGAAACATTTAAGGGCTTTTAAATAGCAGGTGTGGAGACCTTGCAGCAGAGCGGAACAATTTAAAACACATATTTTCCTTCTGGGTTTAAACAGCCCACTGCCCTCTCAAAAACACAGGGGGAATGTACACACCATCGCACACAATTCCTTTCACCTTATCACACTATCCAAAAAGTCCTGATGTTTCACATCTGAACTTTGGATAACGTAAGTCCGTGCGGCCGTTAAACGTATATACATTACAATTTTCTAACCATCAGCACGCTGGATATAGCACTGTTGCTGTCCAACGTCCTGATCCTGACCGTTAGAAAATCTGACTGCCTATATGTTATTTCCAATGATCCGATATTTCTGTTGATACGATATTTCTGTTGATACGATAATTCTGTCGATACGATAATTCTGTCGATACGATAATTCTGTCGATACGATAATTCTGCGTCAGATCATTTACATCCGCGCATGATGGGATATGTCCATGATGGGATACGCGTGTATGTCGGTCTCCATTACGGCCTGTCGTAAACGTTACGGAGCCATTGTAGAGTTTGAGAATTTTTTTGGACAGACAAAAACAAAAACATCCCATCATGGCTCAAACTCAAAGAGTCCTATTCGGACACGTCATCCCCTTCCACCCCAGAGACACCCAGGAAGAAGCGGGCCAGCAACATGGCATTTGAGGAGATGGAGCTGGTTCGCATCTTCGAGAAGGGTGACTATGACTGCCGTAAGGGCACTTGCGGCAGGAAGAACAATGTCCGCAAGGACCTTATCCTCGCACCACCCTCCTGGAAATGTTTGATAAGGACCGAAGTAACGACCAGCTGCGGAAGCGCTGGTCTGACCTTAAGACGCGCGAGGAGGAGCAATTGAGGCACATCCGGCGTGTCATAGCCAAACGCAAGTGTTATGTTATATTGTAAAGCGCTGCGCAAACTGTTGGCGCTATATAAATCCTGTATAATAATAATGTGCTAATGTGCACAGAAATACGTTGATTGATCTAGTCCTTTTTTCATGCAATGTGTATAGCTTTGCGTTTTCAGGACTCATACATGCATTTTTGCCATAGCTCTTCTTTTTTGTGATTTTACGTATTCGTGAAAATTGTGATATTTTTGGATGTAGATGAATGTGTTCATTTTTTTTAACAAGCGCAACTCATATAAAATATAACCGCAAACGCTCGCATGTTAAAATGTGAAAAAAAAACCACTTTACACCTTGTAAAACATTAAATTCTAATTCTATTGCATTTTTTGTTATAATATACAGACAGGACATGACGCATACATATATTCATATAATAATGATATATTCTGAATCTGCCGAGTCAGTCGGAAAGAACGATATATATAACATGTCTGGGTCATATAATAAAATAAGGCTTCAAAACTCGTTTAAACACTCGTACCTCCCCACTCTGCCAGTCCCTCCATTGGCTTCCTGTACGTTCCAGGATACAGTTTAAAATACTGACGCTCACATTCAAATCGCTCAATAAATCAACTCCTCCCTACATTTCTTCATTACTCTGCAAGCACGTCTGATCCAGACAACTACGGTCTATTTAATATTTTTATTAGTGATATTGCAGAAGGTATTAATGGAAAAGTATGTCTTTTTGCTGATGACACAAAGATTTGCAACAGGGTTGACGTTCCTGGAGGGATCAGCCAAATGACAAATGATTTAGGTAAACTAAAAAAATGGTCGGAGTTGTGGCAATTGAGTTTTAACGTGGATAAGTGCAAGATAATGCACCTGGGACGTAAAAACCCAAGGGCTGAATATAGAATATTTGATACAGTCCTAACCTCAACATCTGAGGAAAGGGATTTAGGGGTTATTATTTCAGAGGATCTAAGGGTAAGTAGTCAATGTAATAGAGCAGCAGGAAATGCTAGCAGAATGCTTGGTTGTGTAGGGAGAGGTATTAGCAGTAGGAAAAGGGAAGTGCTCATGCCACTGTACAGAGCACTGGTGAGACCTCACTTGGAGTACTGTGTGCAGTACTGGAGACCGTATCTCCAGAAGGATATAGACATCTTAGAGAGAGTTCAGAGAAGGGCTACTAAAATGGTGTACGGCTTGAAGGAGAAAAGTTACCAGGAAAGGCTTAATGATCTTAACATGTACAGCTTGGAAAAAAGACGAGACAGAGGAGATATGATAGAAACATTTAAATACGTAAAGGGAATCCACAAGGTAGAGGAAGGGAGTATATTTAAAAGGAAACAAAGTAGCAAAACAAGAGGACATAGTCTTAGATTAGAGGGGCAAAGGTTTAAAAGTAACATCAGAAAGCATTATTTTACTGAGAGGGTGGTGGATACATGGAACAGTCTTCCAGTTGAAGTGGTAGAGGCCAAAACAGTAATTGAATTTAAGCAGGCATGGGATAGGCGTAAGGCTATCCTAAACAAAAGATAAATCCAGGTAAAGTATCCATGTAATTGGGCAGACTAGATGGCCCGAAAGGTTCTTATCTGCCGACATTTTTCTATGTTTCTATGATGAGCAAAACCATTAAAAATTAGCTCAGCAGCATGCCACACAGGCGCGTGAAATGCCTCAGCAGCGAAAGGGTTAATTTATTTTTTTTGTCTGTTTTAAATCATTTTATTTGTTGTGCAGCCCCTTCGACGCATCCTAGCGCATCGACGGGGAGGATCTCTAGACGGACGCATGCTACAAGCATGTGACCGGCCCCGTCGCAGCATCACATGGCTGCGATGGGCACCAGTAAGCACGGGCGCACTAAGGGTGAAACTCAGGAGAACTGGCAGAAGTGAAAAATTCAGGTCAAAATAGCCAAATCAGAAAAATTCTCCCATTTATCTCACTTTCCAAATCAGCTATTTGGTCTAGATCGGATCACCTCTAACAATGCTTGCCGGGCCGAGCTGGGCAGAATCCCCTTACTTCTTGCAGTACAGAAGAGGGCGCTATCATACTGGGACCACCTAAACATCAGCAGCCTCAACTCATACCACCATAAAGCCCTACTGGCCAACAAGGACCACCCCAAACCATGTGGGCTGCAACAACTCATATCTACCCTGATCATCCAAAGCCCCCATGAATGCAACCTGACAAAAATATCAAATAAAGGCTCTAATTAACGATTCCAGGGAAAACTATATCAGAGAATGGAGACATGATATAGCAAACTCTCAGAAACTCACCATTTACCAATCCTTACAGAGGGAATACAAACTGGCCCCATTCCTGGAGCTACTACAAGACCCCAAGGACAGACAGATCCTGAGCCGGTACAGACTGAGCGCCCACAGCCTGGAAATCGAATCAGGGCGGCATAGACAGACCTACAAGCCCAGGGAGAATAGACTGTGCCAGCATTGTGACCAGGGAGCCCTGGAAGATGAGGTCCACTTCCTCCTACAGTGCCCCAAGTACTCAGCACTGAGAGAAACTCACTTCCAGAGACTCTCCGCTCTCATCCCGGACTTCACCTCTATAGAAGAGACGAGGAAACTCCAAATCATACTGGGAGAAGAGGAGCCGGCGGTGAAAATATCTGCCCAATACGTCACAGAATGTCACAGACTGAGAGGAACATGAGAGATCCCAGACTTATAGATCCCCAACACGGACTCACCCCCATCCCACTTCACATTATCCCTTACCCCTGATAAGTTCTATGGACTTGCCCATCCGCCCCCATATATGTCCCACTACCCCCCCTCCACCCCATATAAGTTAACCTCCCCATATGCTTTGGCAATGCTAAAATGTATTTGGTCTTGCCAATAAAGCTTATTTTGATTTGATTTGACTGGAGAATTGGCAGGAGAAGAGTACAGACTTCGCACTTTAGTGAATAGACCTGTGTAATAAATTTTCCAGGAAACTACAAAACTAAAAATGAGAATTCCAAATCCCTCTGTCGCTTTTCTATTCAGGTTCCATTTATATTTGGGTATACCAGGTGTATGACAGAGCTGCAAAGTTATAAAACCGCGCAATTTCTCTCTGAACTATAACAAATGGTAAAAATCACTTGGTGGTGCAAATAAGATTATTTTTAGCATTTGTTCTAATTGATATTCTTATTTATCAGGGAAATAGCGCAGTTTTTTAACCAACCTCCAGTGACCTTCTCTACGCATTTGTCCCTTTTTGATCATTTGAAATGTTGGCGCAAATGCTAAAAAAAAATATAAAATTCCAGTAATAGCCTGCACAAATATCCTGTCTAGCTCATAATCCTTACTATCTGGGTGAAAATCACTGCTGTAGCCTAAAATTGGTTTAGAGCTGAATCACACCTTACAGATCTTCTATTTTGGTGAAATAACATTAATAAAAAATAATATTTATGATATTGTTGGGTACATTATACCCTGTCAGTGTAAGACCACATAGTTTATAGGATGGTAAATTCGCAACATTTCGTAGTAACAGAGGACAAGCATACGCTCTATTTATTTAATAATATAAAACTTTTTTTATGAAACGTGCTGCCTCAAGGAAGATGGAGCAGATAGACGGACGATTACGTCGGGCGCATGCGTGTGCTGACAGGAAGTGAAGAAGGAAACGTTTCCGGGGCAGCGGAGAAGTAGGGTTCGAAGCTAAAGCAGCGGCAGGACAGGTATATAAAGAGCTCGGATGGGGCTTGTGTGCGTTACACGGAGTCTTTGTTGGTACCTCTCGGCGGTTATATGGTTTTGTGTTAATAAAGGGGTGGTCTGTGCCCATAAAGAACTGGGAGTCGCTTTTTCCGCCCTCTGCTCACTTTGCAGGGCACATATTACTTTAATACGGTGCCTCTGTCCTGTGTGCACCCCCAAGCCACGTTTAAATCGCCTCTCCCTGCTCATCCCGTGAAGCCTGGCCCTTTGTCTTGTACCCTTTGTATCAGTCCATCTCTGGCCCTCATTGTGTGTTTGAATGAGGTGATTGATTCATTGTGCGGCCTCCGGGGACACCATCTTTCATGTAAAAACCACTGACCTGGAGCCTGAGCTTATAGTTTCCAGATCTCTACTTATTTCATTAGGTATAAAACCACTAAACTTAAAAATCTGAAATATTAAATGCCTTTTGTCTTGTAATTTTGTGATTTTATAAAAAATAAAATGGATTTTCTCCCTCTCCAGGTGGTATGTATTTATGTTCTGTCTATCTGCTAATCTCTTTATTGTAGTCTATATAATACCCTTTGGCAGAATCAAGCTTATTAAAGTAACCGCTGCTGTGAGGGTTAGTATGAAGGTTTTATAAAATTGGTGTTGGTGTAGTGTTTGTGCTTGTTTTTAGGGTTACTTTTTTGGTTAACCTGAAGATTCTACTCTATTTCTGCTTAACCCCATTCACTGCCGAGCCATTTCACCCTTGTTTTGCTCATGTTTAAACCGATTTGAAGTCCTGTGGTTTTTTTTTTAATGACCCAGACATATTACTGTATATATCCTTTTTTTCGGCAGATTCAAAATCTATAATTATTCTAGGTATATGTCATGTCCTGTCAGAATGCCAGAACAAGAAAGTGTAAAAAAAAACCCCACTGAATTTCCATTGATTTACCGTGTGTAAAATATTTTTTTCTCACATTTTATCATCCAAGCCTTTGTGGTTATATATTCTATGGGGTACTCTTGTAAAGAAAAAAAAATTATATATGTATATATATTTTATTATTAATGCTTACAAGGGTTGTGGTGGAGGATAAAAAGCCTTCACGCTATAATTAGTTATGTTTATTATTGCAGAAGCCACTTGCACATCACAGCAATTCAATGAATTGCATCCCAGAGCTCCTATACTGATACTGCATTTTTTTCTGAGAAAATACACGATTTTAACTAAAACATTTTTCATCGTGGGAAATGAGTTAGTGCAGCATCATTGTTAACATTATAATTAAAAAGTGAGCAATAGTGCCGCGTTATAAAAAAGGATTTTTTATTTGTTTTATTTTTGCAATACAAATAACCTGGTCATGTTTGGTATCATTGGAAAGTATCTCTACCATAGGGAATTCTCTCCCTGACTAGGGGGGGGGGGATTCCCTCTCTTACCTCAGTGGATGAGGGGAGGCCCTGTAGGAGGGGCTGACAAGACGTCACTCCCCACGGGAGACATTCACGATCCGGCAACGGATCGCTAAATTGACAAGGGGTTAAGAGGGGCATCGCTGGTAAGGTCAGACTGTAACCTTTCCATCAATGCCTCTTATATTCCTAACTCCTCCTGATGGGGAGATCGAGGGGGCGGGCCTAAAAGAACCCCTCCTCTTTAGGCACTCTGCCAGGGAGGGGGTGGGCCTATAAATGACATCATCACTTGCCGGCGCAATGACGTCAGTGCGACGCAGGGGTCCCATGGAATGGTCTGGCTTCAAGGAAGTCAGACCACCACGGGACCCTGACCAGAGAGGCAAGTATGTTCCGCTTGGCTGCAGAATCTCCATGACGTGTGGGGAATGTCCTTCGCATATAGGGGGGAAACCCCATGACGTTCCCCACAAGTTGTCCACAGCCAGGGGGTTAAATTTCAGGCAACAGATTCTGCTCCTTATGATGACGTAAGCACAGAGCCTCAAAAGAAAAGAGAGCAAGCATCTGTCACAAATGAAGCAGATTCTTCGTGTTAACCAAACTCTAACCCTAAAACTAACATGTCTGTTTTTTGCACCTCTGGTGTTAAATGGACTTTCTGTGCACCTTGACCACTTTAGCGTAAAACAGTGGTCAGACTGCGTGGAGTACCGCCGCCCCCCTGATCCGTTTTCACGATCGCGCTGTGTGAAGGAATTTCCTTCGACCACAAAACTGTCACGCAACAGATGGTATATTGAATTGAATATCCAAACTTAAGAAAATATGTCAGCATGCTTTGCGCGCTGTCTCCACTCTTGTAACTTGCATACAAAAGTACCACGAGATATACAATTTGTCTAGCTTGCGTAACAAAGTTTCTGAAGCTGTTCAGATTGCGTTGGAAGCTCTGGGGACCTTTGCATTCCAGAGGAGCAGCCTGGTGCTGAAGGAGAAAAGGTGAGTATTTACACCTAAATTCAAACAAATCTAAAAAAATAAATGTTTGGGCACATGTTGTATGCTGCATCTTCCCAATCGCTTAACCCCTTCACTGCGGAAGACTTGTGGGGAACGTCCTAGGAGTCTCCTGCTATATGCGGAGGACGTTCCCCACATGTCTTCTGCTTGGCAGGAGCTCCCGGCCATACTTACCTCTCTCCTCCAGGGTCCCACAGCATTCTGACTTCCTGGAAGTCAGATGCTGCTTTTGGGACCCCGCCCGGCGCGATTACCTCATTTTCAGGCGGCCACCAGCAAAGCTGGGAGAATGCCTGAAAGGAGGGGCGATCTTTTGGGATCCCTCTCCCTCCTGAACGGGAGGAGGTAGCAGGTAAAAACCAGGCACCGCTGAAAAGGGGAGAGGCTTCCCTTTCAAGCGATGCCTGACTTTAACCCCTGAGGTGCCAGTCCGCGTTCCCTAGTAACGATGGGGCCACCATCTTTGATGGCAGGTCCACCTCCGGGTCACCCCTCGTCATCTGACATCATCGCGCATGGCACCATGACTTCAGTTAGATGGGAAACCCCTAGCTGCCCGAGGATTTCCTTGGGAAATCCCATGGTGGAGATATCGGGGTTCAAACCAACCCCCTATCTCCCAAACGGTGGCAGCTAGATGGGGCATGTTTGATATAATTTGAAATGCCAGAGAATGTCCTTCCCAATGATACCAAACATGACCAAGTTCAAAGTAAGAAAAATTTATAAAATTAAATAAAATATTAAATTAAAAACATTTTTATTTTATTTTTATTAATGCAGCAAAATTGTTCCCATTCAGTTATAACAATGTTGCTGCACTAACAAATTTTATTTTTTGGATTTTAGCTAAAAATCATGTAATTTCCTAGAAAAAAAAAGTAACGAGTTCCCATTTCTAATTTCTTTAACAAATATTCTCTATAGACTATATAAGCGCAAAGGCTCGGATGAAGAAATGTGAAAAAAAAATCACTTTGCACACTGTAGATGATTGAAAATTCAAATTTTATTGCAATTTTGTTATAATATTCAGGCAGGGCATGCCGTATACATATAATAATGATATATTACGAATCTGCAGGAAAAAAAGGATAAATAATATGTCTGGGTCGTATAATAAAATGTGACTTCAAATTGCGTTTAGACATGATGAGAAAAGCGGTAAAAATGAGCTCAGCACACAGAGGTGAAATGGCTCAGCAGTGAAGGGTTTAAGAGCAAAATGAGCATGGACGGTTTTTTATTTTTATAGTCCTCCTTTAACTGAACAGCTTGACATTTAAAGTTAGCTGTTAACCAGCTAGATTATAGGTTTATCCCTCTCTTGGGCAATATTACAAAGTTTGTGAACAATTTACAACAGCTCCCGATTAATTTAACAACTCTATAGAGCAGTGTTTCTCAAGTGGTGGGTCGCGAGCCAAAAGTGGGTCGCGACCAGGGGCGGACTGGGTCGCGGAGCAAGTGCCCCCAGTCCTCTCTAATGCCTGGGACCCGCTAATGCATCATACCTGCAGCAGCGGGTCCCAGGCGAAGCTACCTCTAAATGTTCCCAGGTGCCACCTGGGGCCCGCTGCATCAGTTAAGATACTCTGTAATTGCAAGGTGGGGAATCTGTAATGGGAAGGTGTGGGGTGGGAATCCATTACTGGCAGCAGCTCTGTACTTCCAACACCATGAGCCACTGTGCACAATGCACATCTCAGTGAAGCAAAAGGCTGTTGGGTAAGGGGGGGGGGCGGGGGCTCCCTATGTATATTTGATTATGTTTTTCTCTGTCCTTTTGTTAATCTGTCATTTCACCTATTTATGCAGCCTTCTTTCTGAATATCTGTTATTCTGTCTGTCCATCTATACCTGTGTGTCCTTCTGTGTATTTTTCCATCTGTCCTGTAGCTATGTCTTACTCTCCTTTTCTCTTCATCTCTCTCCTTTCTCCCTCTTATCACTCTCTCCCTTTTACACTATAAATCTCTCCCTCCTCTTCCATTCCTGCCTTCCTCCTGATGTGATAATCCCTGCAGAAAACTAGAATGTACACTGAGAATTCTCAGCAGAATCACACACTGCTTCCTGATCCCGGCCTCCCTGCATGCCAGGGACGAGCGGTGAGGTCAGTGGCTGGTGAAGCACTGGCTAGTATCAGAGCCAGATATACAAAGGTTAGGTAGGTTCAGTGCTCCCAAGATCTTGCTGTTCTCTGTGCTGCCCAGGATCTGGCTGCTCTCAGTGCTCCCCAGGATCTGGCTGCTCTCAGTGCTCCCTATGGTCTGGCTGCTCTCAGTGCTCCCCAGGGTCTGGCTGCTCTCAGTGCTCCCCAGGGTCTGGCTGCTCTCAGTGCTCCCCAGGGTCTGGCTGCTCTCAGTGCTCCCCAGGGTCTGGCTGCTCTCAGTGCTCCCCATGGTCTGGCTGCTCTCAGTGCTCCCCATGGTCTGGCTGCTCTCAGTGCTCCCCATGGTCTGGCTGCTCTCAGTGCTCCCCATGGTCTGGCTGCTCTCAGTGCTCCCCATGGTCTGGCTGCTCTCAGTGCTCCCCATGGTCTGGCTGCTCTCAGTGCTCCCCAGGGTCTGGCTGCTCTCAGTGCTCCCCAGGGTCTGGCTGCTCTCAGTGCTCCCCAGGGTCTGACTGCTCTCAGTGCTCCCCAGGAGTGCATACATTGTAGATTATTGCACACGTTGTTTTGTGGAATAAATTATGTTTCAGAAATTCAATTATTTTTGGGTTGCGACTTAATGACCAAGGACAATTGTGGGTGCTGAGGGTCCACAGGTTGAGAACCACTACCATAGGCTATAATGGCTCTGGTAAGTTTACAACAGCTCTGGTTAAGTTAGCACCAACTTTGTAATATAGTGCTTTGTCTTTAGTTTCACTTGCAACATTGAAACCATTGTAAACAGTGGCTGTCAGCACACTAAAATATTACATTGGGAACCCGCTGTGGCTAAAACCTGAAATCCCCTTTCTATGCTGCCATTGGGAAAGAAATGCGGTAAAACAAGAAAGTGACAGGTTCAGTTTGAAGTAGGATGCTCTTTCACAATGACTCCAGGGTGCAAAAACCACAGACTCTGTATCAGGGCTCAGCAACTTTAACCATCCAGATGTTTTGGAACAACATTTCCCATGAGTCTCTAACAACCGATTTGATTAACTGAGCATCATGCCTATCAATATAAAGGGAGGGATTTCCTGTCAAACGAGCAAAATGTGTTTTGCCCCTGACAGGTGCGTTTTAAATTCTTGCTATGACGTATAGCCCTTTTTATTCCTTAAGTTTCTTATTCTGTATCTGATATATCCAGATGTCCATACCTGGTGTTGATGTTTGTACTTGTTTTTCTTGTCGGTCTCATTACTGTCTATATTTGAGGGGTTGTTCACTAAGCTCCTTCGTGGCACTGAACTTCACCTTAGTTGCCAACTCCTAGTTTGCTCCAGATGTCCTCAAACAATGCTGAACAGCACTACCGTTTTTCTGCCTTTTAAAATGAGTAAACTGCGGCTATTCTCCATTCAGTGTTCCAGTGTTGTTTGCTACAACGGTGAATGTACTTTTGTGATTTTTAAAGTTGCGACCTCCAGTGAAATCTGAAACAACGATGAAAAGAATGGTACAAGCAGAGCTAGACAACTGGAGGACCCCATAGAAAACTACACTGAACTACTTTGGCAGAAACTACAGTGGAAGAACGGTGACACGTACGAGGAACTACAGTGCCAGTTCACCAAATAGTTTGGCATTATAAGTCAATGAAAGACCGTTGTTTGGTGGATAACCCCTTTAGTATTCCCTGACACATACACTGTAACTTTGTGGCGCTTTATCATTAATAATTGGACAATAATCGTTTTTTTTCTTGTTTGTCTCAGGTTATTTATGAATTGATCGAGGAGGGAGACTCGAGATCAGCGCCCCCGCATTGCACAGGATAGTGACAAGTGACCAAGGATGGCTCATGTACACAGCAACACAGTCAGTCTCCACTCGTTTTAATGTCATAATTTAGATCCCTTCTGCTAGCGGACCAGTCATCACATGTGAGAGTGTCTGTATAAGGGACTGACAGCTCCAAGGCTCCTGCCTGATTAACTTTACCTACTATCATGTCCCAAACGCTTAATTGACCAAGCCCTACCCATATCGCCCCAACCGATTTCCGCTACCGCCACCGACGATTTGGGAACTGGGTATCTTTGGGGGGGGGGGGGCTCTCAATTGTATTCTCATTATATCTAGAAGGAAATGCTGAAATATCTATAACTCCCCCACCCCCAGTTAACAGATAACTTGAATAGATCAAGCACTGTTGGAGAAATGCAAATCAGCTAGCGCCAAGACAGACCTTAACAGGTTTAATTATGATGAATGGCTAGCAATGCTTAAACATACAATATACAACAAATAAAGCTATGCCGTGACCATTCTTTTATCATAAAACAGGGCAAACTAACAGAAATATTCATCTTATGATTGATAAGGTCTGCCTTTCTGGGAACTTTGGTGTCTATGCAATGTTAAAAGTGAAAATTATTCAATTCTAAATTATCTGGTTAAACAAAACTTGTATTTCTCCTCAGGGGTCTAGTCCTAATAAATAAAAAAGTGGGATCTCTCCAAGATTTCTGCTCCTCAATTAACCATTGACATGCATTCAATTCAGCACTACGTTTAAACACACAAATGGGCAGTGGTAATATAATCCTTATGATAATTGTAAAATATATTTCTGGTGAATTAATAAGGAAACCCATGAATAGAACTTAATAAACGCCTCTCCATTTGAGTGCCGAAAGGGTTCCCTCCGAGACAATAGTGGAGGAACTGCATACTTGACCTGACCCCTGTTTACTCCCACCGTTCTGTGGGAAGCCCTCCTCAGCAGATCACATGGTCCAGGGATGGAATGTCCATTTGCGACTTGCCATAAATCTAGAGATGTCGGGTCTGGTTAGGGGTTTCCCTAATATTTTCTTGGGCTGACAGTTTACTTTTTCTTAGACAAAATAAGTCTTGTTCAGGAAGACGAGTGATTTTTATCTGAGCCCAATCTTGGTATGAATATCTCACTCACATGCAAAATGATCAAATTGTATGATTTTCCTTAGCCCAACATGCTATATCTCCTTATGGTAAGTGAAGGGGGTTAAAACCTTGCATCGAAATGTTAGGGGGTGCCTGGCACTGTAGCTTGAAAAACAAACCACCACACATCCTTTACATTCCATTATTATTTATTTATGAAGCGCCAGCATATTCCGCAATGCTGTACGATGGGCACAATATAGACAGGGTTACAATCCATTGAACAACATTTTGACAAACCAGTACAGGAGGAAAAGAAGGCAATATTCCTCTGGAAATTTAAAAATCCAGAACACCATGAACACCTGCCTTTGTTGAAATGAAAGAGAAAAAACTAGGGATGCACCGAAATGGAAATTTCGTTCCAAAACTGAAAATTGAGGATGTTCGTTCCAAAACCAAAAATTTGTGTCCCCCCCCCCCCTTCAACCTGTTGTAAAATATTTAATTTTTCGCAACAGATTCTGCCCCATCTTTTGATATGAGAGCGAGTGTCAAAGGGCAGAATCTGTTGCCTAAATATGAAGAAGAAGCTCAGGGTTGAGTTTAACCCTAAATGTAACCTTATCTCTAAAACTAGCAAAAAGAGTAACTTGGCCCTAACAATAATTTCCAACCTTAATTTGTAACCCAAACACAACTAGTAACCTAACCATAGCCAGAAACCTGATCTTAGCTCCATAGCCGCAATGATTGCTGCACATGGAAGAATGCTGATCTCTTATATACACACTGCAGCCGTCCTCGACAGCTGTCTGCACTGTGTGTTTGCAGTCTATGGCTGTAACAAGGTGCATGGATTCACACGCAGTTTGGCAACTGGCTGCGGAGTGAACCCGTCTATCAAAGTATTAATGCAAATAAATTTAACCTGAAGTTGCATTTCCGAATTTGTACTTTTACGCTTTTCTTTGTCTTTGATGGATAGTCCTCATTGGTTACACGTGGTGCCAACCCCATTACAACACTACACCAGTAAAAAGCCTATGTGTCCCAACACCGAGACAGAAAAAAAAATCGAAATCCCCCCCCCCCACTCTTTAGACTATCCCTTTTTATGCGAGGTAATGTCCTTCATTCCTGTGTTCTACAACCATTTTCTCTTGCTTCTTTCCCAGCGTCGCCTCCTTGGCTGTAATTCTTTATCTGGACTGAGCCTCCTACAGAGTGCAGCAAGCAAGAAGCTGGAGATGCTAAGTGCTCGTCTAACCCGCACCTTGCAGAATGATGTAACCGAGGAGGATGATGATGATGATGATGATGATTCTGATGATGATAGTGATGACAGCGATGATGAAGTAGAAGAAGTAGGAAAAACGGAGACATCCCAAAGCCCAAGCCGTATGACTTCGGTATGGCATACCATTTGGGACACTGATTTATTCCATAGTGAATGACTACCCTAACTGAGAATGATAAGTTAAAGTGAGCCTGCCATAGTTCACGCAACCTATTTGATAGAGATTTAAATTCTAAGTATACATTGTGGAAAGTTGTTAAACCTCTGATTATTGAGTAAATCCCTATCAAATGAGTGGACGTGCCAAACCTGTAAAATTGTGATCAATCTGGCAACGAACATCAATCATCTTGGGTTCATCTTTATTTTCTGCGTCTGTACTTTACACACTTTATGTTCACTTATGTTTATTACAGATTCCGCAGAAACAGAAGAAGTCTCACACTTCTCGGGATCAGGGGTCCTTGGCGTCTCAGGCCAGTAAAAACCATAAAAAGGTGTGATCATTTGCTATGTCTTGCAGCTGAAAGCATTCTGTTTCCTATGTGTAACTAAAGGTCTGATTTTCTAGGCCGTACTTCCGGTAGAGAGCGATTCCTTTTCTCTCAGCATACCCAGGAATTTTATCTGTGAACACTGTTTTGGGGCCTTTAGGAGCAGCTATCACCTCAAGAGGCATTTGTATATCCACACAGGTAACAAAATGAAAACCACAAGCTATTACTCCCTTCTTGATCATCATGTACTGCAGGAGCTGTACCGATTTCCCTCTGAAAAGAAGGAAATTGAACTGACTGAGATCTGTAGTGATGTGTTTTCTTGATTTGTTTTTGCAGTGCATTCACTTATATAGAAAAAACAATCCGTATCATTTGTACATAAAGCAGTGTAAAGGTGTGTGAGTGTGTGTGTGTTCGTTCCTTCATAAATTTACATTCCCTGGCAGATTTTATGATTTCTTGGCCATTATTCTGAGAATATGAATGATAACGCAAAAACATTTCTTTCACTCATTGTTAGTGTTTGGCTGAAGCCATTTATTATCAATCAAGTGTGTTTACTCTTTTTAAAATCATAATGACAACAGACACTACCCAAAAGTTTACATATCCCGTGTATTGCTCCCTTTAACATCACTGACAGCTTGAATTAATTTGTGGATGAGGCTCTTTATCTTCTCAGATGGTAAAGCTGCCCATTCTTCTTGTCAAAAAGCCCCCAGGTCCTGTAAATTCTTGGCCTGTCTTGCATGAACTGCATGTTTGAGATCTTCCCAGAGTGGCTCAATGATATTGAGGTCAGGAGACCGAGATGGCCACTCCAGAACATTCACTTTATGCTGCTGTAGCCAATGAAAGGTCGACTTGGCCTTGTGTTTTGGATCATTGTCATGTTGGACTGTCCAAGTACGTCCCATGCGCAGCTTCCGGGCTGATGAATGCAAATTTTCCTCCAGTTTTTTTTGATAACATACTGCATTCATCCTGCCATCAATTTTGAACAAATTTCCTGTGCCTTTTGTAGCTCCCACATCCCCAAAACATCCGCGATCCACCTCCGTGTTTCACAGTAGGAATGGTCTACCTTTCATCATAGGCCTTGTTGACTCCTCTCTAAATGTAGCATTTATGGTTGTGACCAAAAAGTTAAATTTTGGTCTCATCACTCCAAATGACTTTGTGCCAGAAGGTTTGAGACTTGTCTCTGCTGTTTGGCGTATTGCAAGCGGGATACTTTGGGGCATTTGCGTAGTGATGGCTTTCTTCTGGCGACTCGACCATGCATCCCATCGTTCAAGTGCCTCCTTATTGTGCATCTTGAAACTGCCACACCACATGTTTTCAGAGAGTCCTGTATTTCACCTGAAGTGTTTTTTTTGTTGTTTTTTTTTCCAAAATTTTTTATTTCTGAAAGAAAGGTCACAAATTGACCGACAGTGGTGGACTCGCAGGGTCACATCAGAAAATAACAAGGGATATATGATATAGTAAAGGAACATCGCAGAAGATCAATACATGAACCTCAATGCAGCTTGACAATGATGGGCAAAGTCCACGATAAACTACACATGCGCTAACTGCAAGAATCATGAAGGAAAATAAGTAGAGAAGTGGGATGGAAGAAAAAGGAAACAAGGGGGGTGTGGCACGGGTCGCTGTGTGAGAGGGATGATGTCAAAACAAATAGAAAAAGGGAAAATTATATTTAAATATAAAGGGGCGGGGTGAGGAGAGTGGCAAATGCCAGAACCGTGAGTCTCCTGGCGTGCTCCCAGGGGAGGCCATGGAGGGGTATTGTCATGAGCCCCGGGAGCCGGAGGGCCAAGCATGGCAGTCAGCACCAAGATGGCGCACCTCGGAACTACCCGGTAAATGCCTTTTTTTTAAAAAAAAAGGGGGATGAGGGACACAACATCCAAAGTGGAACGCTGCAGCCGCCGTCCCATCCCTCCAGCCATCGAGAGACGGATATCGGGGTTGCGAGTGCCCTCCGCCGCTCTGTCTGCCTTGGTCTTCTTCCCCATCCGGGGACAGGGTAGCACCTCGCGGTATGAGAAAGGTACAGGTGCCTCAGGCCTCCAAGATGGCCGCTGGGAGACGGGGGATGCAGCAAAACAACAGCCCCCGGTTCGAGTGCCGGTCCGGAGGGGGGGGGGGAGTAAACAATCTCTGGAAGTCCACACACTGATGGCCTATGGCAGCACAACCGCTGTAGGGAGTATTCCGTGTCGAAAGTACCACTAGGCCCGCTGAAAGGGTATTCAGTATCGGAGCTCCCTGTTTCCACGTCCGTCTCGGTCCGCCGCCGGCCACGCCTCCCACCTGAAGTTGTTTTGTGCGTTTCTCTTTGTATACCAAACAATTTTCCTGGCAGTTGTGGCTTAAATGTTAGTTGGTCTACCTGAGCGTGGTTTGGTTTCAACAGAACCCCTCATTTTCCACTTCTTAGAGTTTGAACACTGCTGATTGGCTGATTCTCAATTCCTTTGATCTTTCTATATCCCTTTCCTGTTTTATACAGTTCAACTACCTTTTCCCGCAGATACTTTGACAATTTTTTTGCTTTCCCCATGGATCAGAATCCAGAAACCTCAGTGCAGCACTGGATGAAAGATGCAATGGTCTGTCAGGAGTCCAGAAACTCATTGACCCTTTTTATACACACACACACACATCACAGGTGAGGATGGTTACCTTCACTAGCCATTCAAACCCGTTTGTGCCAATTTGTGTGCATGTTATGAGGCCAAAATCACCAGGGTATGTAAACTTTTGATCAGGGTCATTTGGGTAGTTTCTGGTGTTATTATGATTTAAAAAGAGTAAACACACTTGATTGATAATAAATGGCTTCAGCCAAACACTAACCATGAGTGACATGTTTTTGTGTTGTTATTCATATTCTCTGAATAATGGCCAAGAAATCATAAAATCTGCCAGGGTATGTAAACGTATGAGCACAACTGTGTGTGTGTGTGTGTGTGTATATATATATATATATAATCACATAAAGCAGAGCCCTCACCACCATCTTTGTAGCAGCATGCACTATACCCCGATGCTATAAATCCTTTTGCCAGGGCATAGATCAATTGCAGCGTTAATGCACTCAAGGAGTCACAAAAACTAAAATTACAACTTTTATTGATGCAGTTAAAATTAGGATTCATATTCCAACCCCATATGGGCCTTTTATCAAAATGATAAAGACCCATAAGGGATCAAAAGTACACAGAACTTGTTGAGGCTGCAATCAAACCATAACCGCTTGATTGAGGAGGACATGCTCCTCACGTCGTCCGGATTGCTCCCAGCGTGCAGACGACGTGCTGAGCATGTCCTGTTTTCACTGCCGAGATCTGCCGTTATTTTGGGCGATCGCGGCATTCCCCCACAGCAGGCAGACATCTTGGTACTGCCCAACACCCACTGATGTCATCCCGCATGTGCAGGATGACGTCAGAAACAGGGATTCCCCATGCAAGGCAGGGGAATCCCATAACAGGAGATGCAGGGGTCATTTGGACCCATGTAGATTGGAGAGGGTAAGTTCAGGACTCATTGGAAAGGTCAGAGTCTAGCCTTTCCAATGATACCCAACCTGAACATAGAAAAGTGTAAATGAACAATGTTCCTGCAATTGCTCACCTTCTCATTTCCCTCGGTGGCAGGAAGTATGGAGTTAATGAAGCAATGCTTTTTTATGCATTGTTTCATAAAAAATGTAATCCGCCATACCACTGAGCAGAGAAACGTGTGTACTTTGGAACACTGGGTTTCTATTCTATAAATATCACTAGATCAAGTGAGGTGTCATTGGAAAGGCCAGAATGTGACCTCTCCAAAAGATACCAAACATGATTTTGTAAAATAGATTTATAAAAAATAACTGCAAAATTTCTTCGTTTTTCTTTTTTTTTTTCTCCCCCCCCCCCCCCCCCCTTCCTGTTCTAAGGCAGTGGCATTATTTGCTTTTGCTTATAATGGAAGCAATGCTGTATTAATTGCTCAACTACTCATTTCTCAAAGTGGGAGCAAGTGTGGAGGTGATGGCGCAAAGCATTTTTACGCATTGGATCATTTAACACACAAGCTGACGCAATGCTGCAAGGAGAGGCAGGGTACTGTGGAACCCCGTATCTCCATTATTTCCTACAGTACTAAACATGACCATATAAAATGTAGAAATAAATAAAAATCAAAAAATAAACTTTTTTCTTTTTCTAAAGCATTGACATTGTCCATTTTTCACATATAATGTGAGCAGTCCCACTGCCATTACTCACCTTCTCATTTCCCACCCCAGGAGTGCTCAGTGTTTTATTCGTAGTAATATTATTCATAACATGCGATGCTCCAAAATATAAGTGAAAAATTTTAGGCATTTCAAGTTTTGATTAAAATTGTGTATTTGCTTACAAAAATGCATTAAAAGCTTCTCCATTTCTGATTTTTATTTTTTAAACAATAACCCATAGAATGTAGAAACACATTGGTTTGGAATTGGATGATAAAATCATTTTACACATTGCAAATGATTGAAATCCGAATAGAAATTAAATTAATTTTTTTACTGCATTCTGACAGATCATGACCTATACATAATAATGATATATATTTTGAACCTCCAGAGTCCGCTAAATAAAAGGATATGTAATTTGCCTGGGTCCTCCAAAAAAAATTATAAAACATGGCTTCAAATCACTTTAAACATGACAAGCATAAATTGGTCAAAATGATCTCCGCACACGGGTGAACTGGCTCAGCAGCGAAGGGGTTAACGTGCATTTTATATACGGATGCTGTTGAGACCAATTAATATAATATACATTGCAATGTACTATGTAAGCGATTTTAAAAACACCTAGCTGAGACTATATTATGCAGATTTGGTCAGGATTGCACTATATATTGTATGTGAAAATAGGCACACAAAGGGTCTTTTAATTGTGTGTGTGTGTGTATATATATATATATATATAATTACAAATATTTGACAGTTGGATTATTTAACAACTTAAACGTTGCTTGTTTTCCTTTTATCAGCCAGTGTACCCACCATCCATTTAATTATTTTACAAATTTTGTTTTACTGTTCTAGCACTATAGAGTTGTATCACATTATTTTTCCTCTTTTTCCCATCCCTGAAATCACTCTCCCATGCAGTTTAGCGATGTATGTGATTTGGAATGTTCTTGGTTTTTATATGTGGTGTAGTTTCTATTTATTGATACTCTGAGATCTGTGGGATAGACCGATTCGGTGACCGATATTCAGCAATTGACATCAGTAACGGCCTTTTATTTGCTGATAATTGGACAAGCTGGGTCACAGCAGCTGTGACATGCGAGGTCCCACAGAACGTTGCCGATTTGGTGCTTCATCCACAGCAGGCTGACAACTTGGCTGTCAACTCTTGCCGTAGGTCTTCCCCTGCTCCCTGAAGGTATCGCCCATAAGCGTGATGACAACAGAAATTGGGCTTCCCGTCCATCTGGCAGGGAATTCCCTATAAAGGAGATCTGAGGGTCTAATGGCCCCCTGTATTTCTGGTACCCATTTCCTACAGCAGGAGTCGGCAACCTTGGCTGTCCAGATCTTTTGGAACTACACTTCCCATGAGGCTTGAAGAACCTAATGAATAGCTGAACATCATGGCAGATGTAGTTCCAAAACATATGGAGGGCCAAAGCTGCCAACCCTTTACATACAGGTTCATATGAGGGATCACTGCAAAAGCCAGAGTCTAGACACGGCCATATTGTAAAAATAAAAGCTTAACCTCCCTGGCGTTACGATTCTGACATCATTTCTATGTCTGAATCGTTACAATTCTTTTCAGCCCCCTAGCGGTATTGGTGCAGCTCGGGGTTAACTTTCAGTGATGAAAGTGGTAACCCCGAGCCACACTCGGGGCTGTATACATTACCTGGCCCTGCGCTCCCTCGCTGTCCACGGCTGTCACCTCTGGACGATCGCGACGTCGCACTTCCTGGTTCCCTTCTCGCCAGAAGGGAACTAGGAAGCAAAATGCTGTGATCGCTGGAGACTGCGATTGCGGGGGTCAGCGAGGGAGCGCAGGACAGGTATGTATCCAGCCTGAGTGCTTTCAGCACTGAAAGTTAACCCCAAGCCACATGGGAATACCGCCAAGGAGGTTAAATAAAAATCTATATTTTATTAAATTAAATGGACACTGTGCATTGTATAAAGTGTTGTTAAACACACTCTGTTAATGGCGTAATTTCAGATTTGTGTTGTTTTTTCACAACTTTAAATTTACAGAATATCGGCACCAGATATCTATCGGCCAGAAAAGCTGGCGATTTAATCTGAATCGGTGTCGGCCCTGAAAAAATTATATCGGTCTATCCCTACCCTCATAGTTGAGAAACGTTAGTAAAGGTGGGAATGGCTGCAGACTTCTGATTATACCTATTCCTAACTCCATAGGAGAAAGGCCATATGAGTGTGACATGTGCGACATGAAGTTTATTCAAAGGTATCATTTGGAAAGACACAAACGAGTACACAGCGGGGAAAAGCCGTACCAGTGCGAAAGATGCCAACAGGTAATTACCATGACATACCAGTTAATTAAATAAACTGGGCGCGCACTCCACACCTTATTGTAGATAATCTAAGCTGCCGCTCTATCCCAGAGCAACCTACTCCCTTGGCAAAAAACTTCAAAATATTCACAGCAAAATGCCAAACATGTATTACTTGGGCATGTAATGTGTCCAATCCTATAGCAAGAGTCTCCACATTAAATCTGAAAGTCTCTCCTCACCACATAACATACAAACCATAAATCCACATGTCTCTCCACACCACATAACATACAAACAATAAATCCACATGTCTCTCCACACCACATAACATACAAACAATAAATCCACATGTCTCTCCGCACCACATAACCTACAAACAATAAATCCACAGGTCTCTCCACACCACATAACATACAAACAATAAATCCACATGTCTCTCCACACCACATAACATACAAACAATAAATCCACATGTCTCTCCACACCACATAACATACAAACAATAAATCCACATGTCTCTCCACACCACATAACCTACAAACAATAAATCCACAGGTCTCTCCACACCACATAACATACAAACAATAAATCCACATGTCTCTCCACACCACATAACATACAAACAATAAATCCACATGTCTCTCCACACCACATAACATACAAACAATAAATCCACATGTCTCTCCACACACATAACAAACAATAAATCCACATGTCTCTCCACACCACATAACATACAAACAATAAATCCAACATGTCTCTCCACACCACATAACAAACAATAAATCCACATGTCTCTCCACACCACATACATACAAACAATAAATCCACATGTCTCTCCACACCACATAACCTACAACAATAAATCCACATGTCTCTCCGCACCACATAACCTACAAACAATAAATCCACAGGTCTCTCCACACCACATAACATACAAACAATAAATCCACAGGTCTCTCCACACCACATAACATACAAACAATAAATCCACATGTCTCTCCACACCACATAACATACAAACAATAAATCCACATGTCTCTCCACACCACATAACATACAAACAATAAATCCACATGTCTCTCCACACCACATAACAAACAATAAATCCACATGTCTCTCCACACCACATAACAAACAATAAATCCACATGTCTCTCCACACCACATAACATACAAACAATAAATCCACATGTCTCTCCACACCACATAACAAACAATAAATCCACATGTCTCTCCGCACCACATAACCTACAAACAATAAATCCACATGTCTCTCCACACCACATAACATACAAACCATAAATCCACATGTCTCTCCACACCACATAACATACAAACAATAAATCCACATGTCTCTCCACACCACATAACAAACAATAAATCCACATGTCTCTCCACACCACATAACAAACAATAAATCCACATGTCTCTCCACACCACATAACATACAATAAATCCACATGTCTCTCCACACCACATAACAAACAAACAATAAATCTGCATGTCTCTCTGCACCACATAACATACAAGTAATCAGAAAAAGCAGTGCATACTCTAGAAGGGGAAGGAGGCGTCCTCACAGATGGAGCTGGGGGGGGGCAGCATTACATGGATAAAAGTGCATGGAGGTGTCCAAGCTTTTGGTTCCCCTTCTTGTCTAGAGAAAGTCCAAGTTACCATTAATATGAGGGTTGCAGGTGGTTTCTGATTTTTGCTATGAAATACTATACCAGGGTTCATTATTGGTGCTACTAAGACTGGTCCACAACCTATTTAGTAGATCAATCAAAACAGTGTTGGGGGGTAATGTGATAAATGCGGTGTCTTGCAGAGTAGGCCAATTGCTTGCCTTCGTGGCAAAAATGAACCTTGGTTCAGGTGGGAAAGGGCTGACCACGTAACATAACTGGTTGGCATTGCGAGCCCTCTCTGCCACTCATGAAAGAGGTACTTGGTTGACACTCTTAAAACCCTCACTTTTTCCAAATGGACTTACTTTACAACAAGATTGATCAACTTTATATGTAAAACTTCTTGTTCAAAGCAAAGGGTTTTTTTCTTTGCCTGAAATGTGTAATTTTGCAAAATAATTGTACAGATTTATATAAAATTATAATCTAATTGACATATTTTGCTTTTATTTTTTGATGGAGACCACTTGACTTTTTCTTTTCCCCATGCCATGATTCGCTCAGATTATTATTTAAACAGCACCATCATTTCCTACAGAGCACAATATCCACAGTGTTAGAATACTTTGAGACAGGATGATCTTTGACAAACGGTTACAGGAGGAATTGAAGGTCCTATTCATATGGGAACTTAAAGTCTAGATGGGTGGAGGTGTGAGAATCAGGAGGAGAGGACTGCAGGGTGAGAGTGATGTTTGCACCATGTCGAATGATGCTCTAGGTTGGGAGTGACGTGCATTTGATAGTGAGTTGGGTTGTCTGTTTCCCTGAACAGGAATGTCTTGAGGGAGTGTTTCAAAGAAAGGCAGATTGGGGAAAAGCCAGCACAAGGGAATGCGTTCCCGAAGTAAAGAGCTGCGCAAAATCCAGCGATGTAGGAAGAGGCAAGGTGTAGGTCACTGGTCAATTTTAAGGGAGCAGACTAGGTTATATTTAGTGATTAGTGAGGACAGGTAATGGGGAGTGGCGTTAGTGAGGGCTTTTTAGGTCTCGGTAATAAATGTGAATTTAATTCTACAATGATTGCAGAGCCAGTTAAGGGCTTGGAGAGGAGCATCAGAGACAAAGCGACGGGTGAGGTGAAGAAGCCTGGCACAGCCATTTAGGATGGACTGGAGGGGGGAGAGCGGAAGGCCAGTTAATAGGTTATTGCAGTAGTTGAGATGAGAAATTGAGAGGTGTGGATGAGTTAATTAGTGGTGTCCGCAGACCGGAACAGATGAATTTTGGAGATATTCAGGGTTATTCAGAGAGCGGGAAAAGCCGGAGAATGACTGGAGAATGAAAAATTCTAGGTCAAAATAGCCAAACCAGAAAAATTCTCCCTTTCATCTCACTTTCCAAATTGGCTATTTTGACCTAGAATTTTTCATTTTCCAGTCATTCTCCTGCTTTTCACGCTCTCTGAATAACCCTGATTGTGTAATTTTGTCGCAGCAAAATGAAGAGAGCGATTGGATGTGGGTGATACAGGACAGAGTGGAGTCAAGTGTAACCCAGAATAATATAGAAAAATATTTACCAACTCTTGTGTGTGATGAATGAATAAAAAGGTTTTATTCCATGGTGAGCACAGGAAAAAGACAACGTTTCGACCTCCACAGGTCTTTGTCAAGTCTAAGCATACAAAGTATTTTGCGCATATAAATAGGTAACAGCAACAGGTGAAAAGGCAGCGATCAGGTTAATGATTCAATTGCAAGGAGGAGACTCTTTAGTTCCTCTCAAATCTTCTCCAATATTCCGCTCCAAATGGTTTAACCCCTCAGGTTAAGCCGGAACCTATTGCATTAACTCAATACAAAACATGTGAGTAATAAAAACCACATCAAAAATATACTAGCATTGCAATATTATTAACTGTAGATATAGTCAACAATATTATTCATATTAAATGTTTATTATCCATTATATTATATTAATTTTTAATATTAATTTGGAATATTGGTTTTTAAATGTTAATTTTTGATGTGAAAAGTTTGCCTATGATGAACAAATAGATCTAAATGCCCCATAACACTATGTGAAGATACGGTCAAGATTTTAGACTTAGGATCAAGGTTTTTTTGACTAAGAATCAAGGTTCTTTTAAACTATTGCAGAAAAGGGGAGAGGTCAAAATCCCTATTCAAACCATGCAGTTCAATGATGTTCAGTGTAATTTTGTCACAGCAAAATGAAGAGAGCGATTGGATGTGGGTGATGCAGGACAGAGTGGAGTCAAGTGTAACCCAGAGACCGTGAACCTGGGATGATGTGGAGATAGTGTGATGCCAGCGACCGATGCCAGATATGCAGTCCCTGACTTTAGACAGGACAGCAGGAGAGGAATCCCAGGTAGAGAGGAAGATCTGAGTATTCTCAGCATAGAGGTGATATTTGAAGCCGTAACTATTGATTGATGATTTTACGCTAGAAAGAGGTCTGGCTAGAGAAGAGGGCCCAAGACAGAGCCTTGAGGTGCTCCGACTTCTAAAGACATTGTAGAGGAGTTACCAGCAAGTGGCACATTGAAGAACCTGTTAGAAAGATGGAAGGTGATTCAGTGTCACAGAGACCGAGAGAGATTAGAGTCTATAGGAGGAGGGGGATCAACAGTGTCAAAAGCAGCCAAAAGATCAAGCACGATGGGTCTATAACAGTGGCCATGAATTTTAGCCAGTAGGAGATTGTTGGTGATTGTGGTGAGCACCGTTTCAATTGAGTTCTGGGTACTGAAGCCCGGTTGCACAGGGTTGAGCAAGGAATTAGCAGTTAGGAAGAGGATAATAGACGATCATACACTTTCCAGGAGTTTTGAACTAAACCGGTAATTGTACTTGGATTGAGAGCTGGGATCGAGGCAAGATTTCTTTAGTATAGAGGTAACCTGTTTGTGACAGTGGAGGAGAGTGAGAGTTTTAGATGTGAGGGAATGGGGACATGTGGGCAAGTAGTGAGGAGCTCCTATGTAATGCAGTCTGTAACAGAATGAAAAGTAACAAATTATTCTCAATACATCTACCGGAAGCTTTGTTTTAGTCATGTCCATACAGATATATTTTATTTTCTGTTAAATCTGTTTTCTTTTTCTGTCTTTAGGCCTTTTCACGGACTGACAGACTTCTGAGGCATAAACGAATGTGCCAAGGTTGCCACTCCAAAATCCCGCAGGCAGAATTTGTGTTGTAAATTAAAAGGTTTTCAGGCGCACATCCAGCAATCCTTCGATCTCTCAAAACAGATTTACCCCAATTTCTAGCATATCCCAGCGTTTCAAGATACTGGAAATGGAGTGCGCGCGCATATACTTCTTTTAAGACACTGAATCCAAAAAGACAATAACGTGCAAACTTTCATCAAGCAGATGTATTATATTGGGTTTTCTGTTTTGCCCGAGACACATTTTCTTGGATGGCGGGGGGAAAGGGATGTCCATTATACCATATACATTTTAATAATATATTTAGACTTTATGGTTAAAGAAGCCGTTCATCCTGTTTTTAAATGGAAATGGTGTGTGGGTTTTTTCCCATTCTCAAAATTATACTTTAAAATGCTTTGGTAACGACCTCTACACTTTTATCAATGTATTTATGTGAAAGGACCAAGGCTTTAGTGAAGTTACAAAACCTGTTTAAGTGTAATCATTTATAATCTGGCAACATGCCGAAATATCAGCGGGAGACTTGGGGTTAATTAGCTTTGCTGTTTTCTCTGGGCTACCCCTCCGTGTTGAAAAAGCTGAGTTATCCCTTTTTGGTGGGGTTGTCTGTGTCTCTGGTATTTTTTTATTTATGGAGCTGTCATGTTTACCCATGACTCCCTTCTTCCTGGTTCCATCAGGGAGATCTCCGGGCAAGACGTTCTGAAGGGCTGACAAACATGGTAAATTGGTTTCTGTTACGTTTTGTGTGTGTGTTTTTTTTTTTTTATCTTCAGAACTTGTAAGTACTATCACTCAAATACAAATATTTGAAAATATAATTTTTTTTTCTGTTATAAACTAACCTGTAAATAGGTATATTAAGTTTGTTTACTAAACTCAACAAAATAAAATTCTCATGCCTAGAAATTCTTCTAGAAAGGGCACGCTAAAGGAGCGTAATGTTGGTGCCCAACTTTCCTTAAATTAACCCTTAAAAATCTTTTTAGCGTTAACATTTTTACATTTAACTTAGTTGATTTTGAAAGAAAATCTTACTTTCTGAGTACTGTAGCTGTATAATAATGTGAGCTGATCCACGTGAAAAATTTAATTATTTCTTCAAAATATTTCTTTTATTTTTAGCACCGTAATGTTACACAACCTTGTATGTATATATTTTATTTTTAGAGATATCTGCTTTTCATTTACCCTGAATTATCTTCATAGGCTGACGTAATTCCTTTGGTTGTCATTTTTGAATTTTTTTTTCTTTCTTGTTTGTATCCAGTTAAGAAACATTTTTTTCTTGTCAAGCCATGATTACTGCATTCAAGTCCGTCCATTTATTTTGCCATTGTAAATAAAACCCGACTTAAAGCCACTCTTTCATACACATGCAGTTTAAACGCTCAGTTAAAAGAAAGGACTATCTGTTGCCCTTTAACCCCTTACCTTTGGGAGATGTCATCTGGTTATTGCATTCACTGCAAACAATGTCCTCCAGATGTTGACTATTAAACCACCTTTTTTAGCCAATCCTGTGGCGATTGGTAGCTTCTCCTGCCTTGGAATGGGTGACAGAAGGTCTGGCCAGTCTAGTATTTCCAATGATAACGCCAACGTAATGACCACATTCGATTTAGAAGTAAAAAAAACAATGGGAAATTCATTTTACGTTTTCTTTTTCTTTTAAAGCCGCGTTGCCCACTTTTCAATGATAAAGTGAACAATGCCGCTCGAATAACTCACCAAGTGTGGAGGACATGACAGCGTGTAATTATGCACCGTTTCATCTAAAAAGTAAACCATCGCACCGCTGGCAGGAGAGTCGGGGGTACTTTAGACTCCTGTATTTCCATGCTGTACAACCCACAAGGTCACTTGAGGTGTCATCGGACAGCACAGTGTCTGCCCTTTTGAGTGATACCAAACATAACCAAATAATGTATAAAATTATGGGGAAAATAGAATGTATTTTTGTTCAACGGCAGTGGAATTCTCCAGTTTTCAGGTATGAATGACACGTTCAATGCAGCTGCCATTACTCGCCTCATTTCCCTGGGCATGAGTAAGATCAGTCATTTATACAAAGTCATATTATTCATGAAATGCAATGTGCCAAAATTCATGTTAAAAATTTAGTTTTTACAGTTTTGGTTAATATTGCGTATTTCCTTTAAAAATGCAGTAATAGATTCTCCATTTCTGTTTTTTTATTATTATTATTTTAAAAAAAAGTACCCCATAGAATATATAACCACAAAGATTTGGATGACAAACTGTGGAAACATAATTTTACATGCTGCAAATGATTAAAATACAAATAGAAATTTACACTTATATCTTTTTTGTTGTTCTTTAAAATTACATTTACACATAATGCTATATTTTGAATCTCCTGAGTCTGCTGAAAATGATTTTATAAAATGGACTCCGCAAATTGGGGTGAAATGGCTCCGCAGCGAATGGGTTAAAACCACTCAAACGAGTTAGCCACACGGCAGCAATATACTGCAGTTTTTTTATTGCCGTTTCTTTATGATGGCATGCACTGCTTAGGCAAGTAAAATTTGTACAAATCCATAAAATCTATCCCTCTTTTAACATATGCATCCGCAGCAAGCAGTATCAAATGGATGAGGACTGCACGGGTTCAAATACCCAGCATGGCAACCCCGCCTTTTTTCTGAGGTAAAGAGTACATATGCGATGCTTATACTGTACATCCATGCATTTTTGAATGCCAGTTGAATAGAAAAAAAATAGCTTTCCTGTCAAGACAACATTACGAAATGTATTGGTCTTGATGTCTTTTTTGAAGAGTCTGAAACATCCCCAATTTGTTTCTATTTTTCGTATGTTGCGTCCCCTACGTATATGCCCATTGTTTTGTAGAGCTCAACAATAAGACACTGGTTTGGACTACTGCAAAATCTGATTTATATATATATATATATATATATATCAATCAATGTGTGTGTGTGTATAGTCCATACCATTTGACATCTAACCCCCCACACATGTGCCCCTTAATGTTCAATTCTAGGATACTGATCAGTAAGCTTCCAGACCTGAACAAGAGCGGGTACACTCTCGAAAGCTTGTCTTTTAAATGTAACGTTAGTCCAATAAAAAAGGCTATCACCACGTACTGCTATATTCGTGATATATATCATTTTGCACACACTAACCAATCCAACAGTACCACTTTCCTAAAATATAAGGGCCATATTGCATTCCTCGCGCTACGGTTTTGCGCGCACGCAAATGCACATTTGCGCGAGGACAAAACCATTTGCGCAGAACGTATTTCAACGTTTGCGCAAACGATGCGTGTTCTCGTTTGACGCGGATGGACCTGCGCGAGCGTGATGAACTGTGCGCGTCCTATACTTAACATTGTGAGCGCAAATGCGTTAAGCGGATGGTAGTTCAATAGATGCGCAACTTCCTACGAACGACTTTTGCGCGCATAATTTTAACGTCTTTGAAAACTTGGTGTTAACTGCAAATCGGAACGTTCTGGCCGAAACCAAATACACCAGCACACAAAAAAAAAATACAGCACAGTATAGTTACACATTCTACACATACCCAAACAAAAAAATTGTGAATTCGTGCATATTTTTTTTATTGCTGCAGCATGTATACTCAGATTTATTTTGACAGGCGCAAAAACGTTAGTGAGTCAATTAAGGTGAATTGATGTCAATTAAGGTTCTTAATTCTGATTGGCTGAATCCCGTGAAAAAAACAGTCCGCGCACTGATTTACATGCGCAACGTTACTGCGCGCGTATTACACTTCGTTTTGTGTGTTTTTCTTTTACTAACGTTATTTTTTGACAGATGAGAAAATGCGTTCGGAACCAAATATCACGTTAATTTTCACGCGATAACGCTGGACACTGCGCTAAAAATAAATTGCGCGAGCGCATTTCGCAGAGAATGTAATATGGCCCTAAGTGTCTGCTCCTGGCTGTTTGGAATGTAGGTAGACTTGTGAAAGATTGCAGAGAATCAAAGATCCTTTTCTTTTGTAATAAAAGCAATGGTTAGGTTAGGTGAGCGTTAAACCACACCTGTCATACTTAGCTGCTGGACGCTGCCATCTTCTGCCTCCTATAGGCTGGATCTTTTGAGCTCATAAATATCGGCAGCTCTGATTGGACCTCAGATTGCTCTTCCAATGCTTTCACAGAAACGATGGGCCCACACCAAAGTAACCATAAAAGGAATCTTTATTCACTGCACAAGGGGGCTAAAATTACAATGATTCAGCTCTAGGCCTCAGTCATGGGCCTAGAGCTGAAACGTTTCAATTTTAGCCCCCTTGAGTGGTGAATAATGATTGCTTGTATGACTACTTTGGTGTGGGCCACTGTTTCTGTGAAAGTCTGAAACGGGACAACGGACACCTTGGTGAAGCACCCAGAGGATTACCAAACGACAGGTTTGCTCCCACTGGGGTAGCCATGCTTTTCTGCCTCTGCTGTTACAATGCTATTACCAAGATGACGCGCCACTGTAGTCATGTATACCATGCCTGCTTTGACAGGGCTTCCATCTCTGGGGATACTTTGTTATATATTTTACCTGCATACCTTTTATACTGCAACTGGTTATCATGCCTAGCTCCTGGCTGATGAGGGTCCAACAAACCCGAAACAGCGCTGTCCTAGGAGTGGCTTTGACCAGTTGCATAAACCTTATCTCTGCTAGAAAGCCATAGTATGGCATAGCATTGATTTTAGGGTTCTGTGTAATAACAGACCCAGGATGAATAAAAGTGAGACAGATGTCATTTGCATATTCTACCCAGAATTACTTGCTGCATATGGGGAATGTGGCACAAGAGTTCTGGGATGCAATTCATCGAATTGCTGTGATGTACAAGTGGCTTCTGCAATAATAAACACCCTTATTATAGTGTGGAGGCTTTTTATCTCACTTTTTGTCCTCCACCACAACATATATATATATATATATATATTAAAAAGCTAAAGTGGTCAGAGTGTCCCTTTTTAATAAACCAGCTGTCTGAAGTGTGTTTTTTTTATTTTGTCACAAGCTGTGTACTATGGCACTAAGATCGTGCATGTATTTGCTTTTTTGGGGAATTACAATCTGGACTAACGAGCGCCCTTCTCCCAACAATCTCACGCTGTTGACATACCAGGATGGCATTAAAATTAAGTTCGTATTGGACTTAATACGTTTCAGGGGTGTATTATTGCATAGCCTAAAAAGGCCTGGGCCTAGGACAGCAGACTGAAGGGGGCAACATTTTTTTAATATGCTGAGTAAGAGAAAGAAACAAAGCGCAGTTCCTTGGCGGGAGAAACCCTTTCATTTTAAATGACTTAAAAGTTCCTGACAGGTTGTATATTTTTGGCTTAATTTCATTTATATGGTGCCGGGGACGACTGCAGAATTTGGGGTGTTTAGGACATCTTCAAGCCTACATACACTCCCGTTGTGTATATGCATGTACTCCTGCAAAGAAATTTGTGAAAGTTGTCAAAATGATTCTATGACAATGGCCGCTTTTCTCACATGTAGACTAAACCTAGTGGTGTTACATTTGCTTCTTTGGACGCTTTTGACGGTGAGCTGCACATGATACAAGCATTTTTCCAGTTGTTCTTCTAATGACAAAGGTTTCTCCCGCTTCTGATCACAAAGCCAAGAGTGATAAAGGATTATGCTATTGATTTCCACGGGTGCTTAGGTGTGCTGGACGTATTTCAGGAGGCCGATGAAACCCTAGAGATTATTGTGTTGTATTGACTCTGTTACTAGGATGTACCTACATTCTATAACTAGATTCCAAGGATTCCGAGAGGGACCCACTCTTGCTTTGATTACCAGTAAACTCTTTGAAATCCTTTGATGGGGCTGAGCTTTTCATATCTTCTGTGTTTTCTTTGTAATTTGAAAAAAAAAATGTTTTAATTAAAATTGTTGACAGTACTGCCATTTATATTCCGACGAGCTGCTGAGATAAAGCAAAACCTCAGAAAATCATCAAATCTAAAAAATCAACCTGTGTCAAGTTAAAAGGTGTTCTAGTTATATCATTATCGGGGGTAGAGAGATAAAGGACTCTTTGTAAAGGCCAATGGGTAGATTATCACCCCATAAATCCAGTAATATAATATATATATATTTTTTAAATTTGTGTAGAGTTACTTATAAGTCTGAATCCTTTTTTCTTTCTTTCTGTTTGGGTAGTAGGACTGATGCATTCTGCCTTTTTTTCTGTTTTTTAAAATTGTACAGTTGTATATTCCTTCACTTCCTGTGTGTTTTAGAATATTTAAATAAAATTGTGTTTTTGATAAGTCAGTGGTACATTTTCTTTGAGGCTAACTGCAGAGTAACAAGCACTTTAGACCTTTTTCTGGGACAAAAGCGAATTAAAGGTAAAAAGCTAATATAACTTTTATATGTGATGGCTTGTGTTACTAAAATTATGGATGCACCGACCTTTTGGTCGCTGATATATTTTGCTCGAAAATGGTGTTTTTGGTTTCTGGCGAAAGAAATTAATTGGCAAAAATATCAGCACAAAGAAAAAAGATCAAACTGTGTAGACTTCCTCTGGCGCTATACGCTATGTGTATTTATCACAGTAGGTGGTTGGTAGGAGTCTAGATTCTACGACAATAAATAACTGATTATAGTAAATTTAATCACGAATACAGATTATTAAATCAATCAACTGTTGGTTAGAGAAATTAGATCCAGTGTGGATCTAGTGCAAAATGAACAACCTGCAATTGATACAGTATATAAAAACAAAATCCGTGCAAAGCATTTTAATATGGTCAGTGCAATGCCATCTGGTGGTATAAAGCCCATGGTGCAGCAGCATCTAGTTCAGGAGCGGGCAATGTGGTGCCACCTGATGGCAAAACTGCATATTGCGTCCTGTCCTTTATGTTAATTCAAAATCAGATACAGCACCGCAGATTCGTTTGTGTAAACGGTGCAACCTTCGGTGTCTTGGGTTGCAGTGTATGAGTTTGAGAGTCTTTATGGGTCTTGCTGTGTTCTCAGATATCCAATAGTGTTTTTCCTGTTTGCCGTGTCCGGGGCTGGTACTGTCCTCCTCGCCTCCGACACCGTAAGAAGTACATAGTGCACACTGCAACAGACAGAATGTATGCACAGTATTGATGGGTACACTCACTTGGTATGGAGCCTATCCTTGTTTCGGCTCACTTAATATGCCTCTGGGTCCATAAGGGTGACCTCCTCCCCTTCTTTTCCTGTGTCTACTCTGTCACTTTATTTATCAGGAAGGATACATTGAGATTTCTCTAGTTTTCAAGTATGTCCTGGGTTCATGAACATGGTTACAGAAATACAAAGTAGTAAAATGCAAGAAATTAACACGAAACAAATATACCGATTAACAGAAAATAAATATGTAGGAAATATAGTCACTATGTTACATGTTTACAGGTGCATTCCTTATTGAGGTATGTTAATAGGGAGCTCTTAAGGGACTTTAGACTGGGGGAAGATTTGATGGCGTCTGGGAGGGTATTCCATAATTGTGGTGCTCTGTAGGAAAATGAGGATCGAGACACTTTCTTTTTGTATTGTGGTATTGCAAGTAAGGTGCCGGTCCTGGATCGGAGGTTATAGGATGAGGGAACTGCTGATGGAAGCAGCCTATTCAGGTCGGGTGGTAGCTTCCCAGAAAAGCTCTTAAACACCAGGTTGGAAAGGTGAAGGGTGCGTCTAGATTCCAGCGACGGCCAGTTTAGTTCTTTTAACATGTCACAATGGTGGGTCATGTAGTTACATTGTAGCACAAAGCGACAGAATGAGTTATACAATGTAGTAAGTTTATGGAGGTGTGTTTGCGGGGTGGCTGCATACACTACATCTCTGTATTCAATAGCTGGCATAAGCATTTGTTGTACAATCTGCTTTCTTACCGCAAGGCTCAGGCAGGATTTGTTTCTGTACAGGGCACCTAGTTTGGGTTAAATTTTAGATGAAAGTTTTTCGATGTGGGGGCCAAAGGATAGATTTGGGTCTAACCACATACCTAGAGGTTTGAGAGAAGTGACTGTGGTCAGCGTGCCATTTGATTTTGTCCTGGCACATTGATGGGGTGTTTGCAATTTGTGTAGTTTAGGTGCTGTTCCAAAGAGCATTGTAACAGTTTTGTCAGCATTTAGACTTGTAGACGGTTAGGGGTTGTCCAGCTGCAGGTATCCCTGGTCACTTGGCTGTCAGAACGCCAGGGGCCTATTTCAGCTGCTGGTACTTACCAAATAATTCCCAAGAGGCCGGCGTGGCTTAAAAGGGGTATTAGATAAAATACAAAAAGTAATAGAAGGTATTCCAAACAATGAAAGTTCAAATAAAATAAGGGTTGGAGTCTCCAATACGCGTTTCGCCAGTCACCTGCTGGTTTCATCAGTTGGATCCAATTGGGCAGAATGAGCTGAAAAGCAGAAAGACTAGGGAACATCCTCATCACACACAAGGCAGTCTTTGAGTCAGGATCTTATCTGCCTTTAGGTCTGGAAATCTTTCAGATGACTGGAACGTTTTCTCCATAATTGTCTTTGTTTATATTGTGTTTAAAATAAAGACCCTCTCTCCTACAAGGCTTCTCCCCTGATAGCTTAGTACGCCTTAACTGCATGGGCTCGGGAATAGAGGAAGAGTGAGCTTCAGGAGTGGAAAACATTGGAGCCACCCTAGAAATCTGTCGTTTTTGCTTTGCACCGGTTCTGTTCCTCTACCTTATCATATCGTCAGTCTGGGATACAATAAATTAAATCATCAAGGTCCTCTTTTAATCCCAATTGCTACTTCATCAAGATCCTGAAATTTTTTTTGGAAAGCTAGTACAAGGCAATATTTGTTGCAGACTAAATCCTGGTTTCTAAACTCCATACCAAAGTTTCAGACCGTATGACACCCCTATTTTATACGCTGGTCTAGCTCTTCCGGGAGGATTAAAAGTTCTAAAAGCCAAGATAAAATCCAGATTATTTTAGAATATACAGTTGCAAGAAAAAGTATGTGAACCCTTTGGGATTACGTGGAGTTTTGCATGAATTGGTCATAAAATGTGCTCTGATCTTCATCTATGTCCCAACAATTTGAAAAACACAGTCTGCTTAAAATAATACAACACAAACGTTATATGTTTTCATGTGTTTATTGAACATAACGTGTAAACATTCACAGTGCAGGGTGGAAAAAATATGTGAACCCCTAGCCTAATGACTTCTCCAAGAGCTAATTGGAGCCAGGAGTGAGCCAACCTTGAGTCCAATCAGTGTGATATTATTGGATGTGTTGCTGAAAGCTGTCTTGCCCTTTAAAAACACACACCAGTTTTGGGTTTACTGGTTTCAAGAAGCATTGCCTGATGTGAACCATATCTCGCAGAAAAGAGCTCTCAGAAGACCTACGATCAAGAATTGTTGACTTACTTTTGTAACCCTTTCCAGCTTCATGTATCTCCAAAAGCCTTGATGTTCATGTGTCCACGGTAAGACAGACAGTCTACAAATGGAGAAAGTTCAGCACTGTTGCTACTCTCCCTAGGCGTGGTCGTCCTGTAAAGATGACTGCAAGAGCACAGCGCAGAATGCTTAATGAGGTAAAGAAGAATCCTAGAGTGTCAGTTAAAGACTTACAGAAATCTCTGGCACATGCTAACATTTTTGTTGACACATCTACAATAAGGAAAACTTTAAACAAGAATGGAGTACATGGGAGGACACCACGGAGGAAGCCATTGCTGTCCAAAAAGAATATTGCAGCACGTTTGAAGTTTGCAAAAGAGCACCTGGATGTTCCACAGCACTACTGGCAAAATATTCTGTGGACAGATGAAACCAAAATTGAGTTGTTTGGAAAAAACACACAACACTGTGTGGAGAAAAAAAGGCACAGCACACCAACATCAAAACCTCATCCCCACTGCAAAACATGGCGGAGGGAGTATCATGGTTTGGGGCTGCTTTGTTGCCTCAGGGCCTGGACAGATTGTTGTCATTGATGGAAAAATAAATTCCAGAGTTTATCAAGACATTTTGCAGGAAAACGTAAGACCACCTGTCCGCCAACTGAAGCTCCGCAGAGGATGGGTGATGCAACAGGACAATGACCCAAAGCATACAAGTAATTCAACAAAAGAATGGCTTCAACAAAACAAAATACGCCTTCTGGAGTGGCCCAGTCAGAGTCCTGACCTCAACCCGATTGAAATGCTGTGGCATGACCTTAAGAGAGCGATTCACACCAGACATCCCAAGAAGATTGATACACTGAAACAGTTTTGTGAAGAGGAGTGGTCGAACATTATTCCAGATCGTTGTGCAGGTCTGATCTGCAACTACAGAAAACATTTGGTTGAGGTTATTGCTGCCAAAGGAGGGTCAACCAGTTATTAAGTCCAAAGGTTCACATACTTTTTCCACCCTGCACTGTGAATGTTTACATGTTCTGTTCAATAAAAACATGAAAATATATAATGTTTGTGTTGTATTATTTTAAGCAGACTGTGTTTTTTTCAAATTGTTGTGACTTAGATGAAGATCAGAGCACATTTTATGACCAATTCATGCAAAACTCCACGTAATCCCAAAGGGTTCATATACTTTGTCTTGCAACTGTAGGATTGTCACCCCCACAGAGGATTTGCTCAAGCAAGCACGGTTTATGTAGGCAGGACTAAATTTGTGTTGGATCCTGTTGGTACAGTATCCAGGACCTCTCAGTTCTTGACTGTGTTCCGTTACCTGTTTGTGCTGATCCGGAACTTCACGTTAGAGGCAGTCCACCAGTTTGCTTAAATAGGTGAATGCCTAAGGCCTCACGTCTACTGAGGCCTCACAGAGCCAGCCAAGCAAGAGGGAGGCTGGTGGCAGGTCATTTCATTTACAGCAAACTGCACCTCTAATTTTGGGGAGATGGGTAGCACTCCTGGGGATTGTCTGAGGGAGGCATGGGGCCACTCACACTATGAGAACAGAGTGTGTGGAAATGGGCCTAACCACTCAGTAGAGGGACCGGTTTCAGGACATGAAAAGTCATAAAGAGCTCTGCTTTGGGGCCTGGTGGGACTTAAGGACCTCTGCCTTGGAACCTGGAGGGGTATGGAGCATGAGGGCCATGGAAGGTGTCCTTATGAAAGTGCTTTCCGTGTTGGCTCGTAATGCCAGAGATCTAGCATCTTTTTCGGGAATTGATATATTTGTTTTCTATTTAAGCCATTGCAATTCTCACATTTAGATCTCTTAACAACCAAGCAAGTTGCAAGAAAAAGAATACGTAAAACCATTGTATGATTTTGATCCAAGTATCAAAATCCAAAAATAAGGTTTTCAATATTTAATATTACTTTATTTTACTGTGCTTACGATCTATATTACTTTGCTGTGTAATACATTCCCTGCAAATACAATGACATTTTCAAATATGCTATTGTTACCCCAGGAATGCAAAGATCCCAAATACTTACGGCCTGAATATTGTAAGATTCTCTGTCACTTTGCTGCACAATGTTCCTCTTATGCATCAACCTATATCTGACCTGTTATGCCATGTGGGTATCTTATCATATATCTGTGAAAAGTGACAGATAGAACTGGTTTACATCTTTATTATATACATGGTTGGGGGGTTTTCTGTGGAGGCGCTGATTTATAGATATAAGTTTTGGGTTTGCAGCCTACGAGGTGTTGCACATAATCTCAACAAAATGTGCAAATGTAATAGAGAAAACAGTAGATGGTCCTGGTGGCGCAGTGGTGTACTATAAATCCTATAAACCCTAGCCTGATATTAGGCCCTACAGGTGCTCGTACTAGAGTCTAAGATCTAAAAATGTCGCCAGGAACCTTCAGGTCCCGAGAGACGTACAATTAAAAATGAGAAGTGCAAATTACAATTGATACATAAATGCAGTAGCAAAGCCGAGAGACATGCAAGGATTATGTATAACAATAAAGTGCATGTGCTTATGAAACCATTCTTAAGTAAAGTGCATACACAGGTGGTGCGCTAAAAGCGCAAATCGCTGATAGTTCTTTGGAGGGTTGTACAGTCAATAAGTCCTAAGCCACAGTAAAGTGCACGTGCAAAAGTGCAAATAACATGAAATAGAACCGGAAAAATTTTGTGGCCACTAGTGGTTGCACAGCGTATGAGCCGTGTTGTTTTACCCCCATACACCACACTGCTAGAGGAAGGCACAGGTTAAGTGCAGAAACGCGTTCAGTGTAATCCCCCCCCCCCGACTTATTTTATGTAATGCTAATAAACCCTTTGAAGTTTTTATTCTTGGGTCTCAGCTTTTTAATTTTATTTTGATTTTTTTTTATTCATTTAAGACCATCTAGACTGTTGAAGCTGCTCCACAAGAGCCACATCTAGTTTCAGGGCCGGATTAAGATCTCTATGGGCCTGGAGCTGAAGATTTTGGTGGCTTTTTTTGGAATTTAGTGAAATGAAAGCATATTTTAGGTTATAGTGCAGACACGGATATATCTAACCAGGCAGATACTGTGTGAGTAAATTTACATTCAGATTTCAATCATTTAAAGCATGTAAAATAATTTTTTCACAATTTTTCATCCGAACCTTTGTGGTTCTATATTCTATAGGGAATTATTGTTATTTTTTTTTAATTGGGATCCTGTTACTGCATTTTTCTGAGAAAAAATACAATTTTAACCAAAAAAATGAAATATTTCCCTTGTGTTTTTTGAATAATATGACTATGTATAACACTGATCTTGCTCCCAGCGTGGGAAATGAGAAGGTGAGTAATGGCAGTGGTATTGCTCATTTTATAAGTTGCAAATGGACAATGCCATTGCATTGGAACTAAAAATAAAAAGATAAAAGGTTTTTGGGTTTTCCTTTTAGATTTTACATGGTCATGTTTGGTATTAATGCAAAGGCCAGACGCTGACCTGTCCAATGACACCTCCCTTGACCTTGTGAGGTGTAAAGATTACTAACGCAGGGTTCCAAAGTCACCCCCCAGTGCACTTTGCTGCAGTGCGTTGGTTTAGGTTTTTGGTGTAACAATACGTAATAATGGATCGTGCCATCACCTCCACACTTGAGATGGTGAGTTAGTGCAGCATCATTGTTCACTTTATAATTGAAAAGTGGAAAGTATTGCTGTGTTAGAAAGAAAAAATAAAGTAATATTTAGTATTTTATTTTTACTGGTCATGTTTGGTATCATTGGAAAGGGCATACTCTGGCCTTTCCAGTGATACCTCATATGACCCTGTAGCTGCTATGGTGTTGGAGATAATGGGTCCACATGTTCATAAATGCAGACATTGTTATTTTTTCTCTGGGCCTATTCTGGGGCATGGGCCTGGAGCTGCTGCTCCGTCTAGTTTATTACCCTGGTCTTACCCCCCTCTTTCCTCCCTAAATTATTCTGGAGGTGGAGTACCAGCATAGAAGAAGGAAAGAAACAGACGTTCCAGGCGAGAGAGGTGAGGTACACACCGATTTAAATGGTACCATATGCTTACAAGCTGAGCCTGAGAAAACCGAGGCTCCATCATTGGTGAGTGAGATTGATCAGCTTTTTAACTGGCTGCCACTTTTACCGAATGTGTTACGCTATGGGAGCACTGTCTATCTGCTTGTATTTCATCTGAGGCCAACCGTAGGACAAAGAAGGGATACGCCACCCTATATCTGGTGTGAGGCGCTTCAACCCAGAGCCAGGGACACACTAGGCTCTGTAATCCTTGAGTGAGATTCTTGTTCTATCCTCACCATAAATACCTGAAGCAGTCTGCACTATTATTATTTTTTTCTTCCCTCTCCCCTTATATAAACCACCCATTGAGGAGAGGAGCTGTGGCAGTGGACCGTTTATCTCTACAACACGGCTCATACGCTGTGCAACCACTAGTGGCCACAAAATTTTTCCGGTTCTATTTCATGTTCTTTGCACTTTTGCACGTGCACTTTACTGTGGCTTAGGACTTATTGACTGTACAACCCTCCAAAGAACTATCAGCGATTTGCGCTTTTAGCGCACCACCTGTGTATGCACTTTACTTAAGAATGGTTTCATAAGCACATGCACTTTATTGTTATACATAATCCTTGCATGTCTCTCGGCTTTGCTACTGCATTTATGTATCAATTGTAATTACTAATTTGCACTTCTCATTTTTAATTGTACGTCTCTCGGGAACCTGAAGGTTCCTGGCGACATTTTTAGATCTTAGACTCTAGTACGAGCACCTGTAGGGCCTAATATCAGGCTAGGGTTTATACGATTTATAGTACACCACTGCGCCACCAGGACCATCTACTGTTTTCTTTATTATATACATATACAGTAGAACCTTGGTTTGAGAGTGTTTTGTAAGAAGAGTACCATTTTTTTAATAAATTTTAACTTGATAGACAAGTTTTAATGCGAGCAGTACGTACACTTTGTCTGCCGAGCGTCATGTCACAACTGAGGCCGCCGTAACATGAGCATAAGGAGTGCGTTCGTGTGACTTTTCCGGCGTCCGTCGCAGATGGGCAGGGCCACACGGTGTAACGTGCTGAAACCCTCCAACAGGTAGCAGTGATCCCGTTAGTGATAAACGTCCTGCACAATAACCCTCCTCCTCTCTCTCTCTCCCCTCCCTCCAGCCACGATTTTTCTCAAATGTAGTGCAGGTTAATTTGATTTATTTTTACTCTATACTGTACAGTATTTTGTATTACTCTAATCATTTTCATATGAATTAATATTTGTGGAACCAATCGTCAGAGTTTCTATTATTTCTTATGGGGCAATTTGCTTTGATATAAGAGCACTTTGTATTACAAGTGCGCTTCCAGGACGTATTAGGCCTCGTTCACGCTGTGCGATTTATCGCACGGATTTTGCCGCAAAATCTGCGCAATGTTGCGCTATGTAGCATCTCTAATGTATTTCAATGGAGCTGTTCACATCTTGCCGCGCGATGTCACGCGTCACGGTAGCATGTCGCTGGTACATGACCCTGTTTTGTGATTTTGCGATTTCCATTGGTGGTGTTTTGCAAAATCGCGACTTTGCGCAACGTCAGAGTATGAAAATCGTGCGATTTTCAAATCTCACATTGTGAACGGGGCCTTATGCTCACAATCCAAGGTATTACTGTATGCATATTTTGTTGTAATGTAAAGAGCATTTTGATGGAGGTTATCCTACAGGATGAAGACCGACAGCATCTCCATAAATGTTGAAGTATTATTTCTTTCTGTAGCCCATGCAATCAATATTTGATGGATATGTTCATTTTTGATGTATCCTAGAGCAAGTAATCCCAGATTGGACAATTTGCGATCCACAAAGTTCAGTGGAAATCAAAACTTAAGGGGAGTCCTGGAGTTTATAAAAAAAAAAGTTTGTAATAAGTCCAGACAGCGACAAAGAAGCAGTTTATTGATCACAGATGTAATTAGGGTTCGTCACGGTGGTCGTAGCACTCTTAAAAAGTGGGTTGTTGCTCTGTAAGAAAGAAAAAAAAACAATAGACAGATCATTAAGATTTGTTCTCCACTGCAAGGTTCCTTAAGTGACTATACATACTGCGAATATGCAATCCATCTATCCCACCTTGCAGTCCATCACTCCCACCTTGCAGTCCATCACTCCTTTTTCCACCCCAAACCCTTCTAAATTGTAAGTTCCCATGGGAATAGGGTCCTCGTTTCCTCCTGTACTGGTTTGTCAAATGTTATTCAATGTATTGTAACCCTGTCTATATTGTGCCCATTGTACAGCGCTGCGGACTGTGCTGGTGCTATATAAATAAAGAAGAAGAAGAATAATATCTTAAAAATCTTCTACAGATGCAGCTTTGGAACAAGATTCGTTAAAAAGTAAGTTGTTTAGATTTCTAAACCAAGTTGGCCACCAAATATCCAAAATTTGGAACCGCTGGAAGGCTTAGTCTTCTGGCCATAACAACTAACTCCTTGCAGTTTGTGGTGGTCCTCCTTCACTCTAGCACTCCTCCGTGGGCTGCAGCGCCAGCAAGGGATGCCCTGGGACACATAGCTCCAACGTGTGACATGCTGCACAAGACCGGAGATGAGCATAGTGGAGCTGCCCAGTGTGTATCTTGCTGGTACTGCTGCATCACGTGGCTGATCTGCCACAACCCCTGTCCCCTCCCACTTTGTAATCCTGTCCACATTCTGAAAAACTCTGGGAAAACCCTAAGGCCAGTGTCAGATGACCGTTTTGAAGAGCATTTTTTTATGATTTTTGAAGAGCATTTTTTATGATTTATTTTCTCTACACAATTTGCTAACCTCATTCCACTTTTCATTACTCCTTGCTTTCTCGAAGCGGGCGAACTCTTGTCGGTCAATTATCTCCACGGCCACACGATACATGATGATGATTAGGAGCCCGAAAAATGTGATGCCCAAGACCAGACCCAGAATCAGATGTGTTTGATCCACAGACTCTGTTAAAATGCAAGAAAGGTGTCAACAATTGGCCTACGGTATTAGTTCCCAAAGGAAGTGTTGGTAACATTACATACTGCAATATGAAGGCGAACTAGGAAGAATAGAGGGGGCAATATTACCATGATTATTATTATGTACTACAGGCCCTATTACAATGTTAATGCAAACGTTAATGCTCACTTGCGTGAGCATTAACATTTGCTGCGGTAATTACCGCATATTACAATCCAAACGCAAACGGGTTAAAAAACCCGTTTGCGTTTGGGACCTTCCGCTGCGCGAGGTTACTGCACTTTGTGCTCCCTATACTTAACATGGGGAGCGCAAAGTGTTAATCAGCGCTGGTATTACAATGTCCCAGCGCTGATTAATGCCTGGCTCTGGTCAAAGCAAAGTTAACCACAGCCAGGACCTGGTGTTAACGGATTCTGCAGAAGCGGAATCCGTTAACACCAGCTTTAAAAATTAAAAAAACAAACCAAATACTCACCCTCTGTCTCGCGGCAAGGAACGCGGCTCCGATCGCCTCCTCCGGCCAGTGGGAGCAGGGAAAGACAGGGGGAAAAAGTCCCCCCTGTCTCTCCCTGCGTATCACTAGGCCGACCGGCCGGATCTCGCGATGCAAGATCCGGCCGGTCACGTGGCCGGCAGGGAGGAACTCAATGGAGTCCTATGGACTCCAGCGAGTGGATGCTCACGGCTACGCTCGATAACAATGCAGGCAGCATATTTTGCACCTGCATTGTAATCCAGCATTAAAACGCGGGCGCAAGGGGGAAAACTGCGGGCGCAGTTTTTGAAAGGTATTTTAATATGATAGGTAGTTTAATTTACTGTATGATTATAAATGTCTTGAAAAGCCTGTTCTGATAAAATGGGCTGTGAAATCCCCCCGCTCCATTTTGTTAGTGTCAATTTTGCATAGACCGTTGTTCCTTCTATAGGATATGAGCTGTGGCAGATTTCCTGTTATGTTCAGTGCAGGAAAATGTGCGCAGAAGCGGGAAGATAGGAAAAAGATTTCTTGTGAACCATATATGGTAATAAGTTAACTGAGTGGCTAAACTTTGATGTTGTAATGTATCGGTACACTGATTGCCTATAAATTCTTTGAATTTTAATAAATAGATCTGGCTTAACAAAGGAAGACCAGACTTCTCTGAAAGACCAACACAGTCTTGTGATTGATTCTTTTTGGGGGCCTCCGCCATGGCGTAGCGCAGCTTTTGCATCATTTTGATATATGGGAAGAAAACGGTCTATTGAAATTTCATATATGGTAATTATAAACAGGACATTGATTTGATTAGCTACATTTTATAATTTAACCTTTTTTTCCTCCCTTGCGCCCGCGTTTTAACGCTGAGAGCGTAATAGGGCCCTAAATGTAGTTGAGTGTTAAAAGCAAGCGCTAGAAGTAATTTCAAGTTGATATACCAGTTTAATTATCTAAGCAACGCTGGCCAAAAATAGATTCCCCAGATTTTGTAGAAATGTAATTTCAATGATGTTTTATCAACTATAAAACTGGAAACGTAAAATGGCAGTTGTATTTCACATTCAGTCACTAACCAAATCCTGCTACTCCCACCTAAAAAACTTTGCACGCATCCATCCCTTTCCTAATTTGGACTCTACTAAAATGCTCATCCAAGCTCTTATTATCTCCCGCCTTGACTACTGTAACCTCCTTTAAAGGCCTTAAAAGATCCCAGATTCTCCCTCTGTAGTCTGTTATGAATGTTTGTGCCAGACTCATACACCTCACATCCTGCACCTCTCACACCTCTCCTCTGTCAAGCTCTACACTGGCTCCCTATTTCCTTTAGAATCCAATTCAAAATACTGATCCTCACGTAAAAAGCTCTCCATAACCATGCTCCTGCCTACATCTCCTCCCTTATTAGCAAGTACATCTGTCCCGAAAACTTAGCGTCAGATCATTGGCAGAGCGATCGGTTCCTCATGCCTGCACTCCAACTCATGCCTTCAAGACTTCTCCCTAGCTGCCCCTTTTCTATGGAACTCCCTCCCCCGCAACATCCGTTTCCCCTCATCTCTCCAGTCCTTCAAGAAGTCTCTGAAAACCCATCGGCTCACTCCCTAATCCCCCATTGTTCATTTCTTGCTCAATCTTCCCACACTGCCCACATGCACCCAGTTGCTTCTTGTACTCTATTCACCCTCACCTAGCGTGTCACCCCTCTCCTCTTAGATTGTAAGCTCTCGAGCAGGGTCCTCTCTCCTACGGTTCTGTGTGTAGTGTGTATGTATATTTGTTATTTGGTCTCTCCCATTATACAGCGGTACGGAACTTGTTGGCGCCTTATAAATGCTTGTAACTGTATTTCCTCAATATCTTGGGGCCGACCTTTTGGCCAAACCTGGGCTAAAGGGTTTTTCTTCAAACATAAGGAGTGTGTACTGCAACATTCACAAAGTGTTAAAGGTTGTGTTTTTTTTAAAACTTTTTTAACCTTTTCACTACCAAAACACGTGAACATGATTTTGAAATAAAATGCAATTAAAAAGATACAGGCGACATTTTTAAAACTGCTGCATTTTTGTTGTGTCGTTACTTTCAGCGGTTACTGATGTTAATCCATTTTGATGTACTGGAAATGAAGCCAGAGCATCGGCATCAACTGAAAGATGCACTCTGCATGTAGGGGTGAATTTGGTGGTTTCAGGCACAGACACAATACCAGTGATCAGAGTGACCATCAATCAAGCCCTACACTGCGCAGTACATAAAATTACACTCTGACATTCCTTTTATTGATTACTACACACAACATTTTTTCCCCCACCTTTTTCCTTCATGAGAATATGAACAATTTTTCCATCCTCTGTGATATGGAACAGAATGAGTCCATCATCTTTTTTCTCTTGGCACCAGCCCTCTCTGTCCTTTATTCTTGAATCTGACGTTTTGACCATGGTGATGTTCACATGGCTACAAGAGGAGGCACATGTATCTCTCAGAGGGCCGGTTCCAAACGCTTTGCACTCTGCACAGTCACTGCATGCCGGAAAAAAAAATATTTCATTAAACGCTCACAATTCATACATTATCCCAAAGATGAAGGAGGTACCTTGCTGTGACGGATCATGGTTTATTTATTTATAAAGGATTTTGCCAGGAAGGATACATTGAGATTTCTCTCGTTTTCAAGTATGTCCTGGGTTCAAGAACATTGACATTTTTTACAGTCGTTACAGAAATACAAAGTAATAAAATGCAAGATATTAAAAACAAATCTACAGATTAACACAGAAAATATATATGTAGGAAATATATTCATTATGCTTTGACTTGCATATAGCAACCCAGGGACATGTGCACAGCAAATAATGTGAAGATTATTTAGGATTCCCATAGTTTTCACAAACAAACCTGGGGGTCAACATTAGATGCTAGAAGTGAGGGAATTTGGGATATATATATATATATATATATATATCATATATATTGAAATAACATGCAAAATTCAACACCAAAATAGTTTGAAACAAACCTCAGCACATCTCTTTGAGTAGTTTAATTAAAGTCTATTCACAACGCACACAATTTCGGTGCTTTGTGTTTTGCTGTACTTTCTACTTTGGCGCATTTCATGGCTTTCATTCTGCCAAAAATATTGTCAAGTCAAACTGCAGTGGTACAGAATAGTCAGCTAATGAACAAGCAAGTGGGATAATAAAAAGACTGTAATTCAGTTTAGGTAATTGTAATCTGCAAGAGTCTGCGAGAACTACTTGTCCCTACATGCAATTCAGCTTCAGTTAGGGTCAGCCAGTCAGAGCAGAGGTCAGGCTTCCCAGCAGCCTCAGAGACAGAGCTGTAGAGGAAGGGATGGGCCATCTGAGAGCTCCATGCGTCCCATGAGGGAGGGAACCTGGAGATAACGAAGTGCACAGATTTACAAGCATCTTCAAATCCTGGAGTGGAGCCGGTGAGCTAAAAGACTGTAGGAAAGGATTGTGTCACAGTCATGTACAGAAAAGGAATTGAGCAAGTTCAGTAATAAATGCAGTCAGTTAACTTTTTAGATCTATTTCATGCCCCGTGTGAGGAGATTCCACATGCAGTCTTTAGAATAGCTCAGTTCATGTCTGTTTTCTTTAAGTTAAAACATATTTTGGCAGTAATGATATTCTAGAAGTGTGTGCTAGTAAATGTATATGAAACTGGCACAGAAGTATTGATTAACAAGCTTTATGTGCAATGTATTTATACAATTTCTGTATTTCTTTTTTTTGTAAATAAAAGTTTTTATTTTAATTTTTCACAGTAAACAAAGATATCCGAAAGTTGTACATGTATCAAAGTCATCAGCTCGCAGGCTGGGCAGTGGCATCATCATAAAACAACATGTATCTTTTACATTCGAGTTAGGTATCAGACTTAGAAGACTAAGTATCAGCATCAAGTCAGATTAACGTTGTTGGGATCACGTGGAAAGGGTAAATTAAACTAAGACCAAAAAAAAAGGGGGGTATTGGGGAGGGGGGAAATGGCCTGGGAATGTGGGCAAATCCCTACTGGGCACAGAAACCATAAAACAGTGCATTCACTATACGTCAAGGGTAGAGACTAGAGCGTCTTAAGAAGGAATGTGGTCAGATACGTCACATTGGCTCAATTACAGTAACAAGGCACGAAATTCTGCTCCTCCCGATTTGGAGGATCCAAGTACTCCAAATCTGAGTATATTGAGCCGTCATACCGTTCATTGAGTAGTACAGTTGTTCGACTCTATGGAGCTCTTCCATTTTAGAGAGCCGAAGGTGCATGGGAGGGCTCACCCTTTGCTTCCAAAATAGGGGTGTTAGACTTTTGGCAACATTCAGAATGCGGATACACACCGATTTTTTTTTTGTAACCTGAAGTAGCGTAGTGTACATGATGTAATAGCATGGTGGCTGGTCGGAAGTCGGGGGGAGGTTCTATGAACAGTTGAGTGACTTTATGTATCTTTTCCCAATATAGGCGAATTACTGGACAAGACCACCATATGTGAAGTGCCGATCCCAGGCTTTCACCACAATGCCAGCACTCATCTGACCTTTCAGGAAACACGTGACTAAGCTGTTCAGGGGTCTTATACCACAGGGATAGTAATTTATATGCCGTCTCCTGTGTTTTTCGATGAGACCGAGCAGTGGTGTGTAAGGTCGCAGATTTTCCCCCATTGGGAGTCGGACAGAGTAGTTTCTAACATCATCTCCCATAAACCTCGGCGGGGGGGTTCTATTTGAGCGCTGGAGGAGTTCATATAAATAGGACACGCCATGTGGCAGTAGGTCAGCTGTCATGCACTGTTTTTCAAATTCTGTTAGAGGGCGGGTCAGTTTTGTTCGTTGGGGTATTGATCTGATAAAGCTAGCAATCTGTTGATATCGGAAGTATCGTAGGAAAGTCACTGCCCTATCGCCCAGTATATCAGTAAGCGAGGCAAGTTGTTGGTCTCGAAATACGTCACGAATGCGCGGTGTTTGTGTTTGCAGCAAGTCTGTGAATATCGACGGGGTGTAAGACGTGGGCGTGGAGGCTTGGCATAACAACGGCGTAAGCGGCGACGGGTCGGAGGACAGGTCTAAAACACGCATTACTCAATGCCATATGCGTAGTGTAGCTGAGGTGTAATGTAGATCACGTACCCGGCGTAGCCCTTGCAGTTTAGGCAGCCAAGGGAGGACAGTGAGGGGAATCCCGGCTTCGTCTTGTTCAACCACCCCCCACGCTTTGAGTTTGCGGGGTTTTGCCCATTCCAGAATACGCTGAAGGTGGCAAGCCGTATGGTATATCGCGAAGTCCGGGATGACAAGCCCCCCCCCCGTGCTTTAGGTAGGGTAAGGATGGAAAATTTTAGCCTCGATCGGGATCCCCTCCACACATAATTCGAGATCTGCGTCTGTAGGTCCCGAAAAAAGGTTCACGGGAGGTCAATGGGAATCGTCTGAAAGAGGTATAAAATACGAGGGAGTACATTCATTTTGATTGCCTGGACGCGACCCAGCCAGGAAATGTGCGGATAGTTCCAGGCCTTCAGATCCGTGGAGATAGTCGCGAGCATGGGCGCAAAGTTGTCTCTGAACATTAAAGTATGGTCAGAGGTCAACCAGATTCCCAGGTACTTAATTCTATCCTCGGCCCATTGGATTGAGAAGTTTGGCCGTATGGATTGAGCCTTCGACCGCGGCATGGACACATTTAACAGGAAGGACTTGGCGAAATTAATTTTCAAGTTGGAGAGGTTACCGTATACTTCAAAAGCTTTCAGTAAATTGGGCAAAGTCGTTTCTGGGTGAGTCACGAAAAAAAGGAGATCATCCGCGAAAGCAGCTACCCTGTGCTCCGTCCGGCCAGTCCGGATCCCTCTGATGTCCGGGCTAGCCCTTACAGAGGACAGGAAGGGCTCCAATGCCAATACAAACAACAATGGGGAGAGTGGGCATCCCTGCCTAGTACCGTTCCTTATCTTTAAAGGGTTCCGTATAGATCCCATTCACGCAAACCCGTGCAGTTGGATCCGAATATAGAGCCCGGATCCAGGTGCATAGATTAGGACCTAGTCCAACCTGAGAAAGAGTTGCAAACAAGAATTCCCAGTTTACTCTGTCAAAGGCCTTCTCCGCGTCCGTAGAGAGGAGGAGAAGGCCTTCTCGTTGCCTCGTTGCCCTATGCATGATCGTCAGTGCACGTATGGTGTTGTCTCACGCCTCCCGCCCTGCCACAAATCCCACCTGGTCTTGGTGTATCAACCCCGGGACATAAGGTGTAAGTCGTGTGGCCAGGATCTTTGCATACAGTTTGAGATCGCAATTTAATAGGGAGATGGGGCGGTAGCTGTCGCACCGCTCAGCATCTTTACCTTCCTTAGGAATTAAAGATATGTTGGCCACCTGAGTTTGGGATGGAATGGTGTGGCCTTCCAGAATGGCATTAAAAGCCACCAGGAATCTGGGGTAGAGAATTTTTCGCAAATCGTTTATAATATTGCAGGGGAAGGCCATCTGGGCCTGGGCACTTGCCCGTTTTAGAAGATTTTACCGCGTCACTCAATTCTTCTATAGTTAAGGGTGCGTCTAACAGTAGGGCAGTTTCAGGTGTCAGGCATGAATCTTTTGCGAATGAAGTATGCGTCCTGCGTCCGTCTCCGGAGTGGGCAGGTCATATAGAGTCGCGAAGTAGGAACGTATCGTAGGGAGAATGCGGTGTGGTAGATGTTGTGTTTTTCCATGTGTGTCCCTGATTTTGGCAATGTACGTGGTCGAATGGCGGGCACATAGCATACGAGCCAGCAGTCTCCCACTCTTGTCTCCATGAGCAAAGAAAAATGTCTTGGAATGTAAACAGTGTCTGTGATACGTGGAATTAAGAAGAGTGGCCAGTTCCCGGCTTAGGGTTGTCAAGTCGGTTAACTGGGCAGGGTCAAGGGATTCCTTATGTAAGGTCTCCAGGTTGTGAATGCGAGCTAAGAGATCGATTGTAGCTGCCTCCCTGTGTTTTTTTTTGCTCTGACGCCTTACGAATATAAAACCCACGTATGACACATTTATGTGCTTCCCAGATGGACAGTGGAGACACATCTGGCGTGTCATTGTCCTGAAAATATAGGGCTAGGGTCTGCTCACAGTCGTTTGAAGTCGGGGGGTCAGTCAGGAGGAATTCATTAAGTCACCAGGCTGGGACTGCAGGGCGATGCAGAGGGGAAAGAAGACGCATCGTGACCGGGGCATGGTCAGACCATGTCAAAGATCCAATCCGGACTGATTGTAAATCAGATAAATAATAGTGCGGTATAAAGAAATAATCCAGTCGAGAATAGATCTGCGCAGGGTGTGAAAAATAGGTGTAGTCTTTGTCCTCCGTGTGCATTGCCCTCCAACAGTCCACTAATCTGTGTGTATGCAACAATTTGGAGATAGAGCGAGTGACATGTGGGGGGACAGCTGAGCGTCCCGAGGACGTGTCAAGGCGGGGATCCAGTGGTACATTCAAGTCGCCCCCTAAAACTAGACAGCCCTCAGAGAACTCAGTGATGAGAGGAAGCAATTTGTTCATGAATCTATGTTGTCCTTTGTTCGGTGCGTAGAAGTTTGCAAAAGTATACTTGCGTCCCACTATTTCTCCCTTTACCATTACATAACGGCCATCTTTATCGGATAGAGTTGCTTGTTGGACAAAGGGGACAGATTTGTGAAATAAAATCGCCACACCCTTAAATTTGGCCACCGCATTGTTACTAAAAAAGCCTATTGGGAACCAGGAGTTTGTGAGTCTCGGGGCCGCCCCTTCTCTAAAGTGTGATTCTTGGATAAACATCACTGATGCACGTGCTTTCTGGAAATCACGTAGAGCCCCCGAACGTTTCTCAGGTATGTTTAGGCCACTGGCATTAATGGACATTAACATGAGAGGTTCCTGACGCACGGCCATTATTGAAGGATAGCAAAGGAGCTCCCTAGGCCAACCCCCACTCCCACAGGAAGGGGTAAGGAAGGGAACCGGGGATCTAAGGGAATGGGTAGTAAGTGGTAACTATATACACTCGGAGAGGCGGGGTTGACGGGGGGCAGGAAGAATCCAACAGACCAACCAGTGGTCCGGGTATCCTGTCCACTTCACGTGTCAACCAACCTCGGTGGGGAGAACGTGACCTAGCGTTCGCGGGAACTAAACTCTATTTATGCATCGGGGCCTCCGCAGACCCCCCAAATAACACTGAATATCAATACAATAATACATTGAACGTTGTATGAGAAAAATAGAAAATAAAAAGAATATTTCAAACCAGCAGGACACATCTTGTCCGAGAGATCAAGGGAAGGCGCAACGAGCGATCCTCAAGCTTGGGCCCCATCTTCGGGGGGGGAGGGAGAGAAAAAGTCAGTGTTCAAGACAGTTCGGAAAAAATCCTAATCCAGATTCCACTCCCCCCCTGCAAAGAAAAGAAAAGAGAAAAATAATAATAAATATAACAAAGTCAAACCTTTATGCAATTGAGTACTGGCGACAAGTGTCGCGGAGTTATATCAGAGAAAAGGTCAGGAAGACCGGGATCGCAGGCCTTGGGGTAGGTGTCTTTCCGGACCAAATCTGGGCGTTAGCCGGAGTGTGTAATAGAAAGGCGCGATAAGAGAAAAAAATAAAAAGAAGTCAAAAAGCCTTGCGAATTGGAAATCCAGTGTTGGGAATGTAGGTCATGGGTTGCTGTCAGCCTGTGTGGACTTTCAGCTTGAGCACGGAGTCTCACATCTGTGGCCCCGGTCCCCGGGCAGTTTGTTGACGGTCAAGGCGAGCACGCTGAGAAGGTGGTCGTGGTCGTGGCCTTCCGAGACCACCATTATACAGTGCCAGAGGGTCAGGCCACGTCAGTGAAATAGGTGGCAGTTGTAGCAGACGAGCCAGTTCTGGAAGATCTTCAGCCTCCTGTACCAAAAATTGGCCCGCAGGAGTCGTCACTGAGAGTCCCGTCGGCATTTGCCATCGATAGCGTATTTGTTGCGTGAGCAGGACACTAGTTAGCGGCTTGAATGCCCGCCTGTATGCTAGAGTAGCCGGAGCAAGGTCTGGGAATAGCTGCAGGTTCACACCCTCAAACGAGAATTCCGTAGTGACTCTAGCCTGGCGCAGAATTTCTTCCTTCAGGTCAAAGCGAGACGAGCAGCATATAACGTCCCGCGGGGGGCTGCCGGGGGGTCCCTTTGGTCGTAAGGCCCTGTGAGCCCGAACAAAGTCAATCTCGGATTGAGGCGGCCTGTCAAGGAGGGCATTGAAGATATGCAGCAGCACTTGTTTCAGGGCAGAGGGTGAGTCCTCGGTTTCTGGCAGACCTCTGAGCCTGAGGTTTTGGCGTCTGCCCCTATTGTCCAGATCAGTGAGGTGGAGAGCCATGCTTTGCATCTGTGAAGTGTGAACTTGTACAGCATGTGCAGTAGAACCAGCTTGCAAACGGAGAGTGTCACATTCCCCCTCCAAGTGAGTAACCTTTGCAGTTAAACCATGAATCTCTGTGCGAATATGGTGCAGTTCTGACATAATGGTGGTGCTCAAATTTTCAATAGCAATTCGCAGGTCAGATTTAGTTGGGAGGTTGTTCAGGATGGATTGCCAGTCAATCGTGGAAAGATGCCCGTTGTTCCCAGGTCCCTTGGTGTTGGCAGACAAAAAAGAAGGGGTAGGCCGCAGAGAAGCCGGGGGCTCGAGTTGGGAGCTCTGCCCAGCTTGTGCAAGCGCTGCGGGATAGGCCTCCGGCCTTATCTGGGAAGGCGGATTTTGAGAAACTATTTGGGCCTGCATTGTGTCTGGGGTAGCGCTCATCCAGTCCCCCTGTGAATTTAGGTCCATAGCAGCCGGGGACGTTGTGGGTTCGGGTGCCAGGGTAGGCCGCGGTGAAGCTGGGGCCTCCAGTAATTCGTGCTGCCCAAATCGAGCGTGCGCTTCCGGCCCATCGGCGCGGTCTGATTGCGGGGTGAAAAGTTGCCGCAGGGGAGTCGCTGGAGCGCCGCGATTTTTCTCCCCTTGCCTCTGGACACCCGTTGCCTTACTTAATTTGCCCATTTCGCGGTCCGCTGGATGCCTAAAACGTTCTGGTGGGGGAATCTGCGGAGGAGCTCGTGCTTCACACAGCCTTCTCCATCGGCTGTCAGGCCACGCCCCCCTGTATTTCTTTCTGTTTAAGGTTTTTCACCTTTAAGTCATCGCTTTAAGTCATCACTAATTCTAATCGCTAAGCTACTCATCACTTTAATTCAGCTATCTATTTATCTCTATTCACCTACTCATCTACTCAACTATTCATATAATCAATCTACAGCAACTTAATTTACCCCACAACTTATTGAAATTAAACTTAAATACAAGCGAAAGAAGAGTGGAATCCAGTTATTATTTCCATTGTCGATGTTTGAATTTCCTTTCAAGCGGGAAGATTGTGCAAAAAACCAAAGAGCTTGACAAATATGGTGAATTCACTACTTAGTCAATGGTCACCGTATTGTGCCGAAATGGAGTCGCCGAAGCAGTTATCGGGCGTCGGCAAAAACCGTGGAACTGCACCAAATTGGCTTTGTGTACACTGCCGACCTGCAAAAAAAAAAAAACAAGTCTCCTATTCTCCGAATAGGTGTTTAGAGTAGACCAATTAAAATGTATTAAAATGTTTCTAAATAATAAAAATAATCCTTTAAAAAATAATAAAAAGGTCTGTTACAGAATTTTAAAAAGCCTTTTTAAAAAAATTGGGAAACAAATTTTGTCAAAAAATACAAAAAGGGTCTTGTAAAAAATTGCAAAAAGCTTTTTGCTGAAAATGAAAAGAATAAACGGTCTTAAAAGAAATGATATTATCAGGCCTATTCACAAGAATTTTTCTGGTTTGGCTATTTTGATCTAGAATTTTTACTTCTAGAAATTCTCCAGAGGTTCACCTTTAGTGAATAGACCTGTACATGTTTTTTGCATTGAATCCTATGGGATTCACCTGTTTAAATCTGTCGAACTGAAACACTGAAGATCAGGGCATTTTGGTGCAGTTCGATGCTCTCTGATTTTATTTTTAAAGGAACACTCTGTAAAAGTAATGTAAAATTGAAACATTTACCAACTTCCAACTTTTTTCACATTAATAATTTTGCAGATGCTGCTGACAACATCTGCACAATTACATTTTCAATATTTTGTCTTAGGTTAATATACAGTTGTGTGAATAAGTGTTGGCCCCTAACTGATTTTTAATTTTTTTTGCACGTTTGTCACACTTTAATGTTTTAGATCATCAAACAAATTTAAATATTAGTCAAAGATAACACACGTAAACACAACATGCAGTTTTTAAATGAAGGTTTTTATTAAGGGAAAACAAAATCCGAACCCACATGGCCCTGTGTGAAAAAGTGTCGTCGTCCCCCGTTAAAACATAACAGTGGTTTACCACACCTGAGTTCAATTTCTCTAGCCACACCCAGGCCTGATATCTGCCACACCTGTTCGCAATCAAGAAATCACTTAAAGATCTGACTGATGAAGTGAAGTAGACCAAAAGATCCTCAAACGCTACACATCATGCCGAGATCCAGAGAGAGTGTTTACTTCTGAAATCTTTGACTAATATTTAAATTTAGAGGGAGCGCAATACATATATTAATACAAAGATAAATATAAAGATAAACTTAGCTTAGAAATTATCAGAACAAGATTGGGCCTTCCCATTCAGAAAAACCGGTGATGTAATAACGTTGTCCTATGTGGAAAGAAAAATTTATCGCGTAGTACAGTATGGTATACCTCCAGAAAATTCCAAAAATAAGGAAAAATAAATTAAGTAAAAAAAGACATTTTAATAAATCAGGTTATACACATAAAAAATCCGAAACGCGTTTCACTTGCATCCTGCAAGCCTCTTCAGTCGGTAATGCAGTCGGTTATGTGTATAACCTGATTTATTAAAATTTCTTTTTTTACTTAATTTATTTTTCCTTATTTTTGGAATTTTCTGGAAGTATATTCATTCAATTGGAGGAAGGACCCCCTCTGATCAACCAGAGGTCCATATGCTTTATTTACAGAGCCATCATTCCAGAAGGCTCTGAACCACGTGAGTTAATCATTGTTGTTTACATACATCAATTTGCCTATGATAATGCACCATAGCGATATGCTTTTTGTTTGAGGTGCATCCTGCCATCATAAGAAAATTTAAGGACATCTATATGTGGGCGAGGTCCCCCTCCAATAAGAGACCTAAAAGCCTATTATACGAGCCATTGGGGGCTCCATCTTTGTGAGTGTGATTATCTTCACTATTTTACTTGTGATACTCACCATACTGTACTACGCGATAAATTTTTCTTTCCACATAGGACAACGTTATTACATCACCGGTTTTTCTGAATGGGAAGGCCCAATCTTGTTCTGATAATTTCTAAGCTAAGTTTATCTTTATATTTATCTTTGTATTAATATATGTATTGCGCTCCCTCTAAATACATTTATTTGTATTTTTTCTTTGAGAATTTTGGAAGGTGAAAGGTACGCCTAAATAGGTGAGCAGCAGAACAGATCACTATTCCTCATATAAACAGATAGCGCCGAGTACTCTGAACGTTTTTTTCATTCAACTTTTCGCCTTAATATTTAAATTTGTTGGATGATCTGAAACATTAAAGTGTGACAAACGTACAAAAAAATAAAAAAATCAGGAAGGAGGCCAACACTTTTTCACACAACTGTACTTACCTTTCTCCAGGGGCACTGGCTCCTCCTCCTCTTCAGCTCCAGCATTTCAACAATGCTAAAGTCTCTGGGGCTACTTTGTAAATTGTTTTACTTGCTTAACTCACAAAAAAGCAATCCCTGCGAGCACTTGCCACACTAGGCGGCTGCTATCTTCGGCGATGCCGTGATGGCACAATCGAGCTAAAACCTTGTGAGACCTGAGCGGACACCCACCGTAGAGCAGAGCAGGCCATTAGTGCCGTTAGACCCTCACAAACTTATCCCTTTCTCTACATATTCTATGGAGTATGCTTGTTAGAACTGGGAAGCCGTTACTTTATTTTTCTGAGAAATTATGTGGTTTTTAACTAAAACCTCCCCAAAAATCATTAGCGCAGCATCATTGTTGACATTAAAATTGAAATGTAAACAATAGTGCTGCATTAATAAAAAATAAAACAAAAAACAACACAAATTGTTTATTTTTTATTATTTTTATATTTTTGTTCTGGCCTTTCCAATGATACCAAACATTAACCTCTAGCTACCACGGATCAAGAGATACAGGGGTCCAAAGGACCCCCCCGATCTCCACCATAGGGTCTCCATAGCGAAACCTCTTGGCATCATTGGGTGGGGAGAGGCCCTGGAAGCTTGGCTGACATCCAAGCTGTCAGCCATACCGGGAGAGGTCTGCGATATTCGGCGCTGGGTCGCGGACCAGCACCTCAGAGGTTAAAGAGAGGCATCACTGGAAAGAGCAGTATCTGCCCTTTCCAGTGGTGCCTCTCTTTTAATTTAATCTCCAAAGGACCCCCCCCTCTCCTTTCAGGCGCTCCCCCCCCCATAGGTGGGGGGTGCCTGAAACTGACATCATCGTGCCCGTCTGGAGGGGTATAGACACGCAGATCTTCCTTCAAGGAAGTCAGATCTGCGTGGAACCCCAGACGGAGAGGTGAGTATCAGGCGGGAGGGGGGGGTTGAGTGCAAAGACGTACGTGGTACATCCTCCCCACACGGGAGTGAAATGAGAGGATGTGCCACATACTTTCTCCGCGGTCAAGTGGTTAAACAGGCGAATCCCATTAGGTTTCAAAGTAAAAAAAATATATTAAATCGCTTAAAAAAGTTTATTCTTTTACTTTTCAGCAAAAAGTCTTCAGTTATTTGTTTTTTAGAAGACCTTTTTGTATTTTTTTGACAATTTTTTCTTCCCATTTCTTTTTAAAAGGAATCTTTTTATTCCGTAACAGAACTTTTTACTAATTTTTAAAGGACCTTTTTTATTATTTAGACACATTTTTATTGGTTTAACACCTACTCGGAGTATAGGAGAATTCTGTTTTTTTATTTCTTTTTGCAGTTTGGTGGATTTTGCTGAGGCCACTTCGTTGGTCTTTGGCGACGTTATCCAACTTATTTGTGGGGATTCGGGGACTCCATCTTTGCCGCACTACGGTGATCCTACGGTGAATAGTGAATTCACTGTATTTTCTGCAAAATGGAATGTACAGCACCAAAATTTCAGGGAAATTTTGGTGCTTTGTGAATAACCCCTTAAGAGGGAATTAATGTCTAATGAAAGTGGAAGAGTAGAAAAAAAACAATAAAACGCAAGATCAAAGCTTGCTTGAAGATCCCAGCAGGAAGAGTTCATTGTATAAATAAACCCCCACCCAGTCCCATGTGAGCTCACCTATGTTTTTGGCATGGCGTCTTGCACCCAGGGCACTCTTTACAAAACTTGTTAAAGTATCCTGGCTTACAGACGCACTTGTTGCATTCACAGTGTCCGTTGCCGCTGCATATTCCTTCGCTGGTCATACACGCACTCGTTTCCAGACTGCAACTGCAAGCACTGCCAGCGTAATTATTCGAACACTTGCATTTTCCACATTCACAAACTCCCCTGGATATACCTGAAATGGGACACAATAACGTGTTTATGTAAGACTATGGTTTTATTTAGCTGTCTACTAGCATAAAAATGCCAACACATGTTATGGGAGGGATTCCCCATCAAATGAAGCCAATTCCACTGGACACGAAAAGTTTGTTTTTAAACGAAAAAAAATCTATTGCGATCAACTTCAAACTTATGATTACTGCTGAACAAGAGTGACTGCAGCTGCCATCCCATACCTCCTATAGTTTCACTCCAATCTGTGTTCTCCACCTTAGAAGATGTTCCTTCCTTGCATGTCGCATCCATCCATCATGCTATTTCTAGCAGTGGGCTTGTCTTGAAATATGTTTTCCTTTGTGAAGATACTAACAATGTTTAATGCTTACCTCCACACAGCAGACCTTCGTGTCTTTCACAGATGGTGTCATCACATTCACAAAATTCTCCTCGCACGTGCTTGTTGCACGCACACCGTCCACATTCACATTTGCCTCGTCCATGGCAAGGTGCAGAACCATTCACTATGCAGCTTTCGCTTAAGGTCTGATTGCCTTGTTGGCACTCGCACTGCTTGCCTCTGTAACCATCAGAACAGCTGACGGGAGAAGAGAATGGTCAATGATCATCGATTTAATATTCTAGATTTGAAAAGTCAAGGTTGCTCATAGCAGGATTCCTAAGGGTGAGAGTCTGGAAATAGTTCTTGAAATTTGTTCATATAAATGTGAAATTCTTATATGATACAGCGTATTCCTGCTGTCATCATTCTGACGGAACTATCAGGTTCTTTTCCATAAACCCACTGTTAAGAACCAGTGGTTTTATGGAAAAGCATATTACTTAGGACCCTGCGAATCATAAATTTTCGCTCGAATCGAATCACGAATCGAATCGGCTGTAATGGTTCGAACTCGAATCGAATATCGAATCGAATACTTGGATACTGTCCCCCAGCTCATGGATAATGCCCCAAGCTCATGGATACTGTCCCCCAGCTCATGGATACTGTCCCCCAGCTCATGGATACTGCCCCCCAGCTCATGGACACTGTCCCCCAGCTCATGGATTTGCCCCCAACATGGATTTGCCCTCAGCTCGCTCATGGATATGCCCCCCAGCTCATGCATACTGCCCCCCAGCTCATGGACACTGTCCCCCAGCTCATGGATACTGTCCCCCAGCTCATGGATACTGCCCCCAGCTCATGGATACTGCCCCCCAGCTCATGGACACTGTCCCCCAGCTCATGGATACTGTCCCCCAGCTCATGGATACTGCCCCCAGCTCATGGATACTGCCCCCCAGCTCATGGACACTGTCCCCCAGCTCATGGATTTGCCCCCAATGGATTTGCCCTCAGCTCGCTCATGGATATGCCCCCCAGCTCATGCATACTGCCCCCAGCTCATGGATACTGTCCCCCAGCTCATGGATACTGCCCCCCAGCTCATGGATACTGCCCCCAGCTCAGGATACTGTCCCCCAGCTCATGGATACTGCCCCCCAGCTCATGGATACTGTCCCCCAGCTCATGGACACTGTCCCCCAGCTCATGGATTTGCCCCCAACATGGATTTGCCCTCAGCTCGCTCATGGATTTGCCCTCAGCTCGCTCATGGATTTGCCCTCAGCTCGCTCATGGATTTGCCCTCAGCTCGCTCATGGATGTGCCCCAGCTCACCTGTCGCCGCCGCATTAGGCTCCCTCTGAGCGTGCGTCCGGCGGCAGGAAGCTTGGGCACTCGCCTGGGGGAGCCACGTGACCGCGATCTCGCGAGATCGCGGTCACGTGGCTCTCCCAGGCGAGTGCCCAAGCTTCCTGCCGCCGGACGCACGCTCAGAGGGAGCCTAACCCGGCGGTGACAGGTGAGCTGGATGGGATCTTCCAAATTCGAAATTTTTTCGAATCGAGCTGCTAGTTCGAATTCGAATCGAATTCGACCAGCGATTCGATTTCGAATCGAATTTCGAAGCTTCGCAGGTCCCTAATATTACTTTATATTAACCTCCCTGGCGGTGTTCCCGAGTGTGTCTCGGGGTTAAATTTCACCGTTGAGAGCAGTAACCCGAGACACACTCGGGCTGTATACATTACCTCTCCGTGCGCTCCCTCGATCTCTGCAGCCACCTCCGGCGATCGCGACCTCATACTTCCTGGATTCCTTCTTGCGAGGAGGGAACCAGGAAGTAATGTGGTCGTGATCGCCGGAGGAGACAGCTGGGGACATCGACGGAGTCCAGGGAGAGGTGATGTATCCAGCGGGATCCTGAGTATTGCTTGGGGTTACCGCTTCCATCATTGGAATGTAACCCTGAGCCACACTCGGGATGCGGCTGGGGGGGGGGAAATAGACCGTTTTCAGCAAAGAATTTTCTATATAAATAGACCGCCATGAAGGTTAATGATCTGTAGAATCCCTGCAGTAAATTCCCATATTGTATGCAGCCAAATAGCAACACTGCAGATGGGGCTGTGGATAGAATCAGTTGGGGCTCCGAGTTCTAGACACGGAGTCCAAGCTATTCAGACAGCTTCAGATCCTCAGGTGACATGTCCGAGGTGATAAAAGTTGAAATAGCAAAACCACTTAACAGAGTTTCAAAGATGGTATTCATTTTCTGAATACTGGCTCGTTTAGAGGAGAACAAACTAAGATATAATATCTCAATTCCCCTCTACATATAAAATGTAGGAGACGTGAACTTACAGTACGCAACCGCAACATCTGAGCTGCAAGCAAGACTGTAACAGATGCAATAGATTTCAAGCGAACACCTGGTACTATCCATTGGCTCCAGATGCTAGGTAAATGTCATGGTTGGAATTTGACCCTTACAGTGTTATTCAGAGAGAGGTGAAAACCACGAGAATGGCAGGAGAAGTGAAAATTCTAGGTCAAAATAGCCAAACCAGAAAAATTCTCCCATTTATCTCACTTTCCAAATCAGCTATTTTGACCTAGAATTTTCAATTCTCCAGTCATTCTCCTGGTTTTCACCTCTCTCTGAATAACCCTGATAGTCTATTTATTCTTCTTTAGTAGAACATAATACTTGCATGCCATAAATTGAGAGACAAACTATGCTAGGTTACCTGCAGATGCCGCAGCTGAAGTTACCACGGCCCTCATTGCATAAGGGAGAGAAATCTTTATTATCCCCACAATCACAGTCACACAGCGGCTCAATCTCCACACTCAGCTCCTCGCTGAACCCGAGCACCCTAAGCTGGAAGCTCCGTGGTCCATCCTGGCAGACTGTCCTATCAATCCACACCGTCACATCAAAATCTACCTGTGTTTGAAAGAGAGAGGAACACATATTGCATAGTCATGTTTATACCGGGAGGCCTCACACTGACATACTTATAATGAGTTCTAGAATTCTGGTACTTATGTAAAGCATTACATAATGCAGGTTGCAAATACTACACCTTGTAGGAGGAAAACTCAAGAATAAGGACAACACATCCCCCTTCCTCTCCCATGCGATTGGTAGGTTTATCACGTTGGTTGTTAGTTTTAAAGATGTCTGATTTAAAAAGTGAATGACTACTATATTTCTGAAGATTTGTGTATTGACACTCATTCTTCTAGAGCAGGGCTGTCATACTCCAGCCCTCGTGATATTACGGAAGTACAACTCCCATGATTATCTTGCCATCTGTTTTATTCAGAGTCTTCTGGGAATTGTAGGCCATCAACATCTGGGAGGTCAGAGCTTAATGGTCCTGTTCTAGAATATTCCTTGGTACAGTTGTGTCCAAACATCAACCCATCTAGGCTTGGGTAAAACCTCAGACATGGGAAAATGATCACAGACACTCTTTAAAACAGCTTCTATATCCTATAATTGGGTTTCCTGGTCTATTTTATTGTTCCAATCCATACAAAATATTCCATTAGCAAACGGTTGTACATGAAGAACCCCTCCAAAATAAATCAGCATATTAACTGCCGCAAAACATACACAGATTCAATACAGTATGTTTCATTTCATTTTGCTGAATACGCGCTTGGGTTCCCGCTACCAGAGGTGAAATACTGTGCTGCGAGTGAAATGAACTTATGCAAAGAATGTGGTTACAATCCAACGATGAGAGTGTGTCACTAGAAAGAATTATGTCTCGCATCAACAAATTTCATATCTCTCATCTTCTTACTTTATTAAGACCGGATAAATGTGGCTACATACCGGCTGGTTTATTTTGACACCAGAGCATTGTCCATGTGGCTGGCCTTCAGTAGACGACTCAGGACAATACGAGTCGTACAAGATATTAACTCCGCTTGGAAGGTTTGTATGCTCCATATTCACAGTGGATGATAAATTCTAGAAGACAATAATATGTAGATGGCAGGGATTATGGTCTGTCAGAAATTCTGGTTCAAACATTTCACAGTTGGACATGCTTGGCGAATGGACTCATAACACTGTCTAAATTGAACATTGTTTAAAAAAAGTGATTGTCAACCATAACATGAAACCTACTATGGTGTGTGTTTTTATTAGCTACATCCCCACACCTGGATATTGCTGAATCTTTAGAAGTACCTGTATAAACATGTTAACCGCTAACCATTGTTCCTGCTCTGACCCAGAAATTAGTCATAGAAAGGCTAGAAGCTAATGCCCTTGTTTCACATAGGAATTAACCCCTTCACTGCTGAGCCATTTTGCGTCTTAAAAAAAACACATTTTTCTTCTTATTTTTTTTTCCTTTACTTTAAACATGGTCATGTTTGGTATCATTGGAAAGGCCATGCTCTGGCCTTTCTAATGATACCAAACATGACCCTGCTTGCTGCCAAGAGTCGGTAGATATCGGTGTTCAAAGGAACCCCCTATCTCCACCCCATCTTTCCTTAGGAGTCAATGAAGACGTTCCCCACACGTCCTCAGCAGTGAAAGGGTTAAGTGAAATGAAAACACCGTTGCAACATTTAAACTATGAAACGTTAACCATTCAACATTTTTTTCCCAGTTTTGAAATTTTAGCCTGCATTTTGTGACCAGTTGATTTGGTGTATTGATCATCTAGGACAGGGGTGCTCAACCTTGGTCCTCCAGATTCTTCGACACTACATCTCCCATGCCACTCATTAAATTAAAAGAGCCTTGTGGCTGGGTGGAGTAGAGGCAACATCACTGCTTTATAACCGTGGAGACACAGGTTCAAATCCCGGCCAGAACACCTCTCCAGTAAGTGGGCAAGACACCTAACGGTATATACTCGCCAAGGACATACTTGAAAACGAGAGAAAATTCAATGTAACCTTCCTGGTAAAATACTTTCTCCAAAAAAAAATATGTAGTTGCAAAATGTTTGGAGATGAAAAATGTTTGCCGAGGTTTAGCACCCCCCCCCCTCAATTTAAGACATAATGTAATAGAAGGAACTATATCCATTTTAGAAATATGAGTGCCCGGTTTAATCATGTTCCTTGTTAACTGTGACAGTCCTGACATGTGGTTGGTCTTGGAGTTAGCAGAGAGGATAAACAAGTACAATTACAAGTTGTAGCAATACAACAAGAACTGACATTTTCGACTTCCATCCTATAGGTGGTATACAAGCCACATGTGAATTCCAGTTAGCATTAGATATTTTTTATTTCAATAAATGCATTATTACATATGAAAGCAATTGTGTAACTTCATACTATTTTGTTTTATTTTTATTTTTGAGAAAGGATTTTACCAGGAAGGATACATTGAGATTTCTCTCATTTTCAAGTATGTCCTGGGTGGCGAGTATGTACCGTTAGGTGTCTTGCCCAAGGACACTTACTGGAGAGGTGCTCTTGCCGGGATCGAGCCCATGTCTCCACAGTCTCTCTCCACGCAGAGCAGTGATGTTACCTCTACTCTACCCAGCCGGTACTTATTGTATGCATTGCTGTGCACTGTAACACAACTTTAAAATATGCAATATTATGTATATATGAATATTATGTAGGAATGTCAATCTGTGTGACCACCTGATATTTATTTGATGTTAGTAAAGAGATTTCACAATTTTCTTATGGTTTCTCATTGCTGTCTCCTCTCCAGTTAGAAGGCAGGTCTGAAACACACTCACATTATATGCTTTAGAGATCAGGTTCACCACGTTACTAGAGTCCTCTTTCAGTTCTCCGACTACAGATTTTGGAATCAGTTCGCTGAGCTCCTGTGAACAGCAGATAGAATGGACAACACTGAATCTGCAGAACATGATGTGTGCCATATAATCAAGTATACCATCAATACAACATACACAAATATGGAAACTCAACTACTCTTGAAGTTCTGTAGACATATTTTATGAAGCTTATTGGAGATACACCGTATGAACAAATGTTTTGGGGCACCTGACAATAACAACAACAGGGATTTTTATGACACGGCGTTTGAAATACACAGACATTATTATGGAGTTGGTCTCCCCTTTGCTACTATAACATCTTCCACTATTCTGAGAAGGTATTCCACAAGATTTTGGAGTGTTTCTGTGGGAATTTATGCCAATTCATCCAATAGTCATTTGTGAGGTCAACCACTGTTGAAGGTTCAGGCCTGGCTCCAATCTCCAGTTCATCCCATAGTTTTTCAGTGGGGTTAAGGTCAGGTCTCTGTGCAGGCTAGTCAAGTTCTTCCACACCAAACCCATTCAACCATATCTTTATGGACCTGCTTTGCGCACTGGGGCACAGTAATGCTAAAATGGAATAAAAGCTCTTCAGAATAACCCATATTTTCCACAAATGTTTGTAAATGCAGCCTGCATGGCTAGGAGCGTGATATTAAAGACAAGTGACAATAGTTATGATTGAAACACCTGAATTCAGTATTAAGATGCATGTCCCAATACTTTTGTTCATATACAGGGTTATTCAGAAAGAGGTGAAAACCTTGAGAATGACTGGAGAATTGAAATTTCTAGGTCAAAATAGTCAGACCAGAAAAATTCTCCCATTTATCTAACTTTCCAAATTGGCTATTTGGTCTAGATTGTTCATTCTCCTGGCAATTCTCAAAGTTTTCACCTCTCTCTGAATAGCCCTGATAGTGTACAAACAGTATTTATTCTATTAATGTCAAAATCCATTCGGTTTGGTCATATACTCCTACAAAAACCCTCTTCTCCGTGATATTGGCTGAAAGCTGGAAAATGAGAAGGGCATTCTACAACCCTATACATCTCTAATATCATTAAAAGTATCCTGAATGTTGAAGAACACAAAATGTTCAATTTTTTCCAGTCTTAACCTTTTCCCTAAAGCTCCATTGAATCCTATGGGCTCCACGAGGCGATACTCGTGGTGGCGCTGCGCCGCTGCCGGTATTTGCCAGCTTTGCTCTTCTTCCGGGGCTAGGTACGAATAAAGCACCTACCCCGGAATACGATGGTAAGACGGAGACGGTAAGGGAAAATCTACAGGCACACATTATCCTGCTTACCGTCTCCATTTTACCATCAACTGTGTAATAGGCTTAAGGCCTATTGTCTTAACACGATTTGGGATACCTGGTGGTGCTTTTGAAGAGCGTTTTAACTTGATAATGGTAGTGAAATGGTTAAGGGTGAGTGCAAGCTGTGGATCTACATTTTGGCCACCCCTGTCCTAAACTGAACAGTCAAACTCTGTTAAACAGCTAAGCTTCCACTTGTACATACTCACCTCGTACGTTGATAGCACATTACTCGTGACAGCAAAGATAGGTTGAATATTGGTTGTTGACAGGACATGGGCAAGATGTCCAACTGAAGGGTAATCCTGAAAAAAAGGAACATATGTTATGGTCAGCATTTACTTCATATAGCTCAATAGAAATATTCCGCTCGATGGAAAGCAAAACATTTGTGTAATAAAAAAATATTAGAAAAAAACATGTATTCGTAAGTATACCGACAGTTTTCACACTGTAAATTTTCTGTGCTCTGTAATATGTCAATAAATTCAGTTTTAATAAATAATGTCATATATATATACAGTTGTGTTCAAAATTATTCAACCCCCACTGAAATTGAGTGTTTTGGCCAGTTTGACATTGATTTTGATCATTCAGTCATCTTGCTTACAATTAAATCAAAGAGGCACGTGTAGGTCAGACAAATATAACATAACATTTATAATGAAATAACCACAAATGTCTTTTCTGTGCTCACATCATTATAATTTTTATTCAACCCCCAAGTGACATTCAATCTTAGTACTTAGTACAACATCCTTTTACAGTTATAACAGCTTTTAAACGTGAAGCATAGCTTGACACAAGTGTCTTGCAGCGATCTACAGGTATCTTCGCCCAATCGTCATGGGCAAAAGCCTCCAGTTCAGTCACATTCTTAGGCTTGCGCAGTGCAACTGCTTTCTTTAAGTCCCACCAGAGGTTCTCAATCGGATTTAAGTCAGGTGACTGCGATGGCCACTCCAAAATGTTCCAGCCTTTAATCTGCAACCATGCTCTAGTGGACTTGGAGGTATGCTTGGGATCATTGTCCTGTTGAAAGGTCCAACGTCTCCCAAGCCTCAGGTTTGTGACGGACTGCATCACATTGTCATCCAATAACTCCTGGTACTGAAGAGAATTCATGGTACCTTGCACACACTGAAGCTTCCCTGTACCTGCAGAAGCAAAACAGCCCCAAAGCATGATTGACCCCCCGCCATGCTTCACAGTAGGCAACGTGTTCTTTTCTTCATAGGCCTTGTTCTTCCTCCTCCAAACATAACGTTGATCCATGGGCCCAAACAGTTCTAATTTTGTTTCATCAGTCCACAGAACACTATCCCAAAACTTTTGTGGTTTGTCCACATGACTTTTGGCATACTGCAGTCGACTCTTCTTATTCTTTGGAGACAGCAAGGGGGTGCGCCTGGGAGTTCTGGCATGGAGGCCTTCATTACACAGCGTGCGCCGTATTGTCTGAGCTGAAACTTCAGTACCCACATCTGACAAATCTTTTCTCAGTTCCTCAGCAGTCACACGGGGACTTTTCTCCACTCTACACTTCAGGTAGCGCACAGCAGTCGAAGTCAGCATCTTCTTTCTGCCACGACCAGGTAGCGTTTCAACAGTGCCCTTTGCCTTGAATTTGCGAATGATGCTTCCTATGGTCTCTCTTGGTATGTTTAACATCTTTGCAATCTTCTTATAGCCATTGCCCTTCCTGTGAAGAGTAATCACCTCTTCTCTTGTCTTCCTGGACCATTCTCTTGACTTCACCATGTTTGTAACCACACCAGTAAATGTCTAGAAGGAGCTGAGTATCACAGTCATTTTAAAGCTGCCTAATTGGTGCTTATTATGCTTTATTGCTGCTCCGTGACATCCACAGGTGTTTTCAATATCTGATTGAAAACACTTGAATGAACCTCTGTTCTTCAGAGTGGTAGTCTTTAAGGGGTTGAATAATTGTGTCAATGAAGAATTCACAAAAGAAACATTTACTACTGTATTACAAAACCAATTGATGTCATTTTAGTTGCATATGGTTCTTTAAAAAGTCCTTGTAGGATTTCATTCTGAATACAATTACAAATGTACACTAAATTCCCTAAAACCCTTTACAGCATTGGGGGTTGAATAATTTTGAACACAACTGTAATATATATATATATATATATATTACATATATACATACAGTGGCAAGAAAAAGTATGTGAACCCTTTGGGATTACGTGGAGTTTTGCATGAATTGGTCATAAAATGTACTCTGATCTTCATATAAGTCACAATAATTTGAAAAACATAGTCTGCTTAAAATAATACAACACAAACATTATATATTTTCATGTTTTTATTGAACAGAACATGTAAACATTCACAGTGCAGGGTGGAAAAAGTATGTGAACCTTTGGACTTAATAACTGGTTGACCCTCCTTTGGCAGCAATAACCTCAACCAAACGTTTCCTGTAGTTGCAGATCAGACCTGCACAACGATCTGGAGTAATTTTGGACCACTCCTCTTCACAAAACTGTTTCAGTGTAGCAATATTCTTGGGATGTCTGGTGTGAATCGCTCTCTTAAGGTCATGCCACAGCATTTCAATCAGGTTGAGGTCAGGACTCTGACTGGGCCACTCCAGAAGGCGTATTTTGTTTTGTTGAAGCCATTCTTTTGTTGAATTACTTGTATGCTTTGGGTCATTGTCCTGTTGCATCACCCATCCTCTGCTGAGCTTCAGTTGGCGGACAGATGGTCTTACGTTTTCCTGCAAAATGTCTTGATAAACTCTGGAATTCATTTTTCCATCAATGCCAACAATCCATAGAGGCCCTGAGGCAGCAAAGCAGCCCCAAACCATGATGCTCCCTCCGCCATGTTTTGCAGTGGGGATGAGGTTTTGATGTTGGTGTGCTGTGCCTTTTTTTCTCCACACATACAGGGTTATCCAAAGAGATCCGAATTGCTTGAGAAAGGTAACCGAACGCTGAAAATCAGCGTTCGGTTACCTTTCCTGACCATTCGGCTATCCATAGAGCTGGCAATTCGCCAAATCCTGGCGAATTGCCTGCACATACGGTGCCTGTTTGGTCCCTGTTCGAGGGCAGTAAAATCCCCATGAAAAAGCACTGCTTCGGCTATTCAGAGAACACAAACCAGCAGTGAAAGGTTCCCCTAATGCCCTGCCATTCGGTGGTTTCATGCGACAAATTTATTCAGGAGAATCCCATAGACTTCAATGTTAAAAATATTCCCGTTTTAATTCAATATCTAATAAACCGTTCATTGTAAAATTCTGCAGTAAAGAGTCTCTTTATTTTTAGATTTTTTAGGATACTTTAAGCATTTTTCTTAATTTTTTTAGAAGTCCGATTTTGTTTTTGATTTTTTTTAAGTTTACTTCTTTTTTCTGTAACAGCCCTCTTTATTATCATTCCCTGGACCTCCTGTGTAAATTTCAGACATTTTCGCTCAGTAGTTTCTTTGCAAACAGCGTTTCATTTTCACAGATTCATACAAATGGTTTTGCTAATTTATTCACTGCCTCCTCTGCGTCTCAGCTGCTTTGGCTCTGTGTGATTCGGCTCCTGTTCGGCTGCTTCGCTGCGTGTGATCGGCTCCTGCTCGGGTTTTTCGAAGGTTAATCCAGATGTTTTTGCTTGTTTTCAGCGTGCATTCTGTGGGTTTTGTGGTTCGTTTTCGTCGGGTTTTCGGCAGTTTTTCCCTGCAATTCGGGGACCCTGTGGTGCTTGCTGAATACACCGCAGGGTCACCGAAATGGGATCGGCAAAAGGAACCGAATTGAAGAGAACGAAAAGTCACCGAACGTGCGGTGACTTTTCAAATCTCTTTGAATAACCCTGATAGTGTTGTGTGTTTTTTCCAAACAACTCAATTTTGGTTTCATTTGATTTGTCCACAGATATTTTGCCAGTAGTGCTGTGGAACATCCAGGTGCTCTTTTGCAAACTTTAAACGTGCTGCAATATTCTTTTTGGACAGAAATGGCTTCCTCCGTGGTGTCCTCCCATGTACTCCATTCTTGTTTAATGTTTTCCTTATTGTAGATATGTCAACAAAAATGTCAGCATGTGCCGGAGATTTCTGTAAGTCTTTAGCTGACACTCTAGGATTCTTCTTTACCTCATTAAGCATTCTGCGCTGAGCTCTTGCAGTCATCTTTACAGGATGACCATGCCTAGGGAGAGTAGCAACAGTGCTGAACTTTCTCCATTTGTAGACAGTCTGTCTTACCGTGGACACATGAACATCAAGGCTTTTGGAGATACTTTTGTAACCCTTTCCAGTCAACAATTCTTGATCGTAGGTCTTCTGAGAGCTCTTTTCTGCAAGGCATGGTTCACATCAGGCAGTGCTTCTTGAAACCAGTAAACCCAAAACTGTGTGTGTTTTTAAAGGGCAGAACAGCTTTCGGCAACACATCCAATAATATCACACTGATTGGACTCAAGGTTGGCTCACTCCTGGCTCCAATTAGCTCTTGGAGAAGTCATTAGGCTAGGGGTTCACATACTTTTTCCACCCTGCACTGTGAATGTTTACATGTTCTGTTCAATAAAAACATTAAAACATATAATGTTTGCGTTGTATTATTTTAAGCAGACTGTGTTTTTCAAATTTTTGTGACTTAGATGAAGATCAGAGCACATTTTATGACCAATTCATGCAAAATGCCATGTAATCCCAAAGGGTTCACATACTTTTTCTTGCCACTGTATATACACTAGTACTTATTTAAGTTGTGGTGGAGGGCAAAAATTAAGATTAAAAGCCTCCACACTGCAAATAATAAAATTTATTATTGCAGAAGCCATTTACACTTCACAGCAATCACAGAGCCCGTGTGTTACATTCTCCATATGCAGCACAGAACCCTGGGTAAGGCATGCAAATGACATCTGCAATTTAATATTTTTTTGCAGTCTGGGTCTGTTTTCACACAGAATTCTTCAGTCAATGCCAAGCCATACTAGATGACTTATTTAGCAGAGATAAGGTTTATGCAACTGGTCAAAGCCACTCCTAGGACAGCGCTGTTTCAGGTTTATTGGACCCTCATCAGCAGGAGCTAGGAGGACCAATTGTAGTTTGATGCTTGGCCTGTAGGGTAAATCAGTACTTATTTAGGTTGTGGTGGAGGGCAAAAAATGGGATTAACAGCACTCAAGAAATAAAACTAGAAATAAAACAAATGTTATCCCCACACAACACAAATATTACGTTTGCAGTGATTCCTGGTAGGTTTATTTGCAATCATTAGTGAAACGTCTCCTGTCAGATCACCAAAGTTTATCATCGTTGCAACAACAACGATATTCAGTTGGTGAATACCCCCCAAAGTTGACAGTCCTATGTAAATCTCGACACTGGCCTCATTTATCAGGTCTTCTAGTAATTTTACTGATTTAATATGTCACTCACGTAGATGTTGCTTTGGTAATATTCTCCTTTTTCATTTAAATGGCAGCGTCCATCAGTGGGGAGGTAAATACCGGCTAGTTTCCCATCCCCTGCCATGTGAAAGACATCATCTGAGGCAAACACTAGCAGACGAGTAACATTCCTCCAGCCGATGCGGTCCTGGAGAAGAGACGTGGAAAAAGAAAGTGTAGGTTAGGAATCTTGAACTCCATACTCAAAATGCATGAGCATGATGAAAAATGTCAAACTTTCAATCATGTTACGGTAGCAGTGGACACTCTCAATTTTAGATTGAGTCACTTTTGATATCTCCTGCGAGTGAAAGATTTCTCCCGTTTTTCTTAAAATAGAGTAGTAGGGGAGAATCTGGGTGGAATAGGATGAGACCAGATGGAGAAATCATATCTGAAGATTGATAAATAAGGCTGGTGTCAGACGAGCGGTAGTAAGAGCGGAAGGAATGTCCTTGACAGTGGAAGTTCCTTCCACTCAACGCCCGTCTAGCCGCCTCGCTGAGTACAGTCAGTGCGCTCAGCGCTGTAAGGCTCGATCCACCTATGGAGGATCGCGCTTTGCAGCCCCATCAACACGCGTCCTAGCGCTTTGACAGGGAGGCTTGCTGCATGGACACAGCATGGCCGCTGTTGCGCACGCAATTCGTGCATGCGCAGCAGTGTGTGGCCAGCCCTGTCGCAGCGTCACAATGCTGTGACGGACGCCAGAAGGCACTTCAGTACAGGCGCACATAGTGCACTCGTCTGACCCCAGCCTTACATGGAACAGACATATCTACCGGAGTTTCGCAGTCATAGAGAAGAACTAAAAGAGTTCTTTCCAACAATCTAATATGTCCTTTATATAAAATGCATCAAAATATAATAATAAGAAAGTGGAAATTATGAGTTAGGATGACATAGTTTTGGAATAGCATGCACAATTCTTTCAAGTGTAATTTATTTGCGTGAACAGTTTGATTGAAACATAGAAAAGAAGGGGTTTATCGATGGCGGCAAAAGAATTGCTGTACACGTTTTATATCCATAGTATGAGTCTAACTGATAACAGATGACAGATTTTACTACAGTGAATGTGCTTTTAGTCTGTAAGGAGGGGTCAATTCGAGCAGGAACTCTTGGGAACACAGTTCCCACACAATTTTTTTCAGGAGGACCGGAGGTTGCTTTTGCACCACACATTGAAAACCTTTTATTAGGTTTCAAATATGTATCCTTGATAGATCTCTAGGAATATATGAAATTTATTACAATTATAATAATGATTCCCTAAAACCCAGATTATCATCATATTAAAATATTAATGTTAAATTTGAGTGTGGGATGGAAGGTTAAGTGGAACTAAGGGTTAATTGGGGAGCAGTTAAGATAGTTCCCACACCTTTTTTTAAGGACATTATTCCTGTCTGTATGTATTTCCTCTTGCTATGGTAAACTGATTAATAATGTTGAGTTGTATGGGAACTGTGAGAGTAGAATGTGCTTTTCTTCATATAAATGGTATGACTATCTATGGAAAACTAGGAACAAATTAACACTCTCTAAACTAACTCTGAATTTGAGGTATCAGTTTTTGGTCAGTTCTAGCTTTGCTTCTAGTCATTGGTATGTATTGTTAACCCTTTGCCGCCGCAGGGCCTACTATCTTGTCCTCGAATTGGGTGGGACTGAACGCCGTGGGGCGGCATAGCACACCCTGCTGATGTCTATGGGCTGTGACAGGCCCGCCCACCAGTTGGCGAATGGCTCTCATCATTCACTGCCGCGGGACGGCCTGAACTCAGACTGTCCCCATGCAGTCAATTGCGCTCAGCACACATCATCTGCGTAGGCGGACCGGAGGAGGGTCTCAATGCAGCAACCGGGAAGCAGGGCGTACTAGTATGCCCCGCCTGGCATTAATGCCCCACTGCCGTGCACAACCCGCCAGGCGGTAAGGGGTTACCAATTGATCTAAGACCTCCTTTAAAAAGATACTCCAAGCACCAAAACCTTGTTTCCTCCATGCATTTATTGGTTATGGCGCCAGGAGATCTCTGTCTCCCTGCATGCACTACCTTAAAGCTGCTCCGATTAACATAAAATGATTTAGAGTATCTTTTTTGCTTAATTCCTAATGTTCCATTTTTTGCATGGTTTTGATCTATTATTACATCCATATTATTACACATCCAGTAGGTTTTAATGCATTTTGTACAGATTCCAACAGGACAATGTCATGACTAGGGATGAGCTGTTCGGGTTCGGACGGTTTGGAGTTCGACCCGAACTTTGGCAGTTTGAAAGTTTGCAAATTTCGAACTTTTTGGGCGTGTTCGGTTTGGGTTCGGAAAAAAAAAGAAATTTTGAAAAAAGTATAGAAAATGCTTAAAAAAATACTAAAAAATCTAGAAAATAAAGAGACTCTTTACTGCAGAATATTATAAGCAACGGTTTATTAGATATTGAATTAAAAACTAATGTGTACGTGGAAAGATTATCAACTCTAAATGACCTCTGTTCACAAACGGGCATAACACCAGGTGTTTTTAGTCTGGTAATCAATTTGATACATTGTACAATATTTGTACTGAGGGTGGGGTGGTGTCTACTTCTGATTGAGATTTGAGAATTAATTTCCGTAAAACATCCTAATATGCTGCATTTAACTGGTGTTTGAAAAAAATCTAAAGCAATGTTATTTTTCACCTCGGGATTAAACAGTCACAGGGTTATTCAGAGAGCGGTGAAAAGCAGGAGAATAACTGGAGAAGTGAAAATTCTAGGTCAAAATAGCCAAACCAGAAAAATTCTCCCATTTATGTCACTTTCCAAATCGGCTATTTGGTCTAGATTGTTCTCTTCTCTTGCCAGTTCACCTGGCTTTCACCTCTCTCTCAGGGTTGTTCAGAGAAAGGTGAAAACCAGGAGAATGGCAGGAAAAGAGAACAATCTGGACAAAATAGCCGATTTGGAAAGTGAGATAAGGCTAGGGTCAGACTAACGCATTTTTCGCAGCGACCGTCAAAAAGTGCGTCCGAACGCATTGCCGTATTTTTTCATGGAATGCGCGAAAACGGTCATACGATGCGCATTTTTGTGCGTGATTTTTTACGGATCCAAACCAGGAAACTTTGGGTGTCTGGACGTTATGTTGGCCGGACATGAGCAGGGTCTGACGTCTCCAAATCACACACACACGCCGCTAGTGGACGCAGCGCACTCTGTACGTCCGTACTAGCGGTTCTGCGTTCTCGAAAAAATGCGTTCATTTTCCACTTGCATTGCGCAGCCGGACTTTCGTGCGACCGTACTTCGTATATTGGCCGTCATTGCCCGTCATTTGCTGCTAGTGTGGCCGTGATTAAGTGCACCTAAACGCACGTTAAAAATTCGCTCGTCTGACCCTAGCCTAAATGGGAGAATTTTTCTGGTTTGACTATTTTGACCTAGAATTTTCCATTCTCCAGTCATTCTCCTGCTCTTCACTGCTCTCTGAATAACCCTGACAGGGTTATTCAGAGAAAGGTGAAACTCAGGAGAATGACTGGAGAATGGAAAATTCTAGGTCAAAATAGCCGAACCAGAAAAATTCTCCCATTTATCTCACTTTCCAAATCGGCTTTTTGGTCTAGAAGTTTCCATTCTCCTGCTTTTCAAAGCCAAAAAATCAGTAAACTTTTTCTGCGTGTCCGAAAATGTCTCCTCTTTTCATACAGACTGCCGCCCCAAGCAGTTGTTTATGGATAGAATAAAGGAAAAGCATTTACCGTCATTTGAAATGTCATTTTTTGGTTTTTACATATTTCTATACATCCTAGAAATCCGCCACTTCACAGGCAGGTTATGGGGACCTCCTAGGCACGATATTTGAAGGAATTTTTCATTTTTATTTTTAACCCTTATTTCATGGAAAACTCACTGTCCCTTTAAAAACGTTTTTTTTAAAACTTTTTGTCCTTGTTTCCTGTCCCCCAGGGCACTACCCAGACCCCCATACACCTTTTATGGCAAATATGTAGCATATATGCCCTCTTGGAGGGCACTCCAAAAAAACGAATTTTCAGCCCCATTGACTTGCATGGGGGTTCGGGTTCGGTCCCGAACAAATGGGAAGTTCGGGTTCGGGCTCGAACCGAACTCGGGGAGTGTTCGGCTCATCCCTAGTCATGACGAATCCTGATCATTTCCACTGCAGTGTTAGCATAAGCATACAGTTGTGTTCAAAATTATTCAACCCCCAAAGCTGTAAAGGGTTTTAGGGAATTTAGTGTACATTTGTAATTGTATTCAGAATGAAATCCTACAAGGACTTTTTAAAGAACCATATGCAACTAAAATGACATCAATTGGTTTTGTAATACAGTAGTAAATGTTTCTTTTGTGAATTCTTCATTGACACAATTATTCAACCCCTTAAAGACTACCACTCTGAAGAACAGAGGTTCATTCAAGTGTTTTCAATCAGGTATTGAAAACACCTGTGGATGTCACGGAGCAGCAATAAAGCATAATAAGCACCAATTAGGCAGCTTTAAAATGACTGTGATACTCAGCTCCTTCTAGATATTTACTGGTGTGGTTACAAACATGGTGAAGTCAAGAGAATGGTCCAGGAAGACAAGAGAAGAGGTGATTACTCTTCACAGGAAGGGCAATGGCTATAAGAAGATTGCAAAGATGTTAAACATACCAAGAGAGACCATAGGAAGCATCATTCGCAAATTCAAGGCAAAGGGCACTGTTGAAACGCTACCTGGTCGTGGCAGAAAGAAGATGCTGACTTCGACTGCTGTCCGCTACCTGAAGCGTAGAGTGGAGAAAAGTCCCTGTGTGACTGCTGAGGAACTGAGAAAAGATTTGTCAGATGTGGGTACTGAAGTTTCAGCTCAGACAATACGGCGCACACTGCGTAATGAAGGCCTCCATGCCAGAACTCCCAGGCGCACCCCCTTGCTGTCTCCAAAGAATAAGAAGAGTCGACTGCAGTATGCCAAAAGTCATGTGGACAAACCACAGACGTTTTGGGATAGTGTTCTGTGGACTGATGAAACAAAATTAGAACTGTTTGGGCCCATGGATCAACGCTATGTTTGGAGGAGGAAGAACAAGGCCTATGAAGAAAAGAACACCTTGCCTACTGTGAAGCATGGCGGGGGGTCAATCATGCTTTGGGGCTGTTTTGCTTCTGCAGGTACAGGGAAGCTTCAGCGTGTGCAAGGTACATGCATTCTCTTCAGTACCAGGAGATATTGGATGACAATGTGATGCAGTCCGTCACAAACCTGAGACTTTGGAGACGTTGGACCTTTCAACAGGACAATGATCCCAAGCATACCTCCAAGTCCACTAGAGCATGGTTGCAGATTAAAGGCTGGAACATTTTGGAGTGGCCATCGCAGTCACCTGACTTAAATCCGATTGAGAACCTGAGCTGGAGGCTTTTGCCCATGACGAATGGGCGAAGATACCCGTAGTTCGCTGCAAGACACTTGTGTCAAGCTATGCTTCACGTTTAAAAGCTGTTATAACTGTAAAAGGATGTTGTACTAAGTACTAAGATTGAATGTCACTTGGGGGTTGAATAAAACTGATAATGATGTGAGCACAGAACAGACATTTGTGGTTATTTCATTATAAATGTTATGTTATATTTGTCTGACCTACACGTGCCTCTTTGATTTAATTGTAAGCAAGATGACTGAATGATCAAAATCAATGTCAAACTGGCCAAAACACTCAATTTCAGTGGGGGTTGAATAATTTTGAACACAACTGTAGCTATCTTTTTAAATAAACAGTAAATAGCAGCACATACGGCTTAATAACTTTACCTTTTAGGGAATTAGTTAATAGAAAGGAAATCGCATTGCATTTTGATACGGAAAGCCTTACCGCGCACACAGCGGCCTGCAGCATGGCGTCCAGCCCTCCTTCAGGAGAATCCAGATTGCCGGAGATGTTCTCCGCACTGACTCGCAGTTGAAACAAGGTGAGATTAGAGGTCAGATCAAGGACATGCCGGTAGCTGAAAGGTGGCTGGCAACTCTCTGTGCGAGATGGACATGGGTTCTGAAGTTTGGATTTCAATGTACTGACATAAGGGAGGACTGTCTTATCCACAAATGAGCCAAAACCTGCAGAACATCAGAGCAAGCAGGTTTTTATCAGATGCAATTCAGTTATGTTTCGGAACACCCAATAATGGAACACTTTGGGAGTTTAAGGTCCAGACCTGTCAAGGCACCCTATCTCATAGTGGGAAAGAAGGACTGGACCAGGCACTCAGCCTTTTTTTTCATAAACGTTTATTACACAACATACCTATATTTACAAGACAGCAATGTTTCTGCAAAAAATTCTTTGTCAGTTTGATAAAGGATTTTTTTTCGAACTTTGCTGTAGTTGTGTTGTCTAATAAACCGCTCTGAAAAAGGAGGTTGAGTGTCAGGTCCAGTTCTTTCATTCTGTGGTTGTCTTGCAGGTGGATTGTGGTGGCACCTGCATGGCCATGCATGATGGTTAGTGTTGTTCTACACTGTGGAATTGTATGTACTATCTCATAGTGGAACACAATATATTTAGAATTTTTTTCCCAATCCCAGTACAGTGTCTCAGTGTCACATTAAGGGGGGAAATATCCAAATATGTTGTAATACATTGACACAGGGAGCATTATGTCTGAGAATGGGGTCTTTTCATACATTGAATTCCATTACATCTTACAGAATGGACCTTACCAATGCGCACAGATTTTGTGACTTCATGAAGAGCCTTTTGAATGTCACTGCCCAACTTCTTCACATTTTCCAAATCATCCTTCATAGAGTAGGACAGGTCCATCAGGTAGTAAAGATCGATAGGGTAACCCTCTGCACGTTTGAACCTCACTCGAAATGTCTCCTTTTTCCCTGAAAATTAGAAGTGTGTTAGAAATTAAAAACATTCTGCGTGCTCCATAAAACCTGCACAAACTAGAAGCAGATGAGCATAAAAGGAATGCCTATCATCATTGAGTTACACTGAGCTACAGAGGGATGCTTCTTTAGCCTTTTTGCTGTAAAGCATACCGTTACTCCTGTGTTGTGTTCTCCCTTGGCGTTCCTCCAGGTGGATGGCTTCTAATGCAGGAAGCGGCGGAAGCTGTTACTCAGAGTATTGGAATTTGTGCCACAAGCACACAAGCAGTCATAGTTCTGCATTGAGAGGCATTGGAATATCAGCTTTGCCAAACTAGTGCCAAGCTGACTGAAACCCCTAAAAGGCTGCCCAGCAAGATCTGATTGAGTGAAGCTCTTTGGCTTTGGAAGACTGTTAAAGCCCACAGGGACAGCCTTGGGGGGGGGGGCAACACTCAGTGCACTGTGACTATATAAATTAAATGACCATGGTGCCTAGAGTGCTTAATAAGTTAATTACAGACATGGAATAAAAGAGTACGGATCTAATTCATGACCGCTTCGTTGTACGACTACGCATCCAGTCGCACGACGGCCTAAAGCAGTGTTTCACAACCCTGTCTTCAGGACCTGCTGACAGGCCAGGTTTGCCAGATATGTGAAGCACAGCACAGGTGATATGATTTGCTGCTCAGTGATTGCAGGATTCAGTCATTCCTCACGCCACCGTCGCCGGAAGAAGGGCCAGGCTGGCACCATTCCCTCTTGAACTGCACCTTGGCAGCACAGGAAAAGTGCTGCCTCTCCCCAGCACTAGAAGCACAGGTCTATAAACAGTTAATACACAGCTAACATACCACACCTTCCTCACCTGAAATAAAGTCCCTTCCCTCTTTTCCTTCTGTGCTTCAGTATTGTTATCCCTTCCCAGCAGAGAGAGGTGACTAGCTCTGCGGTCCTGGTCAGCTATTTCCCTGTATCCAGTTTTACCCCTTTTGTGTCTGTGCCAAGATTCCCACCGTGGTTCGACCATTGTCCTTCCTGTCTCCAGTCTGCAGTCTCCAGCTCCTCCTCAAGGATCTGGTCAGTCTCCTCCAACTCACCCTCCTCCACCCACTATTCTGCCTGTAGTAACCGCATTTGGGCCATATCCCCACTACCTGGTTCCACCCCAGAACCGGACCCTGACAGATTCAGTCTGCATTTCCCCAAGGTGATCCTTAAAACCTGGCCTGTTAGAGGGTCCTGAGGACAGGTTTGGGAACCACTGGCCCAAAGGGACATTGTAGATATTTTTTAAGTTTACCTAAATCAATAGAGCATGTTTACATCAAGCATTTTACTGACTTACACCCAATATGTATTGTAAGGTGCGCGAAACCTCAAGAGGAAATGCAAGTAGTACAAAGAAGCAGATCAAAAGAAACAGCTTAACCATCAAGTTTAGTGCCTTAAATGCATACTGGTAAATATGCTGGAGCTTCTGAGATGGAAATCAATGAACTGATAATAAAGCAGAGAAAGTTAAGATGTGTGGAAAGAACAGGCAGGTCTAGTATCAGCCTGCAGGTGTCAATATAGGGCGTTGGTGACACGTATAACAATCTGCTCGTGATAATGATAACTATCTGAGCGGAAGACGGGGTGGGAAGGTGTGCAGAGGAAGATCTTGGGTTAATGAACCTAAAATGATGCTGGATGGAAGAAATGTGATAGTAATATTGAAGAGAATGACAGAAATGCCGGCAGTCATGTAGCCTCTGTTGCACCAATCATTGAGGGGGCAGCATACAAGCTGCTGCCTTCAACTAGACGCCGATCAGCAGAAATCAAGTGGGATACCCCTGAAGAGACGGAAATGTGTGTTTTACAACTCTAGATGAAAAAAAGTCAAACATGAAGAGGATTCCGTGTTATAAATACATCCAAACCTACACCCCATAAAGGAACTTTAATACCATATCTTAATCATGCATTATATCAAGCACTATTTAGGAGTGCGCTAGGGTGGCCATTGACATTTCTGAGCACAAATATGCATTACTAACATTTATTTATGTAATTTGGCTACGAAAAACAATTTACCACGTTTTTACTCACCCGGGCGAAGTTTAATCTGCACCCTTTGAGGCGCTAGTTGTGTGACTTCCCCTTGGTCAGCGCTGTCACTCAGCGGAGTGTCCTTCAAGATATTCGTGACCCCTTGAGGCTGTATCAGATGCTCTGGGTCACATCCCCGCTGAAGAAGCTCCAATGGTTTTGCACAGCGGGATCCTTCTGACTCTCCTCCTTTTGTAAAGTTCTGTTTAACAACATAAATGATAAAAATAAATAACTATAATAAGGAAAAGCAAGATACAGCGTATAACATAATTACAGAGAAAAACTTGGTAAATTAGTTAGAAACTGGCATTTTGTTGGAATGTAATTCCTTAGTTCAGCGGTTTGTAGGAGAACTCTATAGAACTGTGATTGGAACAACCACTCTTACTGACGTTCTGTCCGGTAACAGTTCCTTCCGCTCTCAGAACGCCCACGTGACTGCAGCCTCAGTGTACAATAATGTCTCCTATGCTTTATATGGGAGGCTTTAATGCGCAGGTAGCACATGGAGAACGAGCTATACCTACAGCTCATTCTCCATCTGTGTCTGATGTTATTCAGGTTTGAATGACGTCTTTCAAAGGCTGGTGGTGATTGTACTTCTACACAATCACATAACACACAAATTTAATCCCACCTTAAAAATCCCATGCTTACCTTAGATTCCTCGGTGGAAAGAGTAGCATGATCTGCCACTTCCTCTCTGCAGAGGCAGCTTCACACTGACAACAAATATTTCCCAGTGTTTCTCCCTTGTCCTGGCCAGACATCACTTGCTTAAGCTCCTGTCTGTCTGTCTCCATGGAGTCCTAAGGGCTCCTGAAGCATCTAATAATAGTACTGGTGCTTAGCGCCATGCTGTTATCACTTAACACCTAAAAAATATTACGACTTTCACAACTCCTTTACAATACTGGTGTTAAATGTCAGAAACGAATGGAAAATGTCTCGAGCCTAGGTTTTCCACTAGCGTCTAACATGTAACACCAAACTTGGAATAGTGGCCTAGGTTTTTAGAACCTAGGTGATCCTCAAGATTTATGTGACCATTTCGAAATATTGCAAACATTGATGCATCGAAGTGTTGCTGATATTATATATTGTACTATATATGTTAAGTCTGAAATCCAGATAAACAAGGGATTACCTGGGTAAACCTCATAATTCCCAGCACCTTTTGGGTAAAACCCAAAATGAATTCAAAGAGCGGCAAACATCTAGTAAGCCTTGATCTACCCAAACTACCCTAGATAATGTGTTTTCAGAGGGTTTACAGTGACAGACAGTTGACCTGAAACTTAGTATTGCCCATATCCATGGCCAACCCTAAAGCCTAGAACTCATCCTGGAATGGAAAATGTCTCGAGCCCAGGTTTTCCACTAGCGTCTAACATGTAACACCAAACTTGGAATAGTGGCCTAGGTTTTTAGAACCTGGGTGATCCTCAAGATTTATGTGACCATTTCGAAATATTGCAAACATTGATGCATCGAAGTGTTGCTGATATTATATATTGTACTATATATGTTACAGGTAAAGTCTGAAATCCAGATAAACGAGGGATTACCTGGGTAAACCTCATAATTCCCAGCAGCTTTGGGTAAAACCCAAAATGAATTCAAAGAGCGGCAAACACCGGGTAGGCCGTGATCTACCAAAACTACCCTAGATAATGTGTTTTCAGAGGGTTTACAGTGACAGACAGTTGACCTGAAACTTAGAATTGCCCATATCCATGGCCAACCCTAAAGCCTAGAACTCATCCTTACCCAAGGGTGTTTGATAGTCCGGGTAAAACCTGAATATTTTTTAATTTTTTTGTAGCTTTACCCTCTGCTTTTTGGGTCACGCGGGCTTTAACGAAATTTGAAACTTTACTCATCACATATATAAAATATACACTAGTGTACAAAGGTTTGGGGTCGCTCAAAAACTTCCCTATTTTCCATGAAAAATTATAGACATTGACAAGGTTTGAAATAGTGGATATTAAATGAAACAATAATTGTGTCCTTCAGACTTTCAGAAGATGAATTTCTAACATAAGTTGTCAGCAGCGGTACAAGGCTTAGACATCTTATACATTTTTGTGAGACACACAGCACAATTAATCGTGTTCTGCAATGGTTATAATGACTCATTCAGGCGACTCAAACAGTGTTTGTGTTACGGCTATTTCTAAGATCATCTCTGTCTCCTGGAGATTCTCACGGACAGAAAAAGGAAGTGATCAACGTCTTAGCATCCGGTGTGAAAACCTCAACACATCTGCAAATAAATGGCAAACCCTGCATACCGGAGTTAGTTGCAGAATTGTAACGGATACTTGAGCCCATACACTTCAAGCCCCTCCAACACATACCAGTTTGAGGTTTAATTTTAAAAGATAAACAGACCAGGCAATAGTAACTGTGAAGAAAGAATGTTGTTTCTAGCGGGATTCCATAATTACTGGGCAGATCGTGTGACAGGATAAAGCAGAGAATTAAGGTGTAAGGCTGCGGTCACACGAGCGCACTTTTCGCATCCGTCTGACCGCACTGTTTGCTGTCCGTCGTAGCTTTTTGAAGGATTCAAAGGAGAACATGCGAAGCACGTGCGCACTTTTTCACGTACAGGCAGCGCATGTTGCAACAGACGCCAAAATGTCATCGACGTGAAAAAGCTACAATGGATGTAGAGAAACCCCTGCATACAGCTTTTTTTCTTTCTCAACGTCAGTCAAAACTAACTGATACAATGTAACCACAATCTTATCCACTATAAAGTGCATCCGTTTCAACTGACGCACTCTGTACAATCCTTGCGCTCGTGTGACTGCAGCCTAATGGGAAGTCCCTCCACCCTCTAATGCAGTCCCCATTGATTTGTCCAAAAACAGCTTCTGGTACATTAATTTGCCACCTTGCCCATGCTCAAGAGAGACTTTGTGCCTCATGGAGGAGTGTGGATGTCATCCTCATACCAAGAGACTATGAATCATTTCATTGGCGGCAACTTACAATTAGTGAAGGGGTTAAATGATGGTTCAATCCCGCCAAGTTCAGCATTTGCATCATCACCCTCAGAGACTTGCCCCAAAATGAGCGTGTCACATCAATGCATGGGAATCAGGGTGCCCCGCCGCCATGCCAAGCATCTAGTCAGGGCACGCAGCACTTGTATTTGAGCTTCAAAAGTCCTGATTTTAACCATTTAGGCATCATGTTAATTTCCCTTCAGATCTCTCGAAAACTGTGTGACAGCCTAAGGCTGTGGTGGTTTACAAGAGGAATGAGGGGAAAACGTGTGTCACACAGGAGCATCGTGTGATTTGGCAGGTCTGATGTTTGCATGACTATTAAAATATATATAATATGATTAGAGTTTGACCATTGTTCTTGTTTCTATGTTTGTTTGTGCTTACATTTTGTCTGGGACGAATTATGTGTTGGAACTGTTTGTTAGTTAACAACTCTCTGACTGCTGCTGCGGCCCCTCCTCCGGCCTGCCTATGCAGTTGACACGCTGCCCACATCATTGGCTGCAGAAAGACAGCTTGAGATCAAGCCGTCCGGCGGCAGCGATTGACACGCAACGCTTGCTCGCTAGTGTGCAGGCCGGAGGCAGCCCATAGACGCCTGCAGGTGTGCTATGTCGGCCCGCGGCATTCAGACCTACCTACCATGGGTAGAGCATAGTACGCCCGCGGGGTTAAGTGGTTTATTAACTGTTCAGTGAAAGTCTAAAATTAATAAACAGATCCCTTTTCCCACTCCATCAACTGTCTGGCTGATGGTTATGGGGGCGATACCAGTGCTACCTGTCGGATAAATCTGTCTTATATGTTTCAACCCTGGAAGACAACTTCATGTTCCTTGAGTGGTTTTGGGATTGATAAAAAATGAAGTAACAGGCAGGGGCGGACTGACCCATTGGACACTCGGCAGTGTCCGAGGGCCCGGATGAGGGAGGGGCCCGGATTGGAGCCCCATCATGTATTCATTCAACCGGGGGCACACGAGGCAGTATCCCCCCGGAAAAAGCTAACAGGTTGAGCTTGATCCTGGAGTCCAAGGAAGACACTAACATCTTCCCATTAGATGATGAGAATATAAATGTTGCTATATTTACAAATACATGTTTGTAATAGCCTTTTTTTTGTTTATGACAGCAATATGCCTTCAAAGGTTGTGTCACTGGACAAAGGTGCACGTTGATGCCCACTGGGCTGCAACCAAAAATACTCTAACATTAGCAGTGAAGTAGGAAAGCAAGAAAGATCTGGAACCTATTTCCTCCACTAGTTTTGCAGTGGGACTGAGTTCGCACCTGGCCTACACACTGAAAACCTTGTTTTTCAGATTTTAGTGATATCGTCACAATCAGTATGATAATTATCATAATGATGACCTAACACCCAAACTGTTAATAATATTGAATGTCTTTATATTGGACTTGCCCCCTGGCTAACAAAGACCTGTTTGAAGACTTCATGTACTTCACTGAGGATATCCTATGGGAATGTCGCCACCTTGTGGTCCAGGCTGGAAGTGTTGCTTTGAAAAAGTTTTGGATTGAAAACTTTCCTGCTATTTAGACACTATTTAAAAAAAGTCGTATTTCACGTGAAACAGCGACACTCTTGCATTGTTTATTTGATGCAACGTAGCACCGTACTCTTGTAATTTTTCTGACACGAGTACAGTGGAAAATCAACATTTGTGTTAGGTTTAGGGTTGATAATCAAATACTTTGAATTGCTAAAATGATTATTGTACCAATCTTGCGTTCCTACTCTAAGCTGTTAATAGAGAGAGAGAGACAATTGTCAAATGACAGTGCAAGCAGTAAAATATAAGTGGCTCCTTATTACCAGCTTTATTATGAGTGATCCAGTATATGCTGCTTGACTCCTAATGAGTCGTCAAGTGATACCGGCAGCTGCACTGTCCACCACCACTGGTATCCATTTCTGGAGTCCTTAAGACTTCATAGAGACAAGCACGGGTCCTATGTGAGATCACATGATCTCGCGGGATCACAGGGGGCGGGGGAGCATACGTAATCACTTACCGTAGCAGAGCACCAGGCACAGTTCGGGTTGGCTATAATACACTCTGAGCAGGATACTGTGTGTATACAGATGTCTAAAAAATAAACAGGATACAATTTGTTTCTGTCAATAAGTTCATGCCCACAATTGTTTTCCAGAAACTTATTATTATTATTTAAGCCTACTTTAATTCATAATGTATTATTATTACTATATAGGGTTATTCAGAGAGCACCTAAATGTCACTGACTTTTGCTCCTATGAATGCATCACAAAGCATCAGAGTACAAATACCATGCAGCGAAAGATCCATGGCACTGCCACCTATGGGATTCCTATCTCGCCCAAAATACTTCTTTATGTTAATTAAATTCACTTCCCATAATGCACATACGATACTGCAGTCAGGAATGCTGTTAGACTGTTTAACGATTCTGACTTATCTTTGACTTTCCGGGTTCATTAATGTACAGGTATGGTTTAATCATCCTGGGCATACTGTCAAGATGTTGTCATGGTGATTACATTGCTTTTCTTGCTAAAATTCCTTATTTTTAACCCTTTCCGCTTTCTGTATCCCTTCCTACTTTCTCAAAATTGATAATAAACATAATGGGCCCTATTACATTCTTCGCGCAAACGTTAATACCTGCGCAAAAACGCATTAACGCGAGGGGCAAAACCGTTTATTACAATGTCCGCGCAAAAAATGCGCGTTAATGTCTACCGCGGGTGAACCTGCACGAACCCTGCGCGAGCGTAATGTACTGTGCGCGTCCTATACTTAACATTGTGAGCTCAAATGAGCTTGTGCGCTGGAACGCGGATGGTATTACAATCTATGCACCAGCCCGAAAAAATACACTGTCACCAGCCCGAAAAAAGAAATACAGCACAGTATAGTTACACATTCTACACATCCCAAACAATAAAATTGAGAAGTTGTGCGAGTTTTTATTATTGATGCAGCATATATACGCAGATTGATTTTGACAGGCGCAAAAACTTAACGTGAGATAATTGTGGTTCTTAATTCTGATTGGCTGAATCGCGTGAAAAAAACAGTCCGCACACTGATTTCTGTGCACAACGTTAATGCATGCGCGTTTTTGCGCTTCTTTTTTATGCGCGTTATTTTTGACAGATGAAATAATGTGCGCGCATTGTAATACCAGCGTTAATTTACGCGTGTTAATGTTCAATGCTTCGCACAAAAAATCACACGTTTACAGTGCATTTTTGCATGAAGAATGTAATAGGGCCCAATTTGTATAAAAAAAGCAAGTACAGGGGAATCCAGAATATTATCCATTTTTGTTGGGGGGGGGGCTCAAATTTTCAGAGATTATTAACCTTTTGTATTTTTATTTTTGTCTTTTTCTATAGGTTCACAGGCGATCCCTGAGACCCATTCTGGTGGTGGGACTGTGGTTTTATCCTTGTCGAGGGATCAAAGCAATAGGTTTGTAAGAGTGTCATGTTTCACATGACTTGTGATATGCCTTTAAGAATTGCACATGTCTTATCTACCCCTGGGTTTCGCTCCTCCCTTCCTCATGCTGCAGGGATTTCCTGTTCAGATAGCTCCACCCTTGTTCCCTTCCCAGTAATCCTTTGCAAGCCTTATGGACTCAGATTCATTATGATTTTTTGACCTATCGGATGTATATTGTTGTGGATTTTCTACAGTTTTGGAATAAAACTTCAACAGATCTTCAAGGTGTCATCTCGATTGAGTCACTGTCTGTAATTCATCTAGACTGGGAATTATCGCCATCTCATCACAACAGTAAGTTAAGAGATCACATTCTCAGTGCTTTGGTGGAGAAACAGAACAGTCAAAAAATCATATATATCAGTCAGAAGATCTTAGAAAGATCAGCCAAAAGATCAAGAAAGATCAGTCAGACATCCTCCATAGGATCCTTGCTAGCTCTGGATACACAGGGAGACGCTGTAGGGACAGTGGAAATAGCAGCTTCACACAGTGCAGCCATTACCACAAGCCTGTATGTGCCTGCAAGCAAGTCCCAGCATAGCATTCAACAAAGGATATTAGTGCTGTGAAAGTTCAATACATCTGTGCCTTACAAACAGTTTATCCAGTGCATCTGTACACTACAACCTGTTTATTTCTCTGTACGCATTGCATGTGATTTGACTGTGAAAAGAAAGTAAAAACAAATCTTTTTTCACCCAGTGCCTAGAAATCCTAGCTGAGCTGAGCAAAATTAATACATTTCTCTGCTGCTATAGAACTAGATCATTAACCCTCTCCTTGTCAGCAAAATGTTCCAGCAAATCAACATGCAAACTGACACACTACCAGACTCAGAAATCCTTTCAGATCAGGAATTAAACCCTGAACCAAACAAAAGAGAACAAAGATTAACAAAACCAACCTGGAAAGTACAAGAAAATCTTGAAGCTGATGCAAAAGAGTTGGTGTCTCAAACGAATGATCTATGGTGTACTAATGTCACATGCATGTCAGCTCTCTCTCAACCATGTCATGATGCATTACAACTAGAGAGCACTATTAAGCAATTAGATGTCGCTTATCAGAATTATCAAAGACTGTGTGTTAAATATATTCATCTCTTAAAGCGGTACAACACTAAAGTGTCACTGGAAGAACTAAAGAGATTCAATGAGCTCAATCTAGAAAGAGACAATTTAGTGCTGCAAACAAAGACAAAGGCAGAAGTAAGAATTGCACAGCTCCATGAATCCATATCCCACCACTCTGCATCCTCCAGACACTCCTCAAGGTCTTCCAAATCCCTACAATCAAGGTCTTCCACACTCAGTCAACAACTCATAAAGGCCCGTGCTGATGCTGAAGCTTCTAAAATTCAGGCAGCCTTCGCCAAAAAGAAAGCAGAAATGGGAGCTGAAGCCGCACGCATGGAGGCTGAAGCCGCACACATGGAGGCTGAAGCCGCACGCAAGGAAGCTGAAGCCACACGCCACAAAGTGGAAATTGAACTTTTGGAAAAACAATGTGAACATGCCACGGCCATGGCAAGATTAATGGTTTTAGAACAGGCTGCTAGTGAAAGTGAAAGAGACAACAGTAGCAGCAGACACTCAGCTGTGTCTTATGCCTCAGATTCTTCACATTCCTCTCCAGAACGTCAGCTCCCTGTCACAGCAACCAAAGCACTCAACCAAGGTCTCTTCTCCGCACCTACTGTACTCCAAGACAATTTGCCTTCATATCTTCCAGTACACCAGACTGCAGCATCTCACCAAGCAGTGGACAATAGCATGCACATAATAAACTATCCACCTTACCTTGACATCAGCCAAGTACCTACTAGCAAGCACAATGCTCCACAGCTACAAACCAACATGCCAGTGAACTTTAAACCAGTTCCAGTGTTGAATGCCCCAGCACCAACATATGTTCCCAAGTCACCTGCAGTCATGCACCCAAAGTCTGAAAACACGGACATGTCGCAGTTTGCTAAATACATGCTTCGCAGAGAGCTCACAAAGACAGGCCTCACCAAGTTTGATGACAAGCCTGAAAATTACAGAGGATGGAAATCCACCTTTAAAGCCACAATGAGTGACCTAGACATCACTGCTACAGAAGAATTAGATCTGCTCATCAGATGGCTAGGTCCCCAGTCTACTGAACGCATCAAGAGGCTCAAAGCGGTTCATATTGACAACCCTGCTGCAGGCCTTAATGCTGCTTGGGACAGACTTGAACGTACCTTTGGCAGTCCGGAAGCCATTGAAGATGCCTTATTCAAAAGATTACACAGTTTCCCAAGGATTTCCGCTAGAGAGAATTTAAGGTTTCAAGAACTCAGCGATGTTTTATTGGAGCTTCAACTCGCTAAAGCTGACATCCGCTTACCTGGTCTCAGTTACCTTGACACCCCTTGTGGCATCAACCCTATTTTTCTCAAGCTACCGTATGGCCTTCAAGAAAAATGGGCATCGCTTGGATCAAAGTACAAGGAAAGACATCAAGTTGCCTTTCCTCCTTTTTCCTACTTCTGTGAGTTCATCAAACGAATTGCAGACACAAAGAATGACCCAAGTTTCTCCTATGGTGAAGGTAACCCGCTCAGTTCACCCCCTCCAAGACCTACAAACACACGTATGACACACAGAGACCATCGAGGACCAGTGTCCGTGAAAAGGACCACTGTTCTACCTGCACCTGCTACAGTTCTCGAAAAGACTGAACAAAACAAGAACATCGAGAACCCAAATCGCCAATGTCACATACATAACAAACCGCATCCACTTAAGAAATGTATTGGCTTCAGAAAGAAAACCCTACAAGAACGTAAAGAACTTTTAAAGAAATTTGGGGTCTGCTACAAATGCTGCGCCTCCACAGAACACTTTGCAAAGGACTGTAAAGCTATCATTAAATGCATAGAGTGTGACAGCGATGACCATGTACAAGCTCTTCATCCATATCCGCACAACTTTACTAAGCCCACAAACAATCCTCCTGAGGCAAAGCAAGGCGGGGAGCGCACAGATCAAGCAGTACCTTCCACCTCAGTGTTCTCTTCATGTACGGAAGTCTGTGGAGAAGGACTCTGTGACAAATCCTGCGCAAAGATATGTTTGGTTCGTGTATACCCAAGAGGTCAACCTGAAAAGGCCATAAGACTGTATACCATTCTGGATGATCAGAGTAACAGATCTCTTGCAACAACACAATTTTTTGAACTTTTGAACATAAAAGAAAATGCTCTACCATATACCCTAACTACTTGCACCGGCACTACAGAAGTCTTAGGTAGGAGAGCCAGCGGTCTTGTGGTTGCTCCTCTGAACGACAATGTGGAAATACCTTTGCCCACTATCACTGAGTGCAACCAGATTCCAAGCAACAAAGAGGAGATCCCTACTCCGGAAGCTGCCTTGCACCATTCTCACTTGAAGGACATAGCCTACCAAATACCAGCCCTCGACGGAAGTGCCGAGATCCTACTGTTGCTCGGCCGAGACATCTTAAGGGTGCACAAAGTTCGTCAACAAATCAACGGTCCACATGATGCTCCATATGCTCAGTGTCTGGATCTAGGCTGGGTCATCATAGGCAATGTTTGTCGAGACAAAGGCAGAAAACCTTACTCTGTGTCCTCCTTTAAAACACACGTCCTGCCAAATGGTCGGACTTCTTGTTCTGCACGACGACCACACCAATATCATGTGAAGGAAAGACTGCTTCATAAGAGCGCACAATGACACATCATACAGGACGAAGAGAAAGCTCTTAATTTCTGGGATGACAACATCGGCAACACAGTGTTTGAGGTAACATCTAAAGACAACGCGTTGGCAGCTACCATGCAAGACAAAGAATTCCTGAAAACCATGAGTAAAGAGTTCCACCAAGATGATTCCAACAGCTGGGTAGCACCTCTACCATTCCGTACTCCAAGAAAGAGACTACCAAACAACAGAGAACATGCAGAAGCACGGTTTACTTCTTTACAACGCAGTTTGAATCGGAAACCTGAGATGAAAAGACACTTTGTGGACTTTATGCAGAAAATGCTTGAGAGAGATCATGCTGAGCCTGCACCTCCGCTTAAGGAAGGAGAAGAATGCTGGTATCTTCCATGCTTTGGTGTCTATCATCCTCGCAAGCCTGATCAGATTAGGGTGGTCTTCGACTCAAGTGCTCGACATGAAGGTGTCTCCCTCAATGACAGTCTTCTCACTGGGCCTAATCTGAACAACAACCTCATAGGAGTTTTACTTCACTTCAGACAAGAACCAATTGCTATTATGGCTGACATTCAGCAGATGTTCCACTGTTTCATCGTCCGTGAAGACAACAGAAACTTCCTCAGGTTCTGATGGTATCGCAATAATGATGTACATGATGAAGTCATAGACTACCGGATGAAGGTACATGTTTTCGGTAATAGTCCTTCTCCCGCAGTAGCAATTTATGGACTGAGGAAAACGGCTCAAGAAGGAGAGAAAGAATTTGGGTTTGATGCACGACAGTTTGTCGAAAAGAACTTCTATGTAGACGACGGACTCAAATCTCTGCCTACAGAAGAAGAAGCTATTGACCTTCTCACTAGAACTCAGAACATGCTTGCCACTGCAAACCTCAGACATCACAAAATCATTTCGAACAGCGACAAGGCCACGAGAGCCTTTCCCTCTGACTACGCTGCCAGTGTGAAGAAATTCCAACTAGGATCGGACCTTTCTGTTACACCGAGCAGTCTTAGATTGCTTTGGAACGTTAAGCAAGACACGTTCACGTCACAAGTATCAGCCTGTGACAAGCCCTTCACAAAGCAATACATACACATCAGACAAGACAGTTCCACTTGTCTGTCGGCAACAGAATGGAACGTATAAGAAAGTTCTCTACACCTGAACAATGGCACTATGTGTCCACTAACTTCAACCCTGCTGATCGAGGCACTCACGCAGTACCTGCTACTGCATTTCTGGACACATTATGGCTATCCCCACCAATACTCTCGAACGAAGAACTCTTCTCAAATTCTACAAATTTTACCTTTCAACTATTTGAACCGGAATCTGATAAAGAAATTAGAGCTGTTACGGTTACACTCAACACCTCTGTGAAAGAAAGGATAAGGCTGAGTCCTCACCGTTTTGAATGCTTTTCCAAGTGGTCTTCTGTTGTAAGAGCCATTGCACGTCTTATTCACATTGCTCATCAATTTACAAACAGCTCTGATACGGACAAAGAATGTCACGTCTGTAAAGACCCCCCCCCCACACACAATTCAGGAGGCCTCTCGACCAGAAAAGATACTGAACTTCTTGAATGACAAGTGTAAATGGGAATTCAACCCACCTCACTCCTTTCACATGGGAGACTCTTGGGAACGCATGATTGGAGTCGCAAGAAAATTCCTGGACTGGTACTGGACCAGAAAACTTTACAACTTATTCATGAAAGAAGATTCTCCACACTTTTACTTCAGGCCTATAAAGGAACTAGTACTCCTTCTGCCCAAAGCCCCACAAGTCATCAATTTGACTCAAAGGGAGGTAAGAAGGATTGGTGCACGTTGCTGCCTTCCCCTCTGAAGATGGACTCACTGACTGTTCTTCTCACAGCCCGGACCATCAAGATCAAGATCTGCAAGAATTGTTAATGTTGCATTATTTTCTCTTGTTCTTCCCTTCCCTCTTGTTTTTCAGATGTTCCTGGAAAAGAATCTTCACTTATTTGTTTTGAACTTTAGTCAAAGTTATTTAATTATAGAAATCATAGATTTCGACGGGGAGTGTCATGTTTCACATGACTTGTGATATGCCTTTAAGAATTGCACATGTCTTATCTACCCCTGGGTTTCTCTCCTCCTTTCCTCATGCTGCAAGGATTTCCTGTTCAGATAGCTCCACCCTTGTTCCCTTCCCAGTAATCCTTTGCAAGCCTTATGGACTCAGATTCATTATGATTTTTTGACCTATCGGATGTATTTTGTTGTGGATTTTCTACAGTTTTGGAATAAAACTTCAACAGATCTTCAAGGTGTCATCTCGATTGAGTCACTGTCTGTAATTCGTCTAGACTGGGAATTATCGCCATCTCATCACAACAGTAAGTTAAGAGATCACATTCTCAGTGCTTTGGTGGAGAAACAGAACAAAGAGGTTCATACAGAGCTTTCATATATGACCCGTAAACAGCAGTTTTCTTTTTCTCTTATGTCAGGTTGACAATTTTAAATTTAGTTTCAAGATTGTGAATATAAAATCTCTCTTTAATCACCTATATTTTCTCTCAGCCTAAGCTCACATCCCACCGGCGGACTCAGCCCCGGTACAAGCCAATCTAGTCTCCGAAGTCTGACTTAAACTTTGACATTTGTTTCGCTTTTCAGTTAATTCATTCTATGCCTCTTTGGTAACTTACGTCACCGCCCCCTGTCTGCCACCCGTCTGCCACTATCGTGTGCCTACTCTCTGTGGTTTATTGAAGTGTGTGGATTTCCTCTTTTTACTCTGCTTTGTTGTTAACCAGCCTCAGTATAGTCATAACAGACAACGTTCGCACTCAGATCTTGGTCTAGATCTGTATTACAAAGGTTATTTTATGTTTTACTGTACAAAATCTACAAACGCTTTTCATTCTCAGACATCTAATAAATGGCGACTGATGGGTTGCTATTCCTCGATGCTCTGTCCCCGTGGAGATATACTGTATATCCCTGTCTGAAGTCAAGTGGTGTTCCAAGACAGCTGGTAAATGCAGATTGTGAGATTTCTGTACTTTTGTCAAATCCTGGGCTCTACCCTGGCTCAGACAGTAGTAACAATTAAGAAAAATAGCACAGGCTGTACAGTCTATGCGGCTCTCTATTTCAACCCGGATGTCATATTGGACTCTTCTGTTGGTGTTTTCTCTGTGAGATTGCGTGTACACAGGTTTGTGGGATTGCGCAGTGCTGGTGGAAGAGCAAAGGAGAACTATTTGTTCTCGGTGTCCTTCCCTTGCGACAAGCAGAGACAGCAGAACACACTCCTCTTCCCCAAGTGACCAGAGGTGAGTAACAAATACATTTTAAAATGGATTTTGGAGATGTTAATGTCACAAAATCACTTACCATCAGCATTTTGGGAGCAAAACTGAATGAATAATGAGCCAATGGGAATCGCTCATTATTCTTTGGCTCACTCAACTTTTTTGCTTCAATTATGAACTATGAGAAGTGAATACTTTCCGTTAACAATGCAGAACGAGAGCCGCAAGAGCTAGTATGTCACATTTACAAACTTAGGAAAGTCTCACATTCACACATGGGGAGCCACCAACAAATGAAATACACAAACACAGATTTACACTTTGAGACAATAACACAAAGACCAATGCGCACACAAACACTAGCACACAGACAATGATAGACATAAAATGTATGTGTGTTGTATATCATGCGGCACTTTCTTCTGTGTTGTATACTGTGTAGCTGTCTGATCACTTTGCTGTGCTGTCCATTGCTAGTGAGAATGGTTACATGTAATATTCCCTGTTTTTGACACACACAGAAAGTGACCGCCCCCCCCCCACACCTCCTGTCCAGGTACTCCTTCTGCTTTTTGTTCAGTGCAGAGCTTACTTTTTTTAGTGTACAGGCAGGTGGTAAGGGAGCTCACAGGAGCTCACTGAGGCCACCACTCTTCCAATCCACAGAGCAGCTGAGTGCACAGAGTGGATGGGGTTGGGCAGCTTCCGGCAATGCATAGTGCTGCTCAATTTCTAATCTGTTCCTATGCCTCCCAATGAGCATCAGCAACTGCCTTTATATTTACCATCTGTTTTTCTACATGTGCTGGCTGGCCAGGCTTTTAAATGAATAGCTGACTTAGTCTGCTCCCTGCCCCTTAATCTCCCAGTCATCTGGCCCTCAAGTTCACTGGCCCACTGGGCAAATGCCTGGTATGCCCAATTGTCATTCTGTGAAATTTCAATAAGTACGAGTATGCGGTGTGCAAACTGACATTGTGCACTAATTCTATCATGCTAGACCCCTTGTGTAAATGAGGAAATACACGACCACTTATTTTGCTAATTATAGAATAACAGGACACTCATTAAACAGATATTTTAATATCAATATAAATATCTTAAAGTTCTTCATCCCTTCCCCCTGACTAGTCTCCAAATAACAAATCAACTTTGTGCTACATAACCAAGATTTTTTAAAAATATACCTGGTACATTAAGACATTAACATGCTTGTGTATATATGTATTATTTAAAACATTATACATTCCAATTGAAATTAGGAATCAATAATAAGGTCATAGATAAAAAACACTTAAAAATATAATTTTTATACTAGGAAATAAATTTTTCTTTCAATGATTCAAACAGTAATTGCCTGTCCTGAAAGCCTCTGATAGCAATGGCATACTTGGCCTGTCCTGTTCATCTGTTATTTCTCTCTCTTTCTTTCCAGATATCACTGACACGTGGAGTAATACAAGACTCCCGAATAAAACCACAGACTTCATACTCTGGAAAAGAAACAAAAATGAAAACATTTTTATCAAAACAATTATTTGAAATATGGGATGCATCGTTAAGAATTAAATATAAGGTGAAACAGTAAATTAGCACAGAAATTGTTGTTCACAAATAGTTAAAAATCCAAATAATTAAAATTTGCACTATTTTAATTTTTCATGTATTCGTTTATCCTTTACAGAAATATTGCTGGGATGAAATATTCTGAACTCCAGATGGTGTCTTATATCTTACACAATGTCACACGGGGTCTGCATTATCAACATACAGGCAGACATACAGGGTTATTCAAAGAGCTCCGAATTGGGGCCAAAAGGTAACCAAATGCTGAAATTCAGCGTTCGGTTACCTTTCCTGGCCATTCGGCTATCCAGAGAGCAGGCAATTCACCAAATCCTGGCGAATTGCCTGCACATACGGTGCCTGGTCGGTGCCTGTTCGAGGGCAGTGAAACCCCATAGAGAAGCAATGCTTTAGCTATTCAGAGAGCAAAACTCAGCAGTGAAAAAGTTGCCGAATTGCCCTGCCATTCGGTGGTTTAATTCGGCAGATTTATTCAGGCGAATCCCATAGGCTTCGGTGTTAAAAATATTCCTGTTTTAATTCAATATCTAATAAACCGTTCATTATAATATTCTGCAGTAAAGAGTCTCTTTATTTATAGATTTTTTTGGACCTTTTAGGCATTTTTTGGGATTTTTTTGCAAATATTTTCTTTCCGTTTTTGTTTTTTAAATCGTTTTTTCTTTTTTCTGTAACCGCCCTTTTTATTATCATTCATTGGATCTTATATGTAAATTTCAGACATTTTCGTTCTGTAGTTTCTTTGCAAACAGCGTTTCAATTTTCAAACATTCAAGTGTAATGTGGGGCTTATTTTTCACTCCATTCGTCTGCGGTGTCGAGTTTTTCCGGCGGCTGCTCTGCGCTCTGATCGGCTCCTGCTCGGGTTTCTCCGGTGTGTTCGGCGGGGTTAATCCAGATGTTTTTGCGGGTTTCGGTGTGCATTCGCCCTCCTTTTGTGGTGAGTTTTCGGCGGGTTTGCGGCGACTTTTCCTTGCATTTCGGCGGCCCTGTGGTGCTTGCTGAATACACTGCAGGGTGGCCGAAATGGGATCGCCAAATCGCACCGAATTGAAGAGAATGAAAAGTCACCGAACGTGCGGTGGCTTTTCGATTCTCTTTGAATAACCCTGACAGTCTTTCAGGGTTATTCAGAGAAAGGTGAAAACCAGGAGAACTGTCAGGAGAAGAGAACAATGTAGACCAAGTAGCTGATTTTGAAAGTGAGATAAATGGGAGAATTTTTCTGGTTTGGCTATTTTGACCTAGAATTTTCACTTCTCCAGTCATTCTCCTGATTTTCACCTTTCTCTGAATAGACCTGTTTGTGTCAAATACAGTAAATCTGATAAAGATAGATAATAACTTTGTTTAGATATTCTGAATATGGGGATTTGTAGTGATTAGTAATGCAGCTTCGACAAAATACAAATAGAATATAAAAATAATATTATATGTGGCATAATGACTGATTACAGAACCCCATGTATCTGTACAGTCATCATAACCACTGAATCTTATCCCTGTGCAGCAGAGAGTGACCCCAGAGCTCTCCCTGTATTCTGTCCTCTCCCTGGCTGTTGTAATGCAGCAGCAAAGTATTTTAGATTCTTGTTAGAGTGAGGTTTGAGGCTGCTATTTGCAGCTTGTTTACAGTACTACAGTGATGTCATATTCTTTCAGAACAAAGCAATAAATTGGCATACACACTCCTTTTTAAAGATATAGAAAAAATCTTATGACAATAAATTTAAATGTGTAGAATGTGGGTTCTCCAGTCCTTCCTTCATCTGCTGTAGAAAAATCATATTACAATACAATAAAAATGACATAGTATCTCTTGTCTTCCTAGTACTGGCGGATCCAGAGACGGGGAATTTGTAGTCCCCACCCCGAGCTGCAAACATATTGTAGGAGATACAGGGGACCTTTGAACCCCTGTATCTCTGGTTCCATACAGCTGATATGGTCAAGCCACAGACACTTACAAGTGGAGACGTGAGAGTTAAGAGCTGACTTGTGTGTGTTAGCGAATCCATTGGATTCCCCAAAAGCCTCATGAAGGAAGAAGTGGCCAAGACATGTTTCCTAATTTGTTTAATCAGAAGCTCATTTTCATTTTCCACTAAATATATATAGTAAATACATTCAAGGGTTGAGTGTTCTTAAAAAAAAATACAGAAAACAACTGGGTAAGGGCGTGGATTACATATGACTCATTGTTCAAAATAGCTTGTTAAAAATGAAAATGTACCACAAATCAGGAAGGTATCACGTCAGCTGGTTTCGTAAATGAAATGGAGATGTGGAAGTGGCAGGTCAGTTGTCTGTAGCAGACTTTTAAGTCATATTTATGTGATGGTAAAACCATGTAAGTACGATTGTAACATAATTTTAAGGGATACTCTAGACCAGCAATGTGGAACCTATAGCACATGTGCCACAGCTGGCACGTGGTGCCCTCCATGCTGGCACACAAGCCATAATTCACCATCGGCAGGGCTTTTTTTGTGCCGGTACGCGCCGGTACTCAGTACCGGCACCTACCAACAGTGAAGACGTTCCTCTGCTAGGATGCAGAGGAAGTCTGCATCCCACAGTAGAAGTTCTGCTGATCGACGCCAGCCTGGCACCGATCGTAGACTTCTCCCGCAGGGGGCTGACATCTTGGATTATATATTCTTAATATCAAGCCCAAATGGCATTAATGCTTTGTCTGTGAGAAAGATGACCCCACATAAAAAGATGTGAACTTGTGTGGTGAGGTTGGATACTTACCAGAAAAGTATCACAAGCAATAAGCCAGGAGCTAATGGCAGAATAGGCTCCAGTCTAGGTGACAGTCTGCACTTATACAATTTTCTACTTTACTTTGCCCTCATTAAGAGGATATTATGCTATGGGAGCGCCATCTACGATTTTCTATGTTTAAGGTGATCCCGCTAAAGGAGTGTGTCACCCTCAAGTTGACCAAATGCCTATACACCCAGAGCCGTATTTTTAGGCTCTGAAAAATGTGAGTGCGTAGCACGACACCAAAATATCAGCGCTATTTTGTTAGCTTATACAGTATTACACTACTGGATATTTTTTTGTTTTGTGCTTTATTTTTGAGATCTACAAGGTCCCATTGTAGACATCAAGCTCAGAGAGGCCAGAAAATCACAGAGAGTCCTTAGTGCCTTCCCAAATGAAGAAAATGTCATCTATATATATCTTGATGTCTACAACAATTCAATTTACTTTGACATACAGTAGGGTACAAATTAATTTTTTAGACACAGTTGTGATCAAAAAGGGCCAAGAATTGGTCACAGCTTTGTTTAGAAAGTCCACTTCTCCATTTTGATACTGCTCATTCAGATTCTCTCATTCAGTCACTGCCATGTAGTCAGTTGCTGAGAGTGTCGAGAGTGGTGAGTGATCCAGAGATCTGTGATATTAGATTGGAGGAAATGATGAATAGATTTCAGGAGCGGGGTTACCCTGACCGATTCCTGTGGCAAGAGCGGGAGCGGATTAGGGGAGAGCCCCGCAACATTATACAAAACACAGGTGCCCATGTCGGTGGAAAAATAAACATTAAGAAAGCACATAGAATTCCATCTGTTTCTAGATTTGTTGCCCATTCAGACGCATTGCGTAAAATCCTAAGAATTGGCATATTCTGAGAGATGAGGGGTTGTACTCCGATAGATATACACTTTTAAGGATTCGCTATATTCCCACACTGTGGTGCTACCGTCACCAAAATAAATTGCAAAAAATTGCATTTCTTTACTTCACATATTCTGAGAGATGTTTACCCTATGGTGGTGGAATTCCAGTTACCACCATTAATGTCTTTTAAAAGAGGCTGGTCTTTGAGAGAGTCTCTAGTGAGAGCTGAATTCACTAGCAAAAAAGATATTAGACAATTTTTTGGTGAACCTAAGAATGGCACATTCCCCTGTCTTAATTGCTCTTGCTGCAACGCGATTATAAGAGGTGACTTTTTCGTTCACCCCCTCTCTGGACAGAAGTATATGATCAGACAGCAGTTTACATGTAATTCCAGCTTTGTTGTCTACCTGCTGAAATGCCCCTGTGGGTGGATTTATATTGGGGAGACAACACAAAAAATAAAGAACAGAATCACCAAACACAAATCTGACATTCGCTTAGCGCGGGAAGAGTTACCAGTTCCTTTAGATTTTTGTAAAACAGGCCATACTGTTTCCCAGTTAAGGTTTCATGTGATTGATACTGTGCCAAAACTATCCAGAGGGGGCGACAGAGAGAAACTTTTGATAAAGAAAGAACGTTACTGGATCCACCACTTGAAAACCATTGAGCCATTAGGCCTTAAAAGGGAATTCAACCTCTCCCCGTTCCTTTAATCCTGGCAATTAAGATGCTGATGCCTATATCTCGTCTTAGACAAATGTTTTCCAGCTATGTAAGCATATAAAGATAATTAATATAATGATTGCATAATGGAAATACGTAATGTAATACATGCTTTACATATTTGATATTGTTTTTAATGGTGTTCCATCTTAAGTGTGCTCACATGCAACCATTGATGAGTGTTATAACCAATCAGTTACTGATTGGTAATGTTATTTATATCATGCAAGTAGACCTTCACTTCAGACTTGACAAAGACCCATCAGGGTTGAAACGTTGTTTTTCTTATGCTGAGGAATAAAATCTATCATTAATATTGAAGAGTGCCAGATTTACAGTTTAAAAAACTGATGCTCACATTCAAACTGCTCAATAACTCAACCCCTCCTTACATATCGTCATTACTCCACAAGCACGTCCCATCTAGACAAGTCCTGTCAGCGGGCGATCTCCACCTGTCATCAGTCTACACGCGCACGGCCAACTCTCGCCTCCAAGACTTCTCATGGGCAGCTCCGGTCCTGTGGAATGACTTGCCTTGCTTTATCAAACTCTCCCCTAATCTTCAGGCCTTCAAGAAATCCCTCAAAACCCATCTCTTCAGATTAGCGTACCACATCACTGACGCAACTCATCCCTCTGCTCACCTACTCACACATGATTGAAGCAGCTTCTATGGCCCCATCGTTCCCAAACCACTGGCACTAATGATCCTGCCAGCCAGTAAAATTCCCCTAGTCTTCCTCAGCCCCAATCCCTCTAGACTGTAAGCTCCTATGAGCAGGTCCCTCTACACCTCTTGTTTCCATCATATGTCCATTTATCTGTATGTCGTTCCCTTTGGTTGTTGTAAAGCTCTGCAGAAACTGTTGGTGCTATATAAATGATGACAATAATAATATAATAGGGGTGTGTAGGCACACGTATAGGTATATAATAGGTGTGTGTAGGCGCGTATATAGATATATAATAAGGATGTGCTGGCGTATGTACAGTGGTTTGAGTCTAATTGGACTAATTGCAGGGTTGGCACTTTGAGACACATAAGCTGGTTTAGTGATCCAGTTTGGGTGCTCAGGCTCAAAAAGATTCACCATCACTGCTCTAGACCCTCCAGATGTTTTGGAATTACATGTCCCATGATCCTTAGCTACTCATTAGGTTGGCTGGGCATCATGGGAAATGCCAGCTTCAGCCCTGGCACACCCCCCAGACACGCTACCTGCAAAGATGCTCCCGCACTGCAGAGCGTTCCCGCTCTGAAGCTGATTTTGTTCACTCTTTTTTATTCTCCGGTCATACACCTCTGCCCCCCACTTGGCCAAACAATCCTTCTTCTCATCTCTTATATCTACTCTGTCCTCCCACCCTAAACGACTCTGGTCCACATTCAACACCCTCCTCTACCCACCCGCACCTCCCCCCTCAGCTGCCTTCAGCGCTCAAGACCCGGCAGATTTCTTCCTCAACAAAACTCTGACTATCAGAAGCAACAACACAAGATAGTTATCTGCCACCTCCACTCCCAGAAGCCCCCTCTGTCACCCTCTGCCGCTTCCTCCCAACCACTGAGGAGGAAGTCAATTCCTTATTGTCCTCCTCACATCTCACCACGTGCCCGCTCGACCCCATTCCCTCACATCTAATTCCTCCCCTCTCCTCCTCCCTCACCCCTGCTCTCACACACATCTTCAACCTATCTCTCTCCACCGGCTCCTTCCCATCCGCCTTCAAACACGCGCTAGTTACCCCTTTACTAAAGAAACCATCCCTAGACCCCAACTCTCCATCCAACTACTGCCCTGTATCCCTGCTTCCCTTCACATCAAAGCTCTTAGAAAAACCGTTAACAGATTTATTTAACCAATCCTTGTTAACGGGAGTCGTCCCAGAAGACTGGAAATTAGCAAATGTTGTGCCCATTTACAAGAAGGGTAGTAGGGAGGAATCGGGGAACTATAGGCCAGTTAGTCTTACGTCAGTAGTGGGGAAATTAATGGAAACCATGTTAAAGGAAAGGATTGTTGAACATCTAAAAACACATAGATTACAGGATCAGAAACAACATGGGTTTACCTCAGGGAGATCATGCCAAACTAATCTTATTGATTTTTTTGATTGGGTAACAAAAATAATAGACACAGGTGGTGCAGTAGACATTGCTTATTTAGATTTCAGTAAGGCTTTTGATACTGTTCCGCATAGAAGGCTTATCAATAAATTGCAATCTTTGAGTTTAGATTCCAATATTGTTGACTGGATTAGGCAGTGGCTGAGTGACAGGCAACAGAGGGTTGTGGTAAATGGAGTTTATTCGGCACAAGGTCTTGTTACCAGTGGGGTACCTCAGGGGTCAGTACTTGGACCCATTCTCTTTAATATTTTTATTAGTGATATTGCAGAAGGTATTAATGGAAAAGTATGTCTTTTTGCTGATGACACAAAGATTTGCAACAGGGTTGACGTTCCTGGAGGGATCAGCCAAATGACAAATGATTTAGGTAAACTAAAAAAATGGTCGGAGTTGTGGCAATTGAGTTTTAATGCGGATAAGTGCAAGATAATGCACCTGGGACGTAAAAACCCAAGGGCTGAATATAGAATATTTGATACAGTCCTAACCTCAACATCTGAAGAAAGGGATTTAGGGGTCATTATTTCAGAGGATCTAAGGGTAAGTAGTCAATGCAATAGAGCAGCAGGAAATGCTAGCAGAATGCTTGGTTGTGTAGGGAGAGGTATTAGCAGTAGGAAAAGGGAAGTGCTCATGCCACTGTACAGAGCACTGGTGAGACCTCACTTGGAGTACTGTGTGCAGTACTGGAGACCGTATCTCCAGAAGGATATAGACATCTTAGAGAGAGTTCAGAGAAGGGCTACTAAAATGGTGTACGGCTTGAAGGAGAAAAGTTACCAGGAAAGGCTTAATGATCTTAACATGTACAGCTTGGAAAAAAGACGAGACAGAGGAGATATGATAGAAATATTTAAATACGTAAAGGGAATCCACAAGGTAGAGGAAGGGAGTATATTTAAAAGGAAACAAAATAGCAAAACAAGAGGACATAGTCTTAGATTAGAGGGGCAAAGGTTTAAAAGTAACATCAGGAAGCATTATTTTACTGAGAGGGTGGTGGATACATGGAACAGTCTTCCAGTTGAAGTGGTAGAGGCCAAAACAGTAATTGAATTTAAGCAAGCATGGGATAGGCATAAGGCTATCCTAAACAAAAGATAAATCCAGGTAAAGTATCCATGTAATTGGGCAGACTAGATGGGCCGAAAGGTTCTTATCTGCCGACATTTTTCTATGTTTCTATGTTTCAACCGCCTCTCCCTCTTCCTGTCCTCCAATTCCCTACTTGACCCCCTGCAATCTGGCTTCCGTCCCCTACACTCAACTGAAACTGCCCTCACCAAAGTCACCAACGACCTCCTAACTGCTAAAAAACACGGCCACTATTCTATCCTCATCCTGCTTGACCTCTCGGCTGCTTTTTACACTGTCAACCACCCCCTCCTTCTACAGACTCTCAGCTCTCTTGGTCTCTGTTTCACTGCACTTGCTTGGGTTGTGTCAAGGTTCAGACTGCGATTGATGCAGCAGGTGGGGTTGTGAGCCCAGGATGCAGTGAATAGACAGGTTGCAGGTTAATTAAAGGGTTTATTTAAAGTAAACACATAACATAAGAGACATGAACTAAATAAGGAGATCAGAACTAGACACTGGAGGAGACTGGTCACGATGGGGAATAGATGCAGGGGAGGAGAGGAGATGCAGAAAAAGGAGATTGAAGCAAAAAGGGATGGCTGAGAGTTGTGGGACTGGAGGTTAATGAGAACTAAATATGGGAGCGGTTAGGAAAGCAAGAGAAATAACAAGATGAAAATAAGAGACTAGAAGTGAGAGTAGAAATAGACACAAAGGGAACTTAACAGCACATGGGGCAAGCAATAAATAAACAATAATACACTAAACAGATATATATATATATATAAACACAGATAACAGAAGCAACGGTCTCAGGCAGGGGGGGGCAGGCAATAGAGTGGTTAAGTCCAAGCAATGGGTCTGGTTCACAGTGATCCTAGATGGGGAAACAGGGAGCTGAATGAAGGGGCACTGGAAGCAGGATGGGGAGTACCGATATGATGGTGAAATGTCCAGATAACAACGGAAGGAGTTCTCAGGAGGTGATGGCAATCAGATAGTTCTCAGATTCAGGGAGCTTTAGGGCACAGGTCTTTGCAGTCTGGGACTTCAATGTGGAAGTGTCCAGAGGGGGGTGTAGCTTCCTTATAAGCAGGTTAAATCAGGGCAAGGTGAGCTCAGGTGGGGCTCCAGGGCTAGGATGTAGTTCTATGAGAGTCCAGGGAATCTGTATTGTTCATGTTGCAGGGCTTAACATGGGTGCCAGGGGCCAGAGCGTGGTGACCCTGACAGGTTGACTCCTATCTGTCAAACAGGTCCTTTTCTGTGTCCTTTGCTGGTAACTCCTCCTCTTCATTGCCTTTATCTGTTGGTGTACCTCAAGGCTCTGTCCTTGGTCCTCTTCTCTTTTCCATCTACACCTCCTCCCTGGGTAAAATCATTAACAGCTTTGGCTTTAATTACCACCTCTACGCTGATGACACTCAGATCTACCTCTCTACCCCTGATATCTCTCCCCCTATCCTTTCTAAAGTCAGTGATTGTTTATCTGGCATCTCCTCCTGGATGGCCTCTCACCACCTAAAGATCAACATGTCTAAGACTGAGCTCCTACTAATTCCTCCCTCTAATGCCTCCCCACCTCCTGACTTCTCTATCATGGTGGAGGGTATCACTATCTCCCCATCAAACCAAGTTCGCTGTCTTGGAGTTACACTTGACTCTGCTCTTTCCTTAATCCCCCACATCCAGTCTCTTTCCTCCTCCTGCCGATACCAACTACGTAATATTTTCAGAATTCGGCCATTTCTTACCGCTGTCACCACAAAACAACTCATCCACGCCCTTGTAATCTCCCAACTTGACTATTGCAATAATCTCTTATCTGGCCTCCCTCTGTCCCACCTCTCCCCCCTACAATCCATCCTGAACGCCTCCGCCAGGCTCATCCACCTCACCCGCCGCTCTGTCTCTGCCGCTCACCTCTGCGAGTCCCTTCACTGGCTCCCCATCCACTGCAGAATTAAATTCAAAATCCTTATCCTTACCTACAAAACCCTCACTAACTCAGCTCCCCACTACCTGTCCTCACTAATCACCAAATACACCCCAGCCCGCTCCCTAAGGTCAAACAGTGACCTGTTCCTAGCTTCTCCCCGCATCACCTCTTCCCATGATAGACTGCAGGATTTCTCACGCGCAGCCCCCATCCTCTGGAACGCTCTCCCTCATACGGTCAGACTTTCCCCTAATTTCTCTTCCTTCAAACGCTCCCTTAAAACATTCCTATTTAGGGAAGCCTACCACCCAACTCACTGACGCAACCATCAATCACTCTCACCTTGCAGTCCTCTCCTCCTGTTTCCAACCCCAACCCTTCTAGATTGTGAGTTCCTACGGGAATAGGGCCCTCATCTCCTCCTGTACTGTTTGTCAAATGTTGTTCAATGTATTGTAACCCTGTCTATACTGTGCTTATTGTACAGTGCTGCGGAATATGCTGGCGCTTTATAAATAAAGAATAATAATAATAGTTCTGAAATATTTGGAGGCCTAATGTTGATGAACTCTGCTCTGGGCATAACAAGGGGAGGGAGGACTGGAAAGGTTGCTTCCTGAAGCTGGAAGAAGAGCTAAGGGTTTTTTCAATAATAGTCTAATTACCATCGAATTGCACCAAACAGTGAATTTCACTGTTCGGTGCAATTTCGTGGCAATTCGGCTGTTCAGAAAGCTGGCAATTCACCAAATATTGGTGAATTGCCATTGAAATACAGTGCATTTCGCCTCAGATCTGCGGCAGTGAAATTGTCCCATAGAGAAGTAATGGTTAATCTATTCAGAGAATGCCGAACTGCACCGAAATGTCAGGGAAATGCCATGATTTTTTTATTCAACCGTTTATTCTTTTCATTTGCAGCAAAGATAAATTTTATTTATCTAGACATTTTATGCATTTTTCTGGATTTTTTTCCATTTATTTAAAATGGCGTGGTTTTTTTATTCAGTAACAGACCTTTTTATTATTTTTTTTTTTTAAAGGATTTTTTTATTATCTCCATGCATTTTCATGGTTTTAAACACCTTTTAAAAATGCCTTTTTTTTTTCTTTTTACCCCCAGATTGGATTTTTTTCGGTGGATCGTTGGCTGATTTTGGCAATCTGTTCGGCGGTGTTCAGCCGATTGTTGGCTACATTCAGCACATCCTGTCCGGCGCACTTCGGGGACCCTGCAGTGAATGCGATATTTCAGTGCTCTCTGAAAAGCCCCCTGATAGAATGCAATGCAGGACCGAAGGTAAGCTTTTATATCTGTAGCGAAGAGAAAAAACGAAAACTGGAGTGGGGGACAGCAGAGGTTAATATGTAAACCTTCTGGTTTCCTTTGACCCACCACCATTTTCTGAGCGTGTTTCTTTAACATACTCAGAAGTTCTGTTTTATAGTGTAGGCTGAAATTTATATTTCCTGATCTCTCCCCTGTCTATACTGTGCTTATTGTACAGCGCTGCGGAATATGCTGGCGCTTTATAAATAAAGAATAATAATAATAATAATCTCTCTGAAGATAAGTGTTACGTCTGTACTGTGAGTCTTCATTTTTTTCCTTCTTTATATTTTTTCAAAAAACAGATAAAGTATAATAAAAAATAAAACTTTGCAATAGTGTTGCTTTCCTTTTTCTGCTTTTTCTGCTCAAACAAAATAGCTGATACCTGTTTTTCGTAACACCCAACCGCCCCCTCCTTGGGTTCTGCAAATGAAACAGCCATGGGGGTTAGGGGATTCCACTCGAGCAGATTTTGCCTGAAATACTTGCAAATAAATCATTTCCTGCCACACCTTGTGAAAAGGCATGCATAAAGCGGTTTTATTTCATTTGATATTTATACATTTGTTGCATTTAAGTTATTCTCTCCTGCAACCATGCCATCATTTATGCTTTTGATATCTCATACCTTGGTCAATAAATTATGTCTATATATCAGGGTACATGTCCTAAAAAATTTGTGTGGGACCTCACCAAGATTTCTGAAGCCTCAACTGATTGTAATCTCACACCACGTCACCCGCAACACACTAACATTTTATACATATATATGTATAGCCTGGAGTGAGTTATATGGAAACTATCAGGGTTATTCAAAGAGATCCGAATTGCTTGAGAAAGGTAACCGACGCTGAAAATCAGCGTTCAGTTACCTTTCTTGGCCATTTGGCTATCCAGAGAGCAGGCAATTCGCCAAATCCTGGCGAATTGCCTGCACATACGGTGCCTGTTCGGTGCCTGTTCGAGGGCAGTGAAATCCCCATAAAAATGCACTGCTTCGGCTATTCAGAGAACACAAACCAGCAGTGAAAGGTTCCCCTAATGCCCTGCCATTCGGTGGTTTCATGCGGCAGATTTATTCAGGCGAATCCCATAGGCTTCGATGTTAAAAATATTCCCGTTTTAATTCAATATCTAATAAACCGTTCATAATAAAATTCTGCAGTAAAGAGTCTCTTTATTTATAGATTTTTTTTAGGATATTTTAAGCATTTTTCTGAATTATTATTATTTTTTAAAAGTCCGATTTTTTTTTAAGTTTTCTTCTTTTTTCTGTAACAGCCCTCTTTATTATCATTCCCTGGACCTCATATGTAAATTTCAGACATTTTCGCTCAGTAGTTTCTTTGCAAACAGCGTTTCACTTTATAAACATTCACACAAACTGTTTTGCTAATTTATTCACTGCCTCGCCTGCGGTCTCGGCGGCTTCGTTGCGTGTGATCGGCTCATGCTCGGGTTTTTCGACGGGTTAATCCAGATGTTTTTGGGGGTTTTTGGCGTGCATTCGGTGGGTTTTGCGGTTCGTCTTCGTCGGGTTTGCGGCAGCTTTTCCCTGCAATTCGGGGACCCTGTGATGTTTGCTGAATACACCGCAGGGTCACCGAAATGGGATCGGCAAAAGGAACCGAATTGAAGAGAACGAAAAGTCACCGAATGTGCGGGGACTTTTCGAATCTCTTTGAATAACCCTGTATGTGACTGATAAATCATATGTTTGTTGTGGCTTAGCAATGAAACCTACAATAAAACACCTGAATGAAAGGTTTAGGCTGGGGTCAGACCAGCGCACTTTTAACGTGCGTTCTGGCGCACTTAATCACAATCGCACTAGCAGCAAATGACGGGCAATGACGGCCAATATACGAAGTACGGCCGCACGAAAGTCCGGCCGTGTGACGCAAGTGGAAAATGAACGCATTTTTTCGAGAACGCAGAACCGCTAGTACTGACGTACAGAGTGCGCTGCGGTGGCATACCGGCGAGTGTGCGTGATTAGGAGACGTCAGACTCTGCTAATGTACAGCCTACATAACGTCCAGACGCAAAAAGTGTTTTATTGAGAATCCGTAAAAAATCACGCATGAAAATGCGCGTCGTCTGACTGTTTTTGCGCATTCCGTGAAAAAATCCGTCAATGCGTTCGGACGCACTTTTTGACGTTCGCGGGGAAAAATGCTTTCGTTTGACCCTAGCCTTAAAACACAGCTGTCAAACTCACGGCCACCAGATGTTGACACCTACAATTCCCAGAGCTGAAGCCCTATTGACATGGAAATATTTATTAGCTCCTTCACCACCGTGATCGTTTTTACACATTGATTGAGGTGCTATCACTTTTTAAAGCCAGCTGGGGAATGTCTCTGACATCTGCGCAGATAATCATGCACAGAGCCCAGAACTGCAGTAACTCCTTTTGGCCAGTAGATGTCGACATCCACCTCTTAAATAGGTTATTACAATAAGGAATAAATTAGGAATATTCCCAAATAATTTTTACAGTACAGTTAATTTAAAAGATTTTCTAATAAAACCCCCAAAAATTGTAATTTTAGGGAAAATCATTGATAGGGAAGGGGTTAACTGAGAAGCATCAACTCATGATTTCTATAGGTGATAAATAGTAATGGTGCCATTCTAGTAACAATGTTATTTTGTAACAACTAGTGATGCTTTTGCACTATACAATAAATATTTGTTATAATGTATAATATTTGTTACAATATATAAAGTGCGCTTCGCAAGGTAAGAGGAGTGTTGCTCATTTTATATCTAAAATATGGATGGAGAGAGAATAAAACATGCTCCTACAGCAAGAAAAATATGTTTATTATTATGGTTGTGTTTATAATTGCTACTGCCATGTATATAGCTTATAACTAATGATGTATAACTATTTTTTGTTTTTCCACTTTGACTCCTACTCTTAACCGTTATTGTATGTACACACAGAGAAGCTAAAGTTCATGAACGAATATCTAACCTCTACGCAACATTTATTTTTACGTATGCATAAATATGTATACCTCCATTCACCAATTTCCAACACTTAAGGGTATATTCACAAAGCACCGAAATTATGTTGGCACTGAATTGCGCCGAATTGGCATCTGCGAATTCCACCAAACGGGGGAAAAAAAGACTTATTTTTTCCTAATAGGAGTTTCAATCGATAGAAATGTGTCTAAATAATAAAAAAGTCCATTAAAAAATAATAAAAAGGTCTGGTACAAAATAAATAAAAAGACATTTACATTTGTTTAAAAAAAGTCATCTAAAGCATACAAAAAAGGTCTTTTAAAAAAATAAAAAGGGTTTCCGCGCAAAAAATAAAAAGAATAAACGGTCTTTAAAAAGAATTATAACATGATATTATTTTCTTACATTGAAATAGGATTTGCTTGTTTAAAGCTCTCAAATTGAAACATCATAAATCAGGGCATTTCACCAGAGTTTTGGTGCAATTCGGCGTTCTGTGAATAGAAGACATGATAGTCTGCTGTAGGACAATTTCAGTGCCGCTTAATTGTGGTGAATTGCACTGTATTTCGATGTTAATTCGCCTGTATTTGGCGAATTGACAACTTAACGCATTGACAAATTGCTCCAAAATTGGTGAAATTCACTGTTCGTGGCAATTCGGGGCCAATTCGGAGTCAATAGTCAATTACCTCTATAGAGTCGTGAAGCCATGGGTCAGCGCAACCATTTAATAACCATGATGTACTGTTGAACCAGCGTTTGTTAAAATTACAAACGCTGAAAATTCAGAACAAAATACACTAAAGTGTTAACAGAACAGAAGACACTTTTTCTCATGAGCAACGACAAAACATTCAGTAAACCTAAATGGGAGACAAATAGGACCAAATAATCCAGCATTGGAGCCTGAGCACCAACCCACACACCTGACCTAGTATGAACTTCAACGAAAAAGTAACGAAATAATTGTATAAACGTTTTTTGTTGTTATCTTTACATCAGAAATGTTGCCACACAAAGGCATAAAAGATGTTGCACGTGTTTTGGGGTTTTTTAAAACTCTGTTGTACTGGGTCATATCTGAAAAGCTTAATTTCCTGCCTGTGCAATAAAATTTTCTCCACGCAGAAGGATACCGTCGAATTTATTAACCACTTCAGTACAGAATACCATGTAGACTCATTTATGCATCGAAAAACATTAAAAAACACAATTGAACTTATGAAACCCCACTTTAAATCTTTTGAAAGCAGGTTTGATGTTTTTCTTGTGGAGAAAGAAATTCTCATTTACACATCACTTATGTCACTCTTTGGGACTGGAAGGCTATTGGGAAAAGAAGGAACACCAGCCCTTACTGTTACAAAATGTTCAGCAAACTTTACTGCTGCATTAGAACAGCCAGGGAGAAGGGGTTTAATGAGTGAAAATCCCTGTACAGTACAGATACAAGGTGTTACTGCAATTTCCATATCCAGGCATTATGCCACATACAGATATTATTTTTATAGTGCACTGGTATTATTTGGAAGCTGCATTGCTAATAATCTTATTATGATCACTTTAAATCCCCATAAGCGGGAGATCAGAACATTTTTATTTATCTTTATCACATTTACTGTATTTGACACAAAAGCCATTTCTACTTGTATGATAATAATGCAGATCCAGTGTGTAATTTTGCAAGATAAATGTTGAAAAGTAGTATTCGGTAAAGGGATATGAAAGAACATTGGCACTACAGAAAACAGTGGATCTGTGTCAATGTAGTAAACCAGTGGTCCCCTACACTGGTCCTCATGGCCCACTAACTAGCCACGTTTGCCAGATATCTGAAGCACAGCAAGGTGATATGATTTGCTGCTCAGTGATTGATTGCAGGATTCAGTCTGCATTTACCCAAGGTAAACCCAGACTATGGCCTTTCCAGTGATACCAAATATAACCAGGTTAGATTTATGTAAAACTTAAATATCAATAAAATATATTTCTTTTTTTTCCTAACGCAGCACTATTATTCAGTTTACAAATATAAAGTGAACAGTGATGCTGCGCTAACTCACCTTCGCATTTCCCACACTGCCAGCAAGTGTGGAGATGATGATGCAACGTATTGTTTCATCAACAACCTAGACCGTGGCACTGCAGTGAGGAGAAACAGGGGGACTTTGGAACCCGGAACGATTTGCACAAGTGCAACAAGAGTGGTGATAGCATGTAATTTTATTGTAACGTAAGCATCTAAACAAGAAGAATTGAAAAAGTAAGTTTGTGGACAGTAGCCCAAAAGGAGGAAGGTAATGCCGTACCAATAAAGCGTAGCAAGAGTTACTCATAAACAATAAAGGCTACCTATGTCCCAGTGGTAAAAACCACCCAAGAAGACAAGGATTAGCTGTAGAATGGCAGTAACAAGAGCATAAACATAAGCAATGATGGCTCACTATACCTCGGTGGTTCAAGCCACCTACATAACCAAATGCAAGGGCACACTAAGTAAACAACCAGTATTAGCCATAGGGCAAAGTCCACAGGAAAATAGATTCAAATTGGAACTGTTAAAAGCAAAAAGAGAGCATATCTCAACCGGTTTCGCCCGAACAGGGCTTAATCCAGAGATTAAGGAACCCATCTCTCTGAATTGTACACCACACAAGGTTAAGTGAAGTGTCATTAAAAAGGTCAGAGTCTGGTCTTTACAATGATACCAAACAGGACCATGTAATTGCAAAAAATAAATTCTCTGTTTTACGGCAGAGGTAATATATGATTTTACATATAAAACAATCAATGCCGCTGCACTCAGGGCCGGCGCTAGTGTAAGGCAGCACAGGCGGCTGCCTTACTGCTCTGGCCTGATGCCAAACTGGGGGACGTGAAAATCCTCTTCCCGTTCATAGTAACTCACTGCTGGGCTGGCGGGGATTTCTTTCTGATGCCGCCATGATGTAAATGATCCTCCCCTTGTGGCTGGAGAAGCTGCTGCACTTCCGGCCTGGTGAGGGGGGAGGGGCGCACAGGAAGAGGCTGTAGAGTCTGGGCCATGTGCTTCCTCGTGCTGCTCCTCTTACAGCAGAACCAGTGAGGAGATTAATCAGCCTCTGCCCTGCAGCAGCAGAGACCCCATGGAGCCAGGAGGTGAGTTATCACACTGCCTGCCCTCCATCTGCCCCTCTCCCTTTCATGATATCCTCCCTCTGAGATACAGAGATAGTGCCTCCCCCCCCCCTCACACAAACACAGCAAAAGTGTGAGAGATCTTCCCTGCTGTGAAGATGCTTCTGTTTTTAACTCTTGCTGGACCAGGTCATCCTTCCTGATAGTAAAGCACAGCTGAAGCACATTGTAATATGATGCTCAGATACCTGGTCCAGCAAGAGTTAAAAACAGAGGCTTCTCCTTCACAGCAGGGGAGATCTCTCACACTTATATTACTGTTACTGCCCCACTGGGAGGCTATTCCATGTATCTACTACCCTTTCTATATCACTGTTACTGTCCCCACTGGGAGGCTATTCCATGTATCTACTACCCATTCTATATTACTGTTACTGCCCCCACTGGGAGGCTATTCCCTGTATCTACTACCCATTCTATATCACTGTTACTGGCCCCACTGGGAGGCTATTCCCTGTATCTACTACCCATTCTATATCACTGTTACTGCCCCCACTGGGAGGCTATTCCCTGTAACAGTGATATAGAAAGGGTAGTAGATACAGGGAATAGTCTCCCAGTGGGGGCAGTAACAGTGATATAGAAAGGGTAGTAGATACATGGAATAACCTCCCAGTGGTAGCAGTAACAGTGATATAGAAAGGGTAGTAGATACATGGAATAACCTCCCAGTGGTAGCAGTAACAGTGATATAGAAAGGGTAGTAGATACATGGAATAGCCTCCAGTGGGGGCAGTAACAGTGATATAGAAAGGGTAGTAGATACAGGGAATAGTCTCCCAGTGGGGGCAGTAACAGTGATATAGAAAGGGTAGTAGATACATGGAATAACCTCCCAGTGGTAGCAGTAACAGTGATATAGAAAGGGTAGTAGATACATGGAATACCTCCCAGTGGTAGCAGTAACAGTGATATAGAAAGGGTAGTAGATACATGGAATAGCCTCCCAGTGGGGGCAGTAACAGTGATATAGAAAGGGTAGTAGATACATGGAATAACCTCCCAGTGGGGGCAGTAACAGTGATATAGAAAGGGTAGTAGATACATGGAATAACCTCCCAGTGGTAGCAGTAACAGTGATATAGAAAGGGTAGTAGATACATGGAGTAACCTCCCAGTGGGAGCAGTAACAGTGATATAGAAGGGGTAGTAGATACATGGAATAGCCTCCAGTGGGGGCAGTAACAGTGATATAGAAAGGGTAGTAGATACATGGAATAGCCTCCCAGTGGGAGCAGTAACAGTGATATAGAAAGGGTAGTAGATACATGGAATAGCCTCCCAGTGGGGGCAGTAACAGTGATATATAGAAAGGGTAGTAGATACTGCTCCCACTGGGAAGCTATTCCATGTATCTACTATCCTTTCTATATCACTGTTACTGCTCCCACTGGGAGGCTATTCCATGTATCTACTACCTTTCTATCTCACTGTTACTGCCGCCCACTGGGAGGCTATTCCATGTATCTACTACCCTTTCTATATCACTGTTACTGCTCCCACTGGGAGGCTATTCCATGTATCTACTACCCTTTCTATATCACTGTTACTGGCCCCACTGGGAGGCTATTCCCTGTAACAGTGATATAGGAAGGGTAGTAGATACATGGAATAGACTCCCAGTGGGGCAGTAATAGTGATATAGAAAGGGTAAATAGATACATGGAATAGCCTCCCAGTGAGGGCAGTAACAGTGATATAGAAAGGGTAGTAGATACATGGAATAGCCTCCCAGTGGGGCAGTAACAGTGATATAGAAGGGGTAGTAGATACTGCTCCACTGGGTGACTATTCCCTGTATCTACTACCCCTTCTATATCACTGTTACTGCCCCCACTGGGAGGCTATTCCATGTATCTACTACCCTTTCTATATCACTGTTACAGGGAATAGCCTCCCAGTGGGGGCAGTAACAGTGATATAGAAAGGGTAATATATACTGCTCCCACTGGGTGACTATTCCCTGTATCTACTACCCTTTCTATATCACTGTTACTGCCCCCACTGGGAGGCTATTCCCTGTAACAGTGATATAGAAAGGGTAGTAGATACAGGGAATAGTCTCCCAGTGGGGGCAGTAACAGTGATATAGAAAGGGTAGTAGATACAGGGAATAGTCTCCCAGTGGGAGCAGTATCTACTACCCTTTCTATATCACTGTTACTGGAGCAGTATCTACTACCCTTTCTATATCACTGTTACTGCCCCCACTGGGAGACTATTCCTGTATCTACTACCCTTTCTATATCACTGTTACTGCTCCCACTGGGAGGCTATTCCATGTATCTACTACCCTTCTATATCACTGTTACTGCTCCCACTGGGAGGCTATTCATGTATCTACTACCTTTCTATATCACTGTTACTGTCCCCACTGGGAGGCTATTCCATGTATCTACTACCCATTCTATATTACTGTTACTGCCCCCACTGGGAGGCTATTCCCTGTATCTACTACCCATTCTATATCACTGTTACTGCCCCCACTGGGAGGCTATTCCCTGTATCTACTACCCATTCTATATCACTGTTACTGCCCCCACTGGGAGGCTATTCCCTGTAACAGTGATATAGAAAGGGTAGTAGATACAGGGAATAGTCTCCCAGTGGGGCAGTAACAGTGATATAGAAAGGGTAGTAGATACATGGAATAACCTCCCAGTGGTAGCAGTAACAGTGATATAGAAAGGGTAGTAGATACATGGAATAACCTCCCAGTGGTAGCAGTAACAGTGATATAGAAAGGGTAGTAGATACATGGAATAGCCTCCCAGTGGGGGCAGTAACAGTGATATAGAAAGGGTAGTAGATACAGGGAATAGTCTCCCAGTGGGGGCAGTAACAGTGATATAGAAAGGGTAGTAGATACATGGAATAACCTCCCAGTGGTAGCAGTAACAGTGATATAGAAAGGGTAGTAGATACATGGAATAACCTCCCAGTGGTAGCAGTAACAGTGATATAGAAAGGGTAGTAGATACATGGAATAGCCTCCCAGTGGGGGCAGTAACAGTGATATAGAAAGGGTAGTAGATACATGGAATAACCTCCCAGTGGGGGCAGTAACAGTGATATAGAAAGGGTAGTAGATACATGGAATAACCTCCCAGTGGTAGCAGTAACAGTGATATAGAAAGGGTAGTAGATACATGGAGTAACCTCCCAGTGGGAGCAGTAACAGTGATATAGAAGGGGTAGTAGATACATGGAATAGCCTCCAGTGGGGGCAGTAACAGTGATATAGAAAGGGTAGTAGATACATGGAATAGCCTCCCAGTGGGAGCAGTAACAGTGATATAGAAAGGGTAGTAGATACATGGAATAGCCTCCCAGTGGGGGCAGTAACAGTGATATAGAAAGGTAGTAGATACTGCTCCCACTGGGAAGCTATTCCATGTATCTACTATCCTTTCTATATCACTGTTACTGTCCCCACTGGGAGGCTATTCCATGTATCTACTACCCTTTCTATATCACTGTTACTGCTCCCACTGGGAGGCTATTCCATGTATCTACTACCCTTTCTATATCACTGTTACTGCTCCCACTGGGAGGCTATTCCATGTATCTACTACCCTTTCTATATCACTGTTACTGCCCCCACTGGGAGGCTATTCCTGTAACAGTGATATAGGAAGGGTAGTAGATACATGGAATAGACTCCCAGTGGGGCAGTAATAGTGATATAGAAAGGGTAATAGATACATGGAATAGCCTCCCAGTGAGGGCAGTAACAGTGATATAGAAAGGGTAGTAGTACATGGAATAGCCTCCCAGTGGGGCAGTAACAGTGATATAGAAGGGGTAGTAGATACTGCTCCACTGGGTGACTATTCCCTGTATCTACTACCCCTTCTATATCACTGTTACTGCCCCCACTGGGAGGCTATTCCATGTATCTACTACCCTTTCTATATCACTGTTACAGGGAATAGCCTCCCAGTGGGGGCAGTAACAGTGATATAGAAAGGGTAATATATACTGCTCCCACTGGGTGACTATTCCCTGTATCTACTACCCTTTCTATATCACTGTTACTGCCCCCACTGGGAGGCTATTCCCTGTAACAGTGATATAGAAAGGGTAGTAGATACAGGGAATAGTCTCCCAGTGGGGGCAGTAACAGTGATATAGAAAGGGTAGTAGATACAGGGAATAGTCTCCCAGTGGGAGCAGTATCTACTACCCTTTCTATATCACTGTTACTGGAGCAGTATCTACTACCCTTTCTATATCACTGTTACTGCCCCCACTGGGAGACTATTCCTGTATCTACTACCCTTTCTATATCACTGTTACTGCTCCCACTGGGAGGCTATTCCATGTATCTACTACCCTTTCTATATCACTGTTACTGCTCCCACTGGGAGGCTATTCCATGTATCTACTACCCTTTCTATATCACTGTTACAGGGAATAGCCTTCCAGTGGGGGCAGTAACAGTGATATAGAAAGGGTAATAGATACAGGGAATAGTCACCCAGTGGGAGCAGTATCTACTACCCTTTCTATATCACTGTTACTGCCCCCACTGGGAGGCTATTCCATGTATCTACTACCCTTTCTATAGCACGGTTACTGCTCCCACTGGGAGACTATTCCCTGTATCTACTACCCTTTTTGTATCACTTTTACTGCTCCCACTGGGAGGCTATTCCCTGTATCTACTACCCTTTCTATATCACTGTTACTGATCCCACTGGGAGGTTATTCCATGTAACAGTGATATTGAAAGGGTAGTAGATACATGGAATAGCCTCCCAGTGGGAGCAGTAACAGTGATATAGAAAGGGTAGTAGATACATGGAATAGCCTCCCAGTGGGGCAGTAACAGTGATATAGAAAGGGTAGTAGATACGTGGAATAGCCTCCCAGTGGGGGCAGTATCTACTACCCTTTCTATATCACTGTTACGGGGAATAGTCTGTCAGTGGGGGCAGTATCTACTGCCTCTTCTATGTCGCTGTTACTGCCACCACTGGGAGGATAGTCCATGTATCTACTACCCTTTCTGCATCACTGTTACTGCCCCCACTGGGAGGATAGTCCATGTATCTACTACCCTTTCTGCATCACTGTTACACGGAATAGCCTCCCAGTGGGGGCAGTAACAGTGATGCAGAAAGGGTAGTAGATACTTCCCCTCTGGGAGCCTATTACATGTAACAGCGACATAGAAGAGGTAGTAGATACAGGGAATAGCCTCCCAGTGAGGGCAGTAACAGTGATCACGCACAATTGTAAGTCCTTTCTCTACGCTGATAGGCATGGCACAGATAAGAAGGGAGGGGGGGCACCAAAAGGCACCTTCGCCTGAGTAGACAAAAATGCTTGCACCGGCCCTGGCTGCACTGACTCAACTAAGGCAACAGATTCTGCCCCTTATTTTCAGTGCCTACAGGCTCCTGAGACAGACATTTATAAAGACAGTAGATAGCTAAAGAAAAATGTATTACGTGGATTACTGGTGCATGATATTGTAAAATATATTCATATAATTATGGTTTGAAGCTTCAATCTCAGACATCTAACATTAGCAGAAAAAAAAGTAAAAATCGTATTAGCCAGATAAATGTCTGATGGAATGACATGACTCAGTCACATTTACTGAGATCAGTCTTTTTCAAGCACTCAGTAAGTTCTATTGCATCCTATAGCATTCTATATGCGTTCTATTGCATCCTATAGCATTCTATATGCGTTCTATTGCATCCTATAGCATTCTATATGCGTTCTATTGCATTCTATATGCGTTCTATTGCATTCTATAGCATTCTGTATGCGTTCTATTGCATTCCATTGCATTCTATAGTATTCTATATATGTTCTATTGCATTCTATGGCATTCTATTTGCATTCTATTGCATTCTATGGCATTCTATTGTATTCTATATGCGTTCTATTGCATTCTATTGTATTCTATATGCGTTCTATTGCATTTTATTGCATTCTATATGCGTTCTATTGCACTTTTATGCATTCCATTGCATTCTATAGCATTCTATACGCATTCTATTGCATTTTATTGCATTCTATTGCATACTATATGAATTCTATTGCATTTTATTGCATTCTATTACATTCTATATAAATTCTATTGCATTCTATTGTATTCTATAGCATTCTATTGCACTTTTATGCATTCCATTGCATTCTATAGCATTCTATATGCATTCTCTTGCATTTTATTGCATTCTATTGCACACTATATGAATTCTATTGCATTTTATTGCATTCTATTACATTCTATATGAATTCTATTGCATTCTGTTGTATTCTATATGCGTTCTATTGCATTCTATTGTATTCTATATGAGTTCTATTGCATTTTATTGCATTCTATATGCGTTCTATTGCATTCCATTGTATTCTATATGCGTTCTATTGCATTCTATTGTATTCTATATGAGTTCTATTGCATTTTATTGCATTCTATTGCATTCTATATGCGTTCTATTGCATTCCATTGTATTCTATATGCGTTCTATTGCATTTTATTGCATTCTACATGCACTCTACTGCATTCTATTACATTCCATATGTGTTCTGTTGCATTCTATATGTGTTCTGTTGCATTCTATATGCAATTTTCGTGTACAGCTCCTTGTTTACTTATACCAATGGTTCAAACAAATGGCTTTAATCCTCCAAAAAAGTGGTCCAGCTCAATGAACGTTCAACTACTTGGGCTGGTTTGACCCTTCTTACGTAATCAAGCAATGATAATGTCTTTTTTGGTATGTATAATGAATGAAGTGGGACTGGATATTGACAGTCCTTGCTGCTCTCCAGTTATAGTGGGAATAAATCACAAGATTGATTTTTTTTATGTATATTTGTATATTTTCTTTATTGTCCAGTCAGGTCATATTTTTTGCTATCCCCACCTTGTTTTTCTTTTTACCCCAAAGGCAAACGGTGTCTGGTGAGGTTATTAATATAAACTCATCATTTTATTCTTAGATGAGAAAAGAAGAAAGTTGGGCATTGCCTTCTGTTACGACTCAACTTGAGGGGTTTGCCTTGACAAGTAGGCTTGAGATTTTAATAGCAGTTTAAGTAAACTACGAACCTCATTTTTTGTTTAGCATGTATATATGCAGAGTCAAAGTGCGGCTGATTACTTTTTTTGGTGTATATATAATGCATGACGTGTGGCTGGGTACTCACAATTTACAATGCTTTCTAGGTAAGGAATGTAATCATGAGACAGATTTTTATGGATTTAAGTATTTTTTTAGTTGTCTCAATACACAATAATTAATATGACATCTCATCCTGTATGATGTTTGTCATTTATCTCAAAATTTGATGTAACAGACGTGTCTCACATTTTCATGTAACCTCTTATATTGGCTCTTTTGTTATACACATTGGTGCGATGCAATCAAATTACGACAAGGTAGACTGGTTTGTCCCTTGCATTGTAGCCTTTTAGTCTCGGGTCAGACGAGTGCATTCTCTGAGGACTGTGCATCCGTGCACAACGGACGTACTTTCTGACTGACGACAAGGTAGTGGCCACACAGTCCGTTTTTGTGACTGATGTTTTTTTTGACTGATGTAGCAGAGAAAATAAATCAATATGAAAAAACATTTTGTCCGTCAAAAATGCTGGACGTCAAAAATGCAATCCGTCTGTCTATGTTCCATCACTCACACACAAAGCTATGCGGACATTGTGGACGTGGCGCACTCCGCACGTCTGTTCTAGCGGTTTTACGTTCTTGCCTAACTTGCGTCTGTTCGACGCGTCCGTTGTGTGTCCGCACTTCTGCGCGGACGTACTTCGTGTGTGGGTCTCTATTGCTCATAATTGTATTCTACCACGGACGTTAAAATGTGCGGCAACACGGACGTGAATACTGCGCTCGTCTGACCCGAGCATTAGTAATATATAAAAATAGAAAAACAAAGAAACTCATTTCATAGATGTAAAATAGTTTATCATTTCAAAGGGCACCATTAAATGTATCGCACTCACATTTTTGGAGCCTCTCTTACTGGCTCTCTTTAAAACATGTTGATTTCTGCACTAGTCTCTATATAAAATAATGTCAATTTTTTTTTACTAAATCTTTATTACATGGAGCCTGTCTTCACTATTCTTCTCCTTGAAAAAATTGAAGAAGATCGCTATTTTAAGGAACTAGACCTAGACACAGACTCCGAACACACTGCAGGAGCCCACAAACATGAGAAATGACATGTCACATGTGTGTTAGCATCGTTACGATGAGAAATAGGAAAACAAATCATATTCTCATGCAAAAAAATGACTCATTATGATAGTAAGATGAGAGACAGCAGACAAAAGAAGTTAAAGATTGCTTCTTCACCAAATCAGCACATTTCAGAAATGATAGACGTCTTTTGAGAAGGTAAACTGTGACATAAATCGAAAATGCAGAGTACATTGCTCGCACGCTACACAGGGCTGAGACAATTTATTGTGTAGTGTGCCAGGGACATTTAACAAAGCAAAACATCAAACGCGTTTACAGAGAAAGAAATGATTCGGTGATATAAGGAACCCCAAGCCTTTCAGGATTATTAGAACAGAGGGAGAATTCCACTTTTAGTTAATACTGGAGATGCCGGTGTTATGTGTCTGTACAGGGATATTACATAAAGAAGAGAGAAACTGGAGAAACCACTCACATTGAAAAGAGCTGGATTATTTTGGAGAGAGCGATGTTTCAGATTGAAGAAGCAGACTTTTTCAAACAGAAATCGAGGCTTGTGCTTCATGTCAAAATGATGTAATCTCCAAAATAAATCAGCTCTTTACATTGTGAATGTGTGACTGGCTTCTCTTTTATTTCTGTTGGAGCTTCAGCAGGTTGATTGTGCCATGAAGTTGTGAGGAGGCCATTCTTTGTTCTGTTTAGCTTATATTTTGCTACGTGTGCAGCTCCTCCAGCTATTTTCCTGTGATATTAAGCTGTACATAAACTTATGTGCATCAACTCCTCTAGATTGTAAACTCATCCGAGCAGAGCCCTCTACACCACTTGTTTCTGTCCCTGTTTGTCTTAATTTTGTCTTGTTCCCATTGGTTAATGTAAAGGGCCGCGGAAACTGTTGGCGCTATATAAATGTTGACAATGATAATAATAATAATAATGTGACCTTACGTTGAAGACTGAAATAACAAAAAAATTATACACTAAAAATCTTACAATAAGATGTATATACGTGAGATTTTTGGTGTCTGATACTATATATAGATATTGTGCCTTTTTTTGCACAGATGTTTACTGATAATAACATTCTCCTCTTCAACTTTCCTTGCCTGAGCTGTCCTTTTCTATCAGGAAGATGCCAGAGCAGGTCACAACACTGTATATATATATATTTATACCCATTATTCAGCGCTGCGGAATGTGCTGGCGCTATATAAATAAAGTATATATATACTCCAAAGGAAGAGGCGCACAATGGAGTTTGTATCTACAATATATTGTATGCACCCGAGCAGATAAACGCTGCCTTACTATGGAGCACAGGGCTCTTGGATTATAAATATATAGATATATATTCCTGATAAAATACTTTATAAATAAATAAATATATGTATACTTTATAAAAAAGTCGACTAGCAATCCTAAAAGCACTATGATTACTTGCAATCCATTCACACCAATCCAAAACAAAATTAAAGGGACAATTGTGTAATAAAGTATCTATAGTATTATTTTTTAAATGAATTAGTCGTGATAATAGATTTGAGATGAACTAATTAATTTGATTGCGCGATTAAATAGAATAGAATCGGAATAGTCTCATTATTCTAGGAAATCAAAAGGGAGTCATGTTTAACACAATAGAGTACAAGTGCGTTTATATTTTACATTTTATTTCAATATTAGTTCTTATTTTTACACAATTTATATTTGTATTTCCCTAATGCATAGATTAGCAGATGTTTAACGTTCCATATTTATACAGATATATTTACACATGTGCGTTTTGTGTACGTCTGTATATATATATATATATATATATATGTGTGTATACAAAAGCGCTGTGGAAACTGTTGGTGCTAATTAAATGATGACAATAATAGTATGTATATATTTTAGACTTTTAATGACACAAGGGATTATCATGGTCCCAGTACAGCTATTGTTCTCACAGATCGTTGAGTACGTCAATTGCTTATTTCCTCCAACCACAAAATTGAGAAACCGTTGCTACAATGTGCATAATAGTCACGTATACAGCGAATGAGTTTGTATATCCATATGTAGCTGGAATGGAAAATAAACATAAACGTATATGGTAAAATAAAGAAACACAAAGTTATATGCGCTATAGCTGATATTTAGCATTATGCACCTGTTTTCGCAAATAATCTAGGTTCAGGTAATAACAAGTAGTCGAGCGTGGGAATGCTGGGAAGGCTGGAAAGTAACAAAACATTTTGAATTTGTACTCACAGTTGTGCTGAGATGAGCCTTGATTTCTTCTACAGCAAATGAAGAAGTGAGATATGTTAGCTAGAAGACGCCTGTTCCTCCAGTCTGACAGAGAGACCTATAAAGCATCGCCCCCTCAACCACTATGTCTAAGACATCTTCTCTGAATTCCCTCCCCTATCGTACCTTTGAAAGTCAGAAATCGAAATACCAAAGAGGAAGCCATCAACCAGACATATTTGCTACAAGAATCTTTGTAACAAGTCACTATAACCGCGTGTAGATTTAATGCTCATATTCTGGATCTCTGACCATTACTCATACTGTCTCACCGACATAGGGTTATATATATTTTAATTTCCGGGTAACTAACCAGCTAAATTTAAGAATTAAAGGTGAAACGAGATATTAATGTTTTGCTTATCAATCATCAAATGTTATTTTACATCAAACTAGATAAGGAACAGCCACAAAGTATAGGTATAAATAGTGCATAACCATGAAAAAAATGTTTAATTCTTCCGTGGGCTAAAAAATTTGATTCATGCAAATTGGTTCGTAAGAAAGTTTTCCGATGATTCGGTTCATCTGAGTTTCATTCTGATCACCATATGGTTCTATATTTTTATTGTTATTCTTTTTTTTGTTTTTACTTTTTAGAGTCATGGATGGCTAGCTGTCACGTTCGGTGTCACTGTGGATTGCACAGGTGGTGTACGAGGGGTTAGAACCCAGGTGCAGAGGCAGGGAGTTAGGATCAAAATCGTGCTACACACAGGCAATCCAAATACAGTGATCATTAACAAATCCAAGGTCAAGGACACACAGTGAGACAGGAAATACCGGCAGAGCTGGCTCTGGTGTTTGCGGGGGACCAGGTGCAAGGACTGTCCCTCAGTCCTTCTCTGTGGTTCTCTCTCCATCCTCCTGTCCCTCAGTCCTTCTCTGTGTTTCTCTCTCTATCCTCCTGTCCCTCAGTCCTTCTCTGTGTTTCTCTCTCCATCCTCCTGTCCCTCAGTCCTTCTCTGTGTTTCTCTCTCCATCCTCTTGTCCCTCAGTCCTTCTCTGTGTTTCTCTCTCCATACTCTTGTCTCTCAGCCTTCTCTGTGTATCTCTCTCCAGCCTCCTGCCCCTCAGTCCTTCTGTGTGTCCAGGGCCGGATTTGCACCTCAGGAGCCTGTAGGCCAGAAATGTGGAGCGCCCCTACCCCCTCTCCCCAAAAAAACCGAACATGCCAAAATTAGTTTTTACATTTTGTTTTGAGGCTAAGAAAACGAAAACAAAAAAAAACATTTAAAAAAACTGAAAAACAGTTTTTCTCTGCGCTCAAATCAAAAGAGGCAGAATCTGTTGCCTTAGTTGAATTAGTTACAGTTACAAATATTTATAAAGCGCCAACAAATTCCTTAGCGCTGTACAATGGGAGAAACAGAATAACAAATATACATATATGTTACACACACACACACGGAACAGAACGAGGGAGGACCCTGCTTGAGAGCTTCCAATGTAAGAGGAGAGGGGTAACACATTAGGTGAGGGCGAATAGGGTATTTGAAATAGTGGGTTGCATGAGGACTGAATGGAAAGATGGAGAAATAAATGTGCAGAGGGGGATCATGGAGTGAGCTGAGAGGCTTCTCTAAAGTAATGTGTTTGCAGAGACTTCTTGAAGGACTGGTGAGATGGGCGAGCCTTGCGGGGGAGGGAGTTCCATAGAAAGGGGGCAGCTCGAGAGAAGTCCCGAAGGCGAAAGTTACGGGTGCGGGTACGAGGAACTGATAGCATCAGATCATTGGCAGAGCGAAGTGGTCGGGATGGGATGTACCTGCTAATAAGGGAAGAGATGTAGGCAGGGGTGCGGTTACGAAGAGTTTGGTACATGAGCACCAGTATAATGAATTGGATTCTGAAGGAAACAGGGAGCCAGTGTAGAGATTGACAGAGAGGTGAGGTGTGAGAGGTGCAGAAGGTGAGGTGTATGAGTCTGGCACATGTCATTGCAGAATCTGGGATCTCTTAAGGCCAGAGAGAAGGAGGTTACAGTAGTCAAGGCGGAGGATAATAATAGCTTGGATGAGCATTTTAGTAGAGTCTGGATTAAGAAAGGGACTGATGCATGCAATGTTTTTTAGGTAGAAGCCGCAAAATTTGGTTAGAGACTGAATGTGAGAAGTAAAAGAGAGATTGGAGTCCAAGAGGACCCCGAGGCAGCGAGCCTGATAGGAAGAAGTAATGTTGGCACCATTCACCTGAAGAGAAATGGGCGCAGGAATGGAGGAATTTTAGAGGGAGAGGAGGTGAGAAGTTCAGTTTTCTAGAGGTTGAGATATAGGAAATGGGAAGTCATCCAGTCCGAGACAGCCGATAGGCAGGCTGCAGCCTGTAACATGGTCCAACACCGGAGGGGAGAGATCGAGAGACGAAAGGTAGATTTGGGTGTCATCAGCATAGAGGCGATATTGGAATCCATAGGAAGAGATGAGGTTGTCCAAAGAGGAGGTATAGAGAGAGAAGAGTAGGGGACCCAGAACAGAGCCTTGAGGTACCCCAACTGAAGGAGGAATTGGTGGTGAAAAGACACCAGCGAAGGAGACACTGAAGGAGCGAAAACCTTTGGCTTCAGCAGTAGGGATGAGCGGTTCGGTTCGATCGGTTCGGAGTTCGATATGAACATCGCCTGTTTGCATGTTCGCGAACTGCGAACATTTCCGCGTGTTCGCCGCGTGTTCGCCCACAATGCACCACAATGGACCACAATGCACTTTTTCCACTGGCCTGAAGCTTGTAATTGGCTACAGCCTTGCACCTGACCACAGTTTAGGTGCAAGACAGGTGCAAGACTATGCCAATCACGGCTCAGAGTCCTGATTGGGCAAATTTTGCCCAATCATGGGCTCACAGAGCTAAGTCCCGCAGCACACTATATAAGGCGTCCCTTGCAGCCCCAGCACGTGTTTTTTGAGAGGAGATTGTTCTGTTAGCGTGTGTTCTCACTGCCAGTCTGCCAGCAGCTATTGGGGAGGGGGGGGGGGTTCTCACTTCTACAAAATATCTGGGAATTGTTGCAATCTGTGTGTTCTCACTGCCACCAACTATTTTGGAGGGTCAGTCAGTTATACTAAATATCTGGGAATTTTTGTAATCTGTGTGTTCTCACTTCCAGCAACTATTTTGGGGGTCAGTAATTTCTACAAAATATCTGGGAATTGTGGTAATCTGTGTGTTCTCACTGCCACCAACTATTGTTCCACTGTTTCATCGTCCGTGAAGACAACAGAAACTTCCTCAGGTTCTGATGGTATCGCAATAATGATGTAGATGATGAAGTCATAGACTACCGGATGAAGGTACATGTTTTTGGTAATAGTCCTTCTCCCGCAGTAGCAATTTATGGACTGAGGAAAACGGCTCAAGAAGGAGAGAAAGAATTTGGGTTTGATGCACGACAGTTCGTCGAAAAGAACTTCTATGTAGACGACGGACTCAAATCTCTGCCTACAGAAGAAGAAGCTATTGACCTTCTCACTAGAACCCAGAACATGCTTGCCACTGCAAACCTCAGACTTCACAAAATCATTTCGAACAGCGACAAGGCCATGAGAGCCTTTCCCTCTGATGACTACGCTGTCAGTGTGAAGAATTTCCAACTAGGAACAGACCTTTCCATTACACAGCACAGTCTTGGATTGCTTTGGAACGTTAAGCAAGACACGTTCACATTTCAAGCATCAACCTGTGATAAACCCTTCACAAAGCAAGGAGTTCTGTCTACAGTGAACAGTATTTATGATCCATTGGGTTTCATAGCACCTCTTACCATTCAGGGTAAAATACTGCTGAGACAGCTTACTTCTGAAAGCTCAGACTGGGATACCCCCTTACCCAAGGAGAAACAACAAAGGTGGGAATCCTGGAAACAATCTCTACAAGCGTCAGGACAACTCCAGATACCACGTGCTTACACTCCTGCATCTTTAAAGAATGCCACCAGAAGAGAGATCCATGTCTTCTCCCATGCATCCAACGAAGCCATAGCTGCAGTGGCTTATCTTCGGGTCACAGATCCCAGCGATGGAGCAAGTCTAGAATTTATCATGGGCAAGTCCAAACTCACACCAAAACCTGCACATATGATTCCAAGGCTTGAACTTTGCGCAGCTGTGTTAGGTGTGGAAATTGCTGAGCTTCTAGAACTTGAAACAGACACTGAAATAGACTCCTTTGACTTTTACACAGATAGCAAAAATAGTGCTAGGATACATACATAATCAGACAAGACAGTTCCACATGTATGTCGGCAACAGAGTGGAACGTATAAGAAAGTTCTCTACACCTGAACAATGGCACTATGTGTCCACTAACTTCAACCCTGCTGATCGAGGTACGCGTGCAGTACCTGCTACTGCATTTCTGGACACATTATGGCTATCCCCACCAATACTCTTGAATGAAGCACTCATCTCAAATTCTACAAATTCTACCTTTGAACTGGTTGAACCAGAATCTGATAAAGAAATTAGAGCTGTTACCGTTACACTCAACACCTCTGTGAAAGAAAGTGTAAGGCTGAGTCCTCACCGTTTTGAACGCTTTTCCAAGTGGTCTTCTGTTGTACGAGCCATTGCACGTCTTATTCACATTGCTCATCAATTTACAAACAGCTCGGACACGGACAAAGAATGTCACAAGTGGCACATCTGTAAAGGCCCCCCCACAATTCAGGAGGTCTCTCAAGCAGAAAGGTTTATCATCCAATGTGTCCAACATGAAGTGTACTCACAAGAGATTGCTGTCATAACAAAAGGACTTAACCTATCTAAGGATAGCCCTTTGTACAAATTGAATCCAGTAATTGATCAAAACAAGTTACTTGGAGTCGGTGGTCGCATTGAAAGGTCCAAATCGTTCAGTGAAGAGAAAAATCCCCTCATTATTCCAGGACGTCATCACATCACTGCTCTGTTAGTTAGGCATTACCATGAGCAAGTTCAGCACCAAGATCGTCACTTTACAGAGGGAGCAGTAAGATCTGCAGGTTTCTGGATCGTCGGGATGAAAAGGTGTATATCGTCCATACTCCACAAATATGTCAAGTGTGAAAAGAGGAAAGCACCTACAACAACAGATGGCAGAACTACCAGCTGATCGATAAAGTACTGATCCACCATTTACGAATGTTGGTATGGACATATTTGGCCCCTGGACTGTTGTTACACGCAAAACTCGTGGCGGAGTTACCAACAGTAAGCGATGGGCTGCGCTGTTCACTTGCTTGAGCATTCGCGCAGTACACATAGAAGTGATTGAATCAATGGCTTCTTTCTGTTTCATCAATGCCTTCAGAAGATTTGTTTCTGTACGAGGACCTGTAAAGTTACTTACTGTGGAACTAATTTTACAGGAGCAGAAAAAATACTGAACTTCTTGAATGACAACAAGTGTAAATGGGAATTCAACCCACCTCACTCCTCTCACATGGGAGGCTCTTGGGAACGCATGATTGGAGTTGCAAGGAAAATCCTGGACTCTATGCTACTAGACCAGAGAACTTTCCAACTTACCCATGAAATCTTAGTCACCCTTCTTGCAGAGGTGTCTGCTATAATTAATGCAAGGCCACTGGTCCCTGTGTCTTCATATCCAGAGTCTCCAGTATTGCTCACTCCAGCCACTCTTCTTAACCAAAAAAATTGGGATAGCCACCATACCCACAGAAGAACTTGATTGCCCTAACGTTTACAAGCATCAATGGAAACGAGTTCAATAGCTGGCTAATACATTTTGGGGCCGTTGGAAGATGGAGTACCTTTCCAACCTTCAAGGTCGCAACAAATGGCAAACTAGCAAACCCAACCTACAAGTGGGAGACCTAGTACTCTTGAAAGAGACAGATTCTCATTACAACCATTGGCCTATGGGTCTTATTACAAAAACTATGCCAAGTAATGATGGGAAATTACGGAAAGTAGAAGTTAAAGTAATGAAAGAAGATTCTCCACATTTTTACTTCAGGCCTATAAAGGAACTTGTACTCCTTCTGCCAAAAGAAGAAGACGAGCCTCACAAGTCATCAATTTGATTCAAAGGGAGGTAAGAAGGATTGGTGCATGTTGCTGCCTTCCCCTCTGAAGATGGACTCACTGACTGTTCTTCTCACAGCCTGGACCATCAAGATGAAGATCTGCAAGAATTGTTAATGTTGCATTATTTTCTCTTGTTCTTCCCTTCCCTCTTGTTTTTCAGATGTTCCTGGAAAATAATCTTCATTTATTTGTTTTTGAACTTTGACTAAAGTTATTTAATTATAGAAATCATAGATTTCGACGGGGTGTCATGTTTCACATGCCTTGTGATATGCCTTTAATAATTGCACATGTCTTATCTACCCCTGAGTTTCTCTCCTCCCCTCCTCATGGTGCAGGGATTTCCTGTCCAGATAGCTCCACCCTTGTTCTCTTCCCAGTAATCCTTTGCAAACCTTATGGACTCAGATTCACTATGATTTTTTGACCTATCCGATGAATATTGTTGTGGATTTTTCTACAGTTTTGGAATAAAACTTCAACAGATCTTCAAGATTTCATCTGGATTGGGTCACTGTCTGTAATTCATCTAAGACTTGGAGTTATCGCCATCTCATCACAACAGTAAGTTAAGAGATCACATTCTCAGTGCATTGGTGGAGAAACAGAACAGTGATAATGAAAAGGTCTGTTACTGAAAAATGAAAAAACGATAAAAAAACGGCAAAAAATTTGCTGAAAAAATACCAAAAAATGCCTAAAAGATCCTAAAAAAATCAATACATAAAGAGACTTTTTGCAGCAGAATGATAATAATAAACGGTTTATTAGATATTTAATTAAAACGGGAATATTTTTAACATTGAAGCCTATGGAATTCTCCTGAATAAACCTGCAGAATGAAAACACCGAACAGCAGGGCACTTGGGCAACTTTTCTCTGCTGTTCAGTGTCTCTGAATAGATTAACCATTGCTTCTCTGTGGGGGATTTCACTGCCCTCGAACAGGCTCCGTATGTGCAAGCAATTTGCCAAAATTAGGCAAACTGCCTGCTCTCTGAATAGCAGAATGGCACCAAACTGGCACCGTACGCTGAATGTCAGTGTCCGGTTACATTTTGGGGCCAGATCATCACTCTGAATGACCCCTCTACAGTCTTCACTTCTCCAAAAGTTCTCCAGAGTTTCATCATTCTCTGAATAACCCTGAAAGGGACGAGGGATAAGTGGATAAGGATTTATCCTTCTTGCTTAGCTGTTCTATGGAAACAAGCCATTCACAAGAACTAGATCTCCACAGACACTAGAGGGCAGCAAACCACCTTGGAGTCAAACAGTCCTAATTGTGGTTTCATAATGAGTGCTGCCCAGATTTGCCACTAGGTGGCAGCATAGAATGTAAAATAATATATATAAATAAATAAATGTAGTTTTAAATATTTTTTTCGATCATGGGCCTATATTGAGTCATAAGCCTTGACCTGCCGGTTTATTAATGTGTCATGATTTAAAATATATCGTCCTGCAATTCAGAGCTATTTCAGAAAAAAATAGATGAGATGAGAGTATAACGGATCCAGAGTGATTGATGTGGCCTTTGTTGGGCTTAGTATTGGCGAATAACTTTTCCAACTGGCTGTGGGCAAGTGTTCTAGAACCACAGTCTATATGATTTATTGCATCGCCATGTGATATCACCTTTGTAACTGGCTGTGATGAGTAAATCATCAAGGTTGCTCAATAAATATGGGAGAAATTAACATTCTTGCTCTTTTCAAACTTTGTAGCACATTATGCAGGAAAATAAGCATTCTCACTCCAACGTCTGGTGAAATGACAAATTAATCCTGAACTGCTCGATTCTATGAAATTTGGAAGCCTTGATTTTGGAACACAGTTACTTTAGGCAGACGTCTCACTTTCCAGCCATTCATTGGCACGATCCTCCAATTTCAAAACTCATTATGGAGAAGAAGCTAAAGTAAATTCCACCCCAAGGTGTGACTTCTGAAATGAATCCCTAGTGCCCATGGCTGTAAAACACTTGTTTCAAACTTTTTTTTTTCACATCTAATGAAGTGTCTCTGTTTAGAAGAAAGTCTTGGCTGCCTGCCACTAAATAAATTAAAAAACAGTCATATGAATCACATTAAAAAAAAAACATAATGGATTTTTTGTGAAGCAACCGTTGCATCTAACACGCCTAACTCTGCAAACATGAAGAAATTTCCATTTAAATAGAACCCTGACTTCCTTCAGAAAGTCCCCAGCAGTCCATCATGGAATATTTTGCTACTTGTTTGAATGGCGTGAAGGTGCTATCTGCAACTTGTCTTGTTAATACAATATTCTGGGCAAAAACACAGTAGGAAGGATACCCCATCCCAGTATTCTTGCCCAGCCCCCCCATTTTTTTTTTTATAGAGTAACACTTGTCATCATTCCAGCTCTGCACTTTGCCCTGGCAGGTGGCCGGCATCTCACTGCAGGAAGCAACATGGTGCTGGCCCTCTGGCGACTGTACCATAAGACCAGATACCACACATACCACATACCATGCTGTACTGCAAATTTGCAGGGCGCCGATGTCCATTAGCGGCTCCCTAATATTTCCACTCAAGCTGCTTAAAAAGTGGCTTGATTGTAACAACAGAGCTGGTAAAGGTTAGCCACTGAGTGTTATTGCCTCTCACGGATATTTTCCCTTAGTGGATAGCTGTTACAGGCTATGTTAGAATAGGGCCCTGGTGTTTACCATACATATCACTGAGTCCGTCATGTTTAGAAGACATTTATTTATTTATTTATAAAGTATTTTACGAGGTAGGATACATTGAGATCTCTCTCATTTTCAAATATGTCCAGAAGGAAAAGACCTAGCTAAACTAGCTAACTACCTACCTTGCCGTGACGCGCGGAAGGAGAGCGTACAAGGGGATTACAGCTCCAAGCCTCTGGAGTTACTAACTCTACCCGCTCAAAGGACCCCAAGTTATGCCAACCTATCCCCCTTACACAGTACCCACCCTTCCGAATGTATGCACTGCCACCACGAAAGTAATAGGGCACTCTCAAAACCCCATTAGCTGTATACCACCCCAATCCAGGAGCCCAACCATATACAGCTAATATATATATATATACAGTATATACAGTATATATATACACACACACACACACACACCAAATGCTAAATATTACAGTAGCGATACCTAAGCGATTGCATTCGCGAAGCATGAATTAATATCTAGAGAAGACAGTACTGGGTTTTAAGTTTTAATGGAAGAAGATAAAAAAATACAACTTTACACCCCACTTAGGGCCTAGAGCGGCAATTCTACACAATAGAGTCTCGTTTTTCAGTTCTATAGGTGTAAACAGAAACAAAAAGCAAAGTCATACAAAACTAAATGGATCAAACAATTATTTTGCTGTAATTTTGAACATGTGCACATGGTTATATATGCTAACAATGAGAAGGCTGTTGATATTTTTTTTCTTTTGTTTGCATTGATTGGCATGAGTTAGACTTTGTAGTGTTGCCAAGTGAAATTGAATTTTGGGCACATGATTCAACTTGCAGAAGAACCCATGAGACAGGAAGCCTTGCTGATTCTGGTAAAACAAAACTAGGGAATAGGTGTTATCCAGTAGAAAATGTTGCAGTTATAGTGTTGAATTCTTCTTGACTAAAACTCCAAAGCATGTAAACCTCTTCAGAAATAAAGGGACTCTTCAAGCACCTTAACCAGGCCATTTTTCAAATCAGACCTGGTGGTATTTGAGCATAGCTGCATTGAGTGTATCTTTTAACTATCTTTTCTAAAATATCTTTACTATATTGTGATGCTGTGGTGTTGTTCCCCACCTCAGACCAGGAAGGCAAGAGTGGGCAGGTAAAATTAAAATCACTGTAGAAAAACAAAGGCACGTAATGGGCCATATGACATTACTAACGCTAGCGCTCACTCGTGTAAGCGATAATGTTAGCACTGGTTGCCCTAGCGCGGGTGGACCATATTACAATCCGAATGCTAACGGTTAAAAAACTCGTTAGCGATTCGGATCTTGCCCTTTTCAGTGCTAGTTTACCGTACTTTGCGGTCCCTATGCTTAATATGGGGAGCGCAAAGAGTTAATTAGAGTTAGGAATACAAAGTCCTAACGCTAATTATGCCAAGCTGCGGTTAACTCGAAAGTTAACCACATCTAGGACCTGGTGCTAACTGATTCCGCTTCTGCGGAATGTAATATGGCCTAATTTGTTTCGGGCTGTTGGTGCCATCTTTAATTTAATGTGGCAAACTGTCATGAAACCAGATTCCTTTTTGTTTTCCCCCTATGCTTTTACTTAAACTGGAATAGTCCACTCTCCCTGTCTAACTCACAGTTTTGCCCAGCCCATTTCCTCCTTTGCATAGCCTGCTTTTCCGGTCAGTCTTCCACAGAGGCATGTTAGAGAAGATCCTGTCCTGTACTGGGGATTGCATTCTGTTTTTACCTTCCTCCCATACCAGAGCACACCAAGAGAAGCCCTCTCTAACCACAAGACACCTTTTATTTGCTGTTACTTTCCCAATAAAGTGAAGAAAATATAAAGGACTTTGTGTGCTATCGAAAGGGGATGAGTTAAAGCTATCGACTTCAATCATATCCTGCATATGACCCTGTGGTTCCAGAATACTAACCCCTTCTAGGGGAGGCACAAAGGACCACAATTGCTTCTCAGTAAATCCATTAATGTTTAAATGAAATAAGGAAAATGTATTACTGATTTCAGCATTGAAAAATGAAATAAATATAAGGAGGCATATTTTTTTTTCTCTGTACTGATTTTCAGTCCACTACAGTATCTCCACTTTGTAGCTAGAGGTAGTGTAATCCAACTGAAATCTAAAACAATTTTCAGAGATGTGTAGAAGTTGCGTTCACCATCTTCACTTTAAATAAATGCCTATCCATTAGGGATGTGCACCGATTTTTTTTTTCGGTTCGATTCGGTTCGATTTTTCGAATTTTTAAACTTTTCGATTCGGCTCGTTTCGACCACGTTCTGTTTCGATTCGGTTCGGCTCGATTCGTTTTTCGGGTACATTTATTTTTCAGAATATCGACCATTTTTCGTATTTTCGTGTCACTTTGCTCGTTTTTTGTATCGGCTTTTCGTTATTTCGGAAATTTTCGGGTTTTTTCGGAACATCTGTTCTCCTCATTTCAAAGCTGTCTAACTCTATTGCCCCAGCAGTCCAGCACATGGATTTGCCCCAGCACATGGATTTGCCCCAGCTCATGGATTTGCCCCAGCACATTGATTTGCCCCAGCACATGGATATGCCCAGGGGTCAAGTCCTGGGAAAAAAAGTGAGGGAACTCACCCACGAATTCCACAACCCCCATTACCTGAAGAAAATATATATATATATCACGAGTATAGCCGGACGAGCCGGTGATACCATTTTTATTGGGTTAACATTACATTTAAAAGACAAGCTTTCAAGAGTGTAAACTGGAAACTATACTGATCAGTGAAAGGTATCACTACGTACAGGTATACTCGTGATTGTGGCAACTGGACTAACGCATTTTATATATAATATATATATATCCAGGCACAGACCCCCAGAATAATATACACAGCACTGAGCCCCCAGAATAATATACACAGCGCTGAGCCCCCAGAATAATATACACAGCGCTGAGCCCCCAGAATAACATACACAGCACTGAGCCCCCAGAATAATATACACAACACTGAACCCCCAGAATAATATACACAACACTGAACCCCCAGAATAACATACACAGCACTGAGCCCCCAGAATAATATACACAACACTGAACCCCCAGAATAATATACACAACACTGAACCCCCAGAATAACATACACAGCACTGAGCCCCCAGAATAACATACACAGCACTGAACCCCAAGAATAATAAACACAGCACTGGTTATATGGATATATTTTCCCCAGTTCACATGGATATAATTGCCCCAGCTCATATGGGTATATATTGCCCCAGCTCTCATGGATAATGCCCCCCGGTCTCATGGATATGCCCCCCCAGGTCTCATGGATAATGCCCCCAGGTCTCATGGATAATGCCCCCAGCTCTCATGGATATACCCCAGGTCTCATGGATATGCCCCAGGTCTCATGGATACTGCCCCCAGGTCTCATGGATATTGCCCCCAGGTCTCATGGATAATGCCCCCAGCTCTCATGGATATGCCCCAGGTCTCATGGATATTGCCCCCAGGTCTCATGGATACTGCCCCAGGTCTCATGGATATGCCCCAGGTCTCATGGATACTGCCCCCAGGTCTCATGGATATTGCCCCCAGGTCTCATGGATATGCCCCAGGTCTCATGGATACTGCCCCAGGTCTCATGGATATGCCCCAGGTCTCATGGATACTGCCCCAGGTCTCATGGATATTGCCCCCAGGTCTCATGGATATGCCCCCCCAGGTCTCATGGATATGCCCCAGGTCTCATGGATATGCCCCCCCAGGTCTCATGGATATGCCCCCACAGGTCTCATGGATACTGCCCCCCAGGTCTCATGGATCTGCCCCCCCAGGTCTCATGGATACTGCCCCCCCAGGTCTCATGGATACTGACCCCCCCAGGTCTCATGGATATGCCCCCCCAGGTCTCATGGATACTGCCCCCCCCAGGTCTCATGGATACTGCCCCCCCAGGTCTCATGGATACTGCCCCCCCAGGTCTCATGGATATGCCCCCCCAAGGTCTCATGGATCTGCCCCCCCAGGTCTCATGGATACTGCTCCCCCCAGGTCTCATGGATACTGCCCCCCAGGTCTCATGGATACTGCCCCCCCCCAGGTCTCACGGATATGCCCCCCCAGGTCTCATGGATCTGCCCCCCCAGGTCTCATGGATACTGCCCCCCCAGGTCTCATGGATACTGCCCCCAGGTCTCATGGATATGCCCCCCCCCGGTCTCATGGATATGCCCCCCCAGGTCTCATGGATATGCCCCCCCAGGTCTCATGGATACTGCCCCCCCAGGTCTCATGGATATGCCCCCCCCCAGGTCTCATGGATATGCCCCCCCAGGTCTCATGGATATGCCCCCCCAGGTCTCATGGATACTGCCCCCAGCCCAGCTCACCTTTGCTGCTCCTGCTCCTGCCGCACATTGCCGGCGGCCGCATGCTTCCTGCTTCAGCGGCCGCTGACAGGAAGTGCAGCCGCTCGCCTGGGATCTATGAAACAGCCAGACGAGCGGCTCCACCTCCTGTCACCGGCCGTTGTAACAGGAAGCACGCGGCTGCCGGCAATGTGCGGCAGCGGCGTTTGGGCTCGGGCCACAGTGGGAACGCTGCGTTCCCGCAGCATTCCCGCTGTGGGAGAAGTGCGCGTTCCCGCTCGACTCGAGCCCTGGATATGCCCCAACACATGGATTTGCCCCAGCTCATGGATTTGCCCCAGCACATTGATTTGCCCCAGCTCATGAATTTGCCCTAGCACATTGATTTGCCCCAGCTCATAGGATATTGCCCCAGCTCACACATGGATTTGCCCCAGCTCATGGATTTGCCCCAGCACATTGATTTGCCCCAGCACATGGATTTGCCCCAGCTCATAGGATATTGCCCCAGCTCACACATGGATTTGCCCCAGCTCATGGATTTGCCCCAGCACATTGATTTGCCCCAGCACATGGATTTGCCCCAGCACATGGATTTGCCCCAGCTCATAGGATATTGCCCCAGCTCAACACATGGATTTGCCCCAGCTCATGGATTTGCCCCAGCACATTGATTTGCCCCAGCACATGGATTTGCCCCAGCACATGGATTGCCCCAGCTCATAGGATATTGCCCCAGCTCACACATGGATTTGCCCCAGCTCATGGATTTGCCCCAGCACATTGATTTGCCCCAGCACATGGATTTGCCCCAGCACATGGATTTGCCCCAGCTCATAGGATATTGCCCCAGCTCACACATGGATTTGCCCCAGCTCATGGATTTGCCCCACAGCACATAGATTTGCCCCAGCACATGGATTTGCCCCAGCACATGGATATGCCCCAGCTCATGGATTTGCCCCAGCACATGGATTTGCCCCAGCTCATAGGATATTGCCCCAGCTCACACATGGATTTGCCCCAGCTCATGGATTTGCCCCAGCACATTGATTTGCCCCAGCTCATGGATTTGCCCCAGCACATGGATTTGCCCCAGCACATGGATTTGCCCCAGCTCATAGGATATTGCCCCAGCTCACACATGGATTTGCCCCAGCTCATGGATTTGCCCCAGCTCATAGGATATTGCCCCAGCTCACACATGGATTTGCCCCAGCTCATGGATTTGCCCCAGCACATTGATTTGCCCCAGCACATGGATTTGCCCCAGCACATGGATTTGCCCCAGCTCATAGGATATTGCCCCAGCTCACACATGGATTTGCCCCAGCTCATGGATTTGCACCAGCACATGGATTTGCCCCAGCACATGGATATGCCCCAGCACATGGATTTGCCCCACATTGGATTTGCCCCAGCTCATAGGATATTGCCCCAGCTCACACATGGATTTGCCCCAGCTCATGGATTTGCCCCAGCACATTGATTTGCCCCAGCACATGGATTTACCCCAGCACATGGATTTGCCCCAGCTCATAGGATATTGCCCCAGCTCACACATGGATTTGCCCCAGCTCATGGATTTGCCCCAGCACATTGATTTGCCCCAGCACATGGATTTGCCCCAGCACATGGATTTGCCCCAGCTCATAGGATATTGCCCCAGCTCACACATGGATTTGCCCCAGCTCATGGATTTGCACCAGCACATGGATTTGCCCCAGCACATGGATATGCCCCAGCACATGGATTTGCCCCAGCACATGGATTTGCCCCAGCTCATGGATATGCCCCAGCTCACACATGGATTTGCCCCAGCTCATGGATTTGCCCCAGCACATTGATTTGCCCCAGCACATGGATTTACCCCAGCACATGGATTTGCCCCAGCTCATAGGATATGCCCATTGCCAGCTCACACATGGATTTGCCCCAGCTCATGGATTTGCCCCAGCTCATAGGATATTGCCCCAGCTCACACATGGATTTGCCCCAGCTCATGGATTTGCCCCAGCTCATGGATTTGCCCCAGCACATTGATTTGCCCCAGCACATGGATATGCCCCAGCACATGGATTTGCCCCAGCACATGGATTTGCCCCAGCACATGGATATGCCCCAGCTCATGGATTTGCCCCAGCACATGGATTTGCCCCAGCTCATAGGATATTGCCCCAGCTCGCACATGGATTTGCCCCAGCTCATGGATTTGCCCCAGCTCATGGATTTGCCCCAGCACATAGATTTGCCCCAGCACATGGATTTGCCCCAGCACATGGATTTCCCCAGCTCATAGGATATTGCCCCAGCTCGCACATGGATTTGCCCCAGCTCATGGATTTGCCCCAGCTCATGGATTTGCCCCAGCACATAGATTTGCCCCAGCACATGGATTTGCCCCAGCACATGGATTTGCCCCAGCTCATAGGATATTGCCCCAGCTCACACATGGATTTGCCCCAGCTCATGGATTTGCCCCAGCTCATGGATTTGCCCCAGCACATGGATTTGCCCCAGCTCATGGATATGCCCCAGCTCATGGATTTGCCCCAGCACATGGATTTGCCCCAGCACATGGATTTGCCCCAGCTCATAGGATATTGCCCCAGCTCACACATGGATTTGCCCCAGCTCATGGATTTTCCACAGCTCATGGATTTGCCCCAGCACATTGATTTGCCCCAGCACATTTACAAATACAAAATTTACAGAATCAGCGATATAACCGATAATAGTTAAATGTACGATGTTCAGAATTACCGAAATGGAACCGAAATCCCGAATGGAACCGAAATCATGAATAGAGGGAAAATAAATTTCGATTTGACACATTTCAAGTCCATTCGAAAATTCCGAAAAAAAATTGATTCGGCTCGGAAAACATTTCGGATCTGCCGTTTTCGGATCAAAAATTTTTCGGAAATTCGGCCGAATCCGAAGACACGAATCGGGAAATTTCGTGAAAATTCCGAAATTCCGAAACCCGAAACGCACATCCCTACTATCCATAGCAGAAACTGTTGCCTAAAAATGAAGTGAAAATGGAGTATAATCTGTTGGTCGGGGTCAACCCTATTACTAACCCTAGCCCTAAAACAAACCCAATTTCTAACCATAACTCTAACAAAATCAGTAACATCTTTATCAGAATTGCTAAAGGTAAATGCCTAATATATGTGATTTCCTGGGACTTCTGTTATTTTCTCTTTGAAATTGCCATTCTCATTACAGCAGCATCAGTCAGACACAATATCCATAAGTTGGAAGCCCGTGCTCTTATCCCATGACATGCTTTGTGAGAAAGAAACGCTTCCCAGCAAATTCTTAATGATAAGTGTTACAGAACACACGTACCAGGCCGGGGAGAATGGCGACGTTATTTCCTGACACTGGCACGTGGTTTGGGTTTATCACGTTTCCTTTCCCAGATCGCGTGCAGTGCAATAAAGGAGCGTGTGTGATGGCAGGAAGCTGGCGAGATACTGAGGGATGCTTTCGCTGACTACTTCCAATTTTTACACAAACAGGTTTCCAAGGTGATGTCACCTAAAATGCACGAGAATAACACTGCATGAAGCAGATATTATGACGGAAGTCAAATGAAGGAAAGTAAGGTTGTGCTCAAAGACACACACATAAAAAGCACATACTATTAACCCTTTAAATCAGTGTTTCCCAAACCTGTCCTCAAGTTCCCCTAACAGGCCAGATTTTAAGGATCACCTTACTGAATCCTGCAATCACTGAGCAGCAAATCATATCACCCGTGCTGTGCTTCAGATATCCTGCAAACAGGTTTGTGTAATACTGCGTTAAACCAAGGGTTAGCAACCTCAGCCTCCCAGATGTTTTGGAACTACATCTCCCATGGTGCTCAGCCACGCCTTAGGTTGGCTGAGCCTCATGGGAAATGTAGCTGTAAATCATCTGGAGGGCCAAGATTGCTGACACCTGGTTTAAAGAATTCCAATGGCAATACCGTGTGTGAACTTGTGGTTCTAATTGTTCCTGGCCAACGAAAAGCTCTAACTCAAATATACAGGTTAACATGATGTTCAGTCAATTATGTAGTTCTGGGGATGACAGGAAATGTAGTCCTAAACTATCTGATGTACAAATCTATTCATGATATATTAAATGTATAGAATATGTTGTTTTTAAAAGGTGAACATTTGATCAAGATGAAAATCCATGGGACGTTAACGTGACAATTTTCACCACGTGGACTGCTGAATTTACATAAAATATACACAACCCCAGAGTTTGCCCTTTGAACCTGGTGGACAAGAGGGAAGATGGCTGGGTTTTCTTCCTCAGCTACGAATGGGGAGAAATTCAAACAGATCAACATTGTAACATCACCATGTGCAGCTTGTAACTTCAAGACCAATCTTACTATCATTGAAAAGTAGAGCAGTCAATCATTTAACCCTTTCCCACCTCAGGGCATACCATGCCATACCTGCAATGGGTGGGCTTAGAAGATACAGGTCATACTAGTATGTCCCGTTGACTTCTGTGGGTCACCTCGACCCCACCCTGCAGCCGGCACACACCAAGCGCCGTTGGCTGCTGTGAGACAGCCTGACCTCAGGCCATCCCCTGCAGCCATTGACGCGCGTCGCTCATCAGCTGCGTGGGTGGGCCGATTCAGAGGCCCGCACCAGCGCCACCCACCTGTCATGAAGGGATTAAAAGAGCAATGCATATAAATATATATATTGAAAAGAAAATGTGGAAACAAAACAAGCTTATGAGAGCACAGAGAACGAAAACAGCATTAATGGCCTGCTGTACTCAGTGGCGTAGCGTGGGTTGTCAGCGCCCGGGGCCAGCCAAGAATTGTGCGCCCCCACCTGTGGACACGTTATCGATATTGCCCCAGCTCTCACATGGATTTGCCCCAGCTCATGGATTTGCCCCCAGCTCATGGATTTGCCCCAGCTCACACATGGATTTGCCCCCAGCTCACAAATGGATTGCCCCCAGCTCATGGATTTGCCCCAGCTCATGGATTTGCCCAGCTCACACATGGATTTGCCCCAGCTCACACATGGATTTGCCGCAGCTCACACATGGATTTGCCCCAGCTCATGGATTTGCCCCAGCTCATGGATTTGCCCCAGCTCATGGATTTGCCCCAGCTCATGGATTTTCCCAGCTCATGGATTGCCCCCAGCTCATGGATTTGCCCCAGCTCACACATGGATTTGCCCCCAGCTCACACAATGGATTTGCCCCCAGCTCACACATGGATTTGCCCAGCTCATGGAGTTGCCCAGCCCCCAGCTCATGGATTTGCCCCAGCTCACCATGGATTTGCCTCAGCACACATGGATTTGCCCCCAGCTCACACATGGATTTGCCCAGCTCATGGATTTGCCCCAGCTCATGGATTTGCCCCCAGCTCATGGATTTGCCCCCAGCTCATGGATTTGCCCAGCTCATGGATTTGCCCCAGCTCATGGATTTGCCCAGCTCATGGATTTGCCCAGCTCATGGATTTGCCCCAGCTCATGGATTTGCCCCAGCTCACACATGGATTTGCCCCCAGCTCACACATGGATTTGCCCCCAGCTCACACATGGATTTGCCCAGCCTCATGGATTTGCCCAGCCCCCAGCTCATGGATTTGCCCCAGCTCACACATGGATTTGCCCCAGCTCACACATGGATTTGCCCCCAGCTCACACATGGAATTTGCCCCAGCTCATGGATTTGCCCAGCCCCAGCTCATGGATTTGCCCCAGCTCACACATGGATTTTGCCCCAGCTCACACATGGATTTGCCCCAGCTCACACATGGATTTGCCCAGCTCATGGATTTGCCGGCAGCTCACACATGATTTGCCCCAGCTCACACATGGATTTGCCCCAGCTCACACATGGATTTGCCCCAGCTCACACATGGATTTGCCCCAGCTCATTGATTTGCCCCAGCTCATGGATTTGCCCAGCCCCAGCTCATGGATTTGCCCCAGCTCACACATGGATTTGCCCCAGCTCACACATGGATTGCCCCCAGCTCACACATGGATTTCCCAGCTCATGATTTGCCCCAGCCATGGATTTGCCCCCAGCTCATGGATTTGCCCCAGCTCATGGATTTGCCCCAGCTCATGGATCCCCAGCTCATGGATTTGCCCAGCTCATGGATTTGCCCCAGCTCATGGATTTGCCCCAGCTCACACATGGTATGCCCCCAGCTCACACATGGATTTGCCCCAGCTCACACATGGATTTGCCCAGCTCATGGATTTGCCCAGCCCCAGCTCATGGATTTGCCCCAGCTCACACATGGATTTGCCCCAGCTCACACATGGATTTCCCCCAGCTCACACATGGTTTTGCCCAGCTCATGGATTTGCCCCAGCTCATGGATTTGCCCCAGCTCACACATGGATTTGCCCCAGCTCACACATGGATTTGCCCCAGCTCATGGATTTGCCCCAGCTCATGGTTTTGCCCAGCTCATGGATTTGCCCAGCTCATGGATTTGCCCACAGCGATTTTGCCCCAGCTCATGGATTGCCTCACACATGGATTTGCCCCCAGCTCACACATGGATTTGCCCCAGCTCACACATGGATTTGCCCAGCTCATGGATTTGCCCAGCCCCCAGCTCATGGATTTGCCCAGCTCACACATGGATTTGCCCCAGCTCACACATGGATTTGCCCCCAGCTCACACATGGATTTGCCAGCTCATGGATTTGCCCCAGCTCATGGATTTGCCCCCTAGCTCATGGATTTGCCCCCAGCTCATGGATTTGCCCAGCTCATGGATTTGCCCCAGCTCATGGATTTGCCCCAGCTCATGGATTTGCCCAGCTCATGGATTTGCCCAGCCCCAGCTCATGGATTTGCCCCAGCTCACACATGGATTTGCCCCAGCTCACACATGGATTTGCCCCAGCTCACACATGGATTTGCCCAGCTCATTGATTGCCCCAGCTCATGGATTTGCCCCAGCTCATGGATTTGCCCAGCTCATGGATTTGCCCCCAGCTCATGGATTTGCCCAGCTCATGGATTTGCCCCCAGCTCATGGATTTGCCGGTCATGGATTTGCCCCCAGGTCATGGATTTGCCCAGCTCATGGATTTGCCCCAGCTCATGGATTTGCCCAGCTCATGGATTTGCCCCCACTCATGGATTTGCCCCCCAGCTCATGGATATGCCCCAGCTCATGGATTTGCCCCCAGCTCATGGATTTGCCCCCAGCTCATGGATAATGCCCCAGCTCAATGGATTTGCCCAGCTCTCACCTGGATATTGCTCCAGCTCCGGCAGTGGTTGAGGGGACCCAGATGCCGGGCAGCGCGGGAGTGCCTGCCCGTCCTGAAGAGTCCGTCCTGTTGAAGGTGATGCGGCTGCGTGGCGTGCGTGCGCAGCACGCGGTCCGGCCAGTCAGGTGGTACAGAGACTCAGTACCACCTGATTAGCCGGACCACGTGACCGGCTGCGCCTGCACGCAGCCGCTTCCCTTTAACAGGACGGACTCTTCAGGACCGGGCAGGCACTCTCGCGCTGCCCGCATCTGGGTCCCTCACCCCCGGCCAGTTTTAGGGGCGCAAATGCGCCCCTAACAAAACTGCGCCCGGGGCCACGGCCCCCCCAGCCCCCCCACGCTACGCCACTGGCTGTACTGTGAGTCCACGCTCAGGTCTCACAAGGTTTTAGCTCAATGGTGCCATTAGAGAGGACCCTATACCATATGCAAATCAGTCTAGATCAACAATGGGAGAATTCTATAACAAAATATGCAATACATAGGGTATTATCTCCCAAACATGAATATACACGCTAGGTTTAATATACACTCACAGACATTTGTCTGATCTTTGTAAACTGCTCCCCTCCAGAATAGGATTCGAATATCCCCTCTTTCATGAACCCCTAGGTTTGATCAGTGGCGTCGCAATGTGGGGGCGGGGGGTGTGGCCCGCACCAGGTGACACCCGCCCTTAGGGTGACACGTCACCCTAAGGCGGGTGTCTCACCTCGCCGCGTACGCGTCCTGCGAGCGTCCGAAGCATGCAGCTTTGGCGCTTGCCTGGAGGAAACACGTCACCAGCCAATCCGGCTGGTCACGTGGCTCCCCCAGGCGAGCGCCCAAGCTGTGCACCGCCGGACGCTCAGAGGGAGCGAACACGTGGCGGAGGTGAGCTGGGGCCATTATCCATGTGCTGGGGGCAGTATCCATGTGCTGGGGCAGTATCCATGTGCTGGGGCAAATCCATGAGCTGGGGCAGTAACCATGTGCTGGGGGCAGTATCCATGTGCTGGGGCAAATCCATGAGCTGGGGCAGTATCCATGTGCTGGGGAAAATCCATGAGCTGGGGCAGTATCCATGTGCTGGGGCAAATCCATGTGCTGGGGCAAATCCATGAGCTGGGGCAATATATCCATGAGCTGGCGCAGTATCCATGAGCTGGGGCAATATATTCATGAGCTGGGGCAAATCCATGAGCTGGGGCAGTATCCATGTGCTGGGGCAATATCCATGAGCTGGGGCAAATCCATAAGCTGGGGCATATCCATGAGCTGGGGCATATCCATGTGCTCGGGCAAATCCATGAGCTGGGGCAATATCCATGTTGCTGGGCAAATCCATGAGCTGGGGCAATATATCCATGAGCTGGGCAGTATCCATGAGCTGGGGCAATATATCCATGAGCTGGGGCAATCCATGAAGCTGGGGCAGTATCCATGTGCTGGGGCAATATCCATGAGCTGGGGCAAATCCATAAGCTGGGGCATATCCATGAGCTGGGGCATATCCATGTGCTGGGGCAAATCCATGAGCTGGGGCAATATCCATGTGCTGGGGCATATCCATGAGCTGGGGCAGTATCCATGAGCTGGGGCAATATATCCATGAGCTGGGGCAATATCCATGAGCTGGGGATATCCATGAGCTGGGGCAATATCCATGAGCTGGGGCATATCCCATGAGCTGGGGCAATATCCATGAGCTGGGGCAATCCATGAGCTGGGGCATTATCCATGAGCTGGGGCATGTCCATGAGCTGGGGCAAATCCATGAGCTGGGGCATTATCCATGAGCTGGGGCATTATCCATGAGCTGGGGCAGTATCCATGTGCTGGGGCAAATCCATGTGCTGGGGCATATCCATGAGCTGGGGCATTTCCATGAGCTGGGGCAATATATCCATGAGCTGGGGCAAATCCTGAGCGGGCAATATCCATGAGCTGGGGCATATCCCATGAGCTGGGGCAGTATCCATGAGCTGGGGCATATCCAGAGCTGGGGGCAAATCCATGAGCTGGGGCATATCCCATGAGCTGGGCAGTATCCATGAGCTGGGGGCAAATCCATGAGCTGGGGCAAATCCATGAGCTGGGGCATACCATGAGCTGGGGCATATCCATGAGCTGCTGGGGCATATCCATGAGCTGCTGGGGCATATCCATGAGCTGGGGCAAATCCATGAGCTGGGGCAAATCCATTGCTGGGGGCAGTATATCCATGAGCTGGGGAATATCCATGAGCTGGGGCAGTATCCATGTGCTGGGGCAAATCCATGGTGCTGGGGCATATCCATGAGCTGGGGCATATCCATGAGCTGGGCAAATCCATGAGCTGGGGCATATCTATGAGCTGGGGCATATCCATGAGCTGGGGCATATCTATGAGCTTGGGGCATATCCATGAGCTGGGGCAGTATCATGAGCTGGGGCAAATCCATGAGCTGGGGGGCAAATCCATGAGTTGGGGCATATCCATGAGCTGGGGCAGTATCCATGTGCTGGGGCAAATCCATGTGCTGGGGCATATCCATGAGCTGGGGCAGTATCCATGAGCTGGGGCAAATCCATGAGCTGGGGCATATCTATGAGCTGGGGCATATCCATGAGCTGGGGCAGTATCCATGAGCTGGGGGGCAAATCCATGAGTTGGGGGGCAAATCCATGAGCTGGGGCATATCCATGAGCTGGGGCAGTATCCATGAGCTGGGGCAGTATCCATGAGCTGGGGCAAATCCATGTGCTGGGGCATATCTAGACCTGGGGCATATCCATGAGCTGGGGCAAGTATCTATGAGCTGGGGCATATCCATGAGCTGGGGGCAATCCATGAGCTGGGGCGAATCCATGAGCTGGGGCATATCCATGAGCTGCTGGGGCAAATCCATGAGCTGGGGCAATATATCCATGAGCTGGGGCAGTATCCATGAGCTGGGGCAATATATCCATGAGCTGGGGCAAATCCATGAGCTGGGGCAGTATCCATGTGCTGGGGCAATATCCATGAGCTGGGGCAAATCCATAAGCTGGGGCATATCCATGAGCTGGGGCATATCCATGTGCTGGGGCAAATCCATGAGCTGGGGCAATATCCATGTGCTGGGGCATATCCATGAGCTGGGGCAGTATCCATGAGCTGGGGCAATATATCCATGAGCTGGGGCAATATCCATGAGCTGGGGCATATCCCATGAGCTGGGGCAATATCCATGAGCTGGGGCATATCCCATGAGCTGGGGCAATATCCATGAGCTGGGGCAATCCATGAGCTGGGGCATTATCCATGAGCTGGGGCATGTCCATGAGCTGGGGCAAATCCATGAGCTGGGGCATTATCCATGAGCTGGGGCAGTATCCATGTGCTGGGGCAAATCCATGTGCTGGGGCATATCCATGAGCTGGGGCATTATCCATGAGCTGGGGCAATATATCCATGAGCTGGGGCAAATCCATGAGCTGGGGCAATATCCATGAGCTGGGGCATATCCCATGAGCTGGGGCAGTATCCATGAGCTGGGGCATATCCATGAGCTGGGGCCAATCCATGAGCTGGGGCATATCCCATGAGCTGGGGCAAGTATCCATGAGCTGGGGGGCAAATCCATGAGCTGGGGCAAATCCATGAAGCTGGGGCATATCCATGAGCTTGGGGCATATCCATGAGCTGCTGGGGCATATCCATGAGCTGCTGGGGCATATCCATGAGCTGGGCAAATCCATGAGCTGGGGCAAATCCATGTGCTGGGGCAGTTATCCATGAGCTGTGGGGAATATCCATTGAGCTGGGGCAGTATCCACCATGTGCTGGGGCAAATCCATGTGCTGGGGCATATCCATGAGCTGGGGCAGTATCCATGAGCTGGGGCAAATCCATGAGCTGGCATATCTATGAGCTGGGGCATATCCATGAGCTGCGGGCATATCTATGAGCTTGGCATATCCATGAGCTGGTGGCAGTAATCCATGAGCTGGGGCAATATCCATGAGCTGGGGCAATCCATGAGGCTGGGCAGTATCCATGTGCTGGGGCAAATCCATGGGCTGGGGCATATCCATGAGCTGGGGCAATATCCATGAGCTGGGGCAAATCCATGAGCTGGGGCATATCTATGAGCTGGGCATATCCATTGAGCTGGGGCAGTTATCCATGACTTTGGGGCAAATCCATGAGTTGGGGGGCAAATCCATGAGCTGGGGCATCCATGAGCTGGGGCAGTATCCATAGCTGGAGTATCCATGAGCTGGGGCAAATCCATGAGCTGGGGCAAATCTATGAGCTGGGGCATATCCTGAGCTGGGGCAGTATCTATGAGCTGGGGCAGTATCCATGAGCTGGGGGCAAACCATGAGCTGGGGCGAATCCATGAGCTGGGGCATATCCATGCAGCTGTTGGCGGTATATCCATGTGCTGGGCATAATCCATGAGCTGGGGCAATATCAATGAGTGGAGCTGGGGGCATAGCCATGAGAGGAGATGGGGCAAAAATCCATGAGAGAGCTGGGTCAGTATATCCATGAGAGGAGCTGGGGGCATAGCCATGAGAGGAGCTGGGGCAAAATCCATGAGAGGAGCTGGGGCAAAATCCATGAGAGGAGCTTGGGGCATATCATGAGAGCTGCTGGGGCATATCCATGTGAGCTGGGGCATTATCCATGTGTGCTGGGGCAGTATCCATGTTTGCTTGGCAGTAATCCATGTGTGTTGGGGGCATATCCATGAGAGCTGGGGCAATATCCATGTGTGAGCTTGGTCTGGAGCAATATATCCATGTTTGAGCTGAGGCGCAATATATATCCATATGTGAGCTGAGGCGCAATATATCCATGGGTGAGCTGAGGCGCAATATATCCATGGGTGAGCTGGGGCAATATATATCCATGGGTGAGCTGCTGGGGCCAATATATAATTGTGAACTGGGGCAATATATCCATATGTGAGCTGGGGGCAATATATATCCATGATGAGCTGCTGGGCAATATATCCAGAGCTGCTGGGGGCAATATATATCCATGTGTGCTTTCACTGCCTTCGAACAGGCATCGTACTTGCTGGCAGTTGGCAAAAAGTTGTGTGAGCATATGAGAGAGCTCCACAGCAATAAACCTCACAGTAATGTGCGCTGTGTGTATGAGCATTCAGTGTTATTTGGGAGTACTGATTTAGGAGTAAGAGTAGTTAAAAAAAAATGCGTAAAACTCAGGGGGGGGTGACACTATAAGTTACCGCACCGGGTGACACCAACCCTAGTGACGCCACTGGGTTTGATGGTTCTCAAACCCCCAAAATTTGGGGTCCAGATTGCCTCAGAGAGAAGATAATACAATAGTGTAGACAGGCAAATATGTAATAAATTAAAACATTTATTTATACTTACATAAAATTTGTAAAAATGAGGCATATCACCAGGTGTACCCAATCCACATGTAGCGAATGTCATTGAAGCCCAATAGGGTGCATCCCTGGTCTAAGATCCTCCACATTTCAGCTTGACGCGTTTCGTAACTTGGACTTCATCAGGAGAATACTGGTCTCTTGTCCTCCTCACACTTATATGTAGTCAAAACCAATTAAACAATTAGACAATTTAATAAAACAATTATAATCCTGAGTGTAATTAAAAAGTTCCGCCCCCACCTTGTGGAGGTCCAATATTGCACATGACCCATCTGTTCATACAATCCGATTCGGCCATCTTAGAACCTGGCACTTCACTTGAGACCCACATCCAAAGACAAATCCAAGAGCCGGGTACGTTACCAATGCCCTGTCCAATGGCAGCACAGCAATGCGTATAAATATAAATATTGAACAGAAAATGTGGAAACAAAATAAGCTTATGAGAGCACAGAGATCGGGAACAGCATTAGTGGCCTGCTGTACTGTGAGTCCCTGTTCAGGTCAAGGTTTTAGCTCAATGGTGCCATTAGAGAGGACGCTGTACCATATGCAAATCAGACTGATATCATCCAAAAAGGGTGGCCAGTACTGAATGCCAAGGAAGTTATCACTGCACAAAAAAATACAGAAACACCTGACAAACTTTTCCGCTTCATCAGAAGCTCGTACCTCTCTAGGCACCTCAAGCAATGGGTGCAAGTCTGGATTACTGTCTAGGCTCATGGAGAACAAAAAAATACTTAACTAAGTTTATCATTCTTATTATTTACATTACCAACAAATCTACATTTCTTGGAGCCTCGTGCCAGATAGCAGTGACATGCTCAAGGAGAAAACGCAAATCCTTTTACTATAGTTAAATAATATTCTATTCATGTAAATCCACCTAAAAAAATGAGTAAAACCGTAAAGAGCACTTTTTCTAAAAAATTTCACTAATAGTCACATGTTCATGAAAATTCATCTGGAACAAAGGGGGTTATTAATAAAGTTCTATGTAAAAATTGCGGAATAATTGGAAGTCTCTGGAATGTTCTCACATTCCACTCTTGAACAAAAAAGTCTTCTGGACATAAACAGATATTTAAAAAAAAAACATTGAGAAAAGACAACAGCATTTGTGACTGTCCAGTCCTATGATGATGTTCCAGTTAAGGTCTGATAATAAAGTATTGATTCGCTACGGCCATTACAGAGGAAGCTTAACAGCCATACACAAATCATTCTGCTTCTACCCAAAATGAGGGTCTGCAGAAAATGCCAAAGAATTACCTTTGCACAAGAAATACAGCAAACCTGAATGATATGGCTTTACATTGTCAGCTGTTACCCTTCTGGGCACTACGAGCAAGGCTCTATCCCTGGATACGCATAAATATATGAAGTGACTTATGGGAGCAATGACAACAGCATACATGGCCTGGTGTTCTGGTGAATCCCCACTAACATCTCATTATAAACCTTTTGCTTATTGATGCAATTACAGAGGAAACAAAAGGACAAATCTAGTATATATTATAATAAATCTGTACTGGTATGAAAGGATGGAAGGCTCCGCTGTACATTCCAATATTAACTCTATGCTGACAACACCCAAATCTACCTCTCCTCTCCTGGTCGCACTCCTCCTGTGTTGGGTTATTTTAGTGCCTGCCAACTCATCCTCCAACTGGAAGACTGCCCATTTCTTAAAGTTCAACCTCTCCAAAACTGAACGTCTTGTCTTCCCTCCCTTTAGAGGTAACACTCCTGCACCCATTTCCCTTCAGGCGAATGATGCCACCATTACGTCTAAGGGACAGGCTCTTTGACTCTGTGTCTTCTTCAAATCCGATCTCTTCTTCACTCCTCACATTCCCCACTAACCAAATCCTCCTATTTCCTCTTAAAAAACATTGCACATATCCACCCCTTTCTTATTCAGGACTCTACTAAAATGCTCATCTAAGCTCTTATAATTTTTTCCACCTTGACTACTGTAACCCTCTTCTCACTGGCCATAAACAACCCCAGATTTTCCCTCTGCAGTCCACCTCACATCCTGTACTTTTCACACCTCGACCCTTTGTCAATTTCTACACTGGCTCTTGTTTCCTTTAGCATTCAATTCAAAATATTGGTGCTCCCCAACTCGTTTATTGGAATGGTCCCAACCGGCCTCAGAGAAGTTATGGTGACCTGGAGGTGTGTCTGATGGATTCTCCTCTGTGGACTCTACCCTGGATTCACCCTAGAGCAGTCTGGGAACAGCGTCACTCCTGGTGTTTTACATCTGAAACATTGGGTATTTGGAGACACTTGCGACTTCAATATGGTTGTCTTCAGTGATTTCACCGCTCTTACCGCTTCATGATAATACTGATTCCTTTCTGGGAGTCTGTCCTGCGCTTAAAACAAGATTTGATCTACCAGATAGGATAACGGTGGATACTTACCTCAAGAGGAGAACCCTCCTCCTTTGGAGAGTATTTTGGGATTTACGCCAGTCCTTCTTCAGCAACACTTCAATTATCACCAAATTCATTCGTATTTACGATCCTTGAAGGCTGGATTTAGTCTTACCCGCCTTGGGTCTTCCCTTAGTGAGGAGTATCTCCACCTTATATTGTTTGCTCCTGGAAGGTAACACTGATCTCTCTGCCTATAGGGATAAATGGGATGCAGTACTTGGGTGCACTATTTCTGACAAAGTGTGGAACAAAACATTTTTCGTTTGTTCATAAGGGCTCTGGGTCTGTGACGTGTGTGGAAAATGCTTATAAAGTGCTTAAGTTTTGGTATCGAACGCTGTATCACTTGTAGGAAGGTAGGTATGTAGAAGAGGATAAAAGTCTCGCTGACTGCCTCAATGAATATTTTCATTCAGTCTTTGCAGAAGAAAAGGAAGGAAAGGGACCTCGGTTAGGAGGAAACACTAAAGAGACATTTACATATGAGTTTACAGAGGAGGAGGTTTACAGCAGCTGTCTAAAGTAAAGACAAATAAGTCAATGGGGCCTGATGGGATCCACCCTAAGTTATTAAAGAGCTCCAGTGGTGTAATAGCAAAACCGTTAACAGATTTATTTAACCATCCTTGTTAACGGGAGTCGTCCAGAATGACTGGAAATTAGCAAATGTTGTGCCCATTTACAAGAAGGGTAGTAGGCGAGGAATCGGGGAACTATAGGCCAGTTAGTCTTCATGTCAGTAAGTGGGGAAATTAATGGAAACCATGTTAAAGGAAAGGATTGTTGAACATCTAAAAACACATAGATTACAGGATCAGAAACAACATGGGTTTACCTCAGGGAGATCATGCCAAACTAATCTTATTGATTTTTTTGATTGGGTAACAAAAATAATAGACAAAGGTGGTGCAGTAGACATTGCTTATTTATATTTCAGTAAGGCTTTTGATACTGTTCCGCATAGAAGGCTTATCAATAAATTGCAATCTTTGAGCTTGGATTCCAATATTGTTGAATGGATTAGAAACATAGAAACATAGAAAAATGTCAGCAGATAAAAACCTTTCGGCCCATCTAGTCTGCCCAATTACATGGATACTTTACCTGGATTTATCTTTTGTTTAGGATAGCCTTATGCCTATCCCATGCCTGCTTAAATTCAATTACTGTTTTGGCCACTACCACTTCAACTGGAAGGCTGTTCCATGTATCCACCACCCTCTCAGTAAAATAATGCTTTCCTGATGTTACTTTTAAACCTTTGCCCCTCTACCTAAGACTATGTCCTCTTGTTTTGCTACTTTGTTTCCTTTTAATATACTCCTTCCTCTACCTTGTGGATTCCCTTACGTATTTAAATGTTTCTATCATATCTCCTCTGTCTCGTCTTTTTTCCAAGCTATACATGTTAAGATCATTAAGCTTTTCTGGTAACTTTTCTCCTTCAAGCTGTACACCATTTTAGTAGCCCTTCTCTGACCTCTCTCTAAGATGTCTATATCCTCTGTAGATACGGTCTCCAGTACCTGCACACAGTACTCCAAGTGAGGTCTCACCAGTGCTCTGTACAGTGGCATGAGCACTTCCCTTTTCCTACTGCTAATTAGGGATGAGCCGAACATACCCGAGTTCTGTTCGAGCCCGAACCCGAACTCCCATTTTTCGGGTCCGAACCTGAACCCAAACCCCCATGCAAGTCAATGGGGCTGAAAAATCGGTTTTTTAGAAGTGCCTCAAGAGGGCATATATGCTACATATTTGCCAAAAAAGGTGTATGGGGGTCCGGGTAGTGCCCTGGGGGACAGGAAACAAGGACAAAATTTTTAAAAAAAACGTTTTAACCACTTCAATGCTAAGGACGCGCTCAGCGCGTCCTCAGCATTACCCGCTGGTGTGCTGAGGACGCGCTGAGCGCGTCCTCACATTGGGGTCAGCGTTCGGCCGGGTTCCGGCCGATCGCTGGCCCCTCCGGTGCGGGCTGACATCCTGGATGTCAGCCCGGCATCCGGACCAGCAGCCGCCATTATTAGGTGTCATCGCGGGGGCGCGATGACACCTAATTCAGGCGCCCCCCCCCCGCATGTGCGGAGGAGGCGCCTGAAAGGGAGGGGGGGAGGTCCTTCGGACCTCTCTCCCTCCCGATCGCGGGCGCACAGGGGGTTAACCCAGGCATCATTTGGAAGGGCACAGCCTGCCCTTCCAAATGATGCCTGGCATTAACCCTGGGGAGCTGGATCCGCAAATCGGCGCTGAAAAGCGGCGATTCGCGATCCTTCCCCGGAGCTGGCCGACATCTTGGATGTCGGCCAAGCCTCCGGGAACTCCCCCAGAGGCTGGCGTCATCGTGCGTAGCACGATGACGCCAGTCCTACAGTTAACCCCTAACTGCCACCAACTGTGGAGATAGGGAGTTCCAATGAACTCCCTATCTCCCGATCCGTGGCAGCTAGGGTTTAAATTTTGATATCGTTGGATCGGCCAGAGCATGGCCGTTCCAACGATACCAAACATGAAAGTTAAAAATGTTGTAAAAAAAAAAAAAATTAAAAAAAAATTAAAAAAAAAAAAAATTATTTTTTTTTCTTTTTTTGGGTTTGTTAATGCAGCAATATTGTTCCCATTTCAATTATAATGTGAACAATGATGCTGCACTAACGATTTTTGTATGCGGTGCGTTTGTTAAAATAGTGTCATTTTCCCCAAAAAAAATGTAACGAGACCCCATCTCTAATTTTTTTAACAAGCGCACCCATACAAAATATAACCGCAATTGCTCGCATGTTAAAATGTGGAAAAAAACACTTTACACATTGTAAATTATTGAAAATACATATTTTATTGCATTTTTTGTTATAATATACAGACATGACATAACGTATACATATAATAATGACATATTATGAATCTACCGAGTCTGACGGAAAGAACGATATATAATATGTCTGGTCATATACTAAAAATAAGCCTTCAAAACACGTTTAAACATGATGCGCAAAACAGGTAAAAATTACCTCAGCACAGGTGCGGGAAAAGCCTCAGCAGCGAAAGGGTTAAAGGGACAGTGAGTTTTCCATGAAATAAGGTTAAAAAATAAAATGAAAAATTCCTTCAAATATCGTGCCTAGGAGGTCCCCATAACCTGCCCGTGAAGTGGCGGATTTCTAGGATGTATAGAAATATGTAAAAACCAAAAAATGACATTTCAAATGACGGTAAATGCTTTTCCTTTAATCTATCCATAAACAACTGCTTGGGGCGGCAGTCTGTATGAAAAGAGGAGACATTTTCAGACACGCAGAAAAAGTTTACTGATTTTTTGGCGGTGAAAAGCAGGAGAATGGAAACTTCTAGACCAAAAAGCCGATTTGGAAAGTGAGATAAATGGGAGAATTTTTCTGGTTCAGCTATTTTGACCTAGAATTTTCCATTCTCCAGTCATTCTCCTGAGTTTCACCTTTCTCTGAATAACCCTGTCAGGGTGCGTTTAGGCGCACTTAATCACGGCTGCACTAGCAGCAAATGACGGGCAATGACGGCCAATATACGAAGTACGGTCACACGAAAGTCCGGCTGCGCAACGCAAGTGGAAAATGAATGCATTTTTTCGAGAACGCAGAACCGCAAGTACGGACGTACAGAGTGCGCTGTGTCCACTAGCGGCGTGTGTGCGTTATTTGGAGACGTCAGACCCTGCTCATGTCCGGCCAACATAACGTCCAGACACCCAAAGTTTCCTGGTTTGGATCCGTAAAAAATCACGCACAAAAATGCGCATCGTATGACCGTTTTCGCGCAATCCGTGAAAAAATACGGCAATGTGTTCGGACGCATTTTTTGACGGTCGCTGCAAAAAATGCGTTAGTCTGACCCTAGCCTTATCTCACTTTCCTAATCGGCTATTTGGTCCAGATTGTTCTCTTTTCCTGCCATTCTCCTGGTTTTCACCTTTCTCTGAACAACCCTGAGAGAGAGGTGAAAGCCAGGAGAACTGGCAAGAGAAGAGAACAATCTAGACCAAATAGCCGATTTGGAAAGTGAGATAAATGGGCGAATTTTTCTGGTTTGGCTATTTTGACCTAGAATTTTCACTTCTCCAGTCATTCTCCTGAGTTTCACCGCTCTCTGAATAACCCTGTCAGGGTTATTCAGAGAGCGGTGAAGAGCAGGAGAATGACTGGAGAATGGAAAATTCTAGGTCAAAATAGCCAATCCAGAAAAATTCTCCCATTTAGGCTAGGGTCAGACTAGCGAATTTTTAACGTGCGTTTAGGCGCACTTAATCACCGCCACACTAGCAGCAAATGACGGGCAATGACGGCCAATATACAAAGTACGGTCGCACGAAAGTCCGGCTGCGCAACGCAAGTGGAAAATGAATGCATTTTTTCAAGAACGCAGAACCGCTAGTACGGACATACAGAGTGCGCTGCGTCCACTAGCGGCATGTGTGCGTGATTTGGAGACGTCAGACCCTGCTCATGTCCGGCCAACATAACGTCCAGACACCCAAAGTTTCCTGGTTTGGATCCGTAAAAAATCCCGCACAAAAATGCGCATCGCATGACCGTTTTCGTGCAATCCGTGAAAAAATACGGCAATGCGTTCGGACGCACTTTTTGACGGTCGCTGCGAAAAATGCGTTAGTCTGACCCTAGCCTTATCTCACTTTCCTAATCGGCTATTTGGTCCAGATTGTTCTCTTTTCCTGCCATTCTCCTGGTTTTCACCTTTCTCTGAACAACCCTGAGAGAGAGAGAGTGAAAGCCAGGTGAACTGGCAAGAGAAGAGAACAATCTAGACCAAATAGCCGATTTAGAAAGTGAGATAAATGGGAGAATTTTTCTGGTGTGGCTATTTTGACCTAGAATTTTCACTTCTCCAGTTATTCTCCTGCTTTTCACCACTCTCTGAATAACCTGTGAATGTTTAATCCCGAGGTGAAAAATAACATTGCTTTAGATTTTTTTCAAACACCAGTTAAATGCAGCATATTAGGATGTTTTAGGGAAATTAATTCTCAATAATCAGAAGCAGACACCAGATACCACCCCACCCTCAGTATATTGTACAATGTATCAAATTGATTACCAGACTAAAAAACCCTGGCGTTATGCCCGTTTGTGAACAGAGGTCATTTAGAGTTGATAATCTTTCCACGTACACATTAGTTTTTAATTCAATATCTAATAAACCGTTGCTTATAATATTCTGCAGTAAAGAGTCTCTTTATTTCTAGATTTTTTAGTATTTTATTAAGCATTTTCTATACTTTTTTCAAAATTTCTTTTTTTTTTTGAACCCGAACCGAACACGCCCAAAAAGTTCGAAATTCGCGAACGTTTGAACTGCCAAAGTTCAGGTCAAACTCTGAACTGTCCGAACCCGAACAGCTCATCCCTACTGCTAATACCTTTCCCTACACAACCAAGCAATCTGCTAGCATTTCCTGCTGCTCTATTACATTGACTACTTACCCTTAGATCCTCTGCAATAATAACCCCTAAATCCCAACCCAGGTGATTTTATTCAGCGCAAGGTCTTGTTACCAGTGGGGTACCTCAGGGGTCAGTACTTGGACCCATTCTCTTTAATATTTTTATTAGTGATATTGCAGAAGGTATTAATGGTAAAGTATGTCTTTTTGCTGGTGACACAAAGATTTGCAACAGGGTTGACGTTCCTGGAGGGATCAGCCAAATGTCAAATGATTTAGGTAAACTAAAAAAATGGTCGGAGCTGTGGCAATTGAGTTTTAATGTGGATAAGGGCAAGATAATGCACCTGGGGCGTAAAAACCCAAGGGCTGAATATAGAATATTTGATACAGTCCTAACCTCAACATCTGAGGGTTGGGACTTAGGGGTTATTATTGCAGAGGATCAAAGGGTAAGTAGTCAATGTAATAGAGCAGCAGGAAATGCTAGCAGAATGCTTTGTTGTCTAGAGAGAGGTATTAGCAGTAGGAAAAGGGAAGTGCTCATGCCACTGTACAGAGCACTGGTGAGACCTCACTTGGAGTACTGTGTGCAGTACTGGAGACCATATCTCCAGAAGGATATAGACATCTTAGAGAGAGTTCAGAGAAGGGCTACTAAAATGGTGTACGGCTTGAAGGAGAAAAGTTACCAGGAAAGGCTTAATGATCTTAACATGTTTAGCTTGGAAAAAAGACGAGACAGAGGAGATATGATAGAAACATTTAAATACGTAAAGGGAATCCACAATGTAGAGGAAGGGAGTATATTTAAAAGGAAACAAAGTAGCAAAACAAGAGGACATAGTCTTAGATTAGAGGGGCAAAGGTTTAAAAGTAACATCAGGAAGCATTATTTTACTGAGAGGGTGGTGGATACATGGAACAGCCTTCCAGTTGAAGTGGTAGAGGCCAAAACAGTGATTGAATTTAAGCAGGCATGGGATAGGCATAAGGCTATCCTAAACAAAAGATAAATCCAGGTAAAGTATCCATGTAATTGGGCAGACTAGATGGGCCGAAAGGTTTTTATCTGCTGACAGTTTCTATGTTTCTAGATAATGTTCCTTACTATTACTGTCACGTAAACGCCTTATCTCCAGAAGGGCACGTGACTCGGTGAAGTGGACGCAGGGTTACAAATCACTATCTGTCTGCACTAGACCCAGAATAATGAGTATGTTGCACACAATCCCCGCACCCACTTCCCTAGTTGTCACGTAATGACTTCACTCCAGAAGGGGGACGTGACTCAGCGAAGTGGATGCACACAATCCCCCGCACCCACTTCCCTTGTAATTTATCAACACTGCCACCACAGGTCCCAGATGCCTAATCCCTAAACCAGAACGGACCTGAGACTCTGATTATGCACCCCAAAACAGAAACAGTCCAAAGCTGACTTCACCCCTACTCACTCTTAGTAGTTCATCCCGAGCTAAAAAAAAAACCACTATGATAATCCCTTCTTTTCGGTTAACGAGATTCTTATATCAGACAGAGGCAGATCTTAATAAATTTTATATTTATTATGTTAAAAAAATTGCACAGGAATATACATGAATCAAAAATGTATTATAATTAATAATTACATCCACAAGCAGAGAAATAAAAAAGGATTAAACACACAGAAGCTACTTACGAGTCGGCAAGCTAAAAGGACATCTGTGATCCCCTGAGGCTGGGATTGGAAAAATGGCAAATTCCCACTTCACGTGGACCCCAGAAAGAATAAGCCAGGAGCATGGCTTTGGCCACACAATTTATACATTTCTTCCACTCCCCCAGCGTCATGCCCATAGATGGTACAGACTGCCCACTCCTGGTAATTCGTGGGAATGCTCAGTTCACTTATTTAATTTAATTCAAAGGTATCATAAAAATAATCAAAAGATAGTTTCTAGCTACAAAGGGCATATTTGCTTCTTTCATATACATGATCAATTACAGGGTGCTGCCACTGAGTCAGGGAGAACACTCTTTGGTGTGCTTGTGTTGTTGGCCCCCCTGCTGTGGAGGAACAAGAGATCTTCCATTAGACCAAATTGAATTTCCCCTATCACGCAGATAAAACTTTGACCAGGAATCTTAATTACCTTCCATGGCTTCAAAGGGAGCTTAATTGCTTGATTCAGGAATATTCAAATTTTTGAACTAACTACTTGAGACGCATCAACTCAGGCTTCAAAAAGGAACTTAATTGTGATGCCCATCAGGGGGGAAGAAAATCAGGCTTGCCTATTCAGAAGCGTTGTATCTCAATATATATACAACAAAATATGAATGATTATTAACATCATGCGAAGCATGACCAGCTATCTCTGTCACACCTCCCCCAAATAAGAGACGCATTGGGAGGAGACTTCCATATCTCTCTTTTGCATCTTACGCCGACTCCTATCTTTGCATCTGGTAAACCACATGGAGTTGCTACAAGGAATGGATCCTCCCAGGCAGCATGCATCTGGTTCTGTCTCAGTGACTTCAGTACCAGTGCTTCCTGCCTGGCCTTTTGAATGCTTCCCTTGGCACCTGCGTCACACTCCTGCTTCGGTATGGAGTGGGTGACGCACAGATGCCCATGCACTTTCCCCACCAAAGCTTGCACTCCGTTTCTCAAAAAAGTCACACAATCCACCATGGAGGCCTTTGGGGAACCCTCCTTTCTACCCCACCTCCTCCAAGCCGGGGAGTGGGGGGTCACACAGCACCCACCACACAGCACAGACTCAGGGAAGCCCTTGTGCTTCTGCAGCACCTCCTGGTACACCTTTTGGGGTTGCAGCCGGCGGTGCGCGGTCTCTCCTTGCAGCTCAGTCTCACAGCCAGCATGATATTCACAAACAGTCTCCTGCTCCTGAGCCATTCTTACAGCAGGGGTATGGGAAAGCATGGTGAAGGGCAACGCTCCCCAGTGTCCCCAGCTGCAAATGTCTCCTTTGCATCTGCCGACGGAGTCAGGCATTGCACCTGGCTCCAGGCAGATGGTTGGGAGGTCGCGGGGGCCAAACTAGGACACGTTCCTTCCCTCTCTTTCACTCAGTGTCTCTGCACATTCAGAATTTGGGGGACCGCACAATCGGGCGCAGGATTATACATGCTCACTCCCAGCCCTTTCCCCAATGTACACAGTTTAAGTGCTTGATCCCACAGTACACCCAGCACACCTTGATCCTTAACAGATGGGCATACAGCCGTATTCCACCCTCCTCCCCAGGGAGGTTGATCAGTACCAGTTTCCTGTGGGACTGAGGACCTGGTGGGCTCTGCCACAGGGCAACACTCTTTCACCCCAGGCACTTCCTCCTGACCACACAGCATGCGCTCGGCGCCACACACAGTCTCAGACCCACACAACACAGACTGGCATACCGCAGCATCCTGCCTGTCCAGGGTGTTCCGCTCTCCATTCCTTTCACATGACACCACCGACCTGGATGGTTTGGGCACTGGATAACACTCTATCACCCTAGGTCCTTCCTCCTGACCACCCAGTATACGCTCGGCGCCACACAAAGTCTCGGACACAAATGGCACAGTCTGGCACTCCGCGGTATCCTGCCCATCCCAGGCATTCCAATCCACATCATTCCCCTCCTGCACCACCGACCCAGTTGGTTCTGCCACAAAGGAACCTGCTTCGATCCTTTGTTCTCCCTCCCAACCGCACGGCATCACAGACACACCCGAGTGCGGTCTAGGTAGGCGTACCGCAGTACCCTGCCATTCTCCCCAGGTATTCTGATCCACACCATTCTCACATGGCACTAAAGACCTGGTTGGTTTAGGCGCAAGCAGACCTTCATTCATCTCTTGCCCTTTCACCCAACCCCGTGGTCCTTTCACACCATCACACGGCAGAGACAGGCCTTGTGCCCTACACCCCGCAGACTGCCAGCAGGTACCCACTGCTACCATGAGCACCGCTGCCTTCCCCGCTGTCTTCACACACGCGTAGTCCAGGGGACCAGCTGACTCACTCGCCCCCCTGCCTTTCTTCCCAGTCACACTGCCCTCTCATGCTACCACACAACACCTCAGACACACCTGGTTCAGGCGCAGACTGACTCACTGCCGGATCCTGTTGTGCACTCCCATCCCGTGCCGTTCTGGTTATGGTAGACATGGGTGGGGCCAACAAGCAATGACAAGCCGTGGCCTGGGACACTGATCGCGTAAACCACTTTCACGTCCTAGCGTTGTCTGCGAAACCGACCTTGCTCAGCGGTTCCGTGGACACGTGACTTAGGTGCTATGACGATTAGTCTCAGTCTCATTGTCCTTTAGCTGATTTCTTTAGGAATTGTTAGTTAAGTAGGATATTTGATTTTGAGCTGGGTTTCAGTCCACTGCTGTCCTTTCTATGTTTGGGTTTTGTGGCTCTGATTCATGTAGGTAAAGTTATACTGTTTCAGTATAATTGTTACGACTTATGTTTTTGCAATGTACCCTTGTGCCCTGACATTTATACCTGTAATTCCCACTGCTTTTCTCCCTAAATGTACTTTTGTCTAGTCATAATAAACAAAAACATATATTTATTGGTGCTCACTTACAAAGCTCTCCATAACCGCGCCTCTGCCTACATCTCCTCCCTTATTGGTAGGTACATCCCGTCCCGACCACTTCACTCAGCCAGTGATCACACCCCCAACTCTCGCCTTCAAGACTTGTCCCGAGCTGCCCCCTTTTTATGGAACTCCCTCCCCCGCAACATTAGATTTTCCCCGTCTCTCCAGTCCTTCAAGAAGTCTCTTAAAACACATTACTTTAGGCCCTGTTCACACATGGGCGTTTTACAGCGGGTTCCATTGTACCTTTCCTGTTCCATCTTCCCACACAGACCCCATGCATTCCACTACTTCACATACTCAGCTATTTACCCTCAACTTATTGTGTCATCCCTCTCCTCTTAGATTGTAAGCTCTTGATCAGGGTCTTCTCTCCTACTGTTCTCTATGTGTCAAACTAGTGTGTACATTTGTTATGTCCGGCTCATTGTACAACGCTACAGAACTTGAAGGGGTTTATAAATACTTGTAACTGTAGCTGTAATAGCTTGATCAACCACCCGACCCGCCACCTAACAGTCTACACCCAGGTTTTTGTCATTGGTGCCACCATACCTCATCTGAAGAATAAAGAGTAATATGCAGGTTATGTAACCGTTAATATGATGTCACTGTAAATGGTAATAATTATCCAGCTATTTGGTTTCAGTAGATTGCATGTTTTTTTCCACTGCACGTAGCTCATTTATCAGAATTCCTCAGACACTGCCACAAGAGGGCGGCGCATCCAAACCCAATCTTTTCAGCGATATACAGAGCGCGTGCAGGAATTTTAATGGGAAAATTCTCCTTGTATGATTATTATTGCCACATTGTATTTTACAATTGGAGAAATGCACACCAGAAACAAAAGGACAAAACACGTTTGATAAAAATAATCTGTAAAGGGAACCAACCACTTACATAAACTGTAAATAGTTTATGCATTACAAACAAAACCACCTTATAAAACACATATTACTGTTTTGTTTCTTTGTTTGAAGTAATTGCATGTAAAAAGGAAAAATAATTGTAGGTTGTTGATCCCTAGTTTCCATTTTGTGGGCTATTCCTATGATGCAACGTTTGCCAAATTCTTATGGTGTGTTTTACTTTGTGGCTGGAGGGAATGTTTAGATAAAGCAGCAGGGGGCTATTGTTCTGCCTCTGCTAACTGAGATGACAACTGAATGAGATAAAACAGGGAGCTTTAAAGACTTCAAATCTACCCCCTGGTGATGTCCTTTGAATACATCCCACGCAATTCAATGCTGTGAGTGCGTGATTGCCCCATAGTCTCCATTCTATGGCCAAAACCACAAAGTGAGGCGCAAGTGATGTAAATATCACCTGCTAGGGCAGGTTCTGTCTTGAAAGAGAAATAAAATACAGGATATCTCATCAGGAGACTGTAGAGAAGTTGTCCTTTTTTTCTCTAGGACAGTATTATTATTATCATTAGGGATGGGCTGCTGGTTCGAATCGGTTCGAAGATCTGTAAACTTCCTCAGCCCGTAACAGCCTTTCGCCCCTTTCCAAAACAAAAAAAAGGACATTGCACAGTTCCACAGCAATAAAACTCACAGTAATGTGTGGTGTGTATGAGCGTATCTGTCACGTCTGGGTTTCAGAGGGGGCCCCGGCACCCGGAGGTGCCATCGACAAGCCGGGTGCAGAAGTTGTGCCGGCTTCCGGAGCTCGCAGGCTGGTCAGGAGGTGGGGTGTGGCATGATGATGCACGCCTGCCGGGTTTAAATACAGACAGCGCGATCCGGCTCATCGCGCTGTTGTGGAGTTTGCTTCCCTCAGTGCTGAGTGTCTCCTGTCGATTCACTGCATGGTTGATTTTTCAGTCTCCGTTGTAAGGCTAGGGTCAAACGAAAGCATTTTTACACGCGAACGTAAAAAAGTGCGTCCCAACGCATTGATGTATTTTTTCACGGAATATGCGAAAACGGTCATACGATGCACATTTTCGTGCGTGATGTTTTACGAATCCAAACCAGGAAACTTTTTGCGTCTGGACGTTATGTTGGCCGGACACGAGCAGGGTCTGACGTCTCCAAATCACACACACACACCGCTAGCGGACGCAGCGCACTCTGTACGTCCGTACTAGCGGTTCTGCGTTCTCGAAAAAATGCGTTCATTTTCCACTTGCGTTGCGCGGCCGGACTTTCGTGCGACCGTACTTCGTATATTGGCTGTCATTGCCCGTCATTTGCTGCTAGTGCGGCCGTGATTAAGTGCGCCAGAACGCACGTTAAAAATGCGCTGGTCTGACCCCAGCCTTACCTGTCTTGTATGAGAACCACCGCCGTGTACCAGTCCTTGGCTATTCCTTCAAAAGTAAATAAAGAAACTCCAGATAAGAGAAAAGAAATGGTAAGCGCCCAGAACAAAGTGATATACCCAATACCCAGCTCGACCAGAAAGTAGTGGTTTCCCCCAAACCAAGAACAAATACTGAGAAAGATACGTATCTGGTCAGCGCGAATTGGTAAGACGCAAGGGATATATGGGTAAATCTTGTTAGAGTTTCATCCGTAGAGGTTCAACATATGGAAGAATAAAAAAGCTATATTGGTGCAGTATGTTATGACAAAATGAAACAAGATGTACATAAGGAAAATTCCCACTCACAAATATAGAGCCCCAACACTGGCTCTGAGTGGGGAAGTGCCTTTGGGTTATTTCTCTGAAGGTGTTCACAGGAAACCCACTCCTTTCCTTTGTTGTTACTCGTGGTTCTCTCAGTATGGCGAATATATAATAAAGACACAAAAGAGATCTCTGTGCGTATCTGAATTATAAAGGTAGGAAATAAGAGACTCCCATCGGAGTGTTAACTCACATTCGGTGGAGCTAATTCTAGCTCAAGGTATGCGCCTATGGGTTTCGTGTGGTCAAACCCAAAAAAAAACAAACGGATGCTGGAGTACGTTCTTTAAAATTTAATAAAATTAACAAAAGTTAAAATAAAAACAATTAAAGGTCCAGGACGCGTTTCACCGCTATCACGGCTTCTTCAGCTGGTGTCATCACCAGAGATGACACCAGCTGAAGAAGCCGTGATAGCGGTGAAACGCGTCCTGGACCTTTAATTGTTTTTATTTTAACTTTTGTTAATTTTATTAAATTTTAAAGAACGTACTCCAGCATCCGTTTGGTTTTTTTTGGGTTGACCACACGAAACCCATAGGCGCATACCTTGAGCTAGAATTAGCTCCACCGAATGTGAGTTAACACTCCGATGGGAGTCTCTTATTTCCTACCTTTATAATTCAGATACGCACAGAGATCTCTTTTGTGTCTTTATTATATATTCGCCATACTGAGAGAACCACGAGTAACAACAAAGGAAAGGAGTGGGTTTCCTGTGAACACCTTCAGAGAAATAACCCAAAGGCACTTCCCCACTCAGAGCCAGTGTTGGGCTCTATATTTGTGAGTGGGAATTTTCCTTATGTACATCTTGTTTCATTTTGTCATAACATACTGCACCAATATAGCTTTTTTATTCTTCCATATGTTGAACCTCTACGGATGAAACTCTAACAAGATTTACCCATATATCCCTTGCGTCTTACCAATTCGCGCTGACCAGATACGTATCTTTCAAAGAAACTCCAGAGTCCACGATAAATTTCAATGGATTTAATCCAACAACAGGAAAAAAGGCAACGTTTCGACCATGACTGGTCTTTGTCAAGCCTAAAACACAATGACAGAACTGGGAATAAATAGCACCACAGACTGGTTAAGCAATCAAACAATCATTGCAGCCAGTCCGTGTGTGCCAACCCAACAATTAAAAACAATAGTCTACAATTAGATACATCTATTAACATATTAACTTATGTAATTATATATACAATGCTTATTAACATACAATAATTGGCGATCAATTGTAGAGCAATGCCTATGAGGGAAAGAAGTGACTTAGTAATTATAAATGTGAAGGGAGAGGATTACCCCTCTACTACAGAGGGTCTGGGTTGACCCCATAGTGAAAATTTACTACCCTAGGAGCTAAAAAGCATGATGTATTCAATCTAGGAGTCTGACTCATAATAGAAGACTAATCCATCCGCAAGCCCATAAATTACCTATCCCATCAACCACGGGTTTATAGAACACTATTATCTGACACAGATAGGTTACAGATACGGACTGTCATCTAGGGAGGGGAAAAAGGAACAAATCTATATGTCATAGAGAGGTACTGCCGTAACACATTTATAAAAAGGGTGAGAGATCTGATTCTCTATTAAGGCCATGTGGAAAGAGAGTATTAAGATGATGGATCCAATATAATTCTCTCCTTTTAAGTAATTTTTCTCTGTCCCCGCCTCTTGTTAACTTAGGCACCTCATCGATTACCTGGTAACGTAACTGTGAGATATCATGTCCACAACGTATAAAATGTTCGGGACCGGGAATTCAATCTTTTTAGTTCTAATGTCTGACCTATGTTTAATAAATCGATTTTAACTTTCTGAGTAGTCTCGCCCACATATATCAACCCACACGGGCATTTCAATAGATACACCACGTATGTAGAATTGCAGGTAAAATAACCTTTAATTTTAGACTTCCTCCCAGAGTGTGGATGGACAAAGGAATCACCACGTATAACTGCATTGCAGCAAGAGCAACTTAAACATGGAAGGTTCCATTCCTGGGTTTACCAAAAAAGGGTGTTCTGCCTGTGTCTTGTCCAAACTCTGCTTTAACCAGCGTCTGTCGAAAAGATCTCCCCTTCTTGTATGACATTAGTGGGATGGTCTGAAACTCTGAAATATCAGGGTATGCATCCCTTAAGATGTACCAGTATTTACATAAAATATTTTTCACTTGTGAAGTATGGTTCCATATTTGGATACGAATGGGATCCTGCCGCAACTTTGGCGTCTCTGAGGGATTATTGGTTGATTGATTCTGATACTTTCTCTACTCAGGAGTTGTCTCGGATAGCCTCTGGCTCTGAACCTCTCGATCATCTCCTCAAGCCTCTTGTCCCTACTTTCAGGCAAATCAACTACTCTATTGACGCGCACGAGTTGACTCCGTGGGAGAGAATTGAGTAGTGTAGGTGGATGCGCACTATCATATCTTAGCAGGGAATTCTTATCAGTAGGTTTTCTGTAAAGATCTGTCATTAATTTGCCATTCCTTTTGACAACCAAAGTGTCTAAAAAATTGATTTGTGTAAGACTACATGACATAGTAACTTGATGGAGGTGGATCCGTTATTAAGTATACTGAGAAATTCATCTAATGTGTCTCTAGTACCCCATACAAAAATAATATCGTCTATATAGCGAAACCAATGATGGACATATTGAAAAAGGTCGCATTTATAGACTACATTTTCCTCAAATTCGGACATGAAGATATTGGCATAGGTGGGTGCTACATTAGTACCCATAGATGTCCCCCGTATTTGAGTATAGAATACTCGATCAAAGAGAAAAAAGCTGCCACCACAACACCATCCAACAAGTCCAAAAGAAATTGCAATTGATTATCAGAATAACCCAGATCAACAAGAGCATGTTTCATAGCATTTATACCCTCAAGTTCTGTATAGACGTATACAAGCTGGTGACGTCAAGACTGACCAAAATACTGTGATCACTCCACAGCAAGCCCACGAAATTTGGTCAGAAAATCACCGGTATCCAGAATAAATGATGGAATCCGCTGTAGGTAGGGTCGGGCCACCCTGTCCAAAAAAATGGACAGGGGACTGAAGACCGAATCCACAGCGGATACAATAGGCCTCCCAGGAGGCGCAGTGAGAGACTTGTGGATCTTGGGCAGGACATACAAAACAGGTATTAGAGGATGTTTTTTCACAAGGAATTTCGACAGACCCTTATCGATAATCTGATTCTCAAGGGCATCATGTATCAGGGTGGAGATTCTACTGACAATCGCTGCCGTGGGATCACCATCCAACTTTTTATACGTCTCGACATCACCAAGCTGACGCTGGATCTCAGCCACATAGTCTCCACTATTCATGATCACCAGAGCACCCCCTTTGTCCGCCGGCTTTATCACAATGGAGGGGTCATCACGTAATTTCTTTAAAATCCCAAAATCAGTGGCGGACATATTGGGGGATGCTCTGGTGAAATGACGCCTAGAATATACTTGGGACATTTCCCTCTCTACGATTTTGACATACGTCTCAACAGCATGCTCAACATTCTGAGGCATAAATTTACTTTTCTCTCTCAAACCAAGGTTTTTAGAGTTAAAGGGTGCAAGCGGCAAATCAATTTCAGGTTGACCTGAGAATAAACATTTCAATCGAATCGTACGAAAGAATCGGAAAAGATCGACTTTAACATCGAACGGATCGATGCGTTCACTCGGACAGTACGATAAGCCCCTCGAAAGTAGCTTAATTTCATCGACCGTTAATGAAATGTCCGATAAATTGAAGACTAGCGTCTCTTGTACAGGGACTGATTGTTTCTCATCGGAGGTTTTTCGTAACACTCTTCTGAGCTTGCTCCTGTACGTTCCCTCCGGGCGATTGTCGCCCTTGGCGCTGATCTAAAAAAGACGCTTGGTCGTTCGATCGGACTACACCAAGGTCTTCGGATGTATCGGTACCTGTCCCAGACATAGAGTCCTCTGTAAAACGAATAGATTTTTTCGTATATTTACGACCAGGTCCTCTTCGCATCGTAGTTGGTGTCCTGGAATAGCCTTTTTGCCAGGAATAAACATGACCCTGTACGTAGTCATCCAAATCACGTTGGAACTTCCGTCTTTTCCTTGCTTCCACTTCCTTCCGGAAGTGGTCCAGTTGCGGTGCCATCGTGGAACGCAACGCCATGAGTTCCAATTCAGAATTATTATCTCGAAACGATTTTTCCAAGTTTTCGATAGATTCCTGGCATTGTGCAATTTCCTTCGATAAAAAGTCGATCGTAAGTAGCATAACATCCATCGAACATTTGTTCAGAATTTTTTCGAATTTCTCACATATCAGGGTTATCTTTATAGAAGATCGGCTGGAGCCCCACTCTTAAGCCACGTGGTATTCGTAATGCACGATAATATTCAGCCAAAGTAATTGAATGGAGTTGACATCCGATCAATTTACGATTCGATTTTAAAAGATCTTTTTTCCCACAGTCATGGATAGAGGTACTCAGAAAAGTATTGTCCTTACCGGCCTGGGCCAGAATCCTCATAGCTTCAGTCTCATCATAGGCAAAGGTACATGGTGTTGGAGTCGATTCCATAATGGGAAGGGGTTGCATTCAAGTATCGAAGCAAGCAAGAATAAACGTGAAAAAATGTGCCTGAATGCAAACCCAAGGTGGATAATGGAGTGGGGGTCTCTTGCTCCACAGCCCCAACAGTCAAAAGTAAATAAAGAAACTCCAGAGTCCACGATAAATTTCAATGGATTTAATCCAACAACAGGAAAAAAGGCAACGTTTCGACCATGACTGGTCTTTGTCAAGCCTAAAACACAATGACAGAACTGGGAATAAATAGCACCACAGACTGGTTAAGCAATCAAACAATCATTGCAGCCAGTCCGTGTGTGCCAACCCAACAATTAAAAACAATAGTCTACAATTAGATACATCTATTAACATATTAACTTATGTAATTATATATACAATGCTTATTAACATACAATAATTGGCGATCATTGTAGAGCAATGCCTATGAGGAAAGAAGTGACTTAGTAATTATAAATGTGAAGGAGAGGATTACCCCTCTACTACAGAGGGTCTGGGTTGACCCCATAGTGAAAATTTACTACCCTAGGAGCTAAAAAGCATGATGTATTCAATCTAGAGTCTGACTCATAATAGAAGACTAATCCATCCGCAAGCCCATAAATTACCTATCCCATCAACCACGGGTTTATAGAACACTATTGTCTGACACAGATAGGTTATGTAAATACTGGTACATCTTAAGGGATGCATACCCTGATATTTCAGAGTTTCAGACCACCCACTAATGTCATACAAGAAGGGGAGATCTTTTCGACAGACGCTGGTTAAAGCAGAGTTTGGACAAAGACACAGGCAGAACACCCCTTTTTTGGTAAACCCAGGAATGGAACCTTCCCATGTTTAAGTTGCTCTTGCTGCAATGCAGTTATACGTGGTGATTCCTTTGTCCATCCACACTCTGGGAGGAAGTCTAAAATTAAAGGTTATTTTACCTGCAATTCTACATACGTGGTGTATCTATTGAAATGCCCGTGTGGGTTGATATATGTGGGCGAGACTACTCAGAAAGTAAAAATCGATTTATTAACATAGGTCAGACATTAGAACTAAAAAAGATTGAATTCCCGGTCCCCGAACATTTTATACGTTGTGGACATGATATCTCACAGTTACGTTACCAGGTAATCGATGAGGTGCCTAAGTTAACAAGAGGCGGGGACAGAGAAAAATTACTTAAAAGGAGAGAATTATATTGGACCATCATCTTAATACTCTCTTTCCACATGGCCTTAATAGAGAATCAGATCTCTCACCCTTTTTATAAATGTGTTACGGTAGTACCTCTCTATGACATATAGATTTGTTCCTTTTTCCCCTCCCTAGATGACAGTCCGTATCTGTAACCTATCTGTGTCAGATAATAGTGTTCTATAAACCCGTGGTTGATGGGATAGGTAATTTATGGGCTTGCGGATGGATTAGTCTTCTATTATGAGTCAGACTCCTAGATTGAATACATCATGCTTTTTAGCTCCTAGGGTAGTAAATTTTCACTATGGGGTCAACCCAGACCCTCTGTAGTAGAGGGGTAATCCTCTCCCTTCACATTTATAATTACTAAGTCACTTCTTTCCCTCATAGGCATTGCTCTACAATTGATCGCCAATTATTGTATGTTAATAAGCATTGTATATATAATTACATAAGTTAATATGTTAATAGATGTATCTAATTGTAGACTATTGTTTTTAATTGTTGGGTTGGCACACACGGACTGGCTGCAATGATTGTTTGATTGCTTAACCAGTCTGTGGTGCTATTTATTCCCAGTTCTGTCATTGTGTTTTAGGCTTGACAAAGACCAGTCATGGTCGAAACGTTGCCTTTTTTCCTGTTGTTGGATTAAATCCATTGAAATTTATCGTGGACTCTGGGGTTTCTTTATTTACTTTTGACTGTTGGGGCTGTGGAGCAAGAGACCCCCACTCCATTATCCACCTTGGGTTTGCATTCAGGCACATTTTTTCACGTTTATTCTTGGCTATTCCTTGACCACTCTAACACTGATCGATTTTTGGCTTATATGATAGATACACTCGAACACTGATCAATTTGGGCTTGTGTTAGAATGCGTCCTTGTATACCGTCTGGCCTATTTCAGGTATACCCTGTCCTGTGTGTTGGTCAAACATTTCCCACTCATTGTTGGTCAAACATTTCCCACTCGTTGTTGGTCAAACATGTCCCACTCGTTGGTGATAAAACATTTCCCATGGCTTCAAATCGCATTTAAACATGAGCAAAAGCAGTAAAAAATAGCTCAGCGCACAGCAGTGAAATGGCTCAGCACTTAGGCTAGGGTCAGATGAGTGCATTTTGTACAGACTGTGTGTTCATGCAGTACAGACGTACTTTCTGACTGACTACAAGGTAGTGGCCACACAGTCCGTTTTTTTCACTGATGTATTTTTTGACTGATGTAGCAGGGAAAATAAATTACAATGAAAAAACATTCTGTCCGTCAAAAATGCTGGACGTATAAATGCAGTCTGTCTGACCAAGTTCCATCACTCACACAGAAAGCTATGTGGACGTTGCGGACGTGGCGCACTCCGCACGTCCGTTCTAGCAGTATTACGTTCTTGCCTAACCTGCGTCCGTTTGCCTCGTCCGTCAGCCTCCGCACTTCTGTGCGGACGTACTTCGTGTGTGGGGCTCCATTTAACACAATTGTATGCTATCACGGACGTACTTATGTGTGGGCAACACGGACGTAACACTGCGCTCGTCTGACCCCAGCCTTAGCAGTGAAAGGGTTAAAAATGTTTTTTTTTTAAAACAAATTTCATTTTTCCTGTCCCCCAGGGCAGTACCTGGACCCCCATCCACCTTTTATGGCCGAATTTTGCATATATGCCCTCTTGGAGGGTACCTTAATTTTTGAACGTTCGAGCCCCATTGACTTTGCATTGTGTTCGAGTTCGTGGTCGAACTTTTTCGGGTGTTCGAGTTTGAATGCAAACCGAACATGGGGGTGTTCGGCCCATCACTAATTATCATCATTTATACATCATTCCCATAAATTTCGCTAACATTAACCTTACCTTCCAATCCTAATCGATCCATAGTCCAAACCTTCCTATCTACACCTAAATCTATCCCTCAAAACCTCATTTCCCTTCCCAAAATGTAAACTCTAGCAGGGTAATTCAAAGAGATCCGAATTGCTTGAGAAAGGTAACCCAACGCTGAAAATCAGCGTTCGGTTACCTTTCTTGGCCATTCGGCTATCCAGAGAGCAGGCAATTCGCCAAATCCTGGCGAATTGCCTGCACATTCGGTGCCTGTTCGAGGGCAGAGAAATCCCCATGAAAAAGCACTGCTTCGGCTATTCAGAGAACACAAACCAGCAGTGAAAGGTTCCCGAAATTCCCTGCCATTCGTGGTTTAATTCGGCAGGTTTATTCAGGCGAATCCCATAGGCTTCAATGTTAAAAATATTCCCGTTTTAATTCAATATCTAATAAACCGTTCATTATAAAATTCTGCAGTAAAGAGTCTCTTTATTTATAGATTTTTTAGGATATTTTAAGCATTTTTCAGAATTTTTTTTTACTTTACTTATTTTTTCTGTAACAGCCCTTTTAATTATCATTCTTTGGACCGCATATGTAAATTTCAGACATTTTCGCTCAGTAGTTTCTTTGCAAACAGTGTTTCACTTTTCAAAGATTCATGCAAACTGTTTTCCTAATTTATTCACTTCACTCTGTCTGCGGTCTCGGCTTTTTCCGGAGGCTGCGCTGTGTGTGATTGGCTCCTGCTCGGGTTTTTCTGTGGTTTTCGGGAGGTTAATCCAGATGTTTTTGAGGGTTTTCGGCGTGCATTCGATGGGTTTTGCGGTTCGTTTTCGTCGGGTTTGCGGCAGCTTTTCCCTTTAATTCGGGGGCCCTGTGGTGCTTCCTGAATACACTGCAGGGTCACCGAAATGGGATCGGCAAAAGGAACCGAATTGAAGAAAACGAAAAGTCACCGAACGTGCGGTGACTTTTCGAATCTCTTTCAATTACCCTGTATGTGTTGAGACCATTCCAAGTATTTAATGACCACTTAATGTCCTGCTCCCCCCCCACACAAGAGTCTTGAAGGGCTGATCCAGTTGTCACTGATATACCGCCTAAACCAATGACTCTCGTTGAGATGATAGTCATCATTGAATTGACTAGGCGCTTGCTTGAGCATCCAGCCTACTTTCAGTCATGTGACAACCACAGTGTCACTGGAACCCAATCCTCATCAGATCAGGAGTGGGACCTGTACCAAGGGTGCCCGGTGATGGAATGGAGATGGATGTGTATACACACTCTAGTGGTAAAAAAGGAGTGTTGTTGCAGGGAGGATCAAGATGAGTTCATTATTAAACCTTTGTCCTTACACCTAATTTTATCCCTAGAGTGTCCCTTCAATAATGCTGAATTTGTAAGGCACTTTAAATTGCATACCTCCTCAAGTATACATTTGGGCTGGTAACGATTAAAATTTTTGTGTTCGATTAATCAATTTTTTTTTAATCGATTAATTATAGCGCACATACAGATCCAACTACTTTTAGCTGATCTGCATGCATTGCAACTCTGCATTAGTCAGTGGTAAATGTGGTATACACAATATATAATCACCCAACACTAGTTAGTTTCAACAATCCATGACTTTACTTCACAGTTCACACAAATACGTCTTAAATTCAAACTGTAGCACTGACGTAAGTAATTATATTGTACCAGCTCACACATGGATATGTTAATTTGCCCCCAGCACACATGGATATACTGCCCCAGCACACATGGATATATTGCCCCAGCACACATGGATAAACTGCCCCAGCACACATGGATATATTGCCCCAGCACACATGGATATACTGCCCCAGCACACATGGATGCTGCCCCAGCATACATGGATATACTGCCCCAGCACACATGGATATACTGCCCCAGCTCACATGGATACTGCCCCAGCACACATGGATACTGCCCCAGCTCACATGGATATATTTCCCCACTCACATGGATATATTGCCCCAGCACACATGGATATACTGCCCCAGCACACATGGATGCTGCCCCAGCATACATGGATATACTGCCCCAGCACACATGGATATACTGCCCCAGCTCACATGGATACTGCCCCAGCACACATAGATACTGCCCCAGCTCACATGGATATATTTCCCCACTCACATGGATATATTGCCCAAGCACACACATGGATATACTGCCCCAGATCACCTCCTGCCACCGCGTGTTCGGCTCCCTGTGAGCGTCTGGCTGCATGGGGCTTGGACGCTCGCCTGGGGGAACCACGTGACCAACCGCGATCTCACGAGAACTCGGCTGGTGACGTGGTTCCCCCAGGCGAGCGCCTGCCCAAGCTCCATGCTTTCAGACGCTCACAGGGAGCCGAACATGTGGCGCAAAGCACGCGGCTGCGCCGCCGCGTACTTTACACCGCTGGTCGATTAATAATATTTTTAATCGACCAAAAAAATTAATTTCTGCAGCCCTAATAGATTTTATTCCTTTTACAACAACAAGGGTTCTTATTCAAAATCCATCCGTAGGTAATGAGCTAAAATACTGCCACAGGTTAAGAGCTTGCGTTTTCATGCCAAGCATTAATCTACCTAGCATTAAGATCATCACTGGTTATATCCTTGCTGCTCACAAAAGTATCACAAGTGATATGTATTATAGAGCGCCTCCTTTTAACCCCTTGCTGTTCTGAGATTTCATCTTTGCAAAATCACATTAATAAAAGCTTTTTAGATGTGGATTCTCTATTTCCTCATCTTGATTATGAATGACAGCAACTTGCAAACACTTGAGTCGGATAAATATGAACGGATAGAAAAAGTTTCACTCACTGCTCAATTTCTCAGCTAGAAAGTAAAAATCTCATTATTTGGCAGACTATTCATAGATTTAAAGATAATGATGCAGGTTAGCATAGATATCTTACAGGGGACAACTGGACACACACTGCTGCAGCGTCCCTTTGTATCTTCAATTCAATGGCATCATCCACTGACAGGTAAACATAGCATGCTAAGGCCTTATGAGCCAAGAGATCGCCTTGATTTTATCACCATCGTAAATATAGATCCATACAACTGGCCTGGGGTTCCTCTCACCTTCCTGGAATCTGTATTGGGGTATAGCGGCACCCTGCAGGAGAGCACCGGTGTGTGGTTGTGTTAGCTCAACTCTAAACGCTTATTTTCTGAATAACTTATTGCTAATAAAACACGGCCAATATTACATTCTCTGCGCGAGCATTTTTTTTTGCGCACGAAAAAAAACGTGATTGTGCGAAAATTTACGTGGTATTACGATCCGAGCGCATTTTTTCGTCCGTCAAAAAAATTTTGTGCGTAAAAACGATGCTCAAAACTGTGCGCAAAGTACATTGCGCGCAGAAATCTGTGCTCGGACTGTTTTTTTCACGGGATTCAGCCAATCAGAATTAAGAACCACCATTTTCTAACGTTAGGTTGTTGCGCCTGTCAAAGTCAATCTGAGTATATATGCTGCAGGAAAAAAAATAAAGCAATTTATTAATTTTATTGTTTGGGTATGTGTCGAATGTGTAACTGTACTTTGCTGTATTATTTATTTTGTGCTGGTGTATTTAGTTTCGGCCAGGACGATTAAATTTACAGTTACTGCTTTTCAAAGACGTTACGAAAATTCACGCAAACCCTCGTTGCGCGCAGATTGTAATACCATCCGCGTACAAGCGCACAAACGCATTTGTGCTGACAATGTTAAGTATAGGATGCGCGCACGAATTTTCATTCGCGCAGGTTCGTGCATAGATAGGAATACGACGTTGCGCGCAAATGGTTTTTCCCCTCGCGCAAATGCGCATTTGCGCACGCAAAACCACTTGCGCGAAGAATGTAATAGGGCCCCACATTTCTTACCTCTGTTCTCCAGCCCACACCCTCCATAAACTGATTGACCAGGTTTGTGTCGACTAAAAATGTATTTGTAAAATACAGCGGTACAGGATGGAGTTGGGCCTAAAGGTTGGATCCGAAATGTGGCCGAAATGTAACTGGACACTGCATTTCGGCGAACGGGAACATTTCGGGGCCATTCGGCTATTCAAAGAGCAGGCAGTTCACCAAATTCTGACGAATTGCCTGCACCTGCGGTGCCTGTTCGAGAGCAGTGAAATCCCTATAGAGAAGCAATGGTTCGTCTATTCAGAGACACCAAACAGTAGGGAAAAGTTGCCTTGCTGTTCGGTGTTTTAATTCGTCAGGTTTATTCAATATTCAGGAGAATCCCATAGGCTTCAATGTTAAAAATATTCCCGTTTTAATTCAATATCTAATAAACTCTTTATTATTTTATTCTGCTGTAAAGAGTTTCTTTATTTCTAGATTTTTTAGGATCTTTTAGGCATTTTTTGGGATTTTATCAGCAAAAATTTTTTACCTTTTTTTTTTTAATCGTTTTTAAAATTTTCCTTAACAGACCTTTTTTTATCATTCATTGGATCTTATATGTAAATTCCAGACATTGTCGTTCAGTAGTTTTTTTTTGCAAACTGCTTTTCTATTTTGAAACTTTCAAGCATACTGTTTTTGGGTTTTTTTAACACGGTCGTCTGCTTTTCGGGTTTTTCCGGCGGCTGGTCTGCGCTGTGATTGGCGGCTAGTCAGGTTTTTCCGGTGTGTTTGGTGGGGTTTTTGCGGTGGTTTCTGCGGGGTTTCGGTGAGTGTTTGGTGAGTGTTCGAGTCTTCTGCGGGTTTGCGGCGATTATTCCCTGCACTACGGGGGCGAACTAGGAATCGCCAAATCGCCCCGAAGTGCGGGGAACGAAAGGTCACCGAATGTGTGGTGACTTTTCGGATCTCTCTGAATAACCCTGTAAAGCTTTCATATCAGCTCAGTTTCTGGTTTAGTCATTAAACCTCAAAAGAGTCATGTGGGCCATGATATCACTTTGCGTGTATTGCTAGTAATTCGGATTAACCCTAGTCCTTGGGGCCTATTGGCAAGGCAGCAAGTGGCATAGATTCTTATTATATCATCAGCGAGAGTCTCCTCGGTGTATTGCGTGTATATGTGTAGGAGTGGAAGGTGAGCCCAGTCACTGGTCCCCACAACAGACTTTCCCGATTTCCAATAATCCAGCATTGTATAATCTGCACATCTGCACAAGATGCAGGAATTCAGAAAACATTTGGCCCTGACTATCCAAAGTCTTAAGGGGGTTTACATAACCTCCGTGTATACCAGTAATGGTGAATTACATCATTGTCGCTGATATCAACCAATGTGGCAGCAACATGTATGAAGTGAGGGATGGAAAAACAAACATGATGCTTTTGTACCAAATGAAGCCTTTTATTGCTCCTCAACATTGATTTATATTCTTCATTACAAAAATATGCAGACATAATTTTTCTGTCGAACGTCGAACGTCTCCTGAACCTCAAAATGTGATACTTAGGGTTCTATCACCTCCTCAACGCTAGCGCTGGGATAATTGAGGTGAGAGCGTGCCACACAGATCACCTCCTGATCGCTAACAGGTTAAAAAATTCATGCTTAACATGGAGAGCGAAAAGAGCAAGCAGAGTAATTAGCGTTAGGATCACAAAATCCTAACGCTAATTACTAACCGCTAACTGAAAAGCTAGTCACAACTCTAAGCTGGTGCTAATTGATTCCGCTTCTGGAACACCCCACCCAAAAAAATCACATACTCACCTCTCATCCCGCGGCCAGAAAGGCAGCTCGATCCGCAGCTTCTGACTGCCGGGAACTGCGTGAGACTGGGGGAAAAAAGTCCCCAGTCTCCCTCCGCGGTAACGCCGCGGAACTGCAGGATCTTGCAAGAGGTGAAATTCTGCAGGTCATGTGACCTGGCAGCACGGTCCTATGGACTCCAGGAGCGGATGCTCACGAGACCATGTTAACGCTGCCACAAGTATCCTGTAGGCTAGCAGCCATTATGGGGCAGGCTGCTGGATTCAGCGCCTGCCTAGTAATCCACTTATAAAACGGGGACTCTAAGGGGAGTTTTGCGAGCACCTCGTTTTAGCTGTAGGTACGTGATAGTGCCCTTAGGTGGGCAAAGCACCAGCCAAATATTCAATGGATAAGATTACATAGGAGTTGCTTGCTTGTTTATATCAAGGTTTTATATATATGTTAAGGCCGCAAGGCCTGGAGTTGTGGGAGGGGCCTTAACATTATTCAAGTACATGGTATGGAATGCTACACTCACAGGTTGGGCCACCCCATATGGTACGCTTGTATAGTCTTTTTTATTGTGTCACAATTTTCATGTTGGGGCTTTTGTCATATTAATTGGGAGCATTATATCATGAGGTATGTTTAAAATAAATAAATAGTAACAGTATTTTAGCCCCCCCCATGGGTAGGTACAACATTTTTTAATGGATAGAGTAAGGTGCTATTACAGGAGAGGTCAGGAGGGCATTACGGGGACAGAGGCTTGGAGACCCTAAAACACCAGAAGGTAGAGAGACCAAAGAACATTGCATCTTCTGGTCCACCACTAGCTTAGAGGTGAGGGGATATGTAAATCTGGTTCAAGGGCTTTGTGAGCCAGCTAGCATTTTGCAGAGCTTCTGGATTGGATGTCTCCTGGTCCTCTAATCATTGAGAGTAATCCTTAAAAGTCCCGGGTTCGGCTCCCTGACTTTTGGTCACGGTTATATACTGTGTTACACACTGTATCTGTGTACTCAATTCCATAGCTTCTATTTTCTGTTGTTCATAATTTCACTTTGGATTTTGCAGGATTGGAAAATAGAAAAAAAAGAATGATTTTGTAGATGTCCGGCTTATTTTGCGGGACAGTCTCAGGGGTCACAGAGAGGAAAAGGGTTAACCAGACATAAATGCGACAAATCAAGTCTCTTCCTGTGACTGTTACTGATTAGGGAATGTCCCCCCCCCACCCGAGAGACCTGGCACAAAAAGCTCACGGGAAATGTGCGCAAGTATGATGACGAGAAAGAGGTTTGGTTAACCACTTCCCTGCTACAGTCTCTTGCAAAACAGAGCATGCCGGTCTGGGCACAAAATCTAATGAATCATCCCAAAGGTGCATTAAAGAAACATAGAGAGATATTACCAGTCAAAGTTTTGAACAGTTTAATATAGAATATTTTCAGTACGTCTGTGCGATTGCCAATTACAAGTTAATTAGTTACAGCTAATATGAAAATGTTTCATACAGTCATTATTTTCAGATGATTTGAAGCTCCGCAGGGCTGCCAAGTGCTAGCTGTGTATTTATTAAAAGTAATAATTAAAAACAAGGAATATAATACATAGACTTGGACACCAACAAGATAAAGCCTGTGGCAAATGGAAATTAATTAAACCGGCATAACAGTGATTTGTAACATGGGGGAAGTAATGTTTGTTAACCCAATAAAACATCTCATGAATGCCATGAAGACATCGCAGTGAACAATGGGGCTTTGAACCTCTTCATTGCTTCTAACCAGCTGCTTCACTGTATAATACCTTTACAGATACTATATGTCATTTCACTATTTCTTTATGAATGAAACACTGGTTTCTTTGCTTGTTCTGATTGGCCAGCCAGCAGACCAGATGAACTGCCTGGAGGTGATCGCTGCACTCTCATGTCAATCAGTCCTTCGTACAGAGGCTTTGATATTGATACGGGCCTCAAGGTCATAAGATTGCCATATGGAGGGGATTGTGGTTCTGTCTTCATTTTGTTAGACCAGGCCCATCTTTTGGCTCTGTGAATAATGTACGGGTTTGGAACCCTCTATCCAGCCTTAGTGTCTTCTGCAAGTACGACATCAAAAGGGGATGCCAGCTGCTCCCTATCTTCCATTAATTGGTCCTGCAAACCCGACGGGGTCCCTGGAGATACAATATGTCTAGTTCTCACCTGGTCTATATGATGATGCACAATCTGGCCATTGCCAAGTTCGTCAGTGCATGACACAGGTCCGTCTGTTTCTGAACTGTCCCCGGAATCCAGGTAGGTCTCACACCAAAATTTCTAGTGTAAACTTAGTCACCTTCCATCAGATGTCTCTCCTTGGCATGTTGATCATGATAAAGTTTTTGCTTCCACTGTTTTTCCTGCATCTGACCTTTAATATCTGGATGTATTAGGTCCAAGGTGGAACGCAATTTTCTTCTACACAAGCTCTGCAAGCGATTTTCCCGATGTCAACTGAGGAGTTATCCTGTAACTAAACAACGCTCTAGCCAGCCAGACCTCTATGGAACCTCCTGAGCTATTTTTTAATCAGGCCTTTAAATGTCTGCACCGCCCTTTTGGCCAGTCCATTGGACGCTGCATGGTAAGGTGCTGTGGTCACGTGTTTATTACCATATTGGACCATAAACTCTTGAAACTCCATACTTGTAAAACTACTGCCATTGTCTGACACCACCATTTCGGGTATTCCATGTTGACTAAAACGCTGACTGAGGCATTGAACAGTTACTGTGGAGGTGGATTTATTTAACAGGAACAGCTCTATCCATTTAGAGTAAAATCAAAAACTTCTTACCCATCCATGGGCCAGCATAATCAATGTGAATTCTTCTCCATGGGTTGGTTGCTACTTCCCAAGGATGTAAAGGTGTACACTGGGGAGAATTTCTATTTTCTTGGCACAAGGTGCATGTTTTCACTAGGGATGAGCCGAACACCCCCCGAGTTCGGTTCGGGCCCAAACCCGAACTTCCCAAATGTTCGGTTCCGAACCCGAACCCGAACTCGAACTCAATGCAAGTCAGTGGGGCTGAAAATTCGGTTTTTAGAGTGCCCTCCAAGAGGGCATATATGCTAGATATTTGCCATAAAAGGTGTATGGGGGTCCAGGTAGTGCCCTGGGGGACAGGAAACAAGGTCAAAAAGTAAAAAAAAACTTTTTAAAGGGACAGTGAGTTTGCCATGAAATAAGGGTTAAAAATAAAAACGAAAAATTCCTTCAAATATCGTGCCTAGGAGGTCCCCATAACCTGCCCGTGAAGTGGCGGATTTCTAGGATGTATAGAAACACTTAAAAACAAAAAAATTACGTTTCAAATGACGGTAAATGCTTTTCCTTTAATCTGTCCATAAACAACTGCTTGGGGCGGCAGTCTGTATGAAAAGAGGAGACATTTTCGTACACGCAGAAAAAGTTTACTGATTTTTTTGGCTAAATTATTGTGAAACTTATGCAGGCTTTGGATGAAAGTAACAATAGGTGCTTCAAAATTGGTCCTTTAGCGTACCCAACAGTGCTGTCACACCGGAACCCCTCTGAGGAAATGAATCTGATACAGGCGTCAGTGGCAGTGCACCCAAATATTGTGCTTTTGGTGCCAGGCCTGCAAGTACTATCATACAGTAACCCCTCTGTGGTATTGTGGAAGAATGCAGGGGTGAACCTAGCGGTCCTATATTAAAAAGATATGCATCTGGTTAAGGAGTCAGTGCACCCAGATATTGTTCCTTTGGTGCCAGGCCAGCAAGTATCATCATACAGCAACCCCTCTGTGGTATTGTGGAAGAATGCAGGGGTGGACCATGTGGTCCTATATTGAAAAAATATGATTCTGGTCAAGGCGTCAGTGCACCCAGATATTGTGCCTTTGGTGCCAGGCCCGCAAGTATCATCATACAGTAACCCCTCTGTGGTATTGTGGAAGAGTGCAGGGGTGGACCATGTGGTCCTATATTGAAAAGATATGATTCTGGTCAAGGCGTCAGTGCACCCAGATATTGTGCCTTTGGTGCCAGGCCAGCAAGTATCATCATACAGTAACCCCTCTGTGGTATTGTGGAAGAATGCAGGGGTGGACCATGTGGTCCTATATTGAAAAGATATGAATCTGGTACAGGTGTCAGTGCACCCAAATATTGTGCCTTTCATGGCAGCAAGTGCATTCACACCGTAACCCTTTTGTGGTATTGTGGAAGAGTTCAGTGCTGGAGGTTTTGTGCATGCAGAAGACATCCCCGATCTATTCCGTTACGTCAGCATCAGGGGATTGATAACTGCTGATCCAGGACTCTTTTGTCTGTGACAAAACCTCCAGCGGCACTGAACGTCCTTTCGGAAAGCACGCTAGATGAAGGGCAACCTAGTAGCTGCATAGTATATTGGCTAAGTTCTGGCCAGTGATCCAATCTCAACACCCAGTAAGCCAGTGGATCATCTGCTGGAAAGGTATCCAGGTCTGCCCTTGCCCCTACGTAGTCCTGCACCATATGGTGAAGACGCTGGCAATGGGTGCCTACATTTGACGTCCCTGGGCGTCGAGGGCTAAAAAAATTTAAAAATGCATCAGTCAAGCGGCCCTGGCCTTCACCACTATTCCTCTGATCACCCGCAGCCTCAGAAGCACGTGTGTCAGCACTTGGTAATCTACCAGTGCCTGGAAAGGTGTTACACAAGTGTCGCTTTAGAGCGTCCTCAAGTTTTTTCATCCTGTGCTCCCTCTGTGCGGGCAGGATGAGCTCTGCAACTTTACCCTTGTATCGTGGATCAAGAAGGGTTGCCAACCAGTAATGATCCCTCTCCTTGATAGCACGAATCCTGGGGTCCTTTAGCAGGCTTTGCATCATTAGGGAGCCCATGCAGCGTAGGTTGGAGGTGGCATTAGCTTCCGAGTCTTCCTGGTCAATGAGGATGACCGTATCGTGCACTTCCTCCTCCCAGCCACGCACTAGCCCTTGTGTTTCTGGGCACACGAAACCCTCCCTTGAGGAATCCCCACCTTCAATGCCCCCACTACTTAAATATTCTGCCTCCTCCTCCTCCTCATCCTCCTCCTGTCTGATCTGAGTAGGACCCGCTGGAATGCTGTCTGCGGAAAGACTGGGGCCTTGAGAGCTAGGGAAGGCCTCCTCTTCCTCCCGTTGCTCTACTTCTAGAGCCACATCTATAATTCCCCGCAGAGTGTGCTCCAGCAGGAACACTAAAGAAATTGTTTCACTGATGCATGCACTGTCCCTGCTCACCATCCTCGTTGCCTCCTCAAATGGTGACAGTACAGTGCATGCATCCTTGATCATCAGCCACTGCGGGGGGGGGAAAACAAGTTGACCTGAATCTGTCCTTGTGCCATACTCACACAGGTACTCGTTGATGGCCCTCTGCTGCTTGTGCAGACGCTGCAGCATTGCTAATGTCGAGTTCCACCTGGTGGGCATGTCACAGATCAGACGGTTTGTGGGAAGGTGGAATTCTCTTTGAATTTCTGCCAGGTGAATGCTTGCTGGGAATGACCGTCTGAAGTGGCTGCAGACTTTTCTGGCCTGGATGAGAAGCTCTGGCAGCCCTGTGTACTTGGTTAGGAAACGCTGTACCACCAGATTTAGGACGTGTGCTAGGCATGGTACATGCGTCAATTTACCCTTGCGTAGGGCGGAGAGAAGGTTGCTGCCATTATCGCAGACGATCATTCCCAGCTCAAGCTGGCGTGGTGTTAACCATCTCTGCACCTGCCCCTGCAGAGCTGACAGAATTTCTGGCCCGGTGTGGCTCCTGTCCCCATAACAAACCAGCTCAAGCACAGTATGGCATCTTTTTGCTTGAGCCATTGCGTAGACCCTGTCAGGCGTCGGTTTAACTGCCACTTCGCCAGAGACAGAGAAGGAGGAGGAGGAAGAGGTGGTGGTGGTGGAGCAGACAGACCTCATACAAGCAGCTTTCTGGAGGCGTGGTGGATGAACAAGCTCCAGCACAGAGCCCCGTCTTGGATCCCTCCCAGCTGCGATCAGAGTTCCCCAGTGTGCCGTGAAGGAAATGTAACGACCCTGTCCATGCTTGCTGGACCACGTGTCTAAAGTCACATGCGCCTTGTTGCTGACTGCCTTTCCCAATGACTGGATAACATTGTCTTCCACGTGCTGGTATAGTGCTGGAATGGCCTTGCGTGAAAAGTAATGGCGTTTTGGAACCTGCCACTGTGGTACAGCACATTCAGCAAATTCACGGAAGGGAGCAGAGTCCACCAGCTGGAAAGGCAGCAGCTGCAATGCGAGTAATTTTGCTAAGCTGGCATTTAGACCCTGTGCTTGGGGATGGTTGGGACTATATTTTTTCTTTCGCTGCAGCAGCTGCGGCAACGTAATCTGACTGCGTAAATCTTCAGCTGCTGGGATGATGTCACATTGTGAGGAAGGAGCTGGTACATCCATTACAGTAGCATCATCCCTGTCGGTGGAGGTTGTAGGCAATGACATGGCAGGACATACAGTGGGGGTAGAGACAGATGAGGAGGAGGAAGACCTACGCAAAGTTTTGCACCAACGGGATGTGTGGCAGTTGTTCATATGTCGCCTCAAGCACGTGGTACCCAAGTGTCCGGTATCTTTCCCACGCTTAAGCCTCATCTGACATAGATTACAAATAGCAATGCTGCGCTCTACTGCACATTTCTTAAAGAACTCCCAGACAACAGAGTTCCTGCGTGTGTTCTTTGAGACAACAACGCTCTGCACCGGAGCAGCACTGACATGTGATGCCTTGGACTGGCTAGTGCTACGGTTGGTCACAGAGGATGTTGTGCCTCGTGTTTGCTGTGACTCCTCCTCCCCCTCTTCCTCACTTAACTCCTCTGTTCGATCAGGCACCCAGGTGGAGTCAGTGACCTCATCATCATTGTCATCATCACCCCCTATCTCCTCGTCACTGGAGCCAACTTGGCAGTATGCTGCAACTGCTGGGGCAACATGAGTGCCAGTTATTTGTGTGTCATCACTGGCACCCCCTTCCTCTAGGTTGATTATACTCCCTTCCTCAACCTCAGAGATTGAATCAGAGCACTGTACTTGCTGCGCATCCTCAAGCAGCATGTCACTGTCATTGTAGTCAAACAATTCAGCTGACTCCTCCTTGTGTGATAGCGAGGCTACGGCAGGAGTAGTTGTGGACATGGAGGCTGCATTAGATGCTTTGGCAGCTGAGGTGGACTGAAAAGCACTAGAAAGGAAGGAGAGTGTCATCTGCGCTCATTCCTATGTGTTCCATGTACAACAAAAATGAGGTTTTGTTTGTTTCAATGGCCATTGCAACGTAAGCCCACTCGCCACTTCAAGGCACCTCTTTAGAGTGGGTACCTAACAATTGTAACCAAAAGGCCGCTCTACTGAGCAGCTCCAAGCCCTCCAGCTGCTTTTCAGCAAGGAGAGACAAAGATGGTGGGTTTTATTTATAGTATAAATAAAACCCACCATCTTTGTCTCTCCTTGCTGAAAAGCAGCTGGAGGGCTTGGAGCTGCTCAGTAGAGCGGCCTTTTGGTTACAATTGTTAGGTACCCACTCTAAAGAGGTGCCTTGAAGTGGCGAGTGGGCTTACGTTGCAATGGCCATTGAAACAAACAAAACCTCATTTTTGTTGTACATGGAACACATAGGAATGAGCGCAGATGACACTCTCCTTCCTTGCTATGTTTTATACATTTACTGGGCTGTTACTCCTGGCAGTTGCCGCCGCTCCAAAAATAAGTGAGTATGGGCGCGACGCCATTTTTTCTGTATTTATGAAAAGCACTAGAAGCCTGGCTGGCAGAGGACTCGGAGGATGAGGATGGCCTGGTTAGCCAATCCACCAAGTCCTCTGTATGTTGCTGCTGCTTAAGACGGCCAGCACCAGTTAGAAAGGACAAGCGTGCCCCTGCAGAGGATGCACCACGTCCACCACGACCAGAGGCACAGCCTCCCGACACAGGGGCTGCTTGCCCTCTTATCTGTGTCTGGGAGCGTCTGCCTGTCCTTTTTGTTCTTTCAGACATGGTGAGTGATATATAGATTAATATATACAGAACTCTGATTCAACTCTGGTATAAAGATTTAAAGAACTCTGGTATAACACTGGCAGCCAGTGACAAGAGACAGATCACCTCAATTCACAAATGTTTTAAAGAAATTAGTGAGCCCCAAAATACTGCGTGGTACTGGTTGTGTGACAAGACACAGAAGATCACCTCAATTCACAAATGTTTTAAAGAAATTAGTGACCCCCAAAATACTGTGTGGTACTGGTTGTGTGACAAGACACAGATCACCTCAATTCACAAATGTTTTAAAAAAATTAGTGAGCCCCAAAATACTGCGTGGTACTGGCTGTGTGACAAGACACGGACGATCACCTCAATTCACAAATGTTTAAAAGAAATTAGTGACCCCCAAAATACTGCGTGGTACTGGTTGTGTGACAAGACACAGATCACCTCAATTCACAAATGTTTAAAAGAAATTAGTGAGCCCCAAAATACTGCGTGGTACTGGTTGTGTGACAAGACACAGATCACCTCAATTTACAAATGTTTTAAAGGAATTAGTGAGCCCCAAAATACTGCGTGGTACTGGCTGTGTGACAAGACACAGAAGATCACCTCAATTCACAAATGTTTGAAAGAAAGTTGTAAACCCCAAAAAAACTTGTTGGCACAGTGACAAGACACACATCACCTAAATTCCCTGATATTTGGTAGAAATGAGACCCCCCAGTAGTGTGGCAGACCGGCAGTAACAACACACAACTATCTCCTCTGAAATCTCCTCTGAAATGCGTGCAGAATCGGCGCGTGGAAACGTTATATAGTGTGCTGCGGGACTTAGCTCTGTGAGCCCATGATTGGGCAAAATTTGCCCAATCAGGACTCTGAGCGGTGATTGGCATAGTGTTGAACCTGTCTTGCACCAGACCTGTGGTCAGGTGCAAGGCTGTAGCCAATTACGAGCTTCAGGCCAGTGGGAAAATGCATTGTGGTCCATTGTGGTTGAACATGCGGCGAACACCCGGAAATGTTCGGTGTTCGCTATCTAATCGAACAGGCTAAGTTCGGGTTGAACTCCGAACCGTCCGAACCGAACAGCTCATCCCTAGTTTTCACCATTCCTTCTATATCGGCATTCATCTTTGTCGCCAATTATGTAATATCTTCATATATCTGATGCAGAGACCTGTTGTGAAAGAATTACTTAATCCCTTTATTTGCCGGTACAGCATCTGCATCTGCACTCCAGCTCACGAACTGACAACAACAACAACCTCTGACCCGGAAACACTATTTACATTAACAGACAACAGGAAACACAAACAACTATGCCCTCTAGTGGTAGATAAGTATAAAACTATGATCTACTACGATTCTTTTGTGCATTATCTCTCTCTCTCTCTGACTTTCCATCTCTCTCGCTCTTACATTATCTCCTCCTCTATTCCCCCTTCCCTCTCTCTTCTCCCTTGCCCCCTCCTCTCTGCCCCCTCTCCCCTCTCTTTCCCTTCCCCACAATCTTTCCCCTCTCTCTTCCCCTTCATATAGGGAAAGGTTCGTATATATGTATGAGCGTCTATGTGTGTCTGCAACTGAGCATATACTTGTGAGCAGCAAAAATATTTTGTCTTGCAGTGCTAGAGGGTATGGAAAAGTTGGGGTCCTAGTGGCGCACTTAATACTTCCCAAATGGAAGATTCTTATTGTGTAGTTGGTATATGTCAGTTATCGTCGGGTGTTTGACAAGGAGAATATCGTAGTGAATCGATCTTTCACTGATAAAGGTACAAATAACAATCTTGTGCATTTCGCAATAAAGTGTCAATAAATTACAACAACGTTATTGATAACCCCTTGTATCATACATGTGAGTCCGTCTCAAAAATGCAGGGTGAATAAAATCACGTGCAGGGATGCGTATAATGTGCAAAATCACAATATTAGAGTGCAAAATAGCAATAGTAGTGCTATCTCCTACTATCATACGTGTGAATCAATCTCACAATGCAAATCATAAGTGCAAATTGCATATAAAGTGCATATACTCGTATTATTCTTCTATTAGTAAATTGCAAACACAAAAAGTGTTGCTGTGAATCCTAAGAGGTCCACAGTCTCACAATGCAAAACGTAAGTGCAAATTGCATATAAAGTGCATATGCTCGTATTATTCCTCTATTAGTAAAGTGCAAACATAAAATGTGTTAATGTGACTCTAAGGAGTCCGTATTTGCGTCCAGTGGTGTTGCCAGTCTCTAAATGGTCTATTGCCACAAAAGGTGCATGTGCAGAGAGTTACCCAATGGGTAAAATAAACCAAAACCAGGGTTGTTGGTCGCCGAACGGTTTGTAGAATCAAATGTCCCAGTGTTGTACTTCCTTCCCTCAATTGGTAGATTCCATAACATAGGGAGGAGAGAAGAAGGATAATAGTGCAGACTGCTGGAATTGATTTAGGTGGGTATATATATATATACAGTTGTGTTCAAAATTATTCAACCCCCAATGCTGTAAAGGGTTTTAGGGAATTTAGTGTACATTTGTAATTGTATTCAGAATGAAATCCTACAAGGACTTTTTAAAGAACCATATGCAACTAAAATGACATCAATTGGTTTTGTAATACAGTAGTAAATGTTTCTTTTGTGAATTCTTCATTGACACAATTATTCAACCCCTTAAAGACTACCACTCTGAAGAACAGAGGTTCATTCAAGTGTTTTCAATCAGGTATTGAAAACACCTGTGGATGTCACGGAGCAGGAATAAAGCATAATAAGCACCAATTAGGCAGCTTTAATATGACTGTGATACTCAGCTCCTTCTAGACATTTACTGGTGTGGTTACAAACATGGTGAAGTCAAGAGAATGGTCCAGGAAGACAAGAGAAGAGGTGATTACTCTTCACAGGAAGGATAATGGCTATAAGAAGATTGCAAAGATGTTAAACATACCAAGAGAGACCATAGGAAGCATCATTCGCAAATTCAAGGCAAAGGGCACTGTTGAAACACTACCTGGTCGTGGCAGAAAGAAGATGCTGACTTCGACTGCTGTGCGCTACCTGAAGCGTAGAGTGGAGAAAAGTCCCCGTGGACTGCTGAGGAACTGAGAAAAGATTTGTCAGATGTGGGTACTGAAGTTTCAGCTCAGACAATACGGCGCACACTGCGTAATGAAGGCCTCCATGCCAGAACTCCCAGGCGCACCCCCATGCTGTCTCCAAATAATAAGAAGAGTCGACTGCAGTATGCCAAAAGTCATGTGGACAAACCACAGAAGTTTTGGGATAGTGTTCTATTGACTGATGAGACAAAATTAGAACTGTTTGGGCCCATGGATCAACGCTATGTTTGGAGGATGAAGAACAAGGCCTATGAAGAAAAGAACACCTTGCCTACTGTGAAGCATGGCGGGGGGTCAATCATGCTTTGGGGCTGTTTTGCTTCTGCAGGTACAGGGAAGCGCCAGAAAGAGAATAATCGTACTGGAACATAAAGCGTCCACGCTGGAACGCAAACAAAGATGGCAGAGACGCAGAGGAATGACGATTACCACGTGACCATAGCAGCCGCGAACCCGGAAGTAAAGCCCGATTTACGAACTTTGCTAACCTGTGGACTTATTAGGGTCTTATTATAAAAGTGGGACATGAAATAAGATCTCCCCTTATCCCATATACACCATACTGTTTGAAAAAGGCAGAGAGGGTGCCGAAACGCGTCACAGTAATTATTCCCCCCCATTTTATGGAATAAAACCATTTTGTTAATTTATCCAGTTCTCATCTTTTTTCTGATTTATTTTGATTTGATTTTTTTTCTGATGAGGATATCTTACCATCTTATCCCCCTGGATTGAAGGTGATAGGTAGAAGTAGCAAGTCTCTTCACCTTTCCTTCACATCCCTTTACCCCTTCTCCCATCTGGAGGTCGATCCAGGACTAGAGACCGGAATGAGAAGACACCACAAGAGAAAGGGGTTAGGTGCTCACCTGACTGAGAAGCACCACTCGCCCTTACGCTGAGCCTGAGACAATCGAGGCTCCATCATTGGTGAGTTGAACGACAATTGTAACCATTTAGATACACAAACTGTGTTATGCTATGGGAGCATTCCCTCTCCATATGTGTTTTATTTGAGGACAACTAGAAGTCCCCCGGTTAAAAGGGGGAACGTCACCCTGTATTTGGCGTGAGGCATTCTAACCCAGAGCCGGGACCCATTAGGCTCTTAAATTTGTGAGTGTAATATATATATATATACCCACCTAAATCAATTCCAGCAGTCTGCACTATTATCCTTCTTCTCTCCTCCCTATGTTATGGAATCTACCAATTGAGGGAAGGAAGTACAACGCTGGGACATTTGATTCTACAAACCATTCAGCGACCAACAACCCTGGTTTTGGTTTATTTTACCCATTGGGTAACTCTCTGCACATGCACCTTTTGTGGCAATAGACCATTTAGAGACTGGCAACACCACTGGACGCAATTACGGACTCCTTAGAATTCACATTAACACATTTTGTGTTTGCACTTTACTAATAGAGGAATAATACGAGTGTAGCGCTGGTTTTAAATCCCCTGCCGTTGTAGTACTTGTTTTTGGCCACCGGAGGGAGACAAGTGCGATGTGAGACACTGAACATTGGGACTACATTTCCCGGCATGCTTTGGGAGTGGACACAGGAAGTGGGTGGGACACAGACGCTGACATCCTGAGCCTCGTGGAGAGAGCTGTCAGAGCGCGCCAGGGAGTGAGAGAAGCAAGACACAGTGCTGCAGAACGTGACAGTGACCAGGCCGGAGCGCAGCTGGGGCCTGACAGAGATAAAGACCGGGTTATTCAGCCTTACAAGAGGAAGACTCAGTGATTCACCAGAATACCCACGCTGATATCGAGTGAGCTGGAGGACCCCGAGTTAGGAGCACCGCAGATCAATCTGACAGGGAGTGCAGGCGGTGAGCTGGACATCTTGCGGCAGCTAAAGGAAAGCAAGACAGCGGATCCGGTAACCCATAGAATCCCAGTCAAAATCGAGCGGAGAGACGTCCTGGGTCGAGCGGAGCACTAAGTATCTGGCGGATGGGTGAGAGGCCTTCCAGGCCATTGTGAAAATAGAAAGCACGCTGCTGTTTGTTTAAAAATCCCACAGGGCCCCAACTTGACTAGTCAAAGCTACCTCATAAATAATTCACTGGCCAGTTGAATATTGTACCCGGGTACCATCACACACACACACCTACCTTCTTTGGGACATAACCTGTACGGGACTCACTCCCCAACCACAAAGGGGGTTAAAGATATATTTTTCTCTTTTCCGCTGCGCGTTTCTCGAATTACGAAGCATTGTATTTCTTTTCCGCTGCGCGTTTCTCGAATTACGAAGCATTGTATTTCTTTTCCGCTGCGCGCTTCCCGCATTACAAAGTACTGTAAATATATATACGTATACCGTGTTATTCATTATATGCCATTTATTCTAGTAAACTATATAATTTATAAAATCCACGACGGTGCTGGAGTATATTTATTCCCTAGTGCGGGGAGACTGACCCGAGGTTCAATTTCAGCGGCTCCTCCGGGAATGAGCGCTACATGTGGAAGCTCGTTTCCGGGATCCAGTCTCTGGAAAAAACGCATTTAAAGGGTTAGATATGGATCCAGACACTGCTGCTGAGTGGTGTAAGGAGCACAGTAGTCAGTTAGAATTGTGTATAGTCATGGATGTTCCTGCAGACGCTTGGGCCGAGGATCGGATTCGCCGGGCCGTGGCCGCGCTGACGCCAGATCCTCGGGGGTTAATCCTGGACATTAAAGAGAACCCAGATACCTCTCACACGTATGTTCTTTTTGAGTGGAGAAAGGGTGTTCCAGTGTGTTTTCAGGGCGCGAGTGTGAACCTGACCGATGAGGTGGAAGTCCAACTGATTCAGCCAAGTGCGCCACGTGGCGAATCCGCGAGTGTTCCCGCGCCCAGTCCGTTGGCCATGATCGGGCCTGAATTTATAGTGGCTATTGGAGATTTGCTGGGTAAGTGTCAGAGAACAAGCCCTCCGCACACTAACTTCGGTTATTAAGTACTGTAAATATATATACGTATACCGTGTTATTCATTATATGCCATTTATTCTAGTAAACTATATAATTTATAAAATCCACGACGGTGCTGGAGTATATTTATTCCCTAGTGCGGGGAGACTGACCCGAGGTTCAATTTCAGAGGCTCCTCCGGGAGTGAGCGCTACACGAGCATATGCACTTTATATGCAATTTGCACTTAAGTTTTGCATTGTGAGACTGTGGACCTCTTAGGATTCACACCAACACTTTTTGTGTTTGCACTTTACTAATAGAAGAATAATACGAGTATATGCACTTTATATGCAATTTGCACTTATGATTTGCATTGTGAGATTGATTCACACGTATGATAGTAGGAGATAGCACTACTATTGCTATTTTGCACTCTAATATTGTGATTTTGCACATTATACGCATCCCTGCACGTGATTTTATTCACCCTGCATTTTTGAGACGGACTCACATGTATGATACAAGGGGTTATCAATAACGTTGTTGTAATTTATTGACACTTTATTTGCGAGTTGCACAAGATTGTTATTTGTACCTTTATCAGTGAAAGATCGATTCACTACGATGTTCTCCTTGTCAAACACCCGACGATAACTGACATATGCCCAACTACACAATAAGAATCTTCCATTTGGGAAGTATTAAGTGCGCCACTAGGACCCCAACTTTTCCATATAATCCATTTGCACATTTAAGTTGAGATTTTTGTGCAATACCTTGTAGGCAGCAACCCCGATAACTAAAATATTGATTAAGCGCCTCCACAGACACTTACTCTTGTCTAGAGTGTATGGGTTTGGCTTAAAATGGTGGCAACCCTACTGTTTCTGTTGAGGGAATAAATGAAAACCCACCAGTCTCTCTCATGACCGAAAAGCAGCATGAGCATATGCAGTTCCTTAGAAAGCAGCTCTTGGTTTAATTAGGTAGGACTCATCTGACCAGAGGTGCCGGACATAGCGGGTGAGCTTACACTTTAATGGCCATTCAAGTAAACCAAAACCTCTGACTGTGTTTTGTTTCGCATGGAGCTACAGGGGTGAGCGCAGAAGACAATCTTTTTTCTTGTTACGTTTTATATTTGGAGCAGGCTGGACACTTCTGGTCCATGCAGCCGCCCTGTTAGGGAATTGACAAAAACTTTTTTTCTGCACTATTAGTTGAGCAGAGCACCCTGGCCTGAGGGGCATCCTGACTGTGTTAAGAGAACCTCAGAGGAGGTACAGTTGTGTTCAAAATTATTCAACCCCCACTGAAATTGAGTGTTTTGGCCAGTTTGACATTGATTTTGATCATTCAGTCATCTTGCTTACAATTAAATCAAAGAGGCACGTGTAGGTCAGACAAATATAACATAACATTTATAATGAAATAACCACAAATGTCTTTTCTGTGCTCACATCATTATCAGTTTTATTCAACCCCCAAGTGACATTCAATCTTAGTACTTAGTACAACATCCTTATACAGTTATAACAGCTTTTAAACGTGAAGCATAGCTTGACACAAGTGTCTTGCAGCGATCTACGGGTATCTTCGCCCATTCGTCATGGGCAAAAGCCTCCAGTTCAGTCACATTCTTAGGCTTGCGCACTGCAACTGCTTTCTTTAAGTCCCACCAGAGGTTCTCAATCGGATTTAAGTCAGGTGACTGTGATGGCCACTCCAAAATGTTCCAGCCTTTAATCTGCAACCATGCTCTAGTGGACTTGGAGCTATGCTTGGGATCATTGTCCTGTTGAAAGGTCCAACGCCTCCCAAGCCTCAGGTTTGTGACGGACTGCATCACATTGTCATCCAATATCTCCTGGTACTGAAGAGAATTCATGGTACCTTGCACACGCTGAAGCTTCCCTGTACCTGCAGAAGCAAAACAGTCCCAAAGCATGATTGACCCCCCGCCATGCTTCACAGTAGGCAAGGTGTTCTTTTCTTCATAGGTCTTGTTCTTCCTCCTCCAAACATAGCGTTGATCCATGGGCCCAAACAGTTCTAATTTTGTTTCATCAGTCCACAGAACACTATCCCAAAACTTCTGTGGTTTGTCCACATGACTTTTGGCATACTGCAGTCGACTCTTCTTATTCTTTGGAGACAGCAAGGGGGTGCGCCTGGGAGTTCTGGCATGGAGGCCTTCATTACGCAGTGTGCGCCGTATTGTCTGAGCTGAAACTTCAGTACCCACATCTGACAAATCTTTTCTCAGTTCCTCAGCAGTCACACGGGGACTTTTCTCCACTCTACGCTTCAGGTAGCGCACAGCAGTCGAAGTCAGCATCTTCTTTCTGCCACGACCAGGTAGCTTTTCAACAGTGCCCTTTGCCTTGAATTTGCGAATGATGCTTCCTATTGTCTCTCTTGGTATGTTTAACATCTTTGCAATCTTCTTATAGCCATTGCCCTTCCTGTGAAGAGTAATCACCTCTTCTCTTGTCTTCCTGGACCATTCTCTTGACTTCACCATGTTTGTAACCACACCAGTAAATGTCTAGAAGGAGCTGAGTATCACAGTCATTTTAAAGCTGCCTAATTGGTGCTTATTATGCTTTATTGCTGCTCCGTGACATCCACAGGTGTTTTCAATACCTGATTGAAAACACTTGAATGAACCTCTGTTCTTCAGAGTGGTAGTCTTTAAGGGGTTGAATAATTGTGTCAATGAAGAATTCACAAAAGAAACATTTACTACTGTATTACAAAAGCAATTGATGTCATTTTAGTTGCATATGGTTCTTTAAAAAGTCCTTGTAGGATTTCATTCTGAATACAATTACAAATGTACACTAAATTCCCTAAAACCCTTTACAGCATTGGGGGTTGAATAATTTTGAACACAACTGTATTATAGAGAAAAACAGAATTGGTGCTCTTTCCCAGATAGAGGCAAAAGGTGACAAGAAAAAATGATAAAAAGACCTGTAGATCTCAAACTCGTCCCCTCCAACGGACGTCTCAAGGAATAAATGATAAATGATGTACCGAGATCTACACAGGGCAATATACAAGATGAAGAATCATAGCGTTATATGTTAAAACAGCGGTGTATCATGACACGCCCCCTGTAAAAAAACACACTCACAAGTTGTATAGTGAATCAGTGCATATACAAATTACCCGTTCCAAGGGTGTTAGGAGAGGCCCAGAATATCACCATCAGCGGGTAAGCTCCACCTGGATCGTCATCAGCGGGAAAAACTCCACCTGGATCACTTTCTACTGCTACACCAGAGAGATGGGAATTCAGTCGCCAGTATAATAAAAAAGGTTTTTATTCCATGAAATCCGACGCGTTTCGTTGGTATTACACCAACTTCATCAGGGATCACCTGCGTGAGCGTTAACGTTAGTCCTAGTGGCCCTAGCGCGGGCGCACCATATTCCTAACCTAACGCTAGTGGGTTAAAAAACCTGTTAGTGTTTGGTATCTTGCGCTTTTAAGCATGGGGAGCGCCAAGATGTGCCCATTTTAAAAGTGTCTAAGCATGTCTTGGAGTGTACTGTGTTTGTCACAAGTGGCTTTTATGAAGAAATAAAATCATATTTATAGACAATAATAATGACTGGAGGAAAAATGCTTTCAGGGTCACCATCAGACACCATACAAGACACACTAACAGGGTTATTCAAACAGCTCCGAATTGTGGCCGAAAAGGTAACCGAACAGTGAAATTCGGCGTACGGTTACCTTTCCTGGCCATTCGGCTATTCAGAGAGCAGGCAGTTCGCCAAATGCTGGCGAATTGCCTGCACATACGGTGCCTGTTCAGTGCCTGTTCGAGGGCAGTGAATCCCCATAGAGAAGCAATGCTTCGTCTATTCAGAGAACAAAAACCAGCAGGGAAAAGTTGCCAAATTGCCCTGCCATTCGGTGGTTTCATTCAACAGGTTTATTCAGGCGAATCCCATAGGCTTCAATGTTAAAAATATTCCTGTTTTAATTCAATATCTGATAAACCGTTTATTATAATATTCTGCAGTAAAAAGTCTCTTTATTTATAGTTTTTTTAGGATCTTTTAGGCATTTTTCGGGATTTTAAATCGTTTTTTCTTTTTTCTGTAACAGCCCTTTTTATTATCATTCATTGGATCTTCTATGTAAATTTCAGACATTTTCGTTCTGTAGTTTCTTTGCAAACAAAGTTTCACTTCTCAAACATTCAAGCGTACTGTTTTTTCTTTTTCACTCCATTCGTCTGTGGTGTCGGCTTTTTCCGACGGCTGCTCTGTGCTGTGATCGACTCCTGCTCGGGTGTTCAGCGGGGGTTAATCCAGATGTTTTTGCGAGTTTCGGTGTGTGTTCGCCGGGATTTGTGGTGAGTGTTCGTCGGGTTTGCGGCGGCTTTTCCCTGCACTACGACGGCCCTGTGGTGCTTGCTGAATACACCGCAGGATTGCCGAAATGGGATCGCCAAATTGCACCGGATTGAAGAGAACGAAAAGTCACCGAACGTGCGGTGACTTTTCGATTCTCTTTGAATAACCCTGTAAGACACCGCAAACTACCACACACACACATTTTTTGTCTATAGATTATTAACATATTTCGGTGTCACTATGCAGATCCGTGTGTAAATCATTTTAGCATTGTGTACATTGCGCTTTGCCTGCCTGAAGATGGCAGAGGGTACACTTCACAGGCTCTGGACACCAGATCCAATCTAACCCTAAATAACACCAAGATAACATTTTTACTTACTCAACAAGATATGTGAGAAAATATATCAAAATCCATTATTAGATTCTGGTAGTATGTGTGTAACCATTTAATGCCTGTATTCTCACGAAGGTCTAAAATCACTCAATATTTACTGCGAGGATAAAGTGTTGCAGCCTTGTCGTCTAGTTATTTTTAAGACTTGAGTAACAGCCACCTTGGCCCATCACACTGAAAATGCTCTCCGGGGTCATTGAAAGTCTTTTCCCATTCTAAACACATCGAGTGCTCCCTTCCTTCTACCAAGGAGTTTAACTTCTGAGCCAAAACCTCGTTATAGTCGGTGAAGTGGGTGGGCAGTTGAAGTATCAACTCTTGGCTAAATGTGAGCTCAGGGCTGTATACATTTCACCCGGTGGCTGTCCTACAGATATTAATGGTTGGCTCTATCATTTTATGCACTAAGGTCAGAAGAAGCAATAGACAAACACTCTCTTGTTTGTGAACTTCATTGTTTTTTTGTCCATGTTTAGATCTTAAACATTTTTTTTCGCCTCCTTCCTTTGGGACCTGTTTGGTGTTTTGAACTTATCATAAGTGACATAAGTTACTTATGTCAAAGAACCTGAATATCCACCCTGAGGGCCAACAATAAGAGGGGGCAGCCTAGTATTTGTATTGGGACCCAGCAGCCCCAGGAGGACTGGTCCCCTCCATTCTACCAATTATACACGGCCGGATTTATAACTAGGCAGAGTAGGCATGTGCCTACAGACGCCTGCCACAAGGGGGAGCCTTGTTCTGTAAAAAAAAAAAGTGTTTTTTTGGAAAAAATTACTATCATCTAGACCACTGTTTCTCTAGAGCCCTAAGGGCTAGAGGGACATATGAGCTATCATTGGAAAGGCCAGATTATGGCCTTTTCAGTGATACCAAATATAACTAGGTTAGATTTATGTAAAAATAAAATAACAGAAAACATTTTATTTTTCTCATGATGTTTCTAACGCAGCACTATTATTCAGTTTACAATTATAAAGTGAACAGTGATGCTGCGCTATCTCACCTTCTTGTTTCCCACGCGCGATGACATCCGTTCTTGAATTAACCCTTAACTGCCACCTATGGTGGAGATAGGGGTCCAATGAACCCCTATCTCCTGATCCGTGGCAGCTAGGGGTTAATTATTTGGTAATAATGATACCAAACATGACCATGTAAGGGGTTACTTTTAAGCAGTGCCTGGTTTGAGCGGCTGCGACCTCCCGATCGGGAGGGAGAGGGATCCGAAAGGATCTCCCCCCCTTCCATGCGATGTCCCCGGGGTCGCCCGAAAATGACATCATCGCGCATAGCGCGATGGCGTCATTTACGTGGGGTGGCCCTTAAAAGATGCGTCTGACTTCCTAGAAGTCGTACCGCCGCGGGACCCCGGAGGAGAGAGGTGAGTATCTCTCCGGTCTCCTGCTGAGTGGATGACGTGTGGGGAACGTCCTCTGCATAAAGCGGGAATCAATGAGGACGTTCCCCACACGGGTTAAAACTTGGCCTGTTAGGGGTACTTGAGGACCACAGTTGGGAACCACTACCATATTGCATCATATAGTCTTCTGCAGTTTTTTTTATTCCAATTTGAATATTTGCGACGTACGTAGACATGCTTCCATTGTCTGGAGGAACTGTGTATTTTAGGTTGCATCTATTTTTAAGATGATTTAATACCCCCTTGAAAAACCTAAATTGAGCTTAGCTATACTACACATCCAAAAGTGCTTTATGTGTCACAAGAGGTCATCGCCTGTCTACCAGTTCGGTGCTGAGAAAGCAGAGCAGAAAGTCTTGAAAATGATGAAGAAGATAGAGGCTATCATAGAAGGAAGGGTTTGTTTTTTTTTTAAATTTAGAATTCCACATTTTCAGCGATTCGCCCGAATTACGAAGAAACAACGCCACACGGATGAAATTAATTACAGGTTTTCCAGAATGCTTGGGACCAGTGTTCATTTAATAGACAAATAATTTTTGTCCAAGTCTCAGTTGGCTACATTTTTTCAGTCATGAAAACTAGACTATAGCTAAGTTCTGATGACTAAAACTTCAACACAAAATCCTAGTGACATTTTCATAGACTAATAAAAACTAGACAAAAATGTCAGGGAGGGACTAATTTTAGTTTTTGTCATAATCCTTTGATTAAAATGCCATTTAGCTTTTGTCATCTTTTAGTTGACTATCAGGTTTATTCAGAGAAAGGTGAAACTCTGGAGAACTTTTGGAGAAGTGAAAATTCTAGGTCAAAATAGCCAAACCAGAAAAATTCTTCCCTTTTATCTCACTTTCCAAATCGGCTATTTTGACCTAGAATTTTCACTGCTCCAAAAGTTCTCCATAGTTTCTCCTTTCTCTGATTAACCCTGTATATTAACACTACTTAGGACCGGTAGTGTATAGAATTCCAGATTTTACAATATTTGCATATATTAATGAGATATGTGGAGGATGGGACCCAAGTCTAAACACAAAATTCAGTTTAGCTTCATGTACACCTAGCCTGAAGGTCATTTCAGTCAATATTTTTAATAATTTTGTGCATGTGCGTTGAAACATCTACATGTGGCGTCATGTCAGCACACATAAAGTGTTTCAGATTTTTGGATAAGAGATGCTCAACCCGAAATAATGCAATGTTTTGACGTAAATTATTTCTTTGGGGTGGCATTAAGTTGCGGCTTTACGGCGCTTTCTAATCAACTGCCACAATAAATTCAATAAGCATATACAGGAGCCATTGTGACCCCACAAAACTCTATGCCCTAACCTGAAATTACATAGGTGGCAACACATCACCTACGAAGTGAGCATTCATTGGCTCCTCACTGCTATATACCCAGCACCTCTGGGGTTAAAATATTAGAAGCTGAGCAGTTGTTAATATTCTTGGGGCCTGTATTATTAAGATAATGAAGGCCTGAAGCACCTAAGGCGTAGGGCCCTTAGTTGCCTCTGATGCCAGGACGCAGGGATGATTTTTCTAGAAAGGTTTTGCAGCGTCTGAGGAGATTGAGCGGGAGTGGTGTGGGAGGAGTCGCCAGGAGGGTACTTAAGGCGCGTGTGGAGAGGCTCTGCGTGCCTTTTTCTCCTGAGGTAGAGCGGTGAAAATCTGTGCTGCGTCAGAGAGCGGTGTTTTTTTGGGCTTTTGCCTTAAAAAATCGTTTTGGTGGATGGCGGAAGGCGGTGAACTGGAGTCGCTATTGAAGGAAGTGCGGGAGGCGGCTCGGCATCATGGTGTGGGCCAGAAGAAGCCTGTCGGAGGTGCTGGCGGCAGAATCAGTAGTGGGATCTCGACCTGCCAGGATTTCGAGGCCTCCGGAGCGGTTCAGTCTGGGAGGCGAATCCAGTGGTGAATCGGCGGCCAAGAGGTTGAGATTGGAGGCTGTGAGGGGCCGAGGATGGTTGGTTCAGCGGATGTTGGCTGGTGGTGATGCAGTTGGGAATGAGGCTGGTGTGAGCGCTTCCAGACGTCTGGAAGGTAGGAGCTCGAGGCCGGTATCGGGGGCTAAGGATCCTTCTGGTCGGAGGGGTGGTGTGGTGAGCTCTACCAGGAGAGAAGGAGTGCGGAGGTCGAGGAGTTCCTCGGGGAGAAGAAGAGTTCGGTGGTCCGCCAGGGGTCCCAGAGGTGGAGCAAGGGCTGTCTCAGGGTCTGATGTTTCGGCGGTAAGACAGTTGGTGGAGGGGGTGTGGACGGTGGTGTGGCACAGGGTGTTGGTGTGCGGGATGAGGTCACTCAGGAACTCAAAGTAAATTGGTGTTCAGATGGTGGAGCTGATGGGGCTCCGAATTTTGGTGTGAGGGAGCGAGTTAATGATTTTGGTATTTCGGGTTCTGGGGCTCATCGCACAAATGTTTTTTCGTCCACAGTTCCAATAGTTCGGGAGAGGAGTCCACAGCCGGTTGATGGTTTCCAGGCTGCTGAAGTCGGTGGAGTTGGTGCAGGGGGTTCGGAAACTGTGGCACAGGAGGATCCAGGAAGTTCAGGTGGACCTCGTGTGGCAACAGGTAATGGAAATGGTGGTGATGTGAGTTCTTTCATGTCTTTTTTACAGGGGGCCTTTAAGGCTTGGTCGGTTTCACCAAGGGGTGGGAACCAGGGAGTGGATTTGGCTCAAGCATGGAAGGGTGCAGGTGGGCCAGTTTTGAGAGCTGGTGGAGCTCTTGGGGGTGAAGTTATGGCTTCAAGAGGGCCGAGTGGCGATTTGGGTTCACTCGGTGAGTCCGCAGGGTTGGCGGATGTGGCAAGGAGGAATGCTTACGTGTCATTTTCTGGGCCTTTGGGGTTTCATTTAAAACAGGAGGTTAAAGAAGGCATATGGCGGGGTGAGTATGTGGAACTTTTTTCCCTGCTTCCGTTGGATGAGGTGGCTGGGGTAAAAGATGATTCGTCTAAGGACGGTTTAAAGGAAGAGGAGGAAAGGAAAAAGAGGTTTCGGAGGATTCCTAAGTCATTCGGGAATTGGCTCCGGGCTTTTTGTATTTTGGCAAGTGTGGTTGGGGAAAAGAGCCCACAACACTGTTCGAGTCTTTTTTGTTATGTGGATGGGATTTGGGAGACTTATCGGACTTATGGTGGTTGGGCGTGGTGGAAATACGATGAGCAGTTTAGGCAACGTTTGCGGCTCACCCAGGCATGGGGTGGGATCAAATGGACATTACGATGTGGTTGCGTTTGATGGGGGCACAAAAGGCTTTGCCCTTTCCAGGGGGAGCCGGTGGGGGAGGGGTCAGTTCCCCACCGGCAGGTGTTAAAAAGGGATCGTGCTGGCAGTTTAACGAGGGTCAGTGCAAGTTTGGTGCTGGGTGCAGGTTCAAGCACGAATGTTCAAATTGTGGAGGATTGCATTCATTGTCCAGATGTTTTAAGAGGGCAAGACAAGGAGGTCTGCCTTTTGGAGGGTCTGGAGAAGGGAGCTTCCCCAGTGAAACTCGACGCAATGTTACCGTCAGGGCAGCCATCAGAAATGATGGGCCCCCTACTAAACCTCACGATGGGGCCCCCCCGGGCCCCCCCCGGCACTCCCTCGACCTCTAACAGCTTTTCTCCCCCTTCAAAAAAAAAAAAGGACATAACATAGCACCACAGCAATAAAACTCCCAGTAATGTGCAGTGTGTATTAGCGTATCACAGTATCCACAGCAATAAAACTCACAGTAATGAGCAGTGTGTATGAACGTATCACAGAATCCACAGCAATAAATCTCACAGAAACGGGCTGTGTATGATGGCCTTTGGGTCTGGGTCTGGGCCTGGTACCTGGGCCTTGGGGTCTGGGCCCTGGGTCTGGTCCCTGGGACTGGGCCTTGGGGTCTGGTCCCTGAGGTCTGGGCCCTGAGGTCTGGGGTCTGGGTCTAGGCTGGGCCTGGTCCCTGGGTCTGGGCCCTGAGTCTGGCCTGGGGTCTGGTCCCTGGGTCTGGGCTCTGGTCCCTGGGGTCTGGCCTGGGCTCTGGTCTCTGGGTCTGGTCCCTGGGCCTTGGCCCTTGGGGTCTGGGCCCTGGGCCTTGGTCTGGGCCCTGGGGTTTGGGCCTTGAGGTCTGGGCCCTGGGGTCTGGGCCCTGGGTCTGGGCCTTGGGGTCTGGGCCTTGGGGTCTGGGCCCTGGGGTCTGTGTCCTGGGTCTGGGCCTTGGGGTCTGTGCCCTGGGTCTGGGCCTTGGGGTCTGGGCCCTGGGTCTGGGCCTTGGGGTCTGGGCCCTGGGTCTGGGCCTTGGGGTCTGGGCCCTGGGTCTGGCCTTGGGGTCTGGGCCCTGGGTTTGGGCCTTGGTCTGGGCCCTGGGGTCTGGGCCTTGGGGTCTGGGCCTTGGGGTCTGGGCCCTGGGTTTGGGCCTGGGTCTGGGCCCTGGGGTCTGGGCCTTGGGGTCTGGGCCCTGGTCTGGGCCTTGGGTCTGGGCCCTGGGGTCTGGGCCTTGGGTTCGGGCCTTGGGGTCTGGGCCCTGGGGTCTTGGCCCAGGGGTCTGGGCCTTGGGTCTGGGCCCTGGCCCAGGGTCTGGGCCTTGGGGTCTGGGCCCTGGGCCCAGGGTCTGGCCTTGGGGTCTGGGCCTTAGGGTCTGGGTCCTGGGCCTTGGGGTCTGGCCTGGGTCTGGGCCCTGGTTTGGGCCTAGGGGTTTGGGCCCTGGGTTTGGGCCCTGGGTTTGGTCCTAGGGGTCTGGGCCCTGGGTCTGGGCCTTGGGGTCTGGGCCCTGGGTCTGGGCCTTGGGTCTGGGCCCTGGGTTTGGGCCTTGGGTCTGGGCAATGGGGTCTGGGCCCTGGGTCTGGGCAATGGGGTCTGGGCCCTGGGTCTGGGCCTTGGGTCTGGGCCCTGGGTCTGGGCCTTGGGTCTGGGCCTTGAGGTCTGGGCCCTGGGTCTGGGCCTTGGGGTCTGGGCCTTGGTCTGAGCCCTGGGGTCTGGGCCCTGGGTTTGAGCCTAGGGGTCTGGGCCTTAGGGTCTGGGCCCTTGGTCTGGGCCCTGGGCCCTGGGTCTGGGCCTTGGGGTCTGGGCCTTGGTCTGAGCCCTGGGGTCTGGGCCCTGGGTTTGGGCCTTGGGTCTGGGCCCTGGGGTCTGGGCCTAGTAGTCTGGGCCCTGGGGTCTGGGCCTTAGGGTCTGGGGTTAGGGCTGGGTCTGGGCCTTGGGGTCTGGGCCTTGGTCTGAGCCCTGGGGTCTGGGCCCTGGGTTTTGGCCTTGGGTCTGGGCCCTGGGTCTGGGCCTAGTAGTCTGGGCCCTGGGGTCTGGGCCTTAGGGTCTGGGGTTAGGGCCCTTGGTCTGGGCCCTGGGTCTGGGCTTGGGGTCTGGCCTGGGTCTGGGCCTTGGTCTGAGCCCTGGGGTCTGGCCTTGGGGTCTGGGCCCTGGGGTCTGTGTCCTGGGTCTGGGCCTTGGGGTCTGTGCCCTGGGGTCTGGGCCTTGGGGTCTGGGCCCTGGGTCTGGCCTTGGGGTCTGGGCCCTGGGTCTGGGCCTTGGGGTCTGGCCCTGGGTCTGGGCCTTGGGGTCTGGGCCCTGGGTTTGGGCCTTGGGTCTGGGCCCTGGGTCTGGGCCTTGGGGTCTGGGCCTTGGGGTCTGGGCCCTGGGTTTGGGCCTTGGGGTCTGGGCCCTGGGGTCTGGGCCCTGGGGTCTGTGCCCTGGGCTTGGGCCTTGGGGTCTGGGCCCTGGGTCTGGGCCTTGGGTTCGGGCCTTGGGGTCTGGGCCCTGGGGTCTTGGCCCAGGGGTCTGGGCCTTGGGGTCTGGGCCCTGGGCCTTGGGGTCTGGGCCTTGGGGTCTGGGCCCTGGGCCCAGGGTCTGGGCCTTGGGGTCTGGGCCTTAGGGTCTGGGTCCTGGGCCTTGGGGTCTGGGCCCTGGGTTTGGGCCCTGGGTTTGGGCCTAGGGGTTTGGGCCCTGGGTTTGGGCCCTGGGTTTGGTCCTAGGGGTCTGGGCCCTGGGTCTGGGCCTTGGGGTCTGGGCCCTGGGTCTGGGCCTTGGGGTCTGGGCCCTGGGTTTGGGCCTTGGGTCTGGGCAATGGGGTCTGGGCCCTGGGTCTGGGCCTTGGGGTCTGGGCCCTGGGTCTGGGCCTTGGGTCTGGGCCCTGGGTCTGGGCCTTGGGTCTGGGCCTTGAGGTCTGGGCCCTGGGTCTGGGCCTTGGGGTCTGGGCCTTGGTCTGAGCCCTGGGGTCTGGGCCCTGGGTTTGAGCCTAGGGGTCTGGGCCTTAGGGTCTGGGCCTTGGTCTGGGCCTGGGTCTGGGCCTGGGTCTGGGCCTTGGGGTCTGGGCCTTGGTCTGAGCCCTGGGGTCTGGCCTGGGTTTGGGCCTTGGGTCTGGGCCCTGGGGTCTGGGCCTAGTAGTCTGGGCCCTGGGGTCTGGGCCTTAGGGTCTGGGGTTAGGGCTGGGTCTGGGCCTTGGGGTCTGGGCCTTGGTCTGAGCCCTGGGGTCTGGGCCCTGGGTTTGGGCCTTGGGTCTGGGCCCTGGGGTCTGGGCCTAGTAGTCTGGGCCCTGGGGTCTGGGCCTTAGGGTCTGGGGTTAGGGCCCTTGGTCTGGGCCCTGGGTCTGGGCCTTGGGGTCTGGGCCTTGGTCTGAGCCCTGGGGTCTGGGCCTTGGGGTCTGGGCCCTGGGTTTGGGCCTAGGGGTCTGGGCCCTGGGTTTGGGCCCTGGGGTCTGGGCCCTGGGTCTGGGCCCAGGGTCTGGGCCCAGGGTATGGGCCCTGGGTCTGGGCCTTGGGGTCTGGGCCCTGGGTTTGAGCCTAGGGGTCTGGGCCCTGGGGTCTGGGCCTTAGGGTCTGGGCCCTGGGTCTGGGCCTAGGGGTCTGGGCCCTGGGTCTGGGCCTAGGGGTCTGGGCCCTGGGTCTGGGCCTTGGGGTCTGGGCCCTGGGTTTGGGCCTAGGGGTCTGGGCTCTGGGTCTGGCCCTTAGGGTCTGGGCCTAGGGGTCAGGGCCCTGGGTCTGGGCCTAGGGGTCTGGGCCCTGGGATCTGAGCCCTGGGTCTGGGCCCTGGGTTTGGGCCTAGGGGTCTGGGCCCTGGGTTTGAACTTTGGGGTCTGGGCCTTGGGGTCTGGGCCCTGGGCTTTGGGGTCTGGGCCCTGGGTTTGGGCTTTAGGGTCTGGGTCCTGGGCCTTGGGGTCTGGGCCCTGGGTCTGGGTCTTGGGGTCCGGGCCCTGGGTCTGGGCCTTAGGGTCTGGGTCCTGGGCCTTGGGGTTTGGGCCCTGGGTCTGGGCATTGAGGTCTGGGCCCTGGCTCACCACTCCGCTGTCTTCTTTTCTTCACCTTTTCTTTAATCTTCTTCTCTTCTTTTTTCTGATCTTCTTCCCGGCCCCTCCAGGTCCGGCGCGCAGCTTCACTGAGTGGAGGTGCGGAGCCAAAGCAACGTGCTTGGGAGGCCCCCCACACGCTGCTTGGCCCCGCCCAGCAAACCAGTGAAGCTGCCAGGAGCCGGAGGAGACACTGTGTCTCCTCCGGCTCCTGCAGCAGCAGCAGCAGGGACACAGCTCCGGATTCAGACTCATCGAGTCTGATACCGGAGCTGTTAAAGGGTGACGCCGCTGCCGACGGGGGCCCAGGACCCCCCCGGGCCCCGACCACCCCCCGGGCCCCTTACAGCAGCTGGGGCATAATGGTTACCGTGGCTAAGGCTTTACGGAAGACATAGGGATGCAGAGTTTTTACGAGGTTTTGGTGATGGTTTTCGGATTCCTTTTGTGGTAAGGCCAGGGGGTGGCAAGTTGAGAAATTTGAAGTCGGATAGAGTGTATCCGGAGGTAGTTCGGGAGAAGGTGTTTAAGGAGATTGGGGCTGGTAGGATGGCAGGTCCATTCTCGTCTCCTCCGGTGCGGGATTTGAGGATATCCCCTTTGGGGGTTGTGCCGAAGCGGAAGGCAGGAGAGTTTCGTTTGATTCATCATTTATCCTTTCCACGGGGGGATCGGTGAATGATGATATTGGTGAGGACTTGGCCTCGGTGTCGTACGTGTCATTTGATTCCGCGTTCAGTTTGGTCCGTGATGCAGGACGAGGGGCTTTAATGGCTAAGGTGGATATTGAGTCGGCTTTTTCGGCTATTACCTATTCATCCTTCGTGTCATCATCTTCTGGGATTTTGGTTTGAAGGCGAATTTTATGTGGATCTATGTTTGCCTATGGGTTGTTCCATTTCCTGTTCCTTTTTTGAGTGTTTCAGTACATTTTTAGAATGGGTGGGCCGTGAAGTGGCAGGGTCGGATAAGCTGCCACATTATCTGGATGATTTTTTGTGCGTGGGACGGGAAGGGACAGGAGAGTGTCTGCACATTCTTCGGTCTTTTCAGTGGGTGGCACACCGATTTGGTGTTCCTTTGGCTTCTGATAAAACGGAAGGTCCAGCATCAGTTATCACTTTCTTGGGAATTGAAATTGATTCAGTGAAGGGAGAGTGTCGTCTACCTGTGAAGAAAGCTTTGAGGCAAGTGGAAGGGGCCCTGTCGGTTAAGAAATTGCAGTTGAGAGAGCTGCAATCGCTGATTGGTCGTTTGAATTTTGCGTGTAGGGTCATTCCGGTTGGAAGAGTCTTTTTACGTGGATTGGCTTTGGCGACACGGGTATTCGGGAAGGTCATGACTTTGTTAGAATATCTGGTGCCATGAAGGAAGATTTGGAAGTGTGGAGATCCTTTTTGGTTTTGTTTAATGGGGTGGCCATATTCCCTTCGAAAGAGGTTTTGGCGAAAGAACTGGAATTTTTCACGGACGCCTCGGGAGGTGTTGGTTTTGGGGTATATTTTGGGGGGCGTTGGTGTGCTTCTCGTTGGCCTGATCGTTGGTTGGCATCTTCATTGGTGCAGAATTTGGCATTTTTGGAGTTGTTTCCATTAGTGGTGGCCTTGGAGCTGTGGGGAGGTGCTCTAGAGGGGAGAAGGATTCTGTTCCGTTCTGACATGGCGGTGGTGTCGGCGGTTAATTCTTTGTCAACTTCATCATTGCCAGTCATCAGATTCCTGAAGAGGTTTGCGTTGATGTGTCTTAAGTTTAATGTGTTATGCAGGGCAAGGCATGTTCCGGGTCGCCTTAACTCAGTGGCGGATGCTTTGTCTCATTTTCAGTGGGACAGGTTTCGTTCCCTGGCTCCATTGGCGGAGGAGGTGGGCACCCCTTGTCCGGAGGGCCTTTGGCAGCTAGGCTCAGAATTTTTGGAAGATGGGTGAGAGGTTCTTTGTCTGAGTCCTCTTGGAAGGCCTACTCGCGAGTATGGAGGGATTGGGATGCATTGGCTGAATGGTTCAGGTACGTTTCGGTGGGTAGATTGGATGAGGAAAGTCTGCTTAGGGCATACCTCATTCGGTTATTCGAGCCAGGGGCATCTCCTGGAGTGGTACGGCAGTCTTTAGCCGCCTTGGCTTTCCTTTTTCAGGTATCGGGGAAAAGAGATGTCACTAAGGATTTTGTTATCAGATGTGCAGTTCGGGGTTATGTGAAGGGGAGGTGCAGGGTAGACGCTCGGCGTCCAGTTTCGAGACACTTATTGGAGGGTCTATGGAATTTTGTTGGGAATTTTTGTTCTTCACCTAATGAGGTTCTGCTTATGAGGGCGACTTTTTGTTTGGGGTTTTTTGGGGCATTTCGAGTGGGTGAGCTGGTGTGTAATTCTAGGAGAGGAGGTGGTGGCTTGAGAGCTGAGGCGGTTTGGTTGGGAGTTAATGAACTGGTTATTTGGGTTGCTAACTCCAAGACTGATCAATTGGGTAGGGGGCGTAGAGTTGGTTTATCCAGGGTGGATAACTGCGTGGTTTGTCCAGTGAAGAACGTTAAAGAATTTTTGGAGGTACGGGTGGAGTCTGGTGTGGTCTTTTTATGTCACGCGGACGGGTCGGCTTTATCGAGGTATCAGTTTATTTCCATTTTTAAGAAGGGTTTGTTGAGTTTAGGGAGAAATCCGAGTGAATTTGGTTCACTCTTTTCGTATTGGGTCAGCAACGGAAGCTTCAAGGTTGGGTTTGTTGGCAACGGAAATTCAAGAATTGGGAAAGGGTAAAGGGGGACAGACCGTTGTCCCCATTCAATCATCCCTAATGCAAGAGCATTAGGCAGGGGGTAATGGGGGTAATAATATTGACCTCTCCTGAGACCCCAACCATGAGATGTAGTCGGGAGCTTTAAAACAAGGTAGGGTGATATCTTATTGCCACACCCATATCCTCACCCCATCCATGGGCAATGGGACCCCCATTAAACAGACACCCATGTGTGGTAGGGGTTTTACTAAACGTTGGTGTGAACATGCTAATGTTGTTTCCACAGAACGTCACCCATGAGCACTGGGTAGGAAAAAATTCTGTGCTATCTCTTTGGCAAGATTTGGCAGCCATATTTTTTTATCTACAAGCTATCACTATGTACCACGGCAAGCAAACAGGTTATTAAGTGTCAATGTGGTGTACATTTTAATTTTCTTCGCTTTGTAGTATTCAGATGTTGTTTCGTCTGGTTTCATTTGAGAAAGGCTCCATGAAGCAGTCAATACATAGCCATTAGAACTTATAATGTGATATAATTTCCCATTATAAATTAGCTCCTTTATTTTTATCTGGTGGTGTGGCCGGCTTTATTTTTATGTTTGCATGCTGTGGGCTAGCTGTCCTGGAGCTGCTTTGGAAGCCTTCCTCAGTTTATCTTTTTATTTCGACATGCTTTATCCTTTGTACTATTCTCTTAATTACATTTGTGTATTTGTCAGTTGTTGAAGATGAAGACCTGGCGTGTTCCATTTTTTTATGTTTTACCTCCAGTACATTAGTTAACTGTGTCACCTTATATCAGATGACCGTTTATATAAATAATAAAAATTTGTATGGGCTGAAGCAATATCGATTAATGCCAGATTCTGTACAATATAGGACACGCTAATTTACAGTAAGAACACGCACTCGGGGTTATTCAGAGAAAGGTGACAACCAGGAGAATTGGCAGGAGAGGAGAACAATCTAGACCAAATAGCCGATTTGGAAAATGAGAAATGGGAGAATTTTTCTGGTTTGGCTATTTTGACCTACAATTTTCACTTCTCCAGTGATTCTCCTGAGTTTTACCTTTCTTTGAATAGACCTGTATGTCTGAGTCCAAGCCAAGCTTGTGGCAAGAGAGGAAAAGCTTGTCCAGTCGTTAAAGATATTGACTGGAGCCGGTCGGTATATCAGCTTCAGCTCTTAACGGCATGAGGGGAATAGGTCCCTGGGTTGGTTGTCCTACAAGGAGGCCACTTCCATTGTATTTTGCTCCCCAGGTCAAACCTTGCCAGTCCTCGTCAGCTTTCTTCATTAAGCTGGCAGCCCAAGAAAGTAGTGTAGACGTGGCACTTGTCTGAAAGCTTATTAGGAAGAGAGAAATAGAGAAACGTTACAGTCCATTCATATTGCTTATTTTGGCACAAGAGCAGCATTCGAGTCGTACAAAGAGTACAATGCAGGCACCTCTATTGCCTCTTTAGATAAACCGATTTAAAACAAAGCAAGTTGCCGCGCCTCGCCGGGCTCTGCACGCCCCACCCTGGCATTTCAAAGGGTAAGCAATATGTCCCAACCTTTAATCCCTCTAAGAGGAATGGCACAATGTTAATATAAAGAGGGAGACGGCAAAACCTGCTCACACACCTAGTTATCGTTTTTTTGTAAATTTCCAAAGAACAGAACTCCGGCTCTGCTCAGACGAGATTTAATGAGTGCAGAAAAATCCATAGTAAACCAGTGATATGGCCATGATCAAGGGTGTGCTTGAAGTGCATGGGTACATCCTAGTGAATTGGTCCTGCCCATCCCACATTTAAGTAACCGTCCGCTCACACGTTTTGTATGTTCCCCATCTGTTTCTTAAGAGCGTGGTATTGGCTGCATCTGTGTATACACTGAGTAGTAGTAGTAGAAGTTAAAATGTGTATTTTGTCGTGAATATTCTCAGAATATGTTTGCAATTAATAAATATTCCACTGATACACACCCTAATAAAATGGTCTGCGTGCACCTGCAGGCGATATACTGAAATGTTACAGTTCTTCCGAAAAATATACATCACAGATTCCAAGAAGTGAGATTTACATAATCAGGGTGCTGCCGTCAGACTTTGGTTCCCTTTGTGTGGTCACGATACATTACATGTGGTTTATTTTGGCTGCGTTACAGCTACCCATATAGTAAGATGACAGCATGATGTGCAAAGCGCAGTATGCCACCATCAAGTTGGAACACTCCCGTTTGGCTCCTCACCGACCTCAACATTCATAAAAACAGACGGGCTCCAGGTCTCTGAATTAAGAGTTATCAAAATAATAGCGCTATATTTAATTTATGTGCTTAGCTATAGTCTTATTATTAGTTTTTTATGTCAGAGTTGACAACTGTTATTTGGAATTCTGAATTCTGAAGGTTTGATTTTTAGACACATCCTTGATGCTCTGAACAGGTCCTCCTGCGCTCTGATGCGCCTCCGTGGGCTGCAGCACCAAAAAGAACATGCTGTGTAGCCCCAGCATTTGACATGCTGCACAGAGACAATGACAGACCTGCTGGCTCTGTACAACATGTCCCTCGGCCTCGCAAAGCACTGTGCAGCATCCCCAAGCATGTATGAGTCTGGTGCTGCAGAAGTGTGTATCTTGCGGCTCCCTCGCCACCATCCCTTGTATCTTGGGATTCTCCTATTGTCCAAAATCCTGAAGAAACTGCATTCTGGAAAACGGGTGCTCAACCTGTTACAGTTACAGGTATTTATTTATATTACGCCATCATATTCCTCTGTGTGGTAGAGGGGCTACAGTAGCTACATATCCCAATACTACATACTACGGTACAGAGGAACCTGTGCATAAGGAGCTTAAATTTTGAAGGAGCGTGGGTAAAGGAAGGGAGTTGTACAGTCTCTGACCCAACCACCTCAACAGGCAGAGAATTCCACAGCTTTATTGTTCTCACCGTAAAATAACCCATCCTATGCTTTAGGCTGAAATTCTTTTCGTCCAATCTAAATGGGTGACCTCGTGTCCTGTGTATAGTCCTATTAATGAATAGGTTTCCAGACAATGGTTTAATAATGGACCCGTATATATTTATATAAAGTTATTAGAATTGCTTATGGAATTGTGGAGTTGAATTCTCTGAAACCGAAGAAGTGTGCCAAAATTTAACTTAATACATTATAAAGCTATGAAAATTATGACTGAATGAGCCCATTAAGTTCATATTCATAGCAGGGGACTTCCAGTACATGGGAAAAAATAGCTAAATAAATAATAGTAAAAAAATATATATATATAATTCTATAGAGGAAATTTACACATTGTCAGAATATTAAGTGCTAGATGACAAGATCGCATGTATTCAAGCGAAAGGTTCAATTAAAATGCATTAATAAGAAATAAACCAAGTGCTAAGCTAAGTATCATCAATTCACGTGCAAAATATCAATTGACTCCATTCACGTAAATACACGTTTATCTCTGAATATCCTGGATGTATCTTACTTGCTTACATTATTCTAAAATGCGTTGCTAACAACAATATTGCCGAGATTCCTTTCCCATGGTCATAAACCTGTCATGTTCGGATTGTGTGCGTGCACCTCGGTGATGGACGTTGTTTTAATTTCCTTTGTTGCAGCTAGTTTGTGTTGTTAAAATGACACGGAATTGAAAGTATGGATATTAGGGTTCCTTTTCAGGTTGGAATTGAACCAATTAATCGTATTCGTGGATGATTGAGGCAATCTTGTAAGCAATAGTTATCCAGGCCCATGGGTCTTTGTATCTATAATTACAGGTATATATTTTCCCTGTCACACCGCACTATGGAATTTGTTGGGGATTTTTAGATTATGGTAAGAGAAAAAATAATAATTCAATAGATCATGGTTGATTGTTGCTTGATAACATTCCAGTTGTGGTTATCATTGTCAAAAATGACACAGGAAATGCAAATTTTGGTTGAAAATGTCAAAGCTGAAAAGAAAAATAACAGGCAGGATAGATTTACTGCGGTTTCCTCTCAAACTACGGATGTCACGTGACCACGGGGAGGAAGGCCGTTCGAGTATCCAGCCAAGTCAATGGCTCACAATGCGAGCGCCTTGAGAGCCATTGGATAGAAAAGAGACCTACTTCTGCGAACCAATCCATGAAGCTGAAATCAGCTAAAGCCCCACACTCGGTGGGATGAATTAGCCTTCTAGGAGCCCGACGGAGAAAAGAGAGGAGTGGACACTCAGGTCACTGTGACCACTCAAATTACACTGAGTGGTCATATTGCTTACATGAGGGGTCAGCAGCTTTGGGTCTCCAGATGTTTTGGATCTGTACCTCGCTTGATGCTCAGTCAATCATTAACAGGGTTATTCAAAGAGATCCAAATTGCTGGTGAAAGGTAACTGAACGCTGAAATTCAGTGTTTGGTTCAGTGGCGTAACTAGAAACCTGAGGGCCCCGGTGCAAGAATCCACGAAGGGCCCCCCTCCCCCCCAAAAAAATTCGATATTTTTACTTTTTTTTTTTCATGCAAAATAAAAAAAGATAGCTGACATGGTTATATATTGCCCCCAGCTCACATGGGTATATATGGCCCCCAGGTCTCATGGGTATGTATGGCCCCCAGGTCTCATGGGTATGTATGGCCCCCAGGTCTCACGGGTATATATGGCCCCCAGGTCTAACGGGTATATATATGGCCCCCAGGTCTCACGGGTATATATATGGCCCCCAGGTCTCATGGGTATATATATATATATGGCCCCCAGGTCTCACGGGTATATATGGCTCCAGGTCTCATGGGTATATATATATATATGCCCCCAGGTCTCATGGGTATATATATGGCCCCCAGGTCTCATGGGTATATATATGGGCCCCAGGTCTCATGGGTATATATATGGCCCCCAGGTCTCATGGGTATATATATGGCCCCAGGTCTCATGGGTATATATATGGCCCCCAGGTCTCATGGGTATATATATGGCCCCAGGTCTCATGGGTATATATATGGCCCCCAGGTCTCATGGGTATATATATAGGCCCCCAGGTCTCACGGGTATATATGGCTCCCAGGTCTCATGGGTATATATATATATATGGCCCCCAGGTCTCATGGGTATATATATGGCCCCCAGGTCTCATGGGTATATATGGGCCCCAGGTCTCATGGGTATATATATGGCCCCCAGGTCTCATGGGTATATATATGGCCCCAGGTCTCATGGGTATATATATGGGCCCCAGGTCTCATGGGTATATATATGGCCCCCAGGTCTCATGGGTATATATATGGCCCCCAGGTCTCATGGGTATATATATGGGCCCCAGGTCTCATGGGTATATATATGGCCCCCAGGTCTCATGGGTATATATATGGGCCCCCAGGTCTCATGGGTATATATATATGGCCCCCAGGTCTCACCTCTGCTGGTCCCAGGGCAGGCTCCGCCGGCATTGTTCTTCTCCTTGGCGAGCGGCCGGTGGAAGCATGCGTCTTGGCCGCTCGCCGGAAACCACCTGACCAGCGCAGAGGTCTCGCGAGAGGATCTCGTGCGCCGGTCAGGTGGTTCCCATCCCACGTGAGCGGCCAAGCTGCATGTCAGTGGCCGCTCGCAGGGAGAGGGACGGCCAGTGCGCGGCTCCCAGATTTCGGCGCTGATTGCCGGAATCTGGCGGCGGCGCTGGGCCCCCCTCCAGTGGCGGAATGCCAGGGCCCGGTCGCAACTGCGACCACTGCGACCCTGGTACTTCCGCCACTGGTTTGGTTATCTTTCCTGGCCATTCGGCTATCCAGAGAGCAGGCAATTCGCCAAATCTTGGCGAATTGCCTGCACATACGGTGCCTGTTCGAGGGCAGTGAAATCCACATAAAAAAAGCAATGCTTCGGTTATTCAGAGAACACAAACCAGCAGTGAAAGGTTGCCGAATTTCCCTGCCATTCGGTGGTTTCATGCGGCAGATTTATTCAGGCGAATCCCATAGGCTTCAATGTTAAAAATATTTCTGTTTAATTTAAATTTTTAATAAACCATTCATTATAATATTCTGCAGTAAAGAGTCTCTTTATTTATAGATTTTTTTGGGATATTTTAAGCATTTTTCTGCCAAATTTTTTTACCGATTTTCTTTTGTTTTTAAACGTTTGTTCTTTTTTCTGTAACAGCCCTTTTTATTATCATTCATTGGACCTCATATGTAAATTTCAGACATTTTCGCTCATTCGTTTGTTTGCAAACAGCGTTTCACTTTTCAAACATTCAAGCAACCTGTTTGGTTTTTTTTCTTCACCTCCTTTGTCTGCGGTGTCGGGTTTTTCCGGCGGCTGCTCTGTGCTCTGATCGGCTCCTGCTCGGGTTTCTCCAGCGTCTTCGGCGGGGTTAATCCAGATGTTTTTGTGGGTTTCGGTGTGCGTTCACCCTCGTTTTGCGGTGAGTTTTCGGCGGGTTTGCGGCGGCTTTTCCCTGCATTACAGCGACCCTGTGGTGCTTGCTGAATACACCGCAGGGTCGCCAAATTGTACCGAATTGAAGAGAACGAAAAGTCACCTTAACGTGCGGTAGCTTTTCAATTCTCTTTGAATAACCCTGTAAGTTAGCAGAGCTTCATGGAAAAAGTAGTTCCAAAACATCTGGGGGGCCAGGGTAGACTTCTGGCTTAGAGTGTCCCTTTAAGCACTGATTTACCGATGCTCTTTGTTCACCGTTTTTCATGATTTTCCATGATTCCATGAGGAAAGTTGCAAGGGAGTTATTTTTATTACTCCAACATACTGTAGTCAAGGTCAAGCAATATCTTAAGGGGTTATTCAGAGAGAACCGTAATACCGAAATGTCACTGACATTTCAGTGCTCGCTCATTCCCCGCACTTTGGGTAATCAAATGCCCCAACCCTGCGATGAATTGAGCATTCACCACAGGGTCCCCAAATTGCAGGTAACGGATCCAAAAATCAACCGAAAAATCACAGAAAACCCACCAAAAACCCTGATAAGCTGCAGATACAATCCGAAAATTTGAATCGATCCGAAACGCTGCAGAAAACCCACCGAGAATACTCGATAATCTGCCGCATACCTGCCGAGCACATCCGAAAGAAGCCGACAATCTGCTGAGCACAGCGCTATCGCTGACCAGCCACTGGAAAAAGCCGACATACCGACTAACAGGGTAAAAAAAAAAGAAAAAATGAAATGGCCAAGGCTGGGGTCAGACCAGCGCACTTTTAACGTGCGTTCTGGCGCACATAATTACGGCCGCACTAGCAGCAGATGACGGGCAATGACGGCCAATATACGATGTACGGCCGCACAAAAGTCCGGCCGTGCAACGCAAGTGGAATTGGAACGCATTTTTCTGAGAACGCTGAACCGCTAGTACTGACGTACTGAGTGCGCAGCTGCGGCATAGCGGCGTGTTTGCGTGATTAGGAGATGTCAGACGCTGCTAATGTCCGGCCTACATAACGTCCAGACGCAAAAAGTGTTTTATTGACGATCCGTACAAAATCACGCCCGAAAATGAGCGTCGTCTGACCGTTTTTGCGCATTCCGTGAAAAAATACGTCAATGCGTTCGGACGCACTTTTTCACGTTCACAGGGAAAAATGCTTTCGTCTGACCCTAGCCTTAAAGTTTCTGACTTTGAAACGCTGCTTGCAAAAACTACTGAGTGAAAATACCTGGAATTTACATATAAGGTCCTATGAATAATAATAAAGAGGTTAAACCAGCCGAATGAAACCACCGAACTTCAGGACTTCTCACTGACATTTCTCTGCTGTTCGGTGTCTCTGAAAAGATTAAGCCAGGGATGTCCAAACTCTGGCCCCCCAGATGTCCCTGAACTACAACTCCCAGAAATCTCTGACTGCATTAGATGGATGGAGAGGCATGGGAGTTGTAGTTCAGGGACATCTGGGGGGGCCGGAGTTTGGACATCCCTGGATTAAGCATTGCTTCTCTATGGAGATTTCACTGCTGTCGAACAGCACTGTATTTCAATGGCAATTCTACAAAATTTTGCGAACTGCTTGCGCCCTGAATAGCCAAATGACCACGAAATTGCACCGTACGGGGAAATACACTGTTTGGTGCAGTTTCGGGGCCAAATCAGCTCTCTCTGAATAACCCTGTTACTTTAAAACCTCTCTTTTTAGCTATTTCTGCCTAAACTTTGTAATTATCCACCAATTCTACACTGTTATTAATTCACTGAAATAAAATAATCTTAAATCTGTGACAACATTTCTGCTAGTTGCTTGACCAGTAAAGATGCACAAAATCCGCTGTTACTCAGTTGCAGAATATGCTCCAACAAAGGCTTTATTTAGGCCACGATGATGTAATAGCCAGTAATATACCATTATTTGTGATGTCTGTGAGGCTAATTGACTGTAGGTCATTGTGGTCGCCTCTATTCTGTTCCAGCACTTACTTCCAGATAGGAGTAATTAACTCTGTGCCAATCAATATGCTGTCACGCACACTTAATGTGCTGTCAAAAATTAAAAATGCCGTCTGCATCCCCGGGTAGTGCCTGACATCGCTGTATAAATCAACTCGAAATCTGTGACAAATAATAATGTAAATACAAAAGGGATAGACGTCACAGTCTCCACAGTGAGACATGACCTTTCTTAATTGTAAATGCAACAAAGTTGCATGGCGCTATAAAATGATCTATCTATTAATGTCTTAATGATGGCTATAGAGTTACAAATATATAGATACCATATAGTTAAATAGGTGATAAATGATGGACAGACAGACAAATAGATAGGTTATATATGATAAATAGATAAGGATGGTTAGCTAGATATAAGGGTCTATGCACAAAGCACCGAAATTGCATGCAAATTTGGTGCTTTGCGTTTCGCCGCATTTTGGCGCATTTCGGCAATTCCATTTTGCTGAAAATATGGTTAATTCACTATTTAGCTAAGGGTCATCAAATTTTGACGAAATTGGAGTTGCCGAAGCAGAGTTATCGAAAACCGCCAAATTGCGCCGATAACCACCGAAATGCATTAAATCGGCATTGGCGAATGCCACCGAACTGCAGAGAATAAAGGAAGACTCCTATTCTACTAATAGGATTTTCATCAATAAAAATGTGTCAAAGTAATAAAAAAAAATGTCATTTAAAAATAACAAAAAGGTCTGTTACTAAATAAAAAAGTCTTTAAAAAAATGTCTAAAAAATACACAATATACAAAATGGTCTTTTAAAAAAATAATTTTTTTTTGCAAAATTAAAAACAATAAACGGTCTCTAAAAAAACAAAATTAAAAAAAAGATATTACTTTTTTACATTGAAACCTATGGGATTCGCCTTTTTAAGCCTATTTACAATTTCAGTGCAATTCAGTGTTCGATGAATAGAAAACACAATAGACATATGGGACAATTTTGCTGCTGCCGCACGCTGTCGAATTGCGCTGAATTGCACCGTATTTCACTCCCGATTCACCTGCATTTTGTGAATTGTCAGCTTAGTGAATAGACAAATTGCCCCTCAAATTGCACTGAACGGTGAAATTTACCATTTGGTGCAATTTGGGGCCAATTCGGAGGTTAGTGAATAACCCCTATAGATATAAACAGTGCAGCAATCACTGGAGTGACAGGCTTTACTGTGTTCAGGAACTCTGTCAGACAAGAAAGGTCCCTGAACAGAGTAATGGCTGTCACCCCACCAGGACCAGCCCAAAACATACAGGGTTATTCAGAGAGAGGTGAAAAACAGGAGAATGACTGGAGAAGTGAAAATTCTAGGTCAAAGTAGCCAAACCAGAAAAACTCTCCCATTTATCTCACTTTCCAAATCACCTATTTTGACCTAGAATTTTCACTTCTCCAGTCATTCTCCTGCTTTTCACCTCTCTCTGAATAACCCTGCCTGAGTCCAAGGATGAAATGCTGCGCCCTCCCAAAACCGCCGACGCGTAATTATTTAAATATTAAAACAAACAACTAAAATATACTAAAATACATTTAAATATTAAAATATCTATTAAATTATATATTAATAAATAATATATTAATAGAAAGAGAATAATTAAAAAACTGTATTAAAATCAATTTAAAATGTTGCCCCTGTAAAAGTGCCGCCTGGAGCTATGGCACCATTGGGACCCATGAACCGGCCAGCCATGCCCTCCACTGTATGATTCAACTGCCAGATAGCTTTAAGTGTACATATTTTGGAGTTAAAGCTTAAAGGCCCACTGCCACCAAAAAAATTAAATGTCCTTATATTGTTTAGGTTAAAGGGACACTCTAATAAAAAATCCCCCCCCCGTTTTTTAACCTTAGCCTATCCCTACTCACTTAATAAATTGTTTTTTTCTTTTTTTTGTAACTGTAGTACTTACCCTAAAATCCTCTTTTTTCCAGCGGCGTCTTTTATTTTTTCATACTCACCTCCCTCCTCTTCCGCTCCCGTCCTTCTTGAGTCTTCTTGCCTTCTGGTTTACGTGAGAAGCGCGCATGCGCGCCTCTCACGTAAGCCAGCCAATCGGCAGGCTTCCTCCCGGCTCCCTCTGAGGATTAGTGTTGCGCGCAAGAGGATGCGCGCAACACTAACCCTCAGAGGGAGCCGCCAGCTTCTGCGGGGAGTTGGAGACGTCATCGCGCTGAAAGCGCGATGACGTCTCCTACTCGGCAAAAGTCGGCAGAAGCGGGAAATATGATTCCCGCTCTGCTGACTGACAGCTGGGAGGGCGGAGTAAAGTTCTCTGCATCTCTCAGCTGTTTTCAGCATTTACAGCTGAACCGCTGAGCGGAGGGAGGGGGGACAGAGGGCGGCATACTCTGGGCATCATGACCACCTAAAAAAGCTTAGGTGGTCATGTTGCCTAGAGTGTCCCTTTAAGTTGCTGATATCTTACATATACTCAAAGAGTATACTCATTCGGTAACTTTTCGTTCTCTTCAATTCGATGCGATTTGGTGATCCCATTTCGGCAACCCTGCGGTGTATTCTGCAAGCACCACAGGACCGCCGTAATGGAGGGAAAAGCCACCGCAAACTCGACAAACACTCACCGCAAAACGCACACTGAAACCAGCAAAAACATCTGGATTAACCCAGCCGAACACGCCGGAGAAACCCGAGCAGCCGCCGATCACAGCAGACAGCAGCCGTCGGAAAAACCCGACACCGCAGACGAATGGAGTGAGAAAATGATCCAATGAATGATAATAAAAAGGACTGTTACAGAAAAAAAGAAAAAACGTTTTTTTTTAAAAAAAACTGAATTCTTTTTTCCCGTAAAATGCCTAAAAGATCTTACAAAATCTAAAAATAAAGAGACTTTTGGCTGCAGAATAAAATAATAAAGGGTTTATTAGATATTGAATTTAAACGGGAGTATTTTTAACATTGAAGCCTATGGGATTCGCCTGAATAAACCTGTCAAATGAAATCACCAAATGGCAGGGCAATTCGGCAACCTTTCACTGCTGGTTTGTGTTCTCTGAATAGCATTGCTTCTCTATGGGGATTTCACTGCCCTCGAACAGGCACCGTATGTGCAGGCAATTTGCCAAAATTTGACGAACTGCCTGCTCTCTGAATAGCCGAATGGCCAGGAAAGGTAACCGTACACTGAATTTCAGTGTTCGGTTACCTTTCGGCCCCAATTCGGATCTCTTTGAATAACCCCCTTAGTCTTTCTCTTGTATGTTTAGATAAGAAAATATTTTACTCTATATGTGTCACTTGGTGCATTCATTTTGTGATCTTTTATGTTGAAAACCGAACCCCCCATATCATTACATCACTTGCTCCTTACTGTGTGGCAATAAGCATAGAATAGAGTGAATAGGTCAATCACTGACTCACATTATTGTATTGTGTGGGATGTATTCAAAGGACATAATCAGGGGTAAATTACAAATCTTTTAAGCTCCCTGTTTCATCTAATTCAGCTGCCAGCTCTTATCTTATCTAAACATTCACTCCTCCACTCACTGTTAAACACTGTATAATATAAACCAGAGCTGTAAAATAAAACTCACCATAATATTTTGGGAAATGTTGCATCTGGAAAAATCCACAAAATGTAAACAGGAGATAAAAATGTAACTTTATTTTTCCTTTTTACATGCAATTACTTCAAACAAAGGAAACCAGCAGCACGTGGTTTATAATGTGGTTTTAATTGTATTACATAAGTAATCTAGTTACAGCTTGTGTAAGTGGTAGCGTCCCTTTAACCCTGTGCTCTGGGAAGTGCTGCAGGCTAAACAGGGCCTGGCTCTGTGTATCAGAGCGCTCCTAAATTAGCCTCTTAAAGGGATATCACCAGGAAACCGGAACATACATTCTCACTTCCTGGCTGCTGCATGAGACTGCCAGTCCAAGAACAAAAGGTACTGGGCAATCAGTATAGCAAAAAAGCGGGTTTATTGGAAAATAATTGCAACATTTCAGCTCTACGTCAGGCTTTCACAACCTTTGAGAAGCTACTATTTTTGGAAGACAGAGTGTCCAGTCCTTTTTCGTTCTTGGGCTGTGTTGTAGTAGTTGGCCTCTCCAGGGCTTGGTGCACCTGCTCTCCATACAAACGGTGTGCTAGTCCTACTCTGTATCTGCACTAGACTGCCAGGGTTGAGGTAGATATTTTGGCTGAGCAGTGGTAAGATCTCTGACCTACAACCATGGAGATGCAGGTTCAACTCACAGTCTGAACATCTGTCCAGCAAGCGTCCTTGCGCAGGACGATCTATACTCGCCTGCTGACGGCATAGTGTAGTAGTAACATCTGTGCTCTACAACAGTGGAAAAGAAGGTTCAGTCTCACCATCATGTCTCTGATCTACAACAATGATCATCAAAATGATCTACAACCATGGAGAGGCAGCTTCAGATCTCATTTGAAACACCTCACCAGCAGCAAGTGTCCTTGGGAAAGACATCTAATAATATATATTTGCCTAATAGTGGGCACTATCACTTGCCCTAAGCTAAAACGGGGACGCTAAGGGGAAAAATTTGTGGTCGCAATTCTTCCCTTAGCGTCCCTATTTTACAAGTGGATTACGGTGCAGGTGCTGAATCCAGCAGGCTGTCTTGTAGCGGTCGCTAGGCTCCAGGATGCTCGGGGCAGCGCTATCGTGCCGTCGCGAGCATTCCCTTCATGGAGTGCATAGGAGGACTACATGGAGGCTTGTGCTGACAGGTCACACGACCTGCAGGATCTTGCCTCTTGCGAGATCCTGCAGGTTTGTGGAGTGATCGTGGAAAGAGACTGGGGACTTTTTTCCCAGTCTCACTCTGTTCCTGGCGGCCATGGAAGCAGCAGATCGGGCTGCCGTTCTCGTTGCGGGATGAAAGGTGAGTATTTGATTCATTTTTTGGGTGGTTTCAGCTGCTGCGGTTTCCGCAGAAGCAGAATCAGCTCCAGCTCTAAGGCTGGGGTCAGACGAACACAGTGCGAACGCGCGTGCAGCCACACTTTATTACGGCCGTAGAAGCAGCAAATAACATCCAATGACGGCCAATATACGAAGTACGGCCGCACGAAAGTTCGGCCGCGCAACGCAAGCGTCAAACGAACGCATTTTTTCGAGAATGTAGAACCGCTAGTACTGATGCACAGAGTGCGCTGCGTCCGCATAGCGGCGTGTGTGCGTGATTAGGAGACGTCAGACGCTGCTCTTGTCCGGCCAACATCACGTCCATTTGTTTTTAATAGCTCCGTCAAAAATCACGCACGAAAATGCGCATCGTATGACCGCTATCGCGTCTTCTGTGAAAAAATACGTCAATGCGTTCGGATGCACTTTTTTACGGACGATGCGAAAAATGCGTTCCTCTGACCCTAGCCTTAGTTGTGGCAAACTTTTTAGTTAGCGGCAGCTGTTAGTAATTAGTGTTAGGACTTTGTGATCCTAATGATAATTACTCTCTGCTTGCACTTTGCGTTTCCCATGTTAAGCATAGGGAGCGCAAAGTACAGTAAGCTCGCGCTAAAAAGCGCCAATACCAATGTGCTAACAGTTTTTTTAACCCATTGGCTTGACACACAGATCACCTCCCGATCGCTATCAGCTCAATTAACCTATTGCTAATTTATGTGAGCGCTAGCGCTAAGGAGGTAATATGGCCCAGTATATATATATATATATTTTCAGTATATCACTTATATACAGGGACCTTCAATACTACTGTATCATCTTTGCTGAGCCATGCGTTGTTCTCATGTATCATTCCGTTGTCCTCCTTTGTTGTACAGCGCTGCAGAATATGCTGGCAGCATATGAATAAAGTATAATCAAATATATATTTTTTTTTTACCAGAAATACCTTTTTTTTTTATAGATAATGATATTCATTCTAGTATGTTACAGTTGTTATGGTGCATAATGCATACCTTTAATATATTTTAAGTGTAGCCGAGAACAGATCCATTCAGGGTTATTCAGAGAGGTGAAAAGCAGGAGAATGACTGGAGAATGGAAAATTCTCCGTCAAAATAGCCGATTTGGAAAGTGAGATGAATGGGAGAATTTTTCTGGTTTGGCAATTTTAACCTAGAATTTTCTATTCTCCAGTCATTCTCCTGCTTTTCACCACTCTCTGAATAACCCTGATTGTATATTTCCCCTTCTCACAAACTGATGTCAATGATCCCGGCTAGAGCACCTCTCCAGTAAGTGTCCTTGGGCAAGACACCTAACGGTACATACTCGCCACCCAGGACATACTTGGAAACGAGAGAAATCTCAATGTATCCTTCCTGGTAAAATCCTTTAAAAAAAATAAAATGAAAGATCACTTTAACTCTTAGATCAACTTACAGAGTTATCCAAAGAGATCCAAATTGCTTGAGAAAGGTAACCGCACGCTGAAAATCAGCGTGCGGTTACCTTTCTTGGCCATTCGGCTATCCCGAGAGTAGGCAATTCGCCAAATCCTGGCGAATTGCCTGCACATACGGTGCCTGTTCGGTGCCTGTTCGAGGGCAGAGAAATCCCCATACAAAAGCACTGCTTCGGCTATTCAGAGAACAAAAAGCAGCAGTGAAAGGTTCCCCTAATGTCCTGCCATTCGGTGGTTTAATTCGGCATGTTAATTCAGGAGAATCCCATAGGCTTCAATGTTAAAAATATTCCCGTTTTAGTTCAATATCTAATAAACCGTTCATTATAAAATTCTGCAGTAAAGAGTCTCCTTATTTATAGATTTTTTAGGATACTTTAAGCATTTTTCTGATTTATTTTTTTTAACCCTTTCGCTGCTGAGGCTTTTCCCGCCCCTATGCTGAGGTCATATTTACCGGTTTCGCTCATCTTGTTTAAACGCGTTTTGAAGGCTTATTTTAGTATATGACCCAGACATATTATATATCGTTCTTTGCGTCAGACTCGGCAGATTCATAATATGTCATTATTATATGTATACGTCATGTCCTGTCTGTATATTATAACAAAAAATGCAATAAAATATGAATTTTCAATAATTTACAACGTGTAAAGTGTTTTTTTTTCACATTTTAATGCGCGAGCAATTGCGGTTATATTTTGTATGGGGTGCGCTTGTTAAAAAAATTAGAGATGGGGTCTCGTTACATTTTTTTGGGGGGAAAATTACGCAATTTTCAACAAACGCACCACATACAAAAATCGTTAGTGCAGCATCATTGTTCACATTATAATTGAAATGGGAACAATATTGCTGCATTATCGAACCAAAAAAAAGAAAAAAACTTATTTTATAAAAAAAATTTAAATATTTTTTTTTTTTTTTAAAAACTTTTTTCATAGTCATGTTTGGTATTGTTGGAACGGCCATGCTCTGGCCGATCCAACAGTACCAAACATTAACTCCTAGCTGCCACAGATCGGGAGATAGGGGGTTCATTGGAACCCCCTATCTCCACCATTGGTGGCAGTTAGGGGTTACCTCCAGGACTGGCGTCATCGTGCTATGCACGATGACGCCAGTCCTCAGGGGTCATTCCCGGAAGCTTGGCCGACATCCAAGATGTCGGCCAGCTCCGGGAAAGGATCACGAACCGGCGCTTTTCGGCGCCGATTCGTGATCCGGCCCCCATGGAGTTAATTCCAGGTACCATTAGGAAGGGCAGGCTGTGCCTAGATTAACCTCCTGCACCCCGGCGATCGGGAGGGAGAGAGATCCGATGGACCTCCCCCCTCCCTTTCAGGCGCCTCCTCCGCACACGCGGGGGGGCGCCTGAATTAGATGTCATCGCGCCGCCGCAATGACATCTAATTAGGCCGGCGGCGGTTCTGGGTGCTGGGCTGACATCGTGGATGTCAGCCCGCACCGGGGGGCACAGCGATCGGCCGGAACCCGGCCGATCCCTGGCCCCAAAGGGAGGACGCGCTCAACACGTCCTCCGCAAGGAACGCTACCTGCGGGTGGACGTGCTCAGCGCGTCCACCGCAGCGAAGGGGTTAAAAGTCCGATTTTTTTTTTAAAGTTAACTTATTTTTTCTGTAACAGCCCTCTTTATTATCATTCCCTGGACCTCCTGTGTAAATTTCAGATATTTTCGCTCAGTAGTTTCTTTGCAAACAGTGTTTCATTTTCACAGATTCACACAAACTATTTTGCTAATTTATTCACCTCCCTCGTCTGCGGTCTCAGCTGCTTCGGCTGTGTGTGATCGGCTCCTGCTCGGGCTTTTTCCGTGGTTTTCGCAGGTTAATCCAGATGTTTTTGAGGGTTTTCTGTGTGCATTTGGTGGGTTTTGCGGTTAGTTTTCGTCAGGTTTGCGGCAGCTTTTCCCTGCAATTCGGGGACCCTGTGGTGTTTGCTGAATACACCGCAGGGTCACCGAAATGGGATCGGCAAAAGGAACCGAATTGAAGAGAACGAAAAGTCACCAAATGTGCGGTGACTTTTCGAATCTCTTTGAATAACCCTGTTAGGCTAGGGTCAGATGAACGTGATTTCTACGGATGTACGTCAGTACGGAAGACGCAGTAGTGGCCAGACAGTCCGTTTATTCACTGACGTATATTTTGACGGATGTAGGAGGGGAAATAAATTAAAAAGCAAAACCATTTTGTCCGTGAAAAATGCTGGACGTATAAATGCAGTCCGTCTGACCACGTTCCATCACTCACACACAAAGCTATGCAGACGTTGCGGACGCAGCGCACTTTGTGCGGCCGTTCTAGGGGTTGTACGTTCTTGCGTCCGTGGGCCGCAGCCGTTGTGCGTCCGCAGTTCAGTGCGGACGTACTTCGTGTGTCGGGCTCCGATGGGCTTACTGTCATGCTATCACGGACGTACTTTTAGGCGCAATCACGGACGTGAACACTACGCTCGTCTGACCCCAGCCTTAAGAGATGATGAATAGAGGAAGGAAAGTTCACTGTCTGGTCCCACTTCTAATTAGGATTTTCTAGATTGCTAATCAGCAGCAGTCGGAAAGAAGCGCCCTGGAAACCCACATTGCATGAGACTGATCGACATGTAACTCAAGACAACCCTAGGAAAAACCCGCTAAGCATTCCAAGATATGAGGAATTTCAGCGTCTATCACAAACATCTGGGGTCCTTTTGTCGCACAGTAATCCTGCCTAATCGAAGTGGTGGGGGACGGGGGACGGACCCATGTTTTCAGGCTTTTTTAGATTGTATAGTTTTAGATTGTATTCCTGATGAAATGATCTGAAGCTGATTATATCCTGGGAGTCTTCACCTTGTTTCAGGTAACAATTAAGGAAGCCCTCCAGGGGAAGGCTGTAAATCTTGCTTAAATTTAAGAGCATGACTTCCACGAAATTTTTGTACCATGATCCAAAACAACATCTGGTTCCGGAGCCTTCTTTTGATTTAAGTGCAGAGAAGGCAGCGTCGACCTTCAGTGGTATGGTGGTATTATTCACTGTACGTCATGTTCCCCTTCATTAATCTGATGCTAGTCACATCCTGTAAAGAGTGTATGCCTATCCATCATCTGTATAGGAGAGGGAGGAACTTTATGGCCATCATAAAGCCTGTCATAAAACGAAGCAAAACTTCAGTAATTTCAATGAGGTCAGACGTGAGGTCACCAGTTGCAGGCGAAAGCTACAGCAGAAGTCAGTCTTGGAAAACCTCTCCATTTTTGCCCTAGTACGGAGATGGGTTTGCTAGCGGTCCTGAAATTCAGCTTGGACTTGCTAGACTGGGATGTATTGCTTGATTTTCATTTCTGTATCGAACGTAAAAAGTAGGGGGTTATTCAGAGAGATCCGAAATGTGGGCCAAATGCAACTGGACACTGAATTTCAGCGAACAGGGACGTTTCGGGGCCATTCGACTATTCAAAGAGCAGACAATTCGCCAAATGTTGGCGAATTGTCTGCATGTACGGTGCCTGTTCAAGGGCAGTGAAATCCCCCATAGAGAAGCAATGGTTCATCTATTCAGAGACACCGAACAGCTGAGGAATGTCAGTGTAGTGCCCTGCCGTTCGGTGGTTTCATTCGTCAGGTTTATTAAGGCGAATCCCATAGGCTTCAATGTTAAAATATTCCAGTTTTAATCCAATATCTAATAAACCTTTTATCATTTTATTCTGCTGTAAAAAGTCTCTTTATTTTTAGATTTTTTTAGGATCTTTTAGACATTTTTGGGATTTGTCAAAAAAAATCCTGTTTTTTTTTTAAATCGTTTTTTAAACGATTTTAAACTTTTTACTGTAACGGCCCTTTTTATTATCATTCATTGGATCTTATATGTAAATTCCAGACATTTTCGTTCAGTAGTTTTTTTGCAAACAGCTTTCACGCAAACTTTTTTTTCACCCCGTTCGTCTGCGTGTCGGCTTTTTCCAACGTGTTCAGCTTGGTTTTTGCGGTGGTTTCTGCGAGTATTCGGTGAGTGTTCCGCGAGTGTTCGTCGGGTTTGCGGCGACTTTTCCCTGCACTACGGGGGCCCTGCGGTGCTTGCTGAATACACTGCAGGGTCGGTGAACTAGGAATCGCCCCAAAGTGCGGGGAACGAAAAGTCACCGAACGTGCGGTGACTTTTCGGATCTCTCTGAATAACCCTGTATATTGTAGTTCCCCGGTGGACAAAGCAGTATTAGGGCAGGAGGGGTGGGGTCGCGCCTATTCCCCGAAGGGTTGGCTGCAACCACCAAATGCATCCAGCCCAACAACATGTGAAGAAGCAACAAAGAAAAAAATGTCATCTGCGCTTACTCCAATTATACCGTGTGAAACTAAACACAATTAGAGGTTTGGTTTCTTATCAATGTCCATTATAAGATTAAGCCCGCCCGCCAACGTCACGGCACCTCTAAAAGGGCGAGTCTTAACCAAAATGAAACCACAGGCTGCTACATAGCAAACCATACCTGCTCATGCTGCTTGTCCAACATGAGGTAGACTGGTGGGCCTTTATTTATGCTCCCCCAGAAACAAAATCCACTTTGGGATCGAAAACAAAGACACGGAGCGGAGTCTTGCTGCAGGGATGACCTGGCTGGAAGTACATTGAAACATACATAGTGCAGGAGGGGTGGGGTCGCGCCTATTCCCAGAAGGGTTGGCTGCAACCACCAAATGCATCCAGCCCAACTTCTTTGTTGTGTTCTTAACATGTTGTTGGGCTGGATGCATTAGGCCCTAGACACATATGCATTAGGCCCTAGACACATATGGGCAGTATGCATACGTAAACACGTGTTGGCAACGTGCATAGGAAGACAAATTCTGGCAAAAATATACCAACAAATCAAAACATAGACGAGCGTTTTGAAGAGCGTAAGGAACGTCTGTGAGAGTGGACGTTCCTTCCACTCGACGCCCGTATGGCCACCTCGCTGAGCGCAGTTAGTGCGCTCAATAAAATCAGTAAAAATTAAGTAAAAATGTATCCAAATAATGAAAGTTTTTTAAAAAATAATAAAAAGGCATGCTACAAAATAAAAAACACCTTTTTAAAAAAATAAGAAAAACCAAATTGTCGTCTAAAAAAATACAAAAAGGTGTTCTAAAAAATGAAAAGGGTTTTTGCTGAAAATAAAGAATAAACGGTCTTTAAAAAAAAATTTAAAAAAGATATCACGTTTTTAAATTGAATTCTATGGGATTCACCTGTATAAACAAGTTGAACTGAAAATCAGGCCAGGTCGCCGGAATTTTGGTGCAGGTCAGTGTCCTCTGAATAGAAGACACGATAGTCTTCTGTAGTGCAATTTCAGTGCCACCAAATTGCGGCTAACTGCACTGTATTTTGCGGTCAAGTCGCCTGCATTTGGTGAATTGACAGCTTACTGAAAAGACGGACTGCTACGAAATTGCACCGAACTGTGAAATTCACAATCCGGTGCAATTCGGGGCCAGTTAGGAGGTTAGTGTCTCTCCAACATAGAGAAGGATTGGGGAAATTGTTAAACTCTCCCCACCCTCCCAAAAGTCACTAGGAACTGTGGCAATATGGCCCAACCATGGTCTCCATACCATTCTGAGTTATAGGAACCCACACTTGCCATGGAGGGAGAGTTGATGAATCACAGTGAAAAAAATTAAATTGGGATTAATCAAGTGTGGTTGACACATTAAGGTATGGACAAAAAAACACGTCTACCATGCTTGCAAACACACTCAAAAATTAAAAAGTGCAGAAAAACATGCAGGTCCACAGAAAAAACTTTAGTAAATATCGGCACTTTGTGAAACTGAGGAATGCCCTTAAACTGCTAATGTATCATGAGGCCTATAAGAATCCATAGTGAATCTTGGCCAATGACGAAAACACAATATACGCTCTCCCTCGTACTGTCAGACTTTCCCCTAACTTCTCTTCCTTCAAACGCTCCCTTAAAACGTTCCTATTTAGGGAAGCCTACCACCCAACTCACTGACGCAACCATCAATCACTCTCACCTTGCAGTCCTCTCCTCCTGTTTCCAACCCCAACCCTCCCAGATTGTGAGTTCCTACGGGAATAGGGCCCTCATCTCCTCCTGTACTGTTTGTCAAATGTTGTTCAATGTATTGTAACCCTGTCTACTGTGCTTATTGTACAGCGCTGCGGAATATGCTGGCGCTTTATAAATAAAGAATAATAATAATAATATACAGTATGTTCTCCATGGTACGGAATTATTGAACTAGTGTGTTGACCAGTAGAATGTTGTCCATAACACCCTGCGGGCTTGCATGCTGAACGTTCGTTGACCCCTGTATTTCAGGTAGCTTGGATATCCCCCTAGCTTTTTAGGTGGGAAATAAAAGAAATGGGATGCCACAGCTATTGTGTTTACACTGCAGAAATATATATCCAAAAAATATCACCCAGACAAGATTATAAAGACCTGCTGACGACATCAGTGACAACCAGTAGGTTGAAACGTTGCTGACACCTTAGTGTGTAGGTCATTCAATAAAAAGACACTTCAACAGAGCCCACACTTGCTGGCACATTTTAGTGTATTGCATTTCATTTTGGGTTCGGCAAAATCTGAGTATCAAGTGCACCATGGAGCAGATCTGTCCCTAAGTGAGAGCTGCCTAAACCCTTTTTTCTTAACCAATCTAGGACAGACCTAGCAGCAGGTAAGAAAATGTAGGAGCCATGGACATATTTTTAAGAGCCAGGCACAGTGAAGTGTGGAGAGTTTCATTGAGTAAATAATACATATAGGAGGCAAGCTTCTAGGAGCCAGTGGCTACTTGGCTGTTGGATTCGCCAAGCCCTGATACAAGTTCTTTACATCGGGACAAACATCCAGTCAATCAAAGTGACAATACAAGGTGTGTGGCCGTAATTCAAAAATGTAGCCATAGCATGGAGATGCACAAAAGGGGAACTCCAGGGTGCCGAGAGTTGAAGAATACATCTGAGAAAGGACCATGTAATCCTATCTCACAGCAGTGGCCTACATCAGAGGTCAGCAGTCTTGGCCGCCCCAGATGTTTTGGAACTACATTTCCCTTGAGGCACAGCCAACCTAATGAGTGGTTGGGCACAGGCCTGAACTGGGACAAAAAATAGGCTTGTGCATTTTAAAGTGAGCAGCCTACTTTTGTCCACCGCTATACAGAAACACACAAAACACATTTTTACACACTTATACACCTATACGTGCACCTACACACATCTATTACATACCTTTAAACTAGGATTTAAGTATTGATACATACTGTATAAGTATATACTATAATTTAAATATCAAAATAAATATTAAACTAAATATATTAAATCGAATTTAATATTTTAAAAACAACAATATATATATTATTTATTTATGTGCAAAGTATTTTACCATTTATACATGGAGGTTCTCTCGTTTTCAAGTATGTCTTGGGTTCAAGAGCATATATTAAAAGATGTTTAAATTAATAGAAATATATGAACATTAGTTGAAATCTTAAAATATAAAAATTAAATATATGTAGTAAACAAACATACTACACATATCACACCACACTCAGCCAGTATCACTAAAAACACAAAGACTCACACCACAAACATATATTCACTCTCACACTGCAACAACTCTCATCCTCTCACAGATTGATGCACCGATCTGCTGGTCTAGCTTCCCTCCCCTGCGGCTCCCATACAGAGCTGACAGGAAGTGACTTGTGGTGTCAGCAGGTCACTTCCTCTCAGTCCTGCATGGAGGAGGGAAGAGAGAGCTAGAAAGGGACATGGCTGTCGTGCAATTCAGCCCGGTGGCAGTTCCCTACAGCCTAGGGTTGTCAGATCGGCCATGTTTTTACTCACATTTATTCAGTGATGGGCAGTGCATGAAATATATAACCCTGCAGCATGTAGAATGCATATATAGCAAGGGACAAATCAAAAAGGAATCCCAGGTGATCTGCCTTGATGCAGCACATAAATTATACATGTTGCAGGGCAGAACTTGTCCCTGTGCTCCCCTCTGCATGAAATAGTAATCTATGTCCAGGAAAACATGGCCGATCTGGCAACTGTACTACAGCCATCCACCAGCATGTTGGGTGTCACCCCTCTGCCTCGGGGGATCTATTGTGCGAGGCCGATCATGTGAGATCTTTGATCTCCAGATTGGCCCCTAGTTATGCCTATAGGTGGCAGCTAAGTGCCACTGGGTTTGACAGGGGCCCCCTGAAGCCACGAAAGCACACTGGCTCTCGATGGCAGCCTCACTACTTGAGGCCTGGCAGCCGGTCATCCTACTGGGCCATCGGCCTACAGGGCAAACGCCCAATACGCCCGATGGCCAGGCCATGGGAGGTGTAGTTCCAAAACATCTGGAGGGTCATGGTATTCACGTGGAAGAAAAATGAATAAACTTTGAGTGTGTCAGGGTTAGGATGGAATCCCAGAGGCGTTCCTGGTGACATCAAAAGGTCTGCATTAGAATCAAGGTCCAGAGACTTCGTACGAAAAATCGATTTCAGGGATGTGTACTTGTCCCCCCCCCACTTATGTTTTTACATACTGCAGCAACTCTGTATGATGATAATTCTACCCTGACGTGCACCACTATGCATTTTCTTTCTATATGATGTAATCGCGTTATTAAAATGCAACTGACCGGTCATTACCTGTGGCAGGTCATTTTACGTGTTGCGGCAAATAATACCGGTCAGCTCATTTATTTATTTTTGCATATGATACTGGCATAACCTTTAGCAGTTCCCATTGTCACAACGACAAATACTTGAAACCAATAAAAAAATATTTATTCCAAAGACCAGTTGCATAAACATGTTTTCTTTGCCTGCTATGAGGAAATAACATTCGATCTCACACCAGTATTTAACGTTTATACCAAGAAAACGTATCAAGCTTCAATACTGGGCATCATAATGTCTATATTGAATGGCTTTGTGTACATGAGGATGGCATATGTAATATATTTTACATTTTAATGTGCACCAGATGATGCCACCGTAGGAAATAATAGGCTTTATTTATAGTCATATGACCTCGTTTCAGCCAATGGGGGAAAAAAAGCTTTAAAACATTGCTATAGCAAATATATTTAATGACGCACATACATATATGTGTAGGCATATATATGTGTGCTTGTATATATATATGTATATGCATATGTACACAGAGCAATGTGCTTCAGCCCTCTCCTGGAATGGTGCTGGCACGAAGACCATTTCTTGTCCCTTCGCCAAGTGACGATCCTACGTGACGGGTGAAGGGACACCGCAATCTTTGGCAATACGCTGAGGAAATAGCAAGAACGTCTTTATCGATGATGCAGGTCACTTTGTTGTAACAGAAGGTTTGTCCGCTTGCTTTGAGGTGGTTTTTCGCCCTTACGTGAGGTTGATATAAACATTAACAACCACACGTTCCCTGGGCAGATGTTCATTTTGGAAGAGTCCAGTTCTGGGCCTCCCTCTGTCTTTCAGCAAGGAGGCATATTTGGATCAGTAAATAAGAGCATTATTCGGCCTCCAGAAGGGCTTGTGTTCACCCTGCTGTTCTGGCTCACCCCTCCCACAACACCTCATAAGAAGGGGTAAAGCCAATGTGGCTCACACAAAGTGTTCAGGTGGCGGGATATCTTCTTCCCGCCAGGTTTGGACAGCTAAGGAGTTTTGGGACCATTGCTATCTTCCTCTGTAGGGCTGCTGTCGCTGCTCTCAGAGGACGAAGTCTCGCTGGCTTTGGGGGTGTCTGAACCATCTTCAAAGGCTTCAGGGTTCTCCAGCATCTCGCGGATCAGGGGTGGCATCGGTCCAGGAATTTCCAGCTTTAATGTTATTGCTCGTTCGGCCCCTGTCAGAAAAGGTTTCCCACGTTAGACTGACATAAGCATGATATTCAGGTGCAATATTATGGACTAGTAATCAGAGAGCTCACAGAAACTCCATTTACAACAGAACCAACACAGCCTTCTCTTTCTTTAAACAGTCCCCTACATGTCTAACATATAGTACATTTCTCCTAAAGACTAGAATATATACTTACGAAACTGCCAGGGCTTTAAATCTTTTTACTACCATGTGATTTACCATAAAACCATTGTGAGGAACCAGTTTATTTTTTGGAAAATCACTTTTCATTAATTATACCTTAAAAAATCAACGAGAAAATTCTCAATGTATTTTTTTTTTACTGTAGTAGCCCTATTTGACAGGCAGGTTATGCCATCTGCTGGCCAGAAAGGACTACTGCAGCCGGGGCTCCAACCACAGAGTCCCAGCTGTTCAAATTATTTTAGCTCCTCACTCGTGGTGCTGAAACGTTTGTGGGTACATTTTGGAAACTATTTACAAATTAATTTTGTTTGCAATAAAAAATTCCTTTGTACTGCTCCAGAATTAGTCCAAGTTGAGAAAACTCGTTATCAGGACACCGGTAGGTGCTATGAAGACAGAGTATACTCGATCTTGGTACAGAGGGGACGAAACTACATCACAACTAATAGGAGGGAGTCTAGAATACAATCCCTATAGTGTCATAAATAAAATGTTAGTTAACACCACGGCTGCTCAACCAATAAATGAGAATACCATGGCTTGTAGGACAGAGCACAGAACAATGTTTGCTTAAGTAACAGGTTACTACTGACAAGTGTACTGCCGTCACATAAAACATCATTGCTACAAAATGATTGTCTTGCTTTAACCATTACATTGCTGATCCACAGAGCGACAGAGAACTAATATTATCCTGCATTGCTACACTCACACCCTACAGTTCCAGGTCTCAAACCCAGTGATTTTTTTTTCTTACTAACCATTTTGGCCAGAGTCACACTCAAGCTGCCAATGCTCTTAAATGTCTCGCCATGCTCCAAGCTACTACACGATGACCTACCTTTGGTGCTAATCCCCCGAAGGTCAGTGATTTTCATAAGCATGCGAGGGAACATGTACGGTTTATTGGGTCGCCTTCGACGAGCGTAAAACTTTAATGCCTCCAAAAGTGGCTCTTGAAGTTTTTCCACCTTCTCCGGTTCTTCCAAATCCATCCGATCTAAGGGGAAAAAAAAAAATTACAAATGTCAATGCCGGTCTGGTTTAGCATTTAGGTTACAGGATCATTGCTAAGGTAGCTAGATACCCCAAAGACACAAATTGTTTTCTACAATACTGTAAACAGAGGTTTATTTGAAGTACGTATGCCGGTGCTAGCTCATAGGAATATGGTTCGATAGCTTTTGGGTATCACTCAACTACATTAAAATCAGGTTTTAAGGACAGACATTATCTCCATTATGCGACAGCAGAGGTCAATGTGACCTGAAAGTAAGATTTGGTGATAAACTCAAAGTTTTGAAAGCAAAAGTGCTATACCTCCACATATTAGACAGATGGCGCTCAGGAGTCCAGTTTCTGTGTCATCCATTTCCAATGGGAGCAGTTGGCCAGCAAAAGCAAAAACCAAGTCTGTGAGAGGCCCAAACCCAGCATTGTGCATCTGAGTTCGGTTTAGGGTCAGGCCATCTGAAAAAGTCATGGTGTCTTGTTCTGGAGTGTAACGTGTGCAAATCCGCAGCATCTGAAATTAAGACAGAGGTGTGTGGTTGAAAATGGTATGCAGAGAAAGAATTCATATGGTGCTCACTGCCACTTTATTATACACATTATAACATTACAGTATCCACTTTGGTGGAACGTTTGAGAAGATGAGGGATTGACCTTCCCAACTTGGTTTTGCTAAATTGTAAAAAGCCTTTCAAGTAAAAAGGAAGAAAATTTGGGAAATATGTAATTATGGAGTCGGCACTATTCAGGTACAAATGAATGCAACTGAAAAACTCTAATCTGTGCATAGATTTATTTACAAGAAAAACCCAAACAAGAAAAACCCAAACAAGAACGTCAGCCAGAGCTTAGGCGATATAGTATAATCCGGTTAATAAGGTGTCTTGTGGTAAGAAGTTTAAGGGGTTTTTCAGAGAGAGCCGATCACAGAACACCGAACAGCAGTGAAATGTCAGAGAAATGCCCTGATGTTCACAGTGGTTTCATTCGGCAGGTTTAATCAGGCAAATCCCATAGGTTTCAATGCTAAAAATATTCAATTTTTTTAATACAATATCTAATAAACCGTCATTCTTTTAATCTGCAGCAAAAAGTCTTTTTTGTAAAGCTTTTTTTAGGCATTTTTTGGAAAAAAAATTTGCAAAAAAAGTTTTCTCCTTTTTTTTAAATGTGTTTTTTCTTCTTTTCTGCAACGCGCCTTTTTATTATCATTCATAGGATTTTATATGTTAATTCCAGACATTTCCATCCAGTAGTTTTTTTTGCAAACAATGGTTCAAATTTGACACATTCAATCGTTTTATTATTCATTTTTTACGTTTTAATCGTTTGTTGCTTTGTTTGGCGGATCGTTGGTGTTTTCCGGACGCGGATCAGCAGGTTTGCACTGGTTTATCAGATCGGATCAGATAATGTATACGAGGGTTTAAAAAAAAAAAAAAAAAAAACAGCTGCCAAACAGTCAAAATTATCGGATCTGATCATTTTGACGTGTTCCTGGTGGGTTATCAAATTCGATTCAATAATCCGACAGATAATTTTGGAAGTTTGCGGTGTGTTTTTTTTTTTCTCCGATTGGCGGTCTTGCGGTGGCTTTTCCTTGCACTTCTGGGACCCTGTGGTGAATGCAGAATTCACCACAGGGTCGGGGAATTTGATTCCCCGAAGTGCGGGAAACGCGAAAGTAATAAAATGTCGGTGACATTTCAGTGCTCTAAATAATCCCTATAGTCTTCATGGTCATTGATGCTACTGCTCTTACTTACCAGGATGTCAAGGCAAGCTGCTTTCAAGAGGGTGATTTGATCAGCAATGGTTAATGTGGTGAATCCAGGTAAACGTTTGGCAAATTCGACTATCTTGATGATGCATTTGGTGGCCAGTTCACTGAACTTGTCCCATAGACCTAAATCGAGCTGCACCCTGTGGTCCGCGCTGGAGTTCTGTGGGGCAGATCGAAAGACATGATTACGTTGACGTAAACCCAAATGCAATCTACAGTATACTATAAAACCAACAACACACAGCCAGTGCTCCCGAAACAACACAGAAAATACACAACGCAGAAACCAAGAAGCTCCTTCTTTAAACGGGTTGTTGACTTAACCTTGGAGGACATAAAGCCCAAAACCTCTCCGGTAGCTTCCTATGGTGTCTCTACCTAAGCCAGGGCTTGTAACAAAACACCAGAAGGATAATTTTGTGCCAGCAAAGCATGTTAATGTTTGAAGGTTCTTACCGTGGTGTACTTGCCAAGCTGACAAAGAGATGGAAAGGTTTCTTGGTGAGCTTTGCTGACTTTTTGAATAAGCTCCTCCATTTCAGGGGGCATCTCATAGCTGTCTGTTACCACCACCTCCTCTTTCACCTCCTTCTTCTTTTTGTTCCTGTCGTTTCTCACCGCTGAGAAAAAAAAAGCAAAATGAATATGATAAGCTGAGACAGTTAAGTAGAAATCACCTACATTAAGGCAGGTCGATACATTCACAGGGTAACATGGTTCATGTCTTTTTTTGCCCTGGAAAATCTGTCCTTATAGTAGTAGTAGAATTTTGTCAACATGACCTTCGTTTGATGTCAACCTAATTAATCTTATTGTTACTATACTGCGTAAGGTAAAATCAGAGAACTATGTATGCTATTTTGCAAGTATTTTGGCTGTATTAGTGGTAATGCAACTACTCTACAACCGTGGTGGGGCAGATTCAAATCCTGGTTAGAGAATCTCTGCGGCAAGTCTCCTTGGGCAAGACACTTAACCATACATACTTGCCTACCATTCAATATTGGCTGGGTAGTATGTTGGTAACATCTGTGCTCTACAACAGAGATGGCTCTGGAATTCGTGAGTCCTTAGGCAAAGCTCAACTGTAAGGCCCCATAATTGTGCAAAAATGCAGAAATTAACTCCAAAAAATTAGAATTAATGAAGGCTGAGACTGTTGTCTTGGCAAACTGGTGTACGTAGATGTAGGAGTGTATTTATGTGTAATATCAGCAGCCACATGAACGCATACAGGCTGAAATTACTTAAATCCATATCAGGCGAGGCCCCTCGTTTGAGTGAGGCCTAAGGCAGCCACCTATTTTTCCTAATTAGAGCCACATCTGCTCTACACCCATGGAGAAGCAGGTTCAAATCGTGATTGTAACACATTGCCGGTGCATCTCTGCTCTACACCCATGGAGAAGCACGTTGCTGCCTTACAAGTGTAGAGCTCAGCAGCACATCTCTGCTCTACAACCACGGAAAGCAGTTTTAGATCCTTGCCTGAACAACACACCAACAAGATGCATTCACCAACCACACAATATACATCTCAGGACATACTTAGAACAACAAAATCTCAAAGTATCCATACCTGATAAAATTATTCTAAATATACAGTATATGGGCGTTTTAATGGAATATAAATAATAAAAATTATATTTCATGAAATTATGGATGGATCATATTAAAATGACATTGAGCTGAACAACACAGTAATGCAACGGAATGGCTCATCGCACATATTTTATTGTATCTACTTTCTACATCTCCGAATTCCAGGATCAAGTTTATTTGACGGCTTCTTCTAGCTCTGAGGGTTGTAGAAGGTGTAGGTAATTTAGAAAATGAGATATCCATTGTAGTTTTGTAATGAACGGGGACCTCTAGATCCTAGGTTTGTCTATTATTTTGTCTCACTCCCCATTAGTTATTGTAACGTGCTGTGGAAACTGTTCGCGCCATTTAAATGTGTGACAATAATTTATTTATTTATTTGCAAAGTATTTTACCAGGAAGGATTCATTGAGATCGCTCTCGTTTTCAAGGTCACCGCCCTAGAATTCTGTATAATTAGAATAACGAAAAGACTGACAAATCAGCATTGATAATAAAATCGGACATTAAAAAAAAAAAAAAACTGAAATATTAAAATGCTATTTCATTTTCCCCCCAGATTCTCATAGGACAAACTGAATACTTACCCCAATTTCAATGGTGTCTAATAATTTATTTACTAAGGTAATTTTCTACTGGGTTGAAGCCATTATAAAAAATGTCATTTTCATGTTTTTTTTGCGAGGGGGTTCTTTTTCCAATATTGCACCAATATTATATGAATATTATAGAATTTGCTTAAATCTGGTATTATTTATCTCTAACTTATTTAACGAATTTGTTTAAATTTTATATTTGTTTTGTTCTACCCATTGTACAACGCTGTGGAATATGTTGGCCCTTTATAAACAATCAAAGCCGTAATCTATAGACCATGGTTCTTTTGATATGATAAATGTACTAGTTGGGATTTTCCATGTTTTACCGACTCATTAAAGTTGATTTTTTTCCAATATTTAAAAATAATTATCTATACCCATGCGCGCATAAATTAGTAAAACAGATAAAATGATAGAACTTGGCCAAATGCATATAAATATGATAATAAGTAACAGCTTTGTGGTTTCGGGACTATGTGGATTGAATTCCGCTTTTCTGCGGCTAAGAAGAAAGTAATGTATCACTAGTGATAAGATGCTGTGAAAGCTGTGAGTGGGAGGGGTGGATTACTTGAAATGGATCACTAGCCTTGTGTCTGCTGTCTGATGCTCATTACAAAATGCTTCCTGACCTGAACTTTAACCCTCAAGCAGGACCTTTGTCCTCACCCGCAGGTGGTAGGACAGGGACCCTGCAGGGGACACAGAGATGGATTATTTATTTGCTTTTTCTTCTGTTTAAATCACTTTTCAAGAGCGCCGGGATGAGCATTTGTATATAGAAACAGGGATATAGAAAGTATAACTTTTGTAATAAAAGGGTAGTGAATATACAAAAAGCCCGTTGAGTGTGGTTTGATGAAGGATCGTCAGCTCGGGATTGGTGGAATCAGAGAGATAGAGATCCACCAAAGTGATAAAGCAATTACTCTCCAGGACAGAGAGGACCAGATTTATGGAGTGTTTGAAAAATGACTCTCTGGGATTGATGGTTTGAGATTCACGCACTCTCCAGGACACCGTACGAGATTCAAGGAGTCGAAGAGAAGCCACTTTCAGGGACTGATTGCATCAGATTGATGGAGACATAGAGAAATGGTTCTCTAGGAATGGTAGGGTAAAACCGACGTAAGATTTATAGATTATACAATTGACATCAAACAAAGCATTACGTAAAAGCCGACACGTTTCAGTAAGTCATATTAAGACATCAAGACAGTCATGGGTTAGGAGAAAACTATGGAGACACAGGTTCGAATCCCAGCAAGAGCACCTCTCCAGTAAGTGTCCTTGGGCAAGACACCTAACGGTACATACTCGCCACCCAGGACATACTTGAAAACGAGAGAAATCTCAATGTATCCTTCCTGGTAAAATACTTTCTCAAAAAAAAAAAAAAAAAAGATGTTGTCGGAGCTGGTGAAGGAGCTTCTATAGGGTATATTATAAGGATTTAGCTTTTATTATACTCAATAAACCTTGTGGTAAGTGAGCGCGCCTCTTCCATCGAGTTCAAGCTTTGGTTTTACCAGGCCTGTTTGCTCCCTGTATATCTCTCACAGCACACGGTTCTATCGTTTTCTCGCCCACCTCCCTTGTGTCCTGACTTTCCTCGCACGTTTCCTTGTGAACTTCCTTTTCACCTCTGGATAAAGTGTGCGGGACCCTAACAACAGGAAACCAGGCGCCGGAAACCCACTTATAGCACGAGAAGGGCACCGAGAGCGAGCGGAGAGAGAGCGAGGGAGAAAGGAATGAGAGAAAGAGACAGAAGGAGGACAGGGCACAGAACGAGAAAGAGACGCTGAACAAAAGGAATGCGATGCTCGCGTGAGAAAAGCCCGGTGACCGAACTGAAAGAGGGAAACAGACAGAGAGCGAGACGGCGCAAGGGAGTATGAGAAGTGGAACAAAAGAACAAGGGAGAGAGAGAGCGATGGAGAGAGGGGGCAGGAGAGACACGCAGGCAGGTTAACGCTGTGAAATATGTGTCAAGCAGAGATATTTAAAACAGCGATATGGAAAGAAGCACAAAGGAAGCGAATGAGAGTAAGATAGAGAACAGGCCAACTCCAGCACCCGCTAGATCAAGCACCCCAAGAGATCTGGTAGTCCACAAACAGATCCGTTCATGGCATGATGTGATCAGATGTCTGTTTAGCATTATATGTGGAGCATAAATGAGAGAGCACATGCATTGATAACACGTTTAATCTCATTATTGGTTAACTGTAGGGAATCCACAAAAAATGTGTCAAAATTCAGGCCATTTTCGAGCTTTCACATTACCCCACAGCGTATGAGGATAAATATAGAATATATAGAGTAAAAACCAAAGAGATGAAAATACCCACTGAAAACGTGACAGATCTTTCAGTTCCAGTAATAGATGGCTATGGGGAAATCCCCACGTGCATCGCATGCCAGGCACAGCCATTTAAGTAATGCGTGTCTCACCTCCAGCAACAGGTATTATACTTTACGGATCACTTGCAGCACCACATTAATTAAATATTACAGTGTGTTAGGGAGATTTTTTCCAGTCTTTCATTTTTTTTTCCGGAGTGGGGGTTGTTTCAAACATCTCGTTAACACGATATAATATATACATTACAAAAGGAAATTATAATAAAGCATTTTTTAAAAAGAAAATTTAATTGGACATGTTATATTTATATAGACATATGTAGTCATCATACTAATTAGATGAACCCTTTTACCCTGTATTATTTGTTACTAGATTTACTTTTGTACTTTTATCCTTCAGGTTAAGCCTAGAATAAAGCCAAGAATTTTCTTTAATATAAAGAACAGAACTTTTTTTTGTCTATCAGTTATTGATGTGTAAGTTCTATTATGTCACATTTCTCCTAAATGTTTGGGTTCCCATAATGCTCATTTAGCTTGGCTTGTTGGCGAGAGGTTTTTATTAGATTTTCCTTATTTTAGTTATTTTTATCCATAACATGTGACCAAATAATAAAAAAATATTCTATTCTTGGATTTCGCTCAGTATAGCTTCAAGACCTGAAGAAGACAGTTTTGTTCTTGAAAGTTTGTCTTTTAAATGTAACATTAGTCCAATAAAAAAAAGTATCACTACGTACTGCTATACTTGTGATTTTTATATCTATATATAAATGATAAAGTTTATAATTGTAGAAGACATTTATACATTCCAGAAATTCGGAGAACTGCTTCGCAGAGCTCATGTGCTATATTCTCCATATGCAGCAAGGAACTCTGGGTAGGACATGCAAATGAAGTCCACAATTTCCCACTTTTTTGCATCCTGGGTCTGTTTTAACAGGTGCCGGACAAAATCCCTACAGCCAGGTTCCGTAATGCCAACATCCCGACGGCCAACTTCCAGACATCCATAATCCCAGCGGCTAACCCTAATACTAACACCCTAACCTTAGGTTTAAGGGGGTTAGGGCTAGGGCTAGGTTTAGGGGGGGTTAGGGCTAGGGCTAGGTTTAGGGGGGTTATGGCTAGGTTTAGGGGGTTAGGGTTAGAGCTAGGTTTAGGGGGGGTTAGGGTTAGGGCTAGGGTTACCTACAAAACCCTCACTAACTCAGCGCCCCACTACCTGTCCTCACTAATCACCAGATACACCCCAGCCCGCTCCCTAAGGTCAAACAGTGACCTGCACCTAGCTTCTCCCCGCATCACCTCTTCCCATGATAGACTGCAGGATTTCTCACGCGCAGCCCCCACTCTCTGGAACGCTCTCCCTCGTACTGTCAGACTTTCCCCTAACTTCTCTTCCTTCAAACGCTCCCTTAAAACGTTCCTATTTAGGGAAGCCTACCACCCAACTCACTGACGCAACCATCAATCACTCTCACCTTACAGTCCTCTCCTCCTGTTTCCAACCCCAACCCTCCCAGATTGTGAGTTCCTACGGGAATAGGGCCCTCATCTCCTCCTGTACTGTTTGTCAAATGTTGTTCAATGTATTGTAACCCTGTCTATACTGTGTTTATTGTACAGCGCTGCGGAATATGCTGGCGCTTTATAAATAAAGAATAATAATAATAATAGGGCTAGGATTTTGGATGTCTGGAAGTTGGCCGTCAGGGAGTTGTCTGTGTAGGGAAGTTGGACGTGTAGGGAATTTGGCCGCCGAGGGATTTTGGCATTAGGGAATCTGGTTGTACGGATTTCGACCCAAACCCGATGCCGGACAAAATCCCTACAGCCAGGTTCCCTAATGCCAACATCCCGACGGCCAACTTCCAGACAGAACAAGTGCCGGACATCCCAACTTCCCTACACGGCCAACTTCCAGACATCCATAATCTAAGCGGCTAACCCTAATACTAACACCCTCACCCTAGGTTTAAGGGGGTTAGGGTTAGGTTTAGGGGGGTTAGGGTTAGGTTTATGGGGGTTATGACTAGGTTTAGGGGGTTAGGGTTAGGGCTAGGTTTAGGGGGTTAGGGTTATGGCTAGATTTAGGGGGGGTTAGGGCTAGGTTTAGGGTTATGGCTAGGTTTAGGGGGTTAGGGCTAGGTTTAGGGGGTTAGGTTTAGGGGGTTAGGACTAGGGTTAGGTTTAGGGGGTTAGGGCTAGGTTTAGAGGGTTAGGGCTAGGTTTAGGGGGTTTAGGGTTAGGGCTAGGTTTAGGGGGTTAGGGCTAGGTTTAGAGGGTTAGGGCTAGGTTTAGAGAGTTAGGGCTAGGTTTAGGGGGTTTAGGGTTAGGGCTAGGTTTAGGGGGTTTAGGGTTAGGGCTAGGTTTAGGGGGTTTAGGGTTAGGTTTAGGGGTGTTAGGGTTGGGGGGGTTAGGGCTATGTTTAGGAGGTTAGGGAGATGGGTTAGTGTTAGCCGCTGGGATTTTAGATGTCTGGAAGTTGCCTGTCAGGGAGTTGTCTGTGTAGGGAAGTTGGACGTGTAAGGAAGTTGCCCGTCAGGGAGTTGTCTGTGTAGGGAAGTTGGACGTGTAAGGAAGTTGCCCGTCAGGGAGTTGTCGGTGTAGGGAAGTTGGACGTCGGGAGTTTTGCATTAGGGAACCTGGTTGTAGGGATTTCGACCCAAACCCTGTTTTAACACAGATCCTCCTTGCCAGTGCAATGCCATGCTAGATGGCTTTTTTTTAGTAAAGGTCAGGTTATGCAACGAGCCACAGCCACTCCTGGACAGCTGTTTCAGTCTTATTATACCCTCATCAGCAGGAGATAGAGATAGACAAAAATAGATAAAGGGATAGATAAATAATAGAAAGCAACAGGTAAACTGATCTATAGGTAGAAAAATAAATCTATGGATAGAAAGATGCAGACAGAAACTGATAGATATACAAAAAGACACATAGATAACTATAAAATACATAGAGATAGATAGATGCAGTGAAATATAGGATTACGGATTTCTTTTAAGTCTTTCAAACAATATTCTATGTTTGTTTATGTTTAGTATAGTTTACTCACACCGCCAGGCTAGTGGCATTAACATCATGCAAATATCATGGTTTTAATGGAACAGACTTCTACATATTCCACACGTTGACTCATGAGGTGTAATTCTGCTGATGAAGCCCAAATGCCGCATATGTCATACTTTTACACCCCCCATGGAATTTAGAAATAAAGTGCCGCTCACTTTGAAGGCAGGAGCACGGGGTGTGATTGTTACTTGAGCGTCTGTTTATCCTTCTGGAATTTAGAACCAAGGAGCCTCTAAGTGTAAAGAATCTATTTACTCGAGCACCCGAGGGACAAAACGAGGTGCTGGAATTACAAGGAATGCCGAGTTCCAAACGCTTAACCATCTCATGTACAGGACAAGCTCACGCTCTCCTCTCTCCCCGCTTCTGTGAAGTCAACCTGCCGGCGTCCTCAAAGCGCTAACCGAAAAATCTGAAACTACTCACCTTCTTTGGACATCCCGACTTGGAAACATTTCTGGAGGCGGCAAAATTGGCATCGGTTCCGCGTCACCTTGTTGATCTGGCAGTTCTTGTCACGGTGACAAGTGTATACCATGTTCTTCTGTATACTGCGGCGAAAGAAGCCCTGCCAGAGAGAGGGAAGGGTATGAGATGAATGGATGGCGTTGGCACAAAACAAAGGGTTAGGAGAGACTGGTGTGAAACCACACAAGGGACGGGTGAATGAGGCAGTAATACAAAATGTGAGGCGAAGGGGACAGAGAAAAGGGAGAGAGGAACGAAGAAAGTACGAGGGTATTCTTTAGGACAGTTAGTAATGCCAGAAAGATACAGCAAGAGTAGAATGCCGGCAGGTCAGCGGGAGACCAGGACACACGGAGACAAATCATTAGGAAAATAAGGTGCTTGTTTTAGACTAGAAAGAAAATATATTCAACCTAAAGAAGCAGTTAAAAACGGCAACAGAAGAGCTACCGGTAGCATGGTGAAGGTGTTGGTAGGGATAACATTTTCTGCATATTCTTACATGACACCCTGTCCTAACAGATGGATACATACATATACTAATTCATTAAGTCTTTATGTATCCCTAATGCTAGACAGGATGAAGAATGTCAGCTACATACAGAGGAGTGAGGACAAAACATGGCAGCCCAGATGTGTCAGAACTACATGTCCCGTGATGATATGTTGGTCTCCAGGCTGGGTGAGAATCATGCGATGTGTAATACTTTTTGGTGGAGGCAGAGGGATTCCAAAAGGTTCTTGAAAGGAACCTTCAAGCCACCATGACCGCTTAAGGCAGTTTTCCCAAACCTGTCCTCGGGACCCTCAACCAGGCCAGATTTTGCAGATCACCTTGGGGAAATGCAGACTGAATCCTGCAATCACTGAGCAGCAAATCATATCACCCGTGCTGCGCGTCACATATCTGGCAAACCTGGCGAGGCGGAGGGTCCTGAGGACAGGTTTGGGAAACACTGGCTTAAGGCAATTTAAAAAAGAGCATTGGGGGAGACGTCGGCACAAATTGTAACACACGATTATACACTGTAGGAATAAAATAGGAAGGGAGAAAACTGAGGTGGGTCATCAAGCGGTTAAAAATGAACCTCTCTGGTTTCCTCAACCCACCACAATCCCATTGAACAAGGCTGTCAAACTACGGTCACCCAGATGTTTTTGAACTACAACTCCCATGATTCCCTGGCCATCTAGTACATTGGAAGATTTCTGGGAATTTTAGGCCTCAACATCTGGGGGGGGGGGCGTGAGATTGACAGCCCAGCCCTAGAAGGTTCTAGAACACTTAGTTATGTGGAATCCCTATTTAAGTTGGCATAATACACCACTAAATGTGCTCTGAAGTACGAATAAATATAAAAAATGTAAATACTTTATAAAACATTGATTATGAAGGCCAATGGTAGCAACTTGTCCAGGAGTAACTAGTCAGAAAATGACCCTCGGGCCGTGTGTATAAGGTATAGATGAAACAAACGAATTTCTTGTGCGAAAGGCTGAACACGACAGACACACGTCTCTTTTCAGCCTATATGTAATGACTTGGGTCCCTTCAAGGTGTCTCATCATACGCCGAATATTCCAGAAATCCATTTTAAAAGATGAGATTTCCAAAACATTTCAGACTAGAGACACTCGTCCTGTGTTATAATGTCCGACTAATTTAGTTACGTTCATAATAAAATGGATTTACAATTAAATTGTATTGAGACATATAGGGTGTGCTTGAATATGAGAAAAGGAAGTAACATGTTGTAGTGTGTTTAAATGACGAGCAGGCATGGGTTTGGGAGGACAGGCTGTCACGATGGAAATCTACTGGGGAATGTGGCACAATACAATTATTATTTTAAATGTGAGGGAGGGGGTGGACAGGGTTTAGGCACGGATGGGAAAAGATAAGTGAAGGACAAAGCGCTATGAGCGAAATCCAATTAAAGGAAGACGACATACTACAGACAGTGACAGAGAAAAGAAATGGAGAAACCATCAGACAAGTTATACAGCAATTACATTACTTTACTGGTACTTGGCAGCATATGGTCACACAATTATATGTGTCACTCCATCTACTATATGTGTAAACCCATCATCTATTGGTGTAAATCTACTATAAGTGCAAATCCATCTACCTGCTATATGAGTAAATCCGTCTATGTGTGTGTAAAACCATCTACTATATTGTGTAAATCCATGTTCTAAATGTGTAAAACCAACCACTATATGAGTAAATCTATCTGCTATATGTGTAAAACCAACTACTATGTGTGTAAATCTATCTGCTCTGTGTTTAAATCTATTGATTATATGCTCCATCTACTATCTGTGTAACTCTGAATAGCACTGATAATAGCTGAATTTACACATATGACAGAGAGCACCAAAACGTCGCCGACATTTCGGTACTGTCTTGTTCCCCGCACTTCGGCTAGTCCGATTCACCGACTGTGCGGTAAATTCATCATTCACCGCAGGGTCCCCAAAGTGCAGGGAACAAGCCGCCAAACGCATGTGAAAAAACTGGCGCATCGATCCAAAGTAACTGCTGAAAAAACACTGAACCGATCCGAAAAACCTGCCGAATGCATCCGACGATCCGCCGCATCGATCCGAAAAAAAAATTCGATATTCCACGGAACGGAGAGCCGAGCAGCCGACGAGCTGGTAAACCCCCCCAAAACATAAAAAAAAAAAAAACACACACAGCAACTTTTAAAAGGTCTTTGCAAAAAAACCTACTGCATGAAAATGCCTGAAAATAACATAGAAGGTCCTATGAATAATAATAATAAAAAAGGTCTGTTACTGAAAATAATAAACCCATTAGAAAAAAATTTCACTGAAAAAATCCCGAAAAATCCTAATATATAGACTTTTTGCTGCAAGTGAAAAGAATAAACGGTTGAATAAATATTTACTAAAAACAGGGATTTTTTTTTACATTGAAATTTATGGGATTCGCCTGATTAAACCTGTCGAATGAATCCACTGAAAATCAGGGCATTTCACTGACATTTCGGTGCTCTCTGAATAGATTAACCATTACTTCCCTATGGGGAGTGCCAAGCCATCGTGGATCACTGTATTTCACTGGCAATTCACCGATATTCGGCGAACTGCCAGTTTTTGGAATAGTCGAATGGTTACAAAATTGCACCGTTTGAGGAAATTTACTGTTCGGTGCAATTTCGTGGCCAGTTCAGCTCCTTTTCAATATCCCTGTTGATGTTTAAATCTATCTACAAGTGCAAATTCATCCACTATTATATGTGTCCATCTATTAGATATATATATGTATGTACGCAGGGGCGTACCTAGAACATTTGGCACCCGGGCCGGATCCTATATTTGGCCCCCCCACCCAACCTTAAAAAGCACTTTTTTTAATGTTTTCAAAAATATTTTTAGTTATAGCATTCTGGCAGGACATGACGTATACATATAATAATGATATATTATGAATCTGCCGATGGTGGATCATTCATGCGTCCCCTGTGCTGTGCAGTAAGGGATGAGTGTAGATTCTTTTTGAATAATTATTATTTTTAAGTGATTTTGCAAACCTCACCACATATCCATCCTATAGTGGTTTTTCTTTTTTCTGTAAGAGACCTTTTTATTATCAATCATAGGGCCTTATATGTAAATTCCAGACATTTTTGTTAAGTAGGCCGACTCCCTGCACTTCGGGGACCCTGTGGTAAATGGTGAATTCACTGCAGGGTGGGGAAATTTGATTCCCCGAAGTGCAGGGAACAACAGAACACCAAAAAGTTGGCGTCATTTTGGTGCTCTGTGAGTAACCCCTTTAGTGGTGGGGTTTTTGCCACCCCCTGGAAAGTGCCAGACTAGGCCTTGCCTACCCAGGACATACTTGAAAATTAGTGAAAATCACAATGTATCCTTCCTGGTAAAATAATTAGCAAAAGTAAAAAAACAAATTTTAAAAATGTTTTTTTTTTTAATTTTTTTACGTTGTCATCCTAGGGGGTGGTGTCACCCGAAAATTAGTGAAATCTCAATGTATCCTTCCTGGTAAAATACTTTGCAAAAAAAAAATATATATATATATATTTTTTTTTTAATGTCACCCTAGGGGGTGGTGTCACCCGGTGCGGCCTGCCCCCCCAGGTATGTATCTATGTGATGTATGTGTAAACCCTTCTGCTAGATGTGTAAATCCATCTACTGTAGGAGTTAAGCAGTAAGCAGAGAATTGGCTAGTTACTGGAGTTGGAAAATTCTTCAGATGCACATATTTTGGGGTAAAATTTACAATTTTTCAGTTCTCTTGTTCCCCGTTTAACTCTAGCAAATGTGTTTAGTAAATTGTCATGGGGAAATAAAAACACAAATGTAAATTTCAGGATTGCCTTGTGCTCCGAAGTGGAATAAAATTGTCTTTTTAAATTTATTTATATATTTTCGAATAATGACTACTTATTTCCCATGATGCACAGAAATGGTAAATGTCAAATGTTTCTGCCAAAAGGAACCCGAAAGAAAAAGCCCGGTCTGCATCTGCAGGCTGGAGGTCGGTCGCCTTGATGGAGAGAGGGCCTTTTTAACTCAATGAGAGCAATCAGGAAAGGGTGGGAGAGGGAAATTATTTTTAAAAAAATTGGGAGCCAAATCTATAAATAAAACAATAACAGATAAGTAAACAAAAGGAAACATTAACGCAGTGGAACATAACACAATTAACTAAAGCAAAACAGGTCGGCACTGTGTGTGAGCACGATAAAGTAAAAGTGAAGCTATGTGCTGTGATATATGTTTGTTTAATATATTGCAAGTTATTTCACAAACGCAGATCAGGTTTTCAAATATGGCGAAACTATGGGCGAATAAAACTGTAATTCCCAGTGTAACATGACTCTGATCTGCAGATTTCCTAAGCGTTAGTGAAGGAATGATACATACAGAGGCTGGCCTGCCTGAGATTGATAGGAGTCGTGGGCCACAGGTCTGCAGGCGGCACCACTATTATTTCTGCTCACTGGCACGCCTGGCGAGAAGGTGGGGAAGATGGAAATGGTGTGAGAGAGAATCACAACTGTCCACGAGTAATTGGCTGCATTTTCCAGGAAGCCACCTTCCTTTGGTCTCACAGGATCTACCGGTGCATGTTATGATGAGGGGTCACATCGAACAAGAGATAGCGGAAAAGGGTGTTAAAGAATGGCGTCTCACCTTGCATCCCTCACAGGAGCTGACCCCATAGTGATATCCAGACGACTTGTCATTGCACACAAAGCAGGGCTTGTAAATACGTGGAGGTGGTGGAGGTGATGGGGAACTGGGGACCATCTCTTCAGAGCTGGTACTTTGTGTTTCCACAGCTGGGAGGGAAAAATAAAATAAAAATATGGTTAGACATAGAAATGCAATTTATTAATGAAGGGCTGCTTATGCATGAAGTTTAAAAAAAACAGAATAAAAAAAAAAGACAAGCTGCTTCCGCTGCAGGTTTCTCCACTATATAAGTGAAGTAAAGACTTGGATTAACTCGAGCATAATGCTGTTTCGAAATGTTGTTATCTCTTTAATCAAACTGAACACAATGGATCTACGTAATATAGAAAACTTTTGATGTGTCTACATATATATTGAAAACCAATGATGTACCTACTTCATATAGAACACCGTGGATGCGCCTTCTTCATATAGAACACCGTGGATGCGCCTTCTTCATATAGAACACCGTGGATGTGCCTTCTTCATATAGAACTCTAGGCACATCCATAGAGTTCTATATTAAGAAGGCACATCCATAGAGTTCTATATTAAGAAGGCACATCCATAGAGTCCTATGTTAAGAAGGCACATCCATAGAGTTCTATATTAAGAAGGCACATCCATAGAGTTCTATATTAAGAAGGCACATCCATAGAGTCCTATGTTAAGAAGGCACATCCATAGAGTCCTATGTTAAGAAGGCACATCCATAGAGTTCTATATTAAGAAGGCACATCCATAGAGTTCTATATTAAGAAGGCACATCCATAGAGTCCTATGTTAAGAAGGCACATCCATAGAGTTCTATATTAAGAAGGCACATCCATAGAATCCTATGTTAAGAAGGCACATCCATAGAGTTCTATATTAAGAAGGCACATCCATAGAGTTCTATGTTAAGAAGGCACTTCCATAGAGTTCGAAATTATGTAGGTATATTCATAAAGTTCTATATTAAGAAGGCACATCCATAGAGTCCTATGTTAAGAAGGCACATCCATAGAGTTCGAAATGATGTAGGTATATTCATAAAGTTCTATATTAAGAAGGCACATCCATACTTTATTTAGAGCTCTATGAATATACCTACATCATTTAGAACTCTATGGATGTGTCTACATATAAAATTTGTTAAAATCTGGCACTCCAGTATCTCTCCAAAGTCCTTGGAGCGGCACTCTCGGGTCTCATCATATATATCAATTTTATCTGATCAACATTTCAGTATATATAATTCATTTAGAACTCAATGGAGGTGCCTGCTTCATCTAGAACTCTATGGAGGTGCCTGCTTCATCTAGAACGCTATGGAGGTGCCTGCTTCATCTAGAACACTATGGAGGTGCCTGCTTCATCTAGAACACTATGGAGGTGCCTGCGTCATCTAGAACACTATGGAGGTGCCTGCTTCATCTAGAACACTACGGAGGTGCCTTCCTCATGCAGAACTCTTTCCTTGATGTAGAACTCTATGGATATATCTACGTCATTTAGAACGCTATGGGGATGCCATAGAACACTATGGATGAGTCTACTTCACTAGAATACTGTGAATGTACCGGCTTCATACAGAAGACTATGTATGCATCTACTAAATAAAAACAGACTGTCCAATTGAGTATTTTCTCAAACTTCGGTCTTTGATAATTTGCTCAAATAAACGGGTATATTCTCCATTAAACAGGTTATGATCTGGGAACGTTCCCTCTATAAGAAGGATAAAGCATATAGCCTAATCTTGAGCCCACATTTCCATTTGTTTATTATCTGTATTGTACCTAGTTATTTCTAGGTATTACCGGTTCTTGTACCTGTAGCAGAGTGAGAGGCTAAAACAAAGTGCAAATTATAAAATAAATCGATGACTAAATGCACGCAATGCAAAATACCAGCATCACATACAGTATATTGTCATGAAGAGACTGCAACCTGTAATGTGCATAACAAATGTGAATTTGGCGGCTTTATTTTAAAGAGAATTAGATTAGGATATACAGTTTTGATGCCTTTTCTCAAAATCCTGATGTGGGACATAACTGTCTCCATACTAGTCAGACAGCTGTCAGACTGAAGATCATAAGTGGATATGGTCCTTTTCCACCGGATCGACCACTGTGGATTCAATGATCTAAAGCAGTGTAAAAACTAATATGTCACAGAATAAAGAAAAGCCTTTTTCCAGAAAACTGGCCTATGATGTTCCTCAGTCCTGGCATCAGGTAGGCAGTTGCATTAGGGAGCTGACATTGAGCCCCTTAGTACAGAGGGATTTCATTATTCCTCCCTGTCTGTTATTAGGCAACGTCTTTGACTAAAGGAAGTTGAAATGTGAATATCCACAAAGACATGTGCTACTAATTTAGCACAGCCCAAAATAACCAGGAGAGGGGGCGAAAGAAGGCAGCCTTAACCCCAATGTAACCTGGCCCTTGCAAGCCCCCTCAGGCTGAGAACATCCCCTAGGGGCAGCTCTGCAGATGCTTTCCATCCCAGCTTTCAACACACACGGAATTTCCTGTTACAATGCCCCGAAAAGCACATTCCAGCATCTACAGGTTAGAGCAGCGGGCGCTCTTGCAACCCCATACCCCAGTGAGTGGCGGGCAAAAGAAGACCCCCTCCTCTAAAGCTGCGACCCAGGGAGCCATAATAATAACCACACACGCTGATTTTCTTCTGTTTCGCTGTTTCTTTGATTTTATTTTTTTCAGGCAATGTATTTTTTTACTTTGCCTTTGTTCTTTGAAATATTTTCTGTTTATAGTGGAGCACAACTTTTAACATACGTATACGCCTGGCATGGCCAGAAGACTGGCAGATAGCCAACCATAGTGTAAACAAGTGCCACAGAATAATGGGCGTTGTACTTCGTCAGTATGTCTGTCTATACCTCACCTCCACCCCAATGTGTAACTCACTGATCGGTGTTCTTCACTCCATGAATGGCAGGGATGATCACTCGATGGGTATTATTCACTGTTTGGTTGTTCTTCATGTGAATATCACCCATTAATAAATAAAATACAATACACTTGGCATTATTCCAAAGCATCATTATCCTTCTCCATTAGGATACAGGTTTTAATTATGGTTTAATCGTCCTAATCAATAATTGCCCAGTTACAAAATAGGTTCTTTGCGGTATGAAGCCCGACGCATTGGACATCCATCTCCTACTCAGAAAAAAACATTACTTCATCCAGATTGCGAGCACCGCTCAGGAACCCATCCATCAAGGACATAAGGCGCTCTTTTTCGCTCCTGTCCTTCTGTCTACAATCACGACTCTTTCATCCGCATTAAAACTGTCTGACAGAGACAAAGTGGTAGAAAACCAAAGGAAGGTGTATATTACAGCCAAGGGGGGAGGGAGGAACAAGAAATGAAGGTCCTCTCAGAGGGATGACTGTGCACGCTATCTAGAAGATTAGCAACACAGACATTTAGAAATGCAATATTTGGACGATAAACGCAATCAGTTCTTGGGTGCCGGAATCGGTTCTTGGGCGATGGCCATTTTTTCTCGTATAAAATAGTAAAAAAATATCACTCGTCAGTTTTCGTGAGCACCTTTTATTTTGCTCCATTTGCAGACGGACCTCTGTGCAAAAGTAGCCTTCAGTGTGTCAAACAGCAGGAACTGGTAATCAAAGTCTTTTAAAGCGCACCGGTCATACTTGCCTACTGGACACCGGCATCTTAGAGATTGCTTTGACATAGCAATCTGCGGTCCAATCAGAGCTCTTGACGTTTACCTGTCAGGTAATGTCAGAAGAGCTGACTTATATGAGACAAGTAACGGTGGCGCCCAACAGGTAGGACAGGTGCACTGTAAAAAACAGTTTTCCATTAATTCTGCTTATGAAGTTGAAAGGCAATGCTACACCACGGGAATAAAGTCTGTAAATTAATCCACTGTTTTGTCCCCATGGTGTTGATGACGATCTGTTCCATCACTGGGTCAGTTGGAGTTAGAACTCCAAATATCAGAATCTATTAATCAGTGTGCGGTTTCGGCCAATTTCATCATGCCACGTGTGCATTTCCTACCAACCCTCATCGTACGCCTTGATGCATTGGGAGACTTACTGGTAAAATAAGAAGGGATTCAAAATGGCCTCCAATCGCTTAACATCTTCCATTCCAAAGCCACGTGGTTAATAGCATGGTAAATTAAAGTCACTACTAGGGTGGAGGGGAAAAAAGTGACACTACTTCTTTGTTTTTATTCGTCTTTCCAGGTCCCCAACACTTCACTTGTCAATTCTGACTTTATTTGTGCCTCTGTAAATACTTTGTCCTAACTGGTGTCTATAAATATTTTACGTGGTGGTTGGAACAGTTTACGGAACTTATTTGAGGGCATGTAGTTTAATGAGGGCCTTCTCAAAGTGTTTCCCTTGGCTTGGGCACCAATTAATGTCTAGGCCAGAAGAGGCCAGAAGGCATTTGTGATGCCAGAGATGCACAGTATCAAGGGAGGTGTAATACAATAACTTCTGGAGTTGTTACGGATTTTTGTTTTAGGTCGTGGAGGCTTTTGACCATCATTCTGAGGAATAAATGTAGTGCCACAGGGATTTAGTGAGCACTACCCTGTAATTCAGTGGTAGTGGTTCAATACACCCAGTCTTGAGACAGATAGAAGAGTGGACCGGATATTCCCAGTATTCCACGGTGAAGCCAGACTATCATACGGAATTATCAAGATGTTATGACAGCAATAAGTCACTTATCTCCCTCCAGCGCATGAAATGAAATCTGTCTGCTCATGCTCCTGTTAGAGGCCTTCAAGCAGGAGACACCTCAAACATGGTCTTAGGGCGATAGGAGGCCGTTGCCTTCATAACCCAGGGCGACGTATCTCGCTAAATTCCTCTTCTAGAACCAGGAATGTGCATCAAGTCGAGAGCACCTGTCCACTTCAAATTGATCTACAACATATATAAAAAACATTTACACGTGCGCTGTTCTGTTTATATATTTCTGTCTTTCATAATAAATCTGATGGATGGCGTTCACGAAAAAATACTTCTGCGGCCCCCTTATCCCCCAGAACAGGCACGTCAAGCATGCAGCCCCCAGGCCGCATACCCCCTAAATCTAATTTTCATTTAAATGACATTCAGTTCCAGCCATAACACTATTTAGAGAATATATTAGCTTTTTTTCCCGTTTTTGTTAAAGAAAAGGGAACTAAGAAAACACTGCAAATTCCAAACAAGTTATTTAATTAGAGTGACATGTGCGGTGATGGATTTGGTGAGCAGGTGTTTTTATGTACAACACTATTGATCATTAGGCAACATAATGGTGTTAAAAGGCCGTGATAGGGCAACCCAAGGGGGGGGGGGAGAGACCAATTTGGTTTTCAAACAACAAGGTCCATCATCTGGTACTTGGTATTCTCCTCTATATAACCAATTCAAAAGGTCTGCCGCTCTGCTCGCCGAGTTTTTAGTTTCACGTGAGAACATTACAAGTAACAAAATAAAAAATAAAAAAACGACTAAATCACTGTTTGCAAATGCTGTAATAAAACGAGCGCAGGAAAAGAAACGACAGTAAAAAATACTTTTATCACATCCTGAATACACACGACATAATGACATCACCGCGGGCATAAAGACTGTAAAGGCATTGTAGCTCAAGTTGTTAGATACACCAGAGACCCAATTTCAAGTGAGCCTTAACAGATATCCTCCCCACTCATTAACATAACAAATCGAGTTGCTATACCAGTCGAGCAGCAAACTTTGCATTGCAACTCCCTACTGTAAATGAACACTTCCAATAGTATGTATAGGAAATGTTAATTAGTGGGCAGGAAGAGAATAACGAGGGATTCCAAGTCCACTCCGCTCATTATACTCATCATGAGCAGGTATTAAATACTAAATACTGACTCAGAGACCCTAGAGCAGGGGTCAGCATCCTTGGCCCTCCGGAGGTTTTGGAACCACTCATTAGCTTGGCTTAGACTCATGAGAAATTTAGTTCCATAACATCTGAAAGGCCAAGGGTGCTGACCTGAGGCCTATAGTGATTTGTTTTTTTTTTAAAAAAAAAAATATTTGAAAAAATTCCTTTCTTACCTCTGGTTTCACTATGCAAATTGTGGTGTGATCTGTCACCTCCTACGGCCATTAGCAGAAGGACACTGAGAACAAATAGTTTGCAGAGTCCTTTTGCTGATGCAGGTGGCACAAGACTCCATGAAGTCCTATAGACTCCAGCAGATGATACAAGGGTGGCACAATCCTGCTGTAGGTGTCAAATAGTGGCTCCATTCTGTTAGAGCAGCTCAATCATAATAGTGCCAGTAACAGTCACTAAGTACTATCGGCTGAAGACATAATTTGTCCTTTTCTGGCTTCCTATTACTAGCTGAGCCGCTATTGGTAAAACATACAGGAGCCGCTAACAGTTAACCCGTCAGGCTCCAGAGAGACAAGAGAGAGCCCTCCACTAGACTATTTGTTATCAGTGTCCTCCTGCTAAACAAGGCGGTCACCTGTGTAGTCCTCTGCGGCGTGGGACGACAGGTGGATATTTAGTATTTATCGTGCATTAAGTGATTTTACATTAGCAAAATCACTTAATGCACTATAAAGCGACAGTTTTGCAGCAGGTAATTTCTTGTCACTTCCTACTGTAAGTGTAAATAATGAGCACCCTTGGACTTGCCTGTTATTCTCCGGCTGCCTCCATATTTGAAGTTACCTAAACAAAGCACAGGAAACGTTAATTTACAGTAACAGCCGACACACACGGGAATATTGTAGCTCGGATGGGATAGGGTGGGTGCTGTTATTATTGACTAGTGGGCCGTTATTATTGAGTGGAGCCATTCTGCTTACCAGCTCACTCGTTAGTCAACGGCTTGGTCGGAGCCTGTGAGCTGTAAAAGTGCAATTTATTTTAAAAATGTCTAATATACATAATGATGTGACGCTGGTGATTAATTAAAAATGGAAGGAAAGCTTATTTATATTCAGGCAAAGCCTATTCTTTGATTTTGCAGTAAATGTATTTTAGAGTGTACATGTTGCTTAAAATCTTAAGTCAACATTTATAGCGGCAGGTTATATCTGGCATTATGATCTTTTTCCCTTAGTTCCGCAAAACAAAAGCTGCAGTTACTTTTTAAGTGAGTTGTCACTTCATTATATATTTACAATTAGCCAGTGGGAGAGCTCAGAGGTTTGTGCTCCAACTGCAATATTCCTGATTGCGATCATTAATAATAAATACATAGAAAACAAAACAGCAGACATCCCCCCTTAAACTAGGAGGTAGCTGTGTATCTCAGGAAGCCATATGTGGGATTCCTAGGACCCCCTGCAAAGCAAGAAGGACCCAGCAAATGTTCCCTACCATGTCATTACTGTAAAATAGGCAAGGGAAAGCTAGGAATCTACAGTCTTGCTTCGCAACGCTAAAATATTTTATTTTTAATAATAAAAATAAATAAAGAGTACTAGGTAACAGGGAAATGGTTGCACATTCATAATTTAATCAATGACAAATTTAATAAAGATGATTAAAAAGTATTCTTGTTAAAAAACTAAGGAAATTGAACAGGTGACTCAAAACATAGAAAAAAGCTTAACTGAAAGTATAAAAAGCGTGCGTTAGTGGAATATGCTCATGGATTAGGGGTTAGTCACAGTTTGGGAAACGGATTTATAAACAACAATTTTTGGAATTTTTATTTTTCAATAAGCAAAATCAAAGATTTCATGGGTTTTTCATTCACTAACCCTCCATGTTCACAGTTGTTGCAAACAATGGCAACAATCACTGTTGTTGCAGTTACGGTGAACTTTGGCGATCCAAAGAACGAAAATTCAACAACACCAGGCGAAGTCCTGCAAATAACGATGAAGCAACGCTGCCACTGTTATTCTGTCGTAACATAAGTCAAGTGTAGCTATTCTCCATTCAGCGTTGTTCCACGTTGTTTGCAACCCGAGTGAATATAATTTGGCAAGTGGCAATCTTCATTGAACTCCGACAGAAACAACACTGCATACAACTTCAACTGAAAGTTGAAATTGTAGAAGTCTTCAAAATACATGCCACACGAGTAAGCCCACATGGCTTTTTTTTAAGTTAAAATATCATAAAATTAACTGTAAATAATTTTAAGATATTTACAGTTAATTTTATGATATTTTAACTAAAAAAAACAAAACAAATGAAATGGGTGGAGGCTAGGAGGGGTTAATAGTTAACCCCCATTGGTTTTCTTCCTCTTCAACCCTATTTTCAGCTCAGTGTGGACTTACCCATGGGGAATTGTTTTTGATGATTTCTATAAGGGTGTGGAGTTGGCGGATCTTCTAGACCAGTGGTTCCCAACCGCAGTCTTCAAGTACCCCCAACAGGTCAGGTTTTAAGAACCACCTTGGGGAAATGCAGACTGAATCCTGCAATCACCGAGCAGCAGATCATATCACCTGTAATGTGCTTCACATATCTGGAAAACCTGGACTGTTAGGCGTACTTGAGGACCGCGGTTGGGAACCACTGTTCTAGACCGTTGATGGTGAACCTTGGCACCGCAGATGTTTCGGAACTCCATGTCTCATGACACTTAATCATACCTAAGGCTGGTTGAGTATCATGGGACATGTAGTTCTGAAACATCTGGGGTGCCAAGGTTCACCATCACTGTCTTAAACGTTGCACCAGGTTGTCCAGCTGGCTTGATCAGGACTCCCTCAGTTTGGAGAAGTGCCACGCACTTGGGGAGTTTGTTGAATGGGAACTATGGTGAAATCTACACTAAATAACTTTGGAAGAAAAGCGTCGAAAACAGCAGTCTAATCCCAACAGAAAGCTATGCTGAGCAACTCCGACAGAATCTACGGTGGATAGAGCAGTGAAAAATGGCAGTTCCCTTTACAAAGAATTTGTCGTACTTGATCTAGCGAATTCCCTCACAGGAAAAAAACAAAACACTGTACTATCAAAGAAAAAATGGCTTAAAAAATAACTCCAACTGTTTAAAATGGGATTTCAATTCTATTAAAGTTGATGTTGTAGGGCCAAGGAGAAAACTGTAGACTATGACATTAAAAAAGAATTATAGTCCAAGCAATAAAAAAAAAAAACATATATATTTTTTGTTTTGAGCAGAATACAGTATATATTTAATTTAAAATATTATATCTGTGCAAATGTAACAGGAAAAGAGAAAGGTGGATGAAAAGAATTTAAAATCTGCTGTCTCAATATGGTTTCTGGAATATTTAGCCCACTCTAACTGTAAAAGCCCCCTAGGCAAATACATATACAGTTAGGTCCATATATATTTGGACACAGGCACAATTTTAGTTTTTTCAGGTACTTACCAAAACATATTCAAGCTATAGTTATATAATGGATATGGGCTGAAAGTGCACACTCTCGGGTTTAATTTGAGGGTATGTACATCCAAACTGGACGAAGGGTTTAGGAATTACAGCTCTTAAGAGAAGCCATCCCCACTTTTTCAAGGAACAAAAAGTAATGGGACAATTGAATCAAAAGCTGATTCATAGCCAGTTGTGGGCTAATCTTTCATTATTTCTTCATCAATTAAGCAGGTAAAAGGTCTGGAGTTGATTCTAAGTGTGAGATTTGCATTTGGAATCTATTGCTGTGAACGTACATCATGTGTTCAAAGCAGCTGTCCATGCAAGTGAAACAGGCCATTGCAAGTAGAGTTGCCAGATTGGCCATGTTTTCCTGGACACATAACGATTTCATTCAGATGGTGAGTGCCTGGAAACGTGCTGCCCTGCAACATGTATAGTTCATATAATGCAGGTAGGAAATCAAGGCAGCTCACCTGGGATTCCTTTCTGAGTTCTTACCTGCGGCTTATGGATTATACATGCTGCAGGGTGGCATTTTTCATGCACTGCTCATCAACATGAGTAAATGATAGGTGTCCAGGAAAACATGGCCGACCTGGCAACTCTAAATTTAAGGCTTCAAATACCAAACAAATCCATCAGAGAGATAGCAGCAACATTAGGAGCGGCCAAAACAACAGTTTAATACATTCTGAGGAAAGAAGAATGCACTGGTGAGCTCAGCAACATAAAAAGGTCTGGACGTCCACGGAAGACAACAGTGGTGGATGATCGCAGGATCCCCTCTATGGTAAAGAAACACCCATTCACAACATCCAGATAGTGCAGGACACTCTCCAGGAGGTGGATGTATCATTATCAAAGTCTGCAATCAAGAGAAGACTTCACGAGAGCAAATACAGAGGGTTCACCATAAGTCTGAAGAATAGAAAAGCCAGACTTTGCCAAAAAAAAAATCTAAAAAAGCCAGACCATTTCTGGAAAAGCATTCTTTGGACGAATGAAACGAAGATTAATCTGTACCAGAATGACGGGAATAAAAAAGGGTGGAGAAGGTCTGGAACAGCTCATGATCCAAAGCACACAACATCATCTGCAAAACATGGTGGAGGCAGTGTCATGGCATGGGCATGCATGGCTTCCAGTGGCACTGGGTCACTGGTGTTTATTGATGATGTGACAGAAGACAAAAGCAGCCGGATTAATTCAGTGTTTAGAGATATACTGTCAGCCCAGATTTAGCCAAATGCATCAAAGTTGATTGGACGGCGCTTCACAGTACAGATGAACAATGATCCAAAACACACTGCAAAAGCAACCCAGGAGTTTTTGAAGGAAAAGAAGTGGAATATTCTACAATGGCCGGGTCAATCACCTGATCAACCCAATTGAGCATGCATTTACTTGAAGGAAAAACTAAAGGCAGAAAGACCCACAAAGAACAACTGAAGACATCTGCAGATAGAGCCTGGCAAAGCATCAGAAAGGAGGAAACCAAATATTTGGTAATGCCCTGGGTTCCAGACTTCAGGCAGTCATTGCCAGTAAAGGATTCTCAACAAAACATTAAAAATGAACATATTACTTATGATTATGAAGCTGGGGAGGGGCTGTGTATAAAAATGGTTGCAGTTCCTAAAATTTGTACACAAAATTTATGTTCAACCCCTTGAATTAAAGCTGAAATTCTGCACTTCAAATTTATTTATTTATTTGAGAAAGGATTTTCCCAGGAAGGATACATTGAGATTCCTCTCGTTTTCAAGTATGTCTTGGGTAAATTCATTTGGATTGTTTTGTTTTAGTTTTATTCTAGTGGCCTACAGAGCCAAAAGTATGAAAATTTTGCCTGTGTCCAAATATATGGACCTAACTGTATTCGGCGAGTGAATATTTAGCCCCTCAAGTGGCACAATTTTATTATTATCATCTTTTATATATAGCACCAACAGTTTCCGCAGCACTTTACAATAATCAAAGGGAACGAGATACAAATAACCGGACGGATAGAAGCAAGAGCTGTAGAATATGTAATGTTGTATGAACGAACAATCCCACCAGTAGAATGAGGATTAGCTAGAAACAGTAACTCCCCAGTCCTATGAGCTCATGACCATTGAAATCAATTAGAGGTATCACTTTCTAATGGATTACCTACCCCTGGCCACATCACCATGCAATTACTATGCAAAACCTCACAGATTGGCCACACAATGGCCTGAAAGCAGGGTGATTTTCACCTATTTAAGATAAGACAATGCATCATGTTTCAAAACCACATCCCCCCTCAGCTTCACAAATACTGTTTTGCCATTTAAATGGCCCAGCGGGGAGGGAAGATCCCCCCCTGCCATTCTTCTATCCTTTATAAGCACACAAAGGGTGGAGAGATAATTGCTGATTAAGATCTTCATTTCAATGGCATGTTTGCTTGGTAAGATGGCATTTGATGAGGTGAGCCATCAGATACACGCTCCTCCTCTCTTTTCTCCTTCTTAAATTCCAACAGGTTTTTGCAGGTTGAAACTAAAACCTAGGAGTTCCAAAAATAAAAGGCTGTCTAGTGCTGCCACAGTACTTTGTTTTCTTTTCTTTCTTTTTATCGTAGTTATTTAATGGATTGATTTACAAAAGTCAAACATTGTGTGTGTGTCTATAGATTATATATGGGAATATGCGTCTGTGTTTGTTTATAGATTTATATATGGGAATATGTGTGTGTGTGAAATATATATATATATAGAAAAGTAAGAGATGAATAAACACAGGGAAAATTGAAGAATTAAAAAAAAAAAAAAATAAATTGTATACTGGTTGAGTGTCCCTTATCCGGAATTCTGAAATCTGAAACCAACACCGACATATGACATCAAATATGGAAAATTCCACTCGTTGACTTCACGTGGCGTGGGACAAAATTATTGAAAACATTGTATAAAATGACCTTCAGGCTATGTGTATAAGGTGAATATGAAATATAAATGAGTTTTGTGTCTAGACTTGGGTCCCATCCCCAAGATATCTCATTATAAAATGCAAAATATTCCGAAAATCCATAAAAATAAAATCAGATATCCAAAATACTTCTGGTCCCAAACTTTTCAGATTAGGGATACTCGACCTGTATTACGGCATCCAATTCCCAAGATATCTGGCAAATATTTTATTTTTTATTTATTTTTTTATTTAATTTTAAAATTGAAAAAAGCCATCATCCAAAACGCTTCTGGTCCCAAGCATTTCGGATATGGTTACTCATCCTATACTTGTACTTAATTAACGAACTAGGTAATTCTTTACTAATTATTTTCTTTCTGATTTTTCGGCCCATTAGATGCAAGATGGCGTACAAGAGGTATATTATACTAACTGCTGATGTCTATTTTTTTCTCAAGTTACAGTAAGCCCCAAATCTTGCATCTTCAGTGGCGTCATTGCTGAGTAACAATTCAGAAAGGACGGTTTTACTTTAAGGCAATTAATGTATGTTGCCAGCGCGTCCCCGAGGACCATTGGGAATGCCTTAATAAAAGGAGATATTCACCTGCTGTTGTGCCCGTTTTAAGTCTAAAGGCGTAGGTGTGAAACCTCATAAACTGGCAGACAGGGTCTTTCCACCATCAAGGTGTTTGGTTTCCCCGCAGTAACGTTTTTGGTTGGCCTCACAGTAACCCCCCTTGACCTGCCATTGAGAAGATCCGGCGATGCGCCACCGGCCAGGAAGAAAAAAAAGGAATGACTTCACGGATACTGAGTTGTGTCAACAGATTCCATTGCGATAAGACAGAAAGGGGTTAATAGAGCCTCGTACCTGAGGGACCGGTTATGTCAGTTCTTAATTTGGCAGGCGAGGGGTGTTTGCGTTAGTGGGGGCGAAACTCTCCCCCAGGTGATGAAAAGCTTTTCAGCTTAGTTTTCTTGCTGGAGCATTTCACCTATTGTCACTGAGAGGAACAGGCGCTATAACATTCCTAAACCACACACCCAGATACACAGGCCAGCAGACACACACAGATACACACTAGAGTAGATACAAGCACGTACACCTAACCACAGACAATAAAAAACAAACAGATACTCCACCAATGTACATATAGTGTGTAGCGCTTTGCGCTACAATGTAACTTGACATGTCACAATGGTGGGTCATGTAAAGAGCTAAACTGGCCATCGCTGGAGTCTAAACGCACCCTTCACCTTTCCAACCTGGTGTTTAAGAGCTTTTCTGGGAAGCTGCCACCCTACCTGAATAGACTGCTTCCCTCATCCTAAAACCTCCGATCCAGGACCAGCACCTTACTTGCAATACCACAATACAAAAAGAAAGTAGCTCGGTCCTCGTTTTCCTACAGAGCACCACAATTATGGAATAACCTCCCAGACACCATCAAGTCTTCCCCCAGTCTTAAGTCACTCAAGAGCTCCTTACTAACATACCTCAATACGGAATGCACCTGTAAACATGTAACATAATGACTATTTCCTACATATTTATTTTCTGTTAATCTGTATGTTTGTGTTTTTTTAATATCTTGCATTTTATTACTTTGTATTTCTGTAACAACTGTAACATTTCAATGTTCTTGAACCCAGGACAAAACGAGAAGAACGAGAGAAAACGAGAGAAATCTCAATGTATCCTTAAAATACTTTATAAATAAGCATATAAATAAATGCACTACACAAATCCGAGGGTCATGTACCCAGGGGCTCTTTATGTTTATCCTCTGACTTCCAAATTTTTGCCTTATTTCATGTAAAAGTATTTATCAGCAGAAAGAACTTTGTGCTATTAAAGAAAAGTTTGCTGGTACCTAAACCAAAAATAAAAAAAAACCATATAATAAGCGTTTCAGTTTAAAACACTCAAAAAAGCAAACACCAAAAAAGCACCAAAAAAGCAAAGATGGTCAAAAAATAAAGTCGAGGTCAAAGATTGCAGAGATACACAGAATTGAGAAAACAACGGCCAGGTCTGGGGTATCAGAAAGATGGAATGGGAGAGACAAGCTGGGTTAAAAAGCCAATACGCTCAGTAGATCTGGAGAAGGCTGTACAAGAACCACAGTACGGCAATAACTGTACTGCTACGACCTATAAGAGGTCCAGCTGGCTTGACACTGGACGGCATCATCGCCACACGCCAATTTACAGAATGATGCCTGCTCACTGGCATAATTTTTATGACACGCGTCAACTTTCCCAACAGAGGGACACGAAATTGACACCAACATTCGCGCCACTGTGAAGATGCAATGAGTGAGTGCAAACCAAGCCAAGAAGGTTGGACTGACACCTATGTCAACATTGGAGTCCACAGGAGGAGAGGTAAGGCTGAGAGGAGTTGGAGTTGTTACACTGACAAATGTAAAGTATATCTAAACAATTACTAATTCAATGTTCTTGAACCCAGGACATACTTGAAAACGAGAGAAATCTCAATGTATCCTTCCTGGTAAAATACTTTATAAATAAATTATCCTGATTATTCATGTTGCCGTGTACTTTTAAATGTACTCGAAGCTGAGAGTCTGTCCATTATCCTCTTGGTCGTCACGCCCTGGTAATCTCCCGACTCGACTATTGCAATAATCTCTTATCTGGCCTCCCTCTGTCCCACCTCTCCCCCCTACAATCCATCCTGAACGCCTCCGCCAGACTAATTCACCTCACCCGCCGCTCTGTCTCTGCCGCTCCCCTCTGTGAGTCCCTTCACTGGCTCCCCATCCACTGCAGAATTAAGTTCAAAATCCTTATCCTTACCTACAAAACCCTCACTAACTCAGCTCCCCACTACCTGTCCTCACTAATCACCAAATACACCCCGGCCCGCTCCCTAAGGTCAGTGACCTGCGCCTAGCTTCTCCCCGCATCACCTCTTCCCATGATAGACTGCAGGATTTCTCACGCGCAGCCCCCACTCTCTGGAACGCTCTCCCTCGTACTGTCAGACTTTCCCCTAACTTCTCTTCCTTCAAACGCTCCCTTAAAACGTTCCCATTTAGGGAAGCCTACCACCCAACTCACTGACGCAATCATCAATCACTCTCACCTTACAGTCCTCTCCTCCTGTTTCCAACCCCAACCCTCCCAGATTGTGAGTTCCTACGGGAATAGGGCCCTCATCTCCTCCTGTACTGTTTGTCAAATGTTGTTCAATGTATTGTAACCCTGTCTATACTGTGCTTATTGTACAGCGCTGCGGAATATGCTGGCGCTTTATAAATAAAGAATAATAATAATAAAATCATTTCATATGCAAAAAGCATTAGCCCGGAATCCAAACTGATGTCAGGACACGCTCGGCTCTTGGTCCCACTGATGATTGGCGCGTCCCAGCATGTGTCGATCCCGGGGTTCAGGCCTCCTGTCACCCAAGCACAGCGGTCAGCAGCCGGTCGGCGGCACAGAGAGGTTCCCCTGTTGCGCGTACTGCAGCATTTTGACCGGCCAGGCTCAGACTGCAGCGAGGCCTGTGTCGTTGGCGGATCCTGCCTCTATGGTGGCTCCCAGGTTTATTGACTGGTGCTTTGCTTGTGGGGCGCTTCCTCCCTGGGGGGGGGGGTTTGGCGATCAGGTCCCGACCCAGGCACTGACCCTGGGATGAAACTCGGCACAGCAGCCGAGGCTCATCGGCCACACCTCGCGCTGCTTCTGTTTGGGGCGTATAGAGTGGCTGGCGGGTGAGTGGTGTCAAGCGGCCAAGGGACTGTGTTAAGGGTTGTGGCCCCGGGACAGGTAACCTGGGATCTGGGGCATGGGTTTCCAGTTCTTCCACTAGGGTGAGATGGTCAGGGACAGTCTGTGGGTGGATTCTCCTCCTGGCTCTTGTATAACCTTGGTTCACCTGAAGTCCGGTACTCAGATGTTGTACTCTCAGAGTAGTAATTTGGCTATCTTTTCTATTGATCCCTAAACTTTGACCCCTTGCCTCACACCTTGCCTTTGAACCTTTGCCGACTGCACCGATCTTTGTGCCTGACCACGATTTTGCCTAATGATTTGGATACCACGCCCTCCCCCTCCGACAGCCTAAGGTACTGCACACCGAGATCTACCCAGAAAACCAAGACATCTAAACACTTCAGGCAACTGTGCAAGTTCTTATGACAGCAGCACAATATATAGTGATACAGTATGTGAGTAAACCCAGATCAGACTTACAAAAGCTTTGAATTACACCTCTCGCTCCTAAATTTGATTTTCGGCACACAAATATGTCCAGCTCCTCAAACTCCACAGTTGTCTCCCTGGTTATCTTATTGGTCAGATGTTCGTTATAAATGTGTGAAGCCATGGTACAGGCCCGAGTTATGCTTCACCCAACACCAACAAGCGCAGCATCCCCAGTAATATATATGGGTGTGAGCAACGTGGTTCTCTTTCTATAAAAATTCTCACATTTTTAGAAGCTCTGCTGGTAAATATCGCGGTCCCTCCGCTTCTTTTTATGTTTTCATACGGGCCAGCAATACGTCAGTACACATCTAGCTAGTCCCAAAGGTGCGTGTGACCAACAACAATAAATGGGAACCCGAACTAGACAGGCGTTGTGTGAGTGTTAAAGAAGAAATAAATGAAAATGAAGAATCATAATAAAAAAGTGCATTTTCGGAGTAACCGGCTTCCTGACGTTTGCATAAAATATCCAATGTGAGGCGGTGCTGCATAAACAACCTAATTACATTCATCTGCAGTGACCTTGAGTGAAACACGCGTGGCTCGGCTTTGATGTGACACTTGCGAGGTTAGCTCGGGTCAATGAGAACTTGCTGAATTAATTAAGCGCTCTCGTTCTCCATGTCACTCTACCTGGCGGGCGCGATGCTGAGACTATTAGATGCAAATTCTTTATTATTCTTTTTTTCCCCCCTGTCTTTTAACCTGTCGGTTGGCAGAATGTTGGTTTCTGTGCTTCTTACACCTCTAGTGGGTTAAATTAAAGTGTTTTAAGTACGTTTTTGTGGATTTAAACCATCTACTGATGCACAGAGCGAAGTATTACATCTTTAGAGCACTTACGACCACACAGGGGGCTCTTATGTGTGTTGTTATAACGGCATCAAACATGTAGAATTATTTCTGGAATGTGAGGCACACATCGCTAGCCTCCAGATCACACTGTGCGCTCCCTTGGTGAGATTGGAGCGTAGCATTATGGTGATGAAATGTACCAGCACTGAAGGTGCTGAAGACCTGAGCTGAATGTACCTATCCCGTTACCCCGCATTAACACCCACTCAGATATCAAATCGGCCCACGCATCTTAACCCCATGCAGGACCAACCCAGCAATAGGAGGTCGAGAGGTTACAGTTTCACTAGTTTTAGGCAACCGATGTTTTATTTATATTTTAACTTTTTTTTCCAAAATACTTTATTTATAATTTTGCAAAGGCACTGAGTGTCATATGACAAATTGGCTGTGCAGGGCCAGCACCTCAAATCTCAAAAAAGGGAAATAATACATATCAAGAATACAGAAATCATAAAGAACATCAAGATCCGAAAGAATAAGAAAATTAAAAGGGGGTGAGGAAGGTGACAAAATATACCGGGCGTTTCCCACAAAGTAGTTGGTGGGGTTTGCACGGGGGCCTCAGGAAAAACAAAAAGGGAAGGGGAGAGGGATGCGAGAAAGGCAAGGGACTGCCCCCAAAAAAAGTGACATTTCCAGCACGCCCCGGCAACCCGAGCCGAGGCCCAAGGACGAGATCACGAGGCCGGGAGACGTGGAGCCAAGGAAAACGTCCGGAGCCATGATTGCCGCCTCAATGGCTCATCCAGAGCAACCCAGTGTGCCACGCACACAAAAAAAAAGGGGGGGGGATCCCGAAGCCCCAATATGCACACAAGAGTCCCAACGGACCATAACAAAGTCTGCTGGGAGAAGCTCCCAGGCACAAAATCACAAGGGGGGGGGGGGAAATCAGTGAGATCAACAAGATCAGTAGGAGAGAAAAAAAGGGGAGAAAAAAGGGGGGGTTGGAGTCCTATCATCAGGTGTCCAGCAGCGGGAGCACAAGCACATCAGGCAAGGTACTGCTGGTTGATTTAGGGCCCGCACGCCCCTCAGGAGGACAGCAACGGCCAGGAAACAGCAAGGCCTAGTCAGAGCCTGAAAACTACTTCATCCATTCCAGACATGCGGCAGTGCAGGAGGCCCGGGTCCAGAAGGCCCCGATTTCGACGCGTGGCCATTGCGGTCCCTCCAGGAAAACACTCTACTACCACCGGGACATCTGGAAATGCGGGCCAATCCGAAATCCTTCCTGAAGGACACCGCAGCCACAACAAAAGGCATCCCATCCTCCACCACTCGACTTTCCACAGGGGCATCGCATAGTCCAGGGCAAAGGAATCCGTCCTCTGTCCTTGTGGCACCTCCAATCTCTGGCGCATCCAACTGTTCACGACTGTGCGACATGATCTCGTCACCCTCGAAAGAGGGCACAAAAAGCCTCCAGCGCCCAGAGCACATCACTTCTCGTAGCAGGCAGGTCATCGGGATCCCCCAACAGGGAAGCATCCAGCGGCGGCACACCAGCTACCTCCAGCCCCCGAGAACCTCCAGGCCAAGGAGGGAACAGTCGCGGCAGCATCCGGAGTACCCTTGCGGAGCCTCCACACGAACAAAAGGGGGATGCGGGCCCAGCGTCTCCCTCGAGCTCAACGCACTGACCAGGAGTCCCAGGAGGCACCAAACCAATGACACTGATCGGTCTATTATTATTATTATTAAGCACCAACACATTCCACAGCGCTGTACAAGGTGCAATGGGTAAAGACAGGACAATTCTACACTACATACAGGAGGCAGGTCAGTATTCCTGCCTGCAGATACAGGAGGACATGATGAGGGCCCTATTCCCGTGGGAACTTACAATCTAGATGGGTGAGGGGAATAGAAACAAGAGGGAGTCTAGGCCAGTGGTTCCCAACCTCGGTTCTCAAGTACCTCTAACAGGCCACGTTTTAAGGATTACCTTGGGGAAATGTAGACAGAATCCTGCAGTCACTGAGCAGCAAATCATATCACCTGTGCGGTGCTTAAGATATCTGGAAAACCTGACCTGTTAGGGGGACTTGAGGACCGCGGTTGGGAACCACTGGTATAGGCCAATGACACTGATCAGTTCAGAATGGTATCCAAATAGCAGGTCCTAATTGGTGGATTGGAGACTCTCCCTTCAGTGAACAGTGCTACTCATTTTTGGTTTGGGTCCAGAATGGTGGCACTCACAAAAGTATTAGTCAAGACTAGTGGCACTATGGAAGGAATGGAAGCAGATTTGGTTCTGTCAGGTAAGAGGTCAAAATAAAAGGCCTTTTTCTAAGGATGGATCCAGAATGGTGACATACTGCACTCAATGGATCAGGTATTCAGTAAATAGTGTCTGGACTAGTGGCACTCCACACAGATTGGAACCGGACTGGTGGCATTCTGTAAAGGAATTAGTACAGAAAGAGGCACTCTGTAACAAACCGGTCGAGAGTGGTGGCCCTCTCTTAAAATCTATGACTAGATTGGTAGCATATGCCACAGGTTCAGTTCAGACTGGTGGCACTCTACAAGGAATGGATCCAGACTGGTGGCCCTCTGGCAGTATGTGCCACATGATCAGTCCAGACTGGATGCATGCTGTAAAGTTTGCCTCAGATCAGTGGTACTAATTGGCACATGTTTGTTGTCAACTGGCAGCTCTTAGTGAAGCATGACACAAGATAAAATAATGGGATGGACACAGATGTAATGAGTCGGGTGTGCATAATATAATTCTCTGGCACAGTGCATATGTACGCGCTAAGACAGTGTAATTCATTGTTATATGACCATCACTATTGTACACCAAGAAATGCCCTTCTACAACCCCAGTGATTCACATTGACGGATCAATTCGGGTTTTGATACTCTCCAGAACTGCTTATTTGTACAGCACTGTATTATCGATTTACCATGTAACCAATTATTAATATGTTTCTCGGCTTGCGTCCGTCTTACGTCTAGAAACCCCCTCACCGCTCATAAAAGGACTAAGTCCAGACACAATAACACGACTCGGAGTCTGTCGTCTAGTGTTTTACAGCATGCACGTGCAGAGGACAGAAAATAGTATATAAATTGAGTTATAAGCATTTCAAGAACACATATAAGTCAGGGCTGGAACAAAATTCCACATGAGCCGTATAGTTTCCAGAATATATTATTTCGTGCAGCACGGATGTTCTAAAGCATCGCTGTGACGGAGACAAATCTCAGCTGACTGGTAAAAAAAAGGAAAAGTAGAAGAAAAAAAAACACATTCCCTCTGGAATCGACTGTCCCGGCTACTCGTTTCTGCAGCCATCTGTCCACCCTTCTTAACTGTCCTGTCCTCCATTTGTCACTGGGAAACCCACTAAACCAAGAATGGTGTCGAAACGAGAAGGGGGATCGCAACACTGAAGCTAAAACAACTGAGCTGGACAAATAGCTAAATTTGATCATGTTTGCAAATGTGGCTCTTTTTTTTCATATGAATCGCCTTTGTGGGACTCTGTAACTAAACATACAGGATGGAATATCCGCAGCTTAAAAGTCTAAGCTGCACCGAGCTGTTGAGTAGTAGCAGTCAAATCTGTTGGCGTGAGTGCGTGCTAGAACATCCTTGATGACTCAATGCCATTTCAGCATCGGAGGCATCTGCCACTTCTGGCCAAACCCTTGTTGACATTTGAAAAAAGCCATCCACCCACTCACAAACTCACGTTTTTTATTTCTTCAGTTCTCCTCTCCACTTCTCATTTTTCACTTCTTCCTAATTTTGTGATATGGCACGTAGAGGTTAAGTGATCGAGACACCCCGGTGGCGTGCGTAGTCCATTTCCTTAGGGTGTACATCCGTGGAAGAATTATTCTTTTCAAATTTAAGCATATGGGGTTATTCAAAGAGTCAAACTGGTCCCGAAATGGCACTGAACAGTGAATTTCCCCGTACGGTGCAATTTCGGGGCCATTCGGCTATTCAAAACCTGGCAATTCGTCAAATATTGACGAATTGCCAGCGAAATACAGGTAATCTTCGACAGCAGTGAAATCCCCAAACAGAAGCAATCTATTCAGAGACCACTGAACTGCATCAAAAGGTCAGTGAAATGCCCTGATGTTCGGTGGTTTCATTCGGCAGGTGTAACAAGGCGAATCCCATAGGTTTCAATGCAAAGAATATTGCCATTTTTATTCAATATTTAATAAACCGTTTATTCTGCAGCAAAAAAGTATCTTTATTTTTTATCCAGGACTTTTAAGGAGTTTTTGGGATTTTTAACAATTTTTTTTTAAATAGTTTTTTTTTTTTCTATAAACAGAACTTTTTATTATTATACATAGGAATTTTGGTGCTTATATAATATAATTATATAATAATTTCTGACATTTTCGTCCATTTGTTTTTTGCAAACAGCATTTAAAATTTTAGTAAGTTGCAGCCTTTTTTTTTTTTACACCCCGTTCGTCGGCTTGTCGACTTTTTCCGGCGGGTGGTCAACGCTGTGTTAGGCGGATCGTCGACTTTTATCAGACGCGTTTGGCGAGTTTTCGGCAGCTTATCGGCTCGGATCTGATGTTTTCTGGCGGCTTATCAGATCCGATAATTTTGGCGGTGTTTATTTGCGACTCGGCGGCTTTTCCCTCCACTTCGGGGATCCTACGGTGAATGCTGTATTCACTGCAGGGTTGGGGAATTTGGATTCCCTGAAGTTCTGGGAATGAAAGAGCACCAAAATTCCGGTGGAATTTCACAGCATTTGCAAGTCAATTGTCAGATACGTTCAGTCAATTTTCATGCACTTTATCATGCCGTAGATACTAATACAGAAGAAGACCTACATGGGGTACACACCACGCCATTTCATACAAGATTAGAGGGTACATGGTGCCATGCCTATGGGGCACCATTTCTCTGAGATGAAGGGTTGATCTCCTGATTGCAAGTGCCTGAATTTATAAATGAATTATATCAAATAATTAATAACTTCCAGGAGAGTCTGCTTTTATTTCGCTTTCCTTCTCTAACCTCAGTATGAATATATGGTTGGTTAGAGCTTTTGAGGTTAGTAGGCATCCTGGCATTATTTGGTATCATGCAAAAAAAAAAAAAAAGAACAACAGAAAAAAAAAAAACAATGGTCTGTACAAATGTACAAAGAACTGAGTTTCTGGGAAACCAAACAATGCTAAACCAATTCGCAGTCAAGGTATTTGGTTAGTGGTGCCTCCAGTAGATTGATAAAGGAGCCACATGGAGTCTTTTTTTTTGTGTTGTTCCTTACTTTCCCTATATAAAGGAAGGAGCGTTTTCAGCAAATTCTTTAGATAATGCCTGACTCCGAGAGCCTCTTCACACAGACACGCACTTGACATCATTAAAGTTTAACTGGATCGCACAAAAAAAGTCCCTAAGTCGTCACAATAATCCTTTTCCCATGACAATGAGGGGGTCCATTACAAAAGACCTGCCTTGCCCCTCTCCTGCATGCTGTGCGCTTTAGTTGCTGTTGTATTTCTAGGTGTCTCATCAGTCAGAGGCGCACATACCCAGATATCCAAGAACAGAATAGCCCGTATTAATTAACTTTCTCTTTAATTGCTTACATATCACATATGGCCCACTTTTGGCTGGAGATGGGGAAAGATGTCCGTTTGTGAGGTGAATTTTAACATATCCTGACCAGGCAATGATAGAAAGATATACCGTAGATACTCGAGAATAACGCGACCCGAATATAACGCGATGGAGGATGGATAGAGATTTATTATGGAATGAGAGAATATTCAAGACTCGAATATAACACGAGGAACAAACTTTTACTGTACAAGTAAAACAATTAAGATCCTTCCAGGTTCTCTTAACACAGTCAGGCTCCCCCTCAGGTCAGGGTGCTCTGCTCTAGAATGATTGCAGTTGTTACTAAGTATGAAGCCGCCGGCCACCCGCCTTCTATACTAGCGGTTAGATTGCCAGCGGAGACGAGCGAGGTGAATGATTGGCTTAAACCGAGCGTGCCCTCTGGCCGTGATGGATCCCACCTCTCCTGGATCTTCCTGAAGTGTTTGCAAACATCAGGAGACCGCATTCACTTCCACGAGACTACCGGAATGTCCGAGAGACCTGGGATCCAGAGCAGGGCAATTTTTATTTTTTTTATTTATTTTTTTACACGCGATGCAGATGTCTCGAATATTTATTTATAAAGGATTTTACCAGGAAGGATACATTGAGACCCCTCCAATTTTATGGTAAATTTTTGGCACCAAAATCTAGTGGTATACTCGAGTATCTACGGTACTCTTAAAAAGGGACATTGTGTGCTCAGTGATACTGCATGGATACATTTACTAACTATACCAGTAACGGTCCATTGACTTGCAATTTAGGAAATCCCAAATCCCCCCTTCTGATGTATCTCTCAGTATCAACACTCTTTTCTCCCTTTTTCTGTCACCTCCATGTTATCTTTTGCCTTGCGTCACCAGTCCTGTACTTCACCCCTGTACTTTTATATTCATCCCCTTTTAAAGCAGATTCTCTGGGTTATGGAGCTGCCCTTCTGTCTGTCTGCCCTCATCCTGCCCTCCGATCTCACTCGTCCCCTGTCCCACTGATTGACAAAGGGCTGTTGAAATGACACAGCGTTCCCTTTAAAAAAAAAAAAAAAAGGTGGAAATAGAATATTTAAAAGGCTTTGTGACATCGGAGCGAGCCCGACGTTAAGGCCCAGATCTTCTCCGTGAGAATCGATGAACGTTAACAAACTTAATTTGAAAATGAACATATGGATGTGCGTGTGCGTGAAAGAAACAGGGGGGAAAAGGGGATCATTACTCAGGCTGATTAGAAGCATTGTTGTGATTTATGGATGGACACAATGGAGAGATTCTATGGAGAGCTGGCTGAGATCAGTTCATGCAGTGATGCTATGTGTCTCCCAGTGGTAGGGGCGTGGTGGTGTCTGGCTGGACTTTCACAGAGTTTTAATGGAACATTCTTCCTGGAAATCTCTGCACTCTGCAAAGAGTCGTGAAAAACAACTCGGCAGAAGTGACGACAAGAGCTCAGAGTTGCCAGATCCACCATGTTTTCCTGGGCGCATAGTACTTGTGCGTGCACATGGGCATGACATGAAATGCTCAGCCATGTAGTATGTAATGTTCAAATGCCACCAGAGGGAATTCTATCATTTATCAAGGACAACGCGACTGCCTTGATCAACTATCTGATTCCTGTCTTGTGGCATACACTTACTTTCTATCCCCGTCAATATAATAAAAAGTGTCTAGGAAAATATGGCAGATCTGCCTCTTCCGTCACTGCTGCTCTCTTCCATCTTCAAAGAGTGAGGAGAATTCCAGGTAGAATGTTCCACCGGCTGGGCGAAAGTCCAGCCAGATCGCACGACCACAACTAGACACGCAATTTCGGTGCTTATTGAATAGACCCTATGGTTCCAAAACATCTGGAAGACCAAGCTTTCTGAGCCCTGGTCTAGAGCAACGTACGTCAAGGTTCTGTAACAATTTAGGTGGGCTGCCAATAGGTTTCATTCACATACATATTGTCACAGGGGCTCATCGAGATGATCTGATGTTATTCAGGAACAAATAACCCCTTCTGTGATTCTCAGCCTAATGTTTAGAGTAATTAAAATAAGCCACGGCAACAAATGCTGTAAACAGTGCCCGTCCTGGGCCTGGCGTCCCGGGCCTGGCGATGGCTCCTGAAGCCTCAGACTGAAAGTCCGCAAGGCTCACTTAAGTGTCTTTTAATAATAGCTGGTTATCTGTCCTGCCATTTCCTGGGGAGATCCCATTACAGTCCATGGTTTAATCCTCCTTAATAGCTTCTGAAAACAACACAACAAACAGTCAGGCCTTGAGGGGAGGAGGGGGGATTCCATTTAATTTGATCCCGTGGTGGTGATAAAGACTGCATACACCTGTGGAATGCGTGAGGCTCCTTTTAACACACAGGGCCTTCTATCTATCCATCACGGCAAAATGACTCTCTCTCCGATGAACGCGGGCCAAATGACAAACAAAAATAAGGCCCAGAGAAAAATAACAAGTTTCACACTCTTCAGAATGCCTCTCGTCCATTGATTAAGGGAAGAATGACTTTAAGCCGCACCCCCCCCCCTCATGTAACATTTAACAATTGGGCTTAATCACTTAATGGTGAATTGGTGGAGAATTAAAAAAAAAAAAAAAGGGGGGGAATTGCATGATTGAGGCAAAGCTAATGAGTGTCTCAGCATCATGGGAAATGTAGTTCCAAAACATCTGGAAGGCCAAGGTTGCTGACCCCTGCCTTAAGGGTTTATTCACTAACTGACAATGTTAGCCGGTGTTGCAGATACTGGCAAAAATTTGTGTGTGTTACCATGACAAAAAACTGACATTTCTCAAAACTAAAATCCAAAGCTTGTCAGTAGATGCGCCATAGTGACACTTCAACTGTCGAGGTTTGGATTTTAGGTTTGTGAAATGCCAGTGTTTTCAAGCACTGCAGTAACTGCAATTTGTAACCCTGGCACTTAGTGAATAACCCTATTAGTATTTCAATCCTATAATAGTTATTCATCAGGGTCTACATTGTTTCCCTTTTGATTTGACTTTTCTGTGTTAAGGTTGTGCAAGGCAGACACACCTTATAGCAGCTGTGCCATTCGAGCATATACGAATATAATATGACCTATAAATTATTGTTAATCCTGTAGCTTTAAATTAGCTTTTCGGAGATTTTTTTTGAGGCAGCGTATCACTAGTGCTCTATGTGTGTGTGTGACATCTCATCTTTTGATACTCTCTTTGCTGCAGGGCTGAAACAACTAATCAATAAGGCTGGGGTCAGACGAGCGCAGTGTTAACGTCCGTGTTGCTGCACATAAGTACGTCCGTGATAGCATACAATAGTGTTAAATGGAGCCCCACACACGAAGTACGTCCGCACAGAAGTGCGGAGGCTGATGGACGCTGCAAACGGACGCAGGTTAGGCAAGAACGTAATACCGCTAGAACGGACGTGCAGAGTGCGCCACGTCCACAACGTCCACATAGCTTTGTGTGTGAGTGATGCAACAAGGTCAGACGGACTGCATTTATACGTCCAGCATTTTTGACGGACAGAATGTCTTATCACTGTAATTTATTTTCCCTGCTACATCAGTCAAAAAATACGTCAGTGAAAAAAAACGGACTGTGTGGCCACTACCTTGTTGTCAGTCAGTAAGTACGTCTGTACTGCACGGACGCACAGTCCGTACAAAATGCGCTCATCTGACCCTAGCCTTAATCGACAACTAATCGCTAATGAGAAAAGTTGTCAACTATTCTCATTATCGATTAGTCTATTATTCGACAGGTGTACAGCACGCACACGGTTTAGAATCCGACTGAGGTAAATGTTAATAACCTCAGATGCCACACCGGACCTGACTGCAGATGTCGTGCCGCTGCTTAAGGCTGGGGTCAGAAGAGCGTCTTTGGAGAGTGGAAGGAACGTACGTGAGAGTGGTCCTTCCTTCCACTCGACGCCCGTCTGGCCGCCTCGCTGAGCGCAGTTAGTGCGTGCACTGCTGCAAGGCTCGATCCTCCTATGGAGAATCACGCTTTGCAGCTCCCATTACCTAGTGCGCTCGTCTGACATCGGCCTTACTCTGTATGAGTTAGTTCTAAGGTTCTTTTAGAGATAACCAGATTTTATTTAGTTTACAACAGTAGCAAAACTACAGCACAGACTCTGGAATACTGCCATTGGGTGGAGGAGCAGTACTGCCGGTGTTTTATCCTTACCTGGACCTGGACTCCTGTGCCACCACCCCACCCTCCCTGCTTCCCTCTCACAGGTTCGGTCTCTTCCCCCATACTCCCTCCCACAGGCACTTCTTCCTCCCACTCAGTTTGTTCATGAAATTATTTTAAAAAGGCACCATATGCACCTTGTCCACTTTAGCGTATTAAAGTGGTTAGGCTGTGTGGAGTGCCCCCCCCACTCAACCCGCTTTGCATGCTCACATCATCATGTCTATCACAGTACTCGTAGCAGCTTTCTCTCGGGGAGAAAGCAGACATTGGCTTTTGCGCACCTTGCATGCGAAAATACGCAAGTTATACAATTTGCATATGTACAGTTGTGTTCAAAATTATTCAACCCCCACTGAAATTGAGTGTTTTGGCCAGTTTGACATTGATTTTGATCATTCAGTCATCTTGCTTACAATTAAATCAAAGAGGCACGTGTAGGTCAGACAAATATAACATAACATTTATAATGAAATAACCACAAATGTCTTTTCTGTGCTCACATCATTATCAGTTTTATTCAACCCCCAAGTGACATTCAATCTTAGTACTTATAACTGTAAAAGGATGTTGTACTAACAGCTTTTAAACGTGAAGCATAGCTTGACACAAGTGTCTTGCAGCGATCTACGGGTATCTTCGCCCATTCGTCATGGGCAAAAGCCTCCAGTTCAGTCACATTCTTAGGCTTGCGCACTGCAACTGCTTTCTTTAAGTCCCACCAGAGGTTCTCAATCGGATTTAAGTCAGGTGACTGCGATGGCCACTCCAAAATGTTCCAGCCTTTAATCTGCAACCATGCTCTAGTGGACTTGGAGGTATGCTTGGGATCATTGTCCTGTTGAAAGGTCCAACGTCTCCCAAGCCTCAGGTTTGTGACGGACTGCATCACATTGTCCTCCAATATCTCCTGGTACTGAAGAGAATTCATGGTACCTTGCACACGCTGAAGCTTCCCTGTACCTGCAGAAGCAAAACAGCCCCAAAGCATGATTGACCCCCCGCCATGCTTCACAGTAGGCAAGGTGTTCTGTTCTTCATAGGCCTTGTTCTTCCTCCTCCAAACATAGCGTTGATCCATGGGCCCAAATAGTTCTAATTTTGTTTCATCAGTCCACAGAACACTATCCCAAAACTTCTGTGGTTTGTCCACATGACTTTTGGCATACTGCAGTCGACTTTTCTTATTCTTTGGAGACAGCAAGGGGGTGCGCCTGGGAGTTCTGGCATGGAGGCCTTCATTACGCAGTGTGCGCCGTATTGTCTGAGCTGAAACTTCAGTACCCACATCTGACAAATCTTTTCTCAGTTCCTCAGCAGTCACACGGGGACTTTTCTCCACTCTACGCCTCAGGTAGCGCACAGCAGTCGAAGTCAGCATCTTCTTTCTGCCACGACCAGGTAGCGTTTCAACAGTGCCCTTTGCCTTGAATTTGCGAATGATGCTTCCTATGGTCTCTCTTGGTATGTTTAACATCTTTGCAATCTTCTTATAGCCATTGCCCTTCCTGTGAAGAGTAATCACCTCTTCTCTTGTCTTCCTGGACCATTCTCTTGACTTCACCATGTTTGTAACCACACCAGTAAATGTCTAGAATGAGCTGAGTACACAGTCATTTTAAAGCTGCCTAATTGGTGCTTATTATGCTTTATTGCTGCTCCGTGACATCCACAGGTGTTTTCAATACCTGATTGAAAACACTTGAATGAACCTCTGTTCTTCAGAGTGGTAGTCTTTAAGGGGTTGAATAATTGTGTCAATGAAGAATTCACAAAAGAAACATTTACTACTGTATTACAAAACCAATTGATGTCATTTTAGTTGCATATGGTTCTTTAAAAAGTCCTTGTAGGATTTCATTCTGAATACAATTACAAATGTACACTAAATTCCCTAAAACCCTTTACAGCATTGGGGGGGTTGAATAATTTTGAACACAACTGTACATACAAAAGTTATGTCCACTATGCAAATTGTGTAAGAAAAAAGAGAGGCGGGAAGGAGGGAGGGGTTGATTTTTACATAGTATTCCTTTAAGTTTAAGCTTTCCAGATGTCCTGGAGAGATCATTGGGTGATTTAAGTGTTGTTAGACACGGGTATGTGCAAACTTAGATTCTTTGTCAGGGCATTTTACCTGCATATATTTTTAATTTTTATGATTTTCCCTATTGTATTTATTTATTTTTTTTGCAGGTAGATCTATACTATAAACAAAAAAATATTTTGTTTATCTAATAAATTGATTAGTTGGGCGATTATTTTTTTTCAATCAATCGATTATGAAAATAATCGTTTATTTGCAGCCATACTTTGATTGAATGAGCCTCATGTGATTTATACTATTTTAAGCATTTCTTTTTATTACAAGAAAATAGACTAAAAATAAAGTAAATAAATTATTTTTATCAAACACCTTCACCACTCGCTTCTTGCACACTGAGGATGTAAGTAATCAATGTGCAATATCTTCATAACCATTTCCTAAATTTGAAGAGTCGTCATTCCATCTTGTGACAGTTCCTGAACCCCCAAGCCTGCCAGGGTGATGTCAGAGCGTCAGCTTGTCTGCACCGCTATGCCTCATTTCCTCCCTTCCTTGCCTGGCATTAACTATCTCAATCCCCTTACCCCTGCCCATAGACACGTCACTGCTACACAGTGACAAAACTCTCCGATTTGACTCATCAATGCCACCGTGAGAAATGATGGGGAGGAAGTGATAAACGCCAGGAAGATTTGCTGTCGCAGTGGCACCGAAAGGGTACAAAGAGCTGCAAGACAGGGTGATATTAATATGTGGAAAAAAACCCAATGACAAATAATCCGAACAGAAACTTTCGAGGGCATCTGTGTGAAAGAAAAAGTGGTTAGTGTAAAAGGAAGTTAATGACAGCCTTCAAATTTTCTCATAAAAAGAAGTAGAATTTATTTTTAAATTGATTCTGGGTAATATATCAGGTAGATGGAGTAGAGGAAACATCACCGCTCTATAACCATGAGACCCAGGTTCGAATCCCAGCCACAGCACCTCTGCAGTAATTGTCCTTGGGCAAGACACCTAATGGTACACACTTGCCTATCACACAATATTGGCTGTGGGGTCCAGTGGTAACGTCTCTATCCACGACCGTGGATAAGCAAGTCAAAATCCCATTCAGCATATCCCACCAATACAACTGTGGAGAAGCAAGTCTCAACTTTGCGAGAAGCAGGTTCAAACCTAACCTTGCTGATCTACAATCATGGAAAGATGACTTGATGCCACCAGTGAGTGTCCTTGGGCAAGACACGTAACGATATGGATGCGCCTACCTCACAAAACGCTTGTACGTCTTATAGAGTGTAAGTTCCCTAAAAAAAGGGTCCCCCTGAATCAGGCCATCATCCATGTGTGGATGTATCAACTCCTTGTACATGGATATTTGTAAAGCGCTGCAGAATTTGTGGTGCTATATAATGAACGATAATACACACACACATTTAATTATATTGTATATACAGTGCGACAGAGTTGCTTCAGTGGGTGTTGAAAACATTCAATGAGTGTCTGGCTACCTTGTTTTTGGGTACGATCCATACCTCCCAAGTGTCCCTGTGTAAAAGAGACTGTCCCAATTTTGGGCCCAAATCCATCTGTCCTTTTCTCTATTCTTAGGTGCTACTCCATATATTCTGGGCGTGTGAGCGTATAACAGAGCTGCATGTAAATAAAACTACCAGCAATGAATCTCTAAACTATAATAAATGTTGCTGGAAATTATCTGGTGGAAATAAAATACTTTGTGTCAATAATGTAACTTAAAAGAAGCGCAAACGACTCCAATAGGATGTGATGTCACCTACAAAGTCTGGGAGCAGCCTAGATTCTGACCCCCGCCTGCAGCGGCATTCCCTAAAACGTAAGAGTCCTCCTTTGGTTGCTATGTGTATGTCATATTTCAGTGATACCTATGCTTGGCTCTTTGGCGTTTCAGAACTATCTGTCCCATGATGCTCAGCAAGACTGAGAATCAAGGGACGACACATAATTTCAAAATGAAATAGGGTGTCAAATTCTCATGGGTGTCACCTCAGCTCTATCAGGGTTATTCAGAGAGAGGTGAAAAGCTGGAGAATGACTGGAGAATGGAAAATTCTAGGTCAAAATAGCCGATTTGGAAAGTGAGATGAAAGGGAGAATTTTTCTGGTTCGGCTATTTTGACCTAGAATTTTCCTGCTTTTCACCGCTCTCTGAATAAGCCTGTAAGAGACTTGTAATAAGAATAGCAGACGTAATAAAAGAGGATATGCTAACTCTGATCCCCATACAGTGTGACGAGAAGCCAATACAAGCTGCAAAGCCAATAAAGATATGAAAAACATTTGCTTATGAGCGAGGTAACAGAGGCATATCACACATACAAAAGGATTATCCCTGTGAAAGGAAAGGGGAATGCATTTAAGAAGTTTAAAAGGAACTATTACGAGGGCTTCAGGCTGGTATCAACGGATCAAGGGAGGGGAGAAAGGGGGGGGAAAGAAAAAGAAAAGAAAAAAAGAAAACAATAAAAGAGGCAGTTATTTTGATTGTTCAGCCAGCTCCCACACCATAAAAATAAAAAATAAAACACTAAAAAATACTAGTGTGCGGCTAAGAGGAGAAAAAAAATACACCTGGGCTTTCCACCCTAAATTTAAAATATTGAGGAAATTCTTTTTCCATGGGGTTGAACTTCAAAGTAAAAAAACATTTATAACGGTCATAAAAAGTTTACTGCCCAGTCGGACCATTAACAGCCATTTGTCCCGAATACAGGAATCCCAGCAAGTTGTGAAGAAGCCATTATATGGAGGCTTTTGTCAGGACATCATATGGGAGGCAGGTTTAAGGGCTGTTGCAGAATTGCAAATTCTTTAACATTCTTAGCTAGTCCACTTCCGTTCTACAGTCTATTAACCCCTGACAATGCTACAGCGGCTTGTGGACTGGAGTGCATGGAGCAAAACACTTGGGAGAAGGTCCGTCACCATACCAGAAAGCAACCTGGGGAAATGGATGATTTTAGGCCAAAATAGTGGCGATAAAAATAGAACTAGAAAAAGAAAAAAAAAAACACCGCCAACTTGTATCAATATTTTGAATCACTATCCTGGCCTAATATCTTAAATTCCAAATTTCCGCTGTGGACAATAACCCCCAGTATAGAAAGATGTTGATCATTTATTAAGGCACAGATTTTAACTTCCACCGCATTATGGTTTGCTGCTAAAGTATGATAGCGTATCCTCCAAATCGGGGCCTTAAAACCACTAGGAGGGCTAACGCAGCCTCAAATCGGGGACAGAAACCATCCAGGAGGCAAAGGTGGTACCTAAAAAAAAAACTATTTATTGCAGCACTACATTTCTCTATGACGTGACTTGACAAATCCAGTGGCCTGGTAGCCACCTGCGCCTAGATTTTTACCATTTTGGCTCCTAGATGTCTGAATTGTTCTTCAAAGAGCTATTCTATGGATGATTGTCTGGTTCCAAGGTTTCATACTGGCACTTAAATTTGATAATATGCATTTTATCAAAGCCCCATTCTATGGATATCCCTAGGTCCTGGCTCCTAGTCAAATAGAGCTGGCTCCTAACAATGGAGAGAGGAAACATGGATATCTGACAGCTTACAAGAATGCTAAACCAAACTGTGCACCCACACAAGGAGACAACATGCAGTTTTCAAGCCCACCTCAGGTAATTTTGTATTATTTCTGTGGCTGCGTGGGTCAAGTCCAAGCATGGAGATAATAGAAGTCTCCCGATCCATACCAAAGACAGGCTCAAAAGACTTTTTAAAATGAAAATATGTTTCTATAAACACTGCTCTACCCTGCCCATTATCTAGATTTTTAATTTATATACCTGATCGTTTCAAAGTCCCGAGAACCAAAGACCACGGAGTTCTATGAGACTCAAAGCAAAAAAAAATATGCAGAACAGGCCGCTTACCCATCTTTATCATTAATATAGCACCAACATATTCCACAAACAAAATAAATAAAAATATGCCAGAGGTGAAAAAGACCTGATCAAAATTTTTATTAATTTATTTTTTAACATGTTGTTAAATTAGACTATCAGGGTTATTCAGAGAGCGGTGAAAAGCAGGAGAATGACTGGAGAATGGACAATTCTAGGACAAAATAGCTGATTTGGAAAGTGAGATGAAAGGGAGAATTTTTCTGGTTTGGCAATTTTGACCCAGAACTTTCCATTCTCCAGTCATTCTCCTGCTTTTCACCTCTCTCTGAATAACCCTGTGTGTATTTCTATAATTTATTAATTACGTTTTATCTTATTCAGGAAGTGTATATTAATTTATATTTTCGATTTAAATCCCGTGAACAGACTTGGTATGTGGCAGATTGAATAAATGAAGATTTTTGCCTGACTCCTTCGTGTTGCACATTGCGGTAAAACCTTTCTCAGAAACAGTAGCGGCGTTTAGTGTAGACTGCAACAGAGCGAAATGAGTAGTGGTGACTGGTATATACCAAAGGAAGTGGTTTCTTGCTAAAGGGTAGGTTATTATATTAGACCCACTGAGATTTCTTTAATGTTAAAAAGTCAAAACTTTTCTTTTTCTTTGCTTTAGGAAACCTGATACAACTTGTTTACTGCATGCCGTGCAAATATTTTATTTTAGCAAACCACGCGTTCCCCCACAGACCAGCAAGGGAAAGGCCAATGGATGGTTGAGCATTATGGTAGTTGTAAATCACGGTAACAAAAGTAGACAGCTTATCTGTCTCTGAAGGAGTTGATATTTGGTCCCATTGCTCCCTTCTGATGTATTTTCAGCATGGACTCACTCCAACCTATGACCTTGGTACCCGACATGCATTTGAACTCCGTTTAACCGAATGGTCAGAAGTCATAGAGGATGGGGAATGGTGTTCAGAAACATCTGGACTGCCAAAGTTGGTCATCACTGGCCTAGGCTATTTAATGTGAATGCAATCACAGAAGAGAACATATTAAAAATCTTATAATATATAATGTAAGAAATATAAAAAGAGAAAAGAGAGAAAACAGATTCAGGCCTTGACAAATATATTGAGATGTTATGAGCCAACCACTCATTTCTAGGAGGCAGGCCAAGTTCTTTACAAAGATTTCTGCCAAATAATACAAAAATTTAAGAGCCAGCAGGACAAATTTAGTAGCCAAAGGACATCTGCCTCTTGCATTTTTCAAGTCACATTTTAATTATGATATATTTCATATAATGCTACTAAACCAATATTAAAACCTATGAAATAAGGCTGCCTAAAAGGTGTCCAAGAGCAGTTATACCGCCATAGGGCTGCGAACAATTACACAGACATACAAACGTAGCTCTAAGTGACACATTTGCCTTTAGGAAGAGACTAATAACCAAAGTCACAATGGGACATGCATTGACGCCCTTTCATTAGTGGTAGACAGCTCAACGGATTATTTTTGGTTGTTTTTATCTTCCATTGTAGGGCCTAGATTTAGGATCTGTCCTCACTTTTGTTTTTATTTTTGCAGCCCTTCCCTGATTTTCTATTCTGTTTCTTTATTTATTGGAATTCTGACATATTTACATTTTCTATTATATTATTATTATTATATATTATTTCCTTTCCAAAAAAATAAATAAATACATAGGCCGTCCGACGCGCGTGAAAGAAGATCTACATTCCTGCTGGTACTCCTCCCTGCTCCATAAACTGGAAAACTCTCACAATCAGAACCAGTGAAAACAATAAGGACACAGTCATACCTAGAGAAACACTCACACCCACAGAGCTGACAGCCTGCCATCACTGTGCATGCAGGAGGACAATCACAGAGCCTGACTCAGTGCTCCCCAGTAACTTCTCTTATCCCACACACTCCATCCCTTGGGATAGCCCACAGTATTGTGTTCACTTCCAGAGAAGTCTTGCCATAAAGTAATTTTTTTTTTTAACCCTACAGGGCCCACATGAAAGGCTTGGGATATTTGTGATGGCAGTGTGCCCCCTTTGCATAGGAGCTGTCAATACCTTGTTGGTATGTTTTGACCAAAACCCTCTTGTTTGGCCGAGGGTACCAAGAGTTGCAGGGCTGCTGATGCTCAGCCCAAGAGTTGCATCCCATTGCAATCTCACTGGCTAACACAGCAATGCATCCTCTGTGTGGGTTGCTAATGAAAACAGTGTGACATCCCTCCCTTGGATCACGCAGTCATTACTATATTCCAGATAAAACACCGATTTTTGCTTGACATGCAAAGACATATTTGCTTCCTGCAAAAAAAAAAGTGAGTGCAGGATAGGAGCCTTTTTTAAGTCCAAGGAGTGTCTGTTTTTCCTCTTGAAACACACCAAGAAGGATCTTTAACTGCACATATGGTACTGATATACAGCAATAATAAGGCAGGCTTCCTTCTCTGTGTATCCCCCGAAATGGAATGTAAGGGAGAGGGGCAGAAGCAATAGAGACACCAAAAGAACTAGCAGGGATACAGACAAGTCAATCAGCTCACTCACAACAATGCACATCAGTGACCCAGGGAGGCTTATAAAACTTAGTGAGAGACAGACGTCATGATCAGATAGCTCCATGCCAACCCCTGGAAATCAAAGGTTTGGGTAAAAACCGAGAGATTTTTACTGTCCTGATGGAGAAGAATAAAGAACAATACAATAGCCCAAATGGAACGTTATGGGATGGAAAGAAAACAAACAGAACGCACCAACATTCTAATGGAACGCGGGGATTTACAGGTTAACTAGCAGTGTCCCATTGCCTTGCCACTCTCAGCACAGGGATACCACAAGCACCCCCCAAATTACAACTCAGATATAGTGAATGCAAAGTGTCCCAGTGATTTCTTACTCTTCTTTTTAATCAAGTAGATAAAACACATAGGACAATAATAAAAGTAAAACACTGGCACCTACATTGTAAGCTGTGGCTCTGCATCCATCCAAAGGGGTCCAGCCCCCCAAAGCAGGCGGTTTTTCGTAGCATACAGCCACCCTGGGGTCCCATGTCATACAACGGCCGAGACATCAAAGGGAAAGCTTCCACACAGTCATACATTGTGGCTCTGGGTGAGTTTCTGATGGGTACTGAGAAGGGGGAGGGAGACAGGCTGGCAGAGTGGGCACAGATAGTACCAGCAGCTTGGCAAGCCCCTTGTGAGCCCAGATTTCTTCCTCTTTGCTCGCTGTGGTCTGTGTGGGTCTGTGTCTCCCTCCCTCCTTCCTCCAGCACAGCCTGCTTTGTGGCATACCTTTTGCAAAGAGCCAAACTGCCTTGGGGCTGTGGGAGTGACTTGAGCTTCAGATGGGAAGGGCCACTGCACAGAACAGCCTTTCAACACACTCAGAGATCTCACTCCCCTCCTCCCCTGCACCCTCCACCTTTCCTAAAATCTCCTTAAAACAATACAAAGCTTCCCCTTGCCTCCCTGATCCCAGTACCTATCCCCCCTGGCAAGTCCTGATCTGCACAGACCTGACAGCTGAGGTTAAAGTCTGGGGCACAAAGGGCATGTACCCATGTGACACTCCTCTTTCCCATGAGAGCTGTGCTTGGCAGGACTTGTGGCACTGCCTAGGGTCACTGGCATGACTTTTCAGACAGAAGATTTTTGGTTTTATTTTACCATGTGGTGCCAGTTGTCTGATCTCTGGGTTTTCATGGAAAGCCAATGCCCAGCAGAAATTCTATTTAATTCTTCTATTAATCCCCTTGTCTGAAAGTCAGATTTTAGTATTTCATATCTGTTTTACTTAAAATGAAATTTATTTTAAATACAACTTTTTTTCCCTTAAAACAATGTTATATATAGTCTATTTTTCCTTCTTGCATCACATACAGCAGATACTGTAACTTGGATTAACTCTTTCATACAGCTGACTAACAATGGACTATGCCCAAGGCTGGCTGACAACACTTTTCTAATTCTAATATGGTAATAATCACCTGCTGGGGGATTTAATGGACCCCCTGCTTAAACCACTATTTATTTATTTATTTTTTCTTTAGCTCACTGAAAAAAATAAATACATTTTTTAATCCCCCTCCCATGCACATTTATTTATTTATTTATTTATAAAGGATTTTACCAGGAAGGATACATTGAGATTTCTCTCGTTTTCAAGTATGTCCTGGGTTCAAGACCTCCCCTTGCGGCAGGACTTTTTCCGCATCATAAACCATGTTTCGGCAAAGCAGACCTTCATTCGTCACATCAATAATAAAGGATAATTCCTGGATGCTCACAGTATCGGCAGCCGAGATCCCCCAGGCCGCAAGCCACCTAATCAATAACTAAATCCTCACTTTTTATCCACGCTGACCACAACATAAAAAAAACCTGTGGACATTACTACTTCCCTCCTCTTAACACTGGTAAAATCCTTTATAAATAAATAAATAAAATTTTGTGCAAAGCAGGTGACAAGAAATACAGTATTTTCTGGTGTATAAGACTACTTTTTATACTTAAAAACATCCCCCAAAAATTGGGGGTCGTCTTATACGCGGGATATACAGTACAATATGACGAGTATAGCCCAAAACCTATTTTCTAACTGGAAAACTAGGGGGTCGTCTCATACACCTGGTCGTCTTATACTCCAGAAAATACGGTACTTTAGTAAAAAAGTTAAACATTTAATTGTAATTATTTTAAGAATTAAAAATTCTCCAATAAAAATCCCAATTAAAATACATAAAGGTTTGTATATTAAATATTCATATTTTTTTCGATTATACACTCGGATAGTGGACAGGAAGTGGACTTGCTAAGTGATGGCATTAGTTGATTTTGGAGAAGTCTTAGAACCCTTTGGCAATTTTTGTAGGTGTAGTCGGTCATTTCCATTTTTTTTTGCACTCGGGGCATTTAATCAAGGGTGCTATGAATCTCCTGCAGTGTCAGGGTATTCTGAGGTTTTATTTTATGACGACCAAATACAGTTACCCTCTGATTAGAATGAGATACTACGGACTTCCACCAGTATTTTGAAATATTTATCTATTTTCTGTAAAATAACTACGGTACTTGGAGGGTTACCGCATGTGCATTCACATTGACGTTTTTAGGTTTGGTGTTGCCCCATACCCTCTAAAAAAATGCACCGCCACCTCCTCCCTATCAAATAAATATTAACATGTACATAAACATAAGATTAAGTAAAAAGATACATAATAACAACTATTTTAGGCCTGTTTATATCAATAAAAATGACATTAAGGTCAAAAGCAAAAAGCAAGTTTTTTCTGATTTCTGACAAAATTTGTTGTCGTTTAGGCTAGGGTCAGACGAACGCATTTTTCGCATCTCCATAAAAAAAAGCGTCCGAACGCATGGCCGTACTTTTTCACAGAATACGCGAAAGCGGTCATACAATGCGCAATTACGGCCGTGATTTTTTACGGATCCAAACCAGGAAACTTTGTGTGTCTGGACGTTATGTTGGCCGGACATGAGCAGGGTCTGACGTCGCCTAATCACGGACACACGCCGCTATGCGGACGCAGCGCACTCTGTACGTCAGTACTAGCGGTTCGACGTTCTTGAGAAAATGCGTTTGTTTGCCGCTGGCATTGCGCGGCCGAACTTTCGTGCGGCCGTACTTCGTGTGTGGGCCTGCGTTGGACGTCATTTGCTGCTACCACGGCCGTAATAAAGTGCGGCTAAGGCTGGGTGGGGTCAGAGGACATTTTTAACGTGCGTTTAGGCGCACTTAATCACGGCCGCACTAGCAGCAAATGACGGGCAATGACGGCCAATATACGAAGTACGGCCGCACGAAAGTCCGGCCACGCAACGCAAGTGGAAAACTAACGCATTTTTTTGAGAACGCAGAACCGCTAGTACTGACGTACAGAGTGCGCTGCGTCCGCATAGCGGCGTGTGTGCGTGATTAGGAGATGTCAGACGCTGCTAATGTCCAGCCAACATAACGTCCAGACGCAAAAAGAGTTTTATCGACGATCCGTAAAAAATCACGCACGAAAATGCACGTCATCTGACCTTTTTCGCTCATTCCGTGAAAAAATACGTCAATGCGTTCGGACGCACTTTTTGACGGTCGCTGCGAATAATGCGTTTGTTTGACCCTAGCCTTAACGCACGTTCGCACTGCGTTCGTCTGACCCCAGCCATAGACCAGAAACTCTTTCCCTGGGGTTTTTTTTGCACTGCAGCTCTGTTATACACTCGGGCAGCAACAAATATATGGGATCTCTACCAGACAGGACAGTGAGGAAAAAATATTGAGTGACTGCTACAATCTGCTGCCCTAGGCCCAAGCCTGGTTGGCCTGTGCAAGAATACAGCCCTGGCAAATATGTTTGGGGTTTTAATTAGTTTTTTGTTGCCGTTTTACCAGGGCCAGTATGAGCATCATCCAGGATTATCTTCTGCACCAATAATAATATACACAGATCCTCACAGAGCGCAAACACCCTTGACTCTGACCGCTCTATATTTTGTAGTGATATAGTAGTGACAGCAGGAAGTGACACCCAGCAGATTTGTCAATGTTCATAAACATTAAGGAAGAAGCTCCCGCTACGTCAAACCCGGGCTGTTACACGGATTGTGACGCAGGACGAGTATGAGCTCCATATATCATGTAAGGCAAGGGTCAGACTAACGCATTTTTCGCGTTGTCCGTGAAAAAGTGCGTTCGAACGAATGGATGTATTTTTTCACGGAATACGCGATAGCGGTCATACGATGCGCATTTTCATCCGTGATTTTGTACGGATCATCAATAAAACACTTTTTGCGTCTGGACGTTATGTTGGCCGGACATTAGCACCGTCTGACATCTCCTAATCACGCACACACGCCGCTAGCGGACGCAGCGCACTCTGTACGTCAGTACTAGCGGTATCACGTTCTCGAAAAAATGTGTTAGTTTGCCACTTGCATTGCGCAGCCGCACTTTTGTGCGGCCGTTCTTCGTATGCTGCCCGGCATTGGACGTCATTTGCTGCTAGCACGGCCGTGATTTAGTGCTGCTAAACGCACGTTAATACTGCGTTAGTCTGACCCTAGCCTTACCTGACAGCGTTATAGAGTAGAAAGCCAGACCTTGCAATGTTACACTACAACTCCTACAATCCTAAAACTGCTACAGGAGCAAATAGGTGATTATGGGATGCATTGTATCACAAGAGACACAGCTGGACAACTTGATTATTGGCCAGTCACATTGTAACAAGACATCTCACCTGAAGTGGAATTCCTTTTTTAGTTTTCGTGGAAACTCTGGTGAAACGTCCGTTGAAAGGACATTCTACATGTGCGCTAAAATGTTATTGCATTGTGTACGTCAGGGGTCAGCAACCTTGGTTTCCAACTACATTTCCCATGAGGCTCAACTAACCTAATAAGTGGCTGAGGATCATGGGAGATGTAGTTCCAAAACACCTGGGGCTCTATCGCCTCCTTTGGCTTAAAGGAGGTCATAGCGCGCTGCACAGATCGCCTCCGATTCGCTGTCTGGTTAATAAACCGTTCGTTAATTAGCGATTCGTAGTACGTGTTTACTGTACTTTGCACTCTCTATCCCTAACATGGTAAAAAAAAAAAAAACTCACCTCTTATACTGCGGTGAGAACGGCGGGCCAATCCGGTGCTTCTGGCCGCCGGGAGCAGAGGAGGACTGGGGAAAAAGTCCCCAGCTTCCCTTCATGATCAATCCGCCAGAGTCTTGCGAGAGGTGTGATCCTGCCGATCATGTGACCCCGCAGGAGATGCCACCATGGAGTCCTGTGGACTCCATGGAGCGGCTGCTTGGGACGGCGCGTTAGCGCTGCCTCCAGCATCCACGATCCTAACGGCTGCTATGGGGCAAACTGCTGGACTCTGCGCTTGCCCATGATCTGTTGGTGAAACCGAGACGCAAAGGGGAAATTAGCGATTGTTAATTTTCCCCTTTGCATTCCGGTTTTAGCGAGGGGCACACGATAGTGCCCCTGGAGGGTCAGGGTAGTTGACTTGTTGGTTAGGTGTATGTGGATACTGGGTGCCTGTGTGTGATGGCCTGTTTTAGTATATAGGATTGTGGTATATAGCCACAGTCTGGCATTTGTGAGGAAAAAAGCTTTATTATGCACACTCGATTCTTCAATCTTCGTATTAAATGTAAAACAAAAGGAAATCAATACACAAAGTGTCCCATTTAGGGGGGACAGTCCCTATTTTTGGCACAGTTTCCTATATCTCTCTTTACTCTCCTATTGTGCCTCTTTTTAGGGGTTCCTCCATATATTCAGGATGTGTAGGTGTATAACAGAGCTGCAAAGCAATAAAACTCCTAGCAATGAGCCTCTAAACTATAATAGATTTTGTTAAAAATCACTTGGTATAACTAAGAAACTTTACACTTAATGTATGTTATATTTTTATTGCTATAAATGGCCTCTATAAGTCGAGTTGTCATATAAAAAGTCAGCAAATAGCCTACAGGGTTATTCAGAGAGAGGTGAAAAGCAGGAGAATGACTGGAGAAGTGAAAATTCTAGGTCTAAATAGCCAAACCAGAAAAAATCTCCCATTTGTCTCCCTTTCCAAATTGGCTATTTTGACGTAGAATTTTCACTTCTCCAGTCATTCTCCTGGTTTTCACCTTTCTCTGAATAACCCTGCTAGTTTCTTGCCAGGCCTGCTGCGACGTTCCCCAAAATACAAGTGTCCCTTTTTGGCTGTTTGAGATGTTGACTGCTGTGAAAATGTCAGTGTATAACAACTGACATAGAGAGAAGAACACGATAAGTAGTATTTATTTACTAATCATATAATTATTCAAAACATTGTTATGTAGCACACGTTAATGAATAAACACCGGCTGGGTGGAGTAGAGGTAACATCACTGCTCTGAGTGGAGAAAGCCTGTGGAGTTATGGGTTCAATCCCAGCAAGAGCACCTCTCCAGTAAGTGTCCTTGGGCAAGACACCTAACGGTACATACTCACCACCCAGGACATACTTGAAAACGAGAGAAATCTCAATGTATCCTTCCTGGTAAAATCCTTTCTCAAAAAATAAATAAAAATTAGGGGTTATGTTAGAGGAAAAGCAGAGACTGTATCCAAGCCACATAACAATAATATAAATAATGGCGCATGGGATCTTCCTTTTATGGCTAGGGTCAGACGAACGCATTTTTCGCGTCGTCCGTGAAAAAGTGCGTTTGAACGAATGAACGTATTTTTTCACGGAATACGCGATAGCGGTCATACGATGCGCATTTTCGTCCATGATTTTGTACGGATCATCAATAAAACCCTTTTTGCGTCTGGACGTGATGTTGGCCGGACATTAGCAGCGTCTGACGTCTCCTAATCACGCACACACGCCGCTAGCGGACGCAGCGCACTCTGTACGTCAGTACTAGCGGTATCACGTTCTTGAAAAAATGCGTTTGTTTGCCGCTTGCGTTGCGCGGCCGCACTTTCGTGCGCCCGTACTTCGTATATTGCCCGTCATTTGCTGCTACTACGGCCGTGATAAAGTGCGGCTGCACGCGCGTTCGCACTGCGTTCGTCTGACCCTAGCCTAATTCTTACATCACTGAACAGCATTACTATATATTTATAATCACGCCAAAGATCCAGGCATTGCCAGATGTAGAGAAGAAATAGCTGAAGAAGATGTCAAAGCTTGTTTGGGTTTTTCTTCGCCTCCTTCGATGTATTATATATCCTTCGGTTGACTTATGCTAAGGAGGTTTCAAGTGGACCTGTCAAATTTGAGATTTTTCTCCTGTTAAACCAATTTCCAGAAATTTCTTTACCTCTCTTCGTAACTCCGACCCATGCCTTTTTCAGGCTTTTGTCGGAAATGCTGCAGGATTACTGGCTTATCCTCCGTCTACGACTGCCAGGGCCTGTCGTCTGCCATCAAGTGTCTGTTTACGCATAATTCTGTTCAAGGTGGACAACCCCAGTTATGTCACGGATCTTCTTTGAATAAATATATATTCCATCCGGCGGTAGAATCCTTTTCATAATTTATAGTGCTCTGTTGTCTGAGACGGACAGCTTCTCAGGTGTTTCCGTTCAAGCACCCCACTATATACTGTATCTTCTAAAATCCAATACTTTTTTGTTTCTCATCACAAACAAGTAGGGATGTGCAAGAAATTTTTTTTCGTTTTGTTTATTTTTTTAGGTCTTTTCTTTGTTTTGGTCATTTCGGACAGTTTTTGCTTCGTTTCGGTTCAGTGATTCGGATCGATACGGTGATTCATATCGATTCGGGTGATTCGGATCAGTTAGTTTTTCATTTCTTAGGAGTTATTTCCTTTTTATTTGTTATTTATGAATAGGAAGTAGATTACTATTACCAAAGAATGAAAGTTTCTTTACTTATTTCTCTCTTTAGGATTTGTTTAGGCATTTTTTGGGTGAAATTTTAGGTTTCCTAACTTTTTTTTAAAGAAACAAGGCTTTTTAACCCATAGGTTTCAATGCAGCATATGAATCCACACACTGCTGGGAAGAAGCGCCTCTCTGCAGTATAATTAATGCTGCATATGAATCCACACACTGCTGGGAAGCGCCTCTCTGCGGTATAATTAATGCAGCATATGAATCCACACACTGCTGGGAAGAAGCGCCTCTCTGCAGTATAATTAATGCAGCATATGAATCCACACACTGCTGGGAAGCGCCTCTCTGCAGTATAATTAATGCAGCATATGAATCCACACACTGCTGGGAAGCGCCTCTCTGCAGTATAATTAATGCAGCATATGAATCCACACACTGCGGGGAAGCGCCTCTCTGCAGTATAATTAATGCAGCATATGAATCCGCACACTGCTGGGAAGCGCCTCTCTGCGGTATAATTAATGCAGCATATGAATCCACACACTGCTGGGAAGCGCCTCTCTGCGGTATAATTAATGCAGCATATGAATCCACACACTGCTGGGAAGAAGCGCCTCTCTGCAGTATAATTAATGCTGCATATGAATCCACACACTGCTGGGAAGCGCCTCTCTGCGGTATAATTAATGCAGCATATGAATCCACACACTGAGGGGAAGAAGCGCCTCTCTGCAGTATAATTAATGCAGCATATGAATCCACACACTGCTGGGAAGAAGCGCCTCTCTGCAGTATAATTAATGCAGCATATGAATCCACACACTGCTGGGAAGCGCCTCTCTGCAGTATAATTAATGCAGCATATGAATCCACACACTGCTGGGAAGCGCCTCTCTGCAGTATAATTAATGCAGCATATGAATCCGCACACTGCTGGGAAGCGCCTCTCTGCGGTATAATTAATGCAGCATATGAATCCACACACTGCTGGGAAGCGCCTCTCTGCGGTATAATTAATGCAGCATATGAATCCACACACTGCGGGGAACAAGCGCCTCTCTGCAGTATAATTAATGCAGCATATGAATCCACACACTGCTGGGAAGCGCCTCTCTGCGGTATAATTAATGCAGCATATGAATCCGCACACTGCGGGGAACAAGCGCCTCTCTGCAGTATAATTAATGCAGCATATGAATCCACACACTGCGGGGCAGCACCTCTCTGCAAATCAATTCGGTGATTCGGAGCGATTCATTTTTCGGATCAGTTAGTTTTTTGTTTTTTATGAGTTATAATTAATGCAGCATATGAATCCATACACTAATCTGAATCGCGAAATCACTGAACCGAATCAAGTAGAAATTTCAGATCGATCTGAAATTTTAAGATGGTCGATATTTTTTTTCGGAAATGCTCTTGAAATACGAAAATGGTGACTTTCATACGAATTTTGATTTGGAACGAAGCTAATTGCACATCTCTAAAAACAAGTAAGGTGAGACCAACACTTCCAATACCAGGCTCAGTCAAACGCTTCTCCCCATGTATTTACAAAGAAGATGCTCTTGTATGAAATATATGCTACAATGCTCAAAAAATAACGTCTCCAGGTTGAGTATCCCTGTACCTGAAAAGCTTGGGACCAGAAGTGTTTTGGATTTCGGACTCCGGAGTCATTACGTTTAATAATGAGATGTGTTGGGGATCAAATCCAAGTTTAAACAAAGAACTCATTTATGCTTCATATACACCTTATACTCATAGCTTGATGGTAATTTTCTACAAACCTTTTTTTGTAAATATCATTTTTATTATCAAGAAAAATATAGCGGTAATAGACAATAATAATTCAATATATGTTTCTAACTATAACCGTGGAGACACAGGTTCAACCCCGGCAGGATCACCTCTCCAGTAAGTGTCCTTGGGCAAGACGCCTAACGGTACATACTCGCCACCCAGGACATACTTGAAAACGAGAGAAATCTCAATGTATCCTTCCTGGAAAAATACTTTCTCCAAAAAAAAATATATGAAAAGAGATGGGGGAGGGGAGGAAAAGGGTCGCCCAAACCCAGAACAAAAGGAAAGGGAAGGAACTAGAAGAAAAAGAGAGAGAAAAGAGAAATCATGGAAGGTGAAGGTAATACGGCAGCAGGAGCCCCAAATCAGGGTATCTCCATGACAGCGAAGCAAAGACAATCCCCCCAAGTCCCGAACCTCTGAAGCCAAGCCCCCCCCCCCCACCGGGACACAATCCGCACCCATCTGATCCAACCAGGGCGACCAAGTTTTATAGTAAAAAGGTCAAGTGTGGTTAGATATGACAAACGGTTCATTCATGAGTTGAACATCTCTGATTTTGGGATAAATTTTCAAAAAGGAGGGAATCGTTGGATAGCTCCAGAAATCAGCCATTATACAACATTTTTATCATTTTGTCCCCGTCACATGAGATCCACGGTGGAGTTTTCCATTTGTGACATCGTGCCACTTCTCAAAATGAATACATTTGGAAAAGATTTAGTATTTTGGAATTTCAGTTAATGAATAATCAACCTGTAGAATTCAGAGTATTAAGATGTGATGACTTGGTCAAACAACATTTTGGCTGCCCAACCGAATAGAAGAAGAAGAAGGAAAATCAACTTGTATCTTGGTAAGAGTGCTGGTGTCAATGGATCAAGGTGGTTTCATTAGTTGGAAAGCAGTTGATCTCAAGGAGGTTTGTGTGAAGCCTTGACTTTAGCAGCTAGGATCATGGCAGGTGGTCCTGATTTCCTCTGCTAACAACAATAAGACCAGACTTGATTGGATGAACATCCAATAAAACTGGAATACAAAGGTCTTGTCTGGCAAGTGTTGATTTCTGCTATAATATGACCAAGATTACATGTGTTCATCCTGCCTCGTTGAAAGGCACAGAGAGATGCAATATGTTCTTGGTGCTCCTTGTTCCACCAGCTACCATACTAGTATAATTTAGCAGCCATGGCGCAACAAAACGGTGCACTCGATCACATTATGGCCATGGTCTACCCGTTTTCTTAATGAATACTCTGTAATTGCTGGCATTGCCCAGCACCAATTCCACAAACATGACTGATTTCAGTTCAAGCACCTCCTTAAAGGGATATTCTAGTTGTTTTCAATTGTACCCTAAATTACATTCTGTCTACTATCAAACCGCATCATGATTCTCTTTATATCTGCCAAAAGGCATGCCAAATAATGAGGTTTCTAACCATTTAAAGCTGAAAAATAGAGCAGTAGTAGATTTTATTGAGTATTACAGCTGTGATTTCCTGCCTCTTTACTCTGTAACCTCATATCAATGCAGAAAAGCAGAACCTCCACACCTTACAGTGAACAAGGAAGTTGCAGGAGTTGAGTCAACAGTATTCTGAATGCCGGCTGACCATCACCTAGCTTCCTTATCTGCAACATTGGTTCCCATCCGTGGTCCTCAAGTACCCGTAACAGGCCAGATTTTAAGGATCACCTTGTGGAAATGCAGACTGAATCCTGCAATCACTGAGCAGCAAATCATATCACCTGTGCTTCAGATATCTGGCAAACCTGACCTGTTAGGGCAGGGGTCAGCAACCTTGACTCCCTGATGTTTTGGGAACTACATTTCCCAAGATGCTCAGTCACCTCATAGGCTGACTGAGCCACATGCGAAATGTAGTTCTCAAAACATCAGGGAGCCAAGGTTGCTGACCCCTGTGCTATAGGGACCGGAGGACAGGTTTGGGAGACATTTATCTACAATGCTTTGAAAACGCTGGCGCTGTACTTCTATGGATGAGTGTCTGTCTATTTTAGGGAGTCCTGCTCCAGACCAGTGCTCATATCACAACAAGGGAACCAAGCTCATTTGCAATGCATGCTCTGACTTTTCCAGGAGAGTCTGAAATTCAGTTTAAATAAATATAAATAAAATAGGTAATTTTGTATAAAAATGTTTTAACATACACTAGCCATTGCCAAGTCTGGCTACCCCCCCCCCCACGCACACACATACATACAACATTTTGTCTTGTACAGAAACAGGTGGTGCAGACTCTCTTTGTCTTGGAATATGTCAAAGCTTTTCATTTAGAGCATTAAACTATTATATGAGATTGTCATTGGACAGTTTAAAAAGTCAAGCTGCGTTCCTATATGAGTTCATTGCTGAATGCACTGATCATTAATTTTCCCAAATTGTTTCCTGACAGCCGGTTCATTGACAGAACAGAACGGAGTTCACAAAATATGACCTTGGGTTTTTTTTTTTAACTTTCTTTTAGAACAGATAAAGACTAAGCCAACCTATTAAAGAACGTATAATTGTACCTGGATTCCTAATATACTGTAGCACAGTCCCCAAAAAACAAGCAGAAATACAAAATTTATTTCACTCTGAGTACTCTACAACATGCGACGGGGTTTGCACAAACCATGTGAAATGACTCTAAGGCTAGGGTCAGACGAGCGTGATTTCTGTGGACTGTACGTCTGTGCACACGGACGTACGTCAGTACGGAAGACACAGTAGTGGCCACACAGTCCGTTTATTCACTGACGTATATTTTGACGGATGTAGGAGGGAAAATAAATTAAAAAGCAAAACCATTTTGTCCGTGAAAAATGCTGGACGTATAAATGCAGTCCATCTGACCACGTTCCATCACTCACACACAAAGCTATGCGGACGTTGCGGACGCAGCACACTTTGTGCGGCCGTTCTAGGGGTTGTATGTTCTTGCCTGCCTTGCGTCCGTGGGCCGCGGCCGTGGTGCGTCCGCAGTTCAGTGCGGACGTACTTCATGTGTCAGGCTCCAATGGGCTTTCTGTCATGCTATCACGGACGTACTTTTAGGCGCAATCACGGACGTGAACACTACGCTCGTCTGACCCCAGCCTAAAGCGTGATGTTTTATAGCCGTCAGTTTATGGAATATCTGATAGTATTTCATTTTCAAAATAACTGGAATTGTGTGGAATAATGTCATGCACTCAAAACTCAGTATCCAATCAGCATCTGCCATTTGTAATCTCAGTGTCTGTGGCTCAAAATTAAGAATCTGGTGTCTCAGAATTTGGCATCTCTTGTTCATAATCCAGTATCCCTCGCTCATGACCCAGTATCCCTCGCTCATAACCCAGTATCCCTCGCTCATAATCCAGTATCCCTTGCTCATAACCCAGTATCCCTTGCTCATAATCCAGTATCCCTCGCTCATAACCCAGTATCCCTCGCTCATAACCCAGTATCCCTCGCACATAACCCAGTATCCCTTGTTCATAATCCAGTATCCCGTGCTCACATAATCCAGCATCCCTTGCATATAACCCAGTATCCCTTGCTCATAATCCAGTATCCCTCGCTCATAACCCAGTATCCCTTGCTCATAATCCAGTATCCCTTGCTCATAATCCAGCATCCCTTGCATATAACCCAGTATCCCTCGCTCATAACCCAGTATCCCTTGCTCATAATCCAGTATCCCGTGCTCATAATCCAGTATCCCTCACTCATAACCAAGTATCCCTTGCTCATAATCCAGCATCCCATGCATATAACCCAGTATCCCTAGCTCATAATCCAGTATCCCTCGCTCATAACCCAGTATCCCTTGCTCATAACCTAGTATCTCATGCACAGAATTTAGTATCTATAGCTCAAATTCAACACTCAGTATCCACTGTTCCAAAATCCAGTATTCCTAGCTCAAAACACAGTGGGCACTATTGCATAGATAAAGCTAACTCTAATGGGGAAAATCTGTGCCCGCAGATTTTCCCGGTGCGTCCCTATGTTGGGTAGGCACTAGCTGAGCACTTCGCTACGGAATACAATGCTAACTGCAGTGATACTTGTGGTAGTGCTTCTAGGTCACTGTTAGTACCAACTCCTGGAGTCCTTCGAACTCCATGGAGGGTTGCGCTTCCAGGCCACGAGCCCTGCGTGCTCTCATGAGATTGTGTAGTGCCGCAGAGTGATTGCGGAGAGCGACTGGGAACTGTTTGTTCCCAGTCTCACTCTGCTCCCAGCCAGAAGAAGCAGCAGATTGGGCCACCCCTCTCAACGTGGGATGAGAGGTGAGTATGGGATTTAATAGAGGGGGGTTAGGGGGTGTTAAATGACTTTGCATTTGCAGAATCATTTAGCACCAGCTTTTAGAAGGTGCTAAAATTTTGATTTGTGCATCCCTGTGGTAATTAGCGCCAGCACTTTGTAATACCTTACTTATCAAAACGCTAATTAATGTTTGCGCGGCACGCCCCATGTTAAGTATAGGATGCGTAAAGTACAGTAAGCTTGTGCAAGCTAGTGCAAAAACCGAACTACATGGGGTAGCGCCAGGAATGTAATATGGATGACATGCATTAAACACACTTATTCTATACACTTACATAACAAGGCGGTACATTAGCGCCAACTATAGAATAGAGCAAAGTATCTCTTGTTCAAAATTTTGCAATCCATGGTTCCAAGCGCAGTATCCCATGCACAAAACTAAAGGGGTTATTCGCTAACCTCCGAATTGGCCCCAGATTTTTGCCATTCAGTGCAATTTCGGGGCAATTTGCCTATTCATTAAGCTGTCAATTTGTGAAATACGGGCGAATGGAGAGCGATATATGGTGCAATTCAGCGACACCGAAATTGTCCCAAAGATTAATGTGTCTTCTATTCACAGAATGCTGAACTGCACCGAAATTCCAGCGAAACGCCTTGATTTTCAGTGTTTCAATTCGACAGGTTTAAACAGGCAAATCCCATAGGTTTCAATGTAAAAAAGCATTATCTTTCTTATTCTTTTTTAAAAGACCATTTATTCTTTTCATCTTTTGCAAAAACCCTTTTTACTTTTTAATTTTTAAACAGACCTTTTTGTATTTTTCAGATTACATTTTTATTTAGAATCCAGGGTCGTTTGTAACGCTGTATAATTAGCTCAGAAGAAGTCAGTATCCCTGGCTGATGGAGCAGTGATCCAGCATCCCTGAGCCTCACATACAATCCCTGAAGTTGCAGCAGCAGTTACTCTTATCGCGAGCTGCTGAGTGAAAGAAATTCAGATATCGGGTTTCACACATTTGCCACAAGCACTGACATGGAGTACATGTATATATGTTTAAGCAACTAATATGCCCTACACATTGCATCATCTTGATACATATCTAACAGCCGCAGGGGTTGTCATGCTCCTGCATATCTGTCTTCTAGTCTTCACTGAAATATGGGATGCTCTCTGGCAGTGGCTTTCCAGATGTTCAGATACCGGCAGCTCCGCTCACTCCCAGCACTCTCAGACAGGGCACATAATTCAAATAATATTGGTTTATTAACAAGATGAAGCGTCACAGTCGAGGGCGAGTTATGTTACTTAGTCACGGCATATTTGTTTCTTTAAAAGTTTGTTTTTATAGTACCTCGGTATTGTTACAGCCAGTAGAGGAAATTATATACTGTATATGATCAAACCATATCAGCTAAATTGTTGTTGACAGCCCTGCCTGATTTAAGATTTGGAGCACCATCATATAAAATATTACATAGGCCATTGGGGGCTGAAATTGGCACCGCATAGGTTTTGAACATCTGCCAGTAAAGTTTCCAGATCGTAAGGGCTCGATTCCCTAGTCGCAAACTGTAGCGTTCAGATGAGTAAGCGTTAACGCTAGGATAAGTGACTTTAGCACATGCCCCCCATATTACATCCCTAACGCTAAAAATCCATTATCGCCTCAGTGATCGCGCTAGTTTACATACTGTATTTTGCAAATCCTATACTTAACATGGGGAGCACAATCAATAATTAGCGTTAGCCCTTTGTAATACCTTACTTTTCCTAACGCTAATTAACGCACCGATGCACAAACCAAACATTTAGCAGCTGGTGCTGATTGCGCTTTTGTAAAATCATTTAGCACCCCTAAACCCCCCCATAAATCTGATACTCACCTCTCATCCTGCTGCCCGATCTGCCACTTCTCCTGCGAGCAGAGTGAGACTGGAAACAAATAATTCTCAGTCTCACTCTGTGGCGCTACGAGATCTTGCGTAAGCACAAGGAGGTGATACTCGCAGCGGTGCGGAAGCGCTTCTGCGAGTATTACTGTGGGTAGCGTTGCGTTGTGGGGCAAGGTGCTGTGGTAGAGCCTGCCCCGGAATCTAATGCTAAAATAGGGTCGCTACGGGCAAACTTGCACGCGCAGGTTTTCCCTGTTAGCGTCACAATTTTGCCGTTATTTAGGAAAAAGAGCCTTAAATGTTTTCCTGGATATATGTTCCTATATTATCATCTAGAACAGGGGTCAGCAACCTTGGCTCCCTGATGTTTTGGGAACTACATCTCCCATGTGGCTCAGTCAGCCTAGTAGGTGACTGAGCCACATGGGAAATGTAGTTCCCAAAACATCAGGGAGCCAAGGTTGTTGACCCTTGATCTAGAATATATGTATGACAATGCTCAGAGATTGAAGTGCTGCCGTGCAGTATGTAGATGTCACACGCCGAATACAACAACCACAAATAAGTCACATATGTTCAGGAAAACAAAGAGGACTTGGCTACCCTAACCGGAGGCATCTGCGGTGCAAGCGTTAGGCCTTAAGGACCTTAGGCTATCATGTCCCATGATGCTCAGCCAATCTAATGATCCACTGAGCATCAAGTGAGATGTAGTTCCAGAACATCTGCAGGGTCAAGGTCGCTGACCCCTGGTCTATATGGCTAGGAGGGTGCCATTAGACATTGTTGCAGTTTATTCGCTTTCTTTTCTCTGTTTTATTCCTACTTTAAAACTTCACTCTCCTATTCCCCCATTCCCCCACCCCCCTCGCTCCATGTCTCCATTTCTTCTTTTTTAATTTTTCTGGCTCGTCTCTCCCCTCAGGTCAGGATGCAGTGGTACATTCCTGCGGCATGAAAATCTGCGTTTTCCTTTCAATGCGAGTTGCCTGTATGAGGGAATCCAGCTCCCTCCCATGTATCCCCCCCTTTCCTTTCTGGTTCTCCCCTCCCTGTCAGTAAGACGCAGGCAGCCAGCTCTCTATGAACCCTGCCAGAACCCCCTTTGGGTGCAGTAACCTCCATGTGACCCAGGCCTGTGTCAGTCCTTCCTTCTCTGCCTGCTACATAATTTTCCAAGGCATTGATACTATTACAGGACTGCCCTCTCTCTCTCTCTCTCGCTCTTTCATTTTTCCTCCTCTGGATCCCTCTACGTTCTCCTCTCGTCCACCATTCCCTTATTCCTTCTCCCCCCTTTTATTTCCTACCCTCCTCCATCCTATGGTTTTATTTCTTTTGGTGCCTTCTCTATATTTTTTTTCCATCTCGGCATACCTCCATCTTTTATTGCTTTTTCTTCCCATTTCCCATGAAGAATTTTCCTCCGTTAGCATTCCTCCCTTCTTCCGCTGTACTCGCTCTTTCTTTTAGCTAGTTGTTTTCTTTATCCGTTCATCTATTTGCACGTCATTTTTTTTTTATATACTGATCGTATAGATCAACCAAGGTTTCTTGTCTGCCTTTGGATTTTCCTTTGATGTTCTCTTTTTATGTGTTTTACCCCAGACTTTTCCTAGTTTTCATCTGACGGCATTGTGTAAAAATGGTGACGAGGCGTCAATTGGCTTTTAAAAGTCAGGATTTGGTGGCTAACAAAAAAAGAGAGACAGATCTGGATTAGTTTATTGTTTTTCTTATAATTTTGCAAGATGCTTTATTTGTAATTTTACCGTATACCAGATGCATTCGCTGAACAGTCGTTCTATGTAGATGGCGGATTTGCAAGATAAAAGCCAATATAGAATTGGAAAAAAGCATCAAACTTGGCTTAAAAAGGTTATTTTCCCCCTATTTTCGTCTTTCTATTTTGAAAAGTGTTTGTACAGGTCGCTACAACTCGCTATTTAGTTAACCGACCTCCCAAGTCTTGTATTTTCCCCTCCCTCTCCCCTTTATTAAACTTCTCATATATTCTCTCTCCCTGTGGTTTCCAAAGCAGTTTAAATACTCTCTCTCCCTTTTCTCACCTTTTCTTTCTGAGTCCATATGTTTCTCATCTCTCCCAGCTCAATCTGTATTTTATTTTACATGTCCTATCAACAGCAGGGACTGGGGGAAAAAAATAGAAGCTCAATGGCTTGAGTAACTCATTGACTGCCGCAACTGATAAACCAAAGCCGTCTGGCTGCCATTTAACCGTATCCGTCACTATTGCAGAGTTAAACGTGTTTGGCATGTTTGATTCTACACCTACAAAAACAAATAAGAGTTTTAACCCAAGTGAATTTACTAGGAGCACAAGGCAATGAAAGCCAGTTATATATACAGTATATAGAAAAAAATAACATAACTAATTATAGCGTGGAGGCTTTTTATCTCACTTTTTGTCCTCCACCACAACCATTGGGAGCACTGATTTACCCTACAGGTCCAAGCATCCACTGCAACTGGTCATGCCTAGCTCCTGCTGATGAGGGTCCAACAAACCCGAAACAGCGTTGTCCTAGGAGTTAGTTGCATAAACCTTATCTCTGCTAGAAAGCCACAGTGTGGCACAGCATTGATTTTAGGGTTCTGTGTAATAACAGGCCCAGGATGCATAAAAGTGAGACAGATGTCATTTGCATATCCTACCCAGAATTCCTTGCTGCATGTGGGAGATGTGGCACAGGAGCTCTGGGATGCAATTCTTTGAATTGCTGTGATGTGCAAGTGGCTTCTGCAATAATAAACATAGAAAGAAATATAAATACGGTACAGCATGACCAGTTATAAATACAGTTATGGAGAGGTGCATTGGGTATATCGATGATGTAACCAGTCTGATCGATTGTGTCCTTTTCCTTTAATGCCTAGTATCTAGACCGTAAGCTCCTATGAGCAGGGCCCTCTACACCTCTTGTTTCCATCCTATGTCCGTTTATATGTATTTCGTTCCCTTTGGTTATTGTAAAGCGCTGTGGAAACTGTTGGCGCCATATAAATGATGACAATAATAATATTAGTCCGGCATCAAAACAAATTGATTTTAAAAAATGTAGTTGTTAGTTTTTTATTGAGAAAGGATTTTACCAGGAAGGATACATTGAGATTTCTCTCGTTTTTAAGTATGTCCTTGGCATGTATATACCATTAGGTGTCTTGCCCAAGGAGATACTTACTAGAGAGGTGCTCTTGCCGGGATTCAAACCTGTGTCTCTACAGTTATAGAGCCGTGATGTTACCTCAACTCCCATGACTATGAATGGTTTTTACATCATGTTCCTATTATTTCAAAACGACTGGACCGCCTTAGGCCAAACGCAGACACCAGCGCAGCGAGGTAAGTGGACCCAGCTTCAAGTCACAGCACTTGTGTCTAAGGTCAGACTGTAAATCAACTTCCATTACAAGTGAAATCTATGTATTATTTGTGTTGGGCAACCTTCACATATCGTTAGTCATAAAAATATTATGAAAGTTGTAAAACGATTCATTATCATTTCTACCAATCTTATTTATTTACAGGCTGAGTATCCCTTATTCAAAATCAAAAATGTTCCAGATATGACACCTAAAGTGGATCTTATACACCCGACGTCATGTAAGAGGAGACAACATTAAAAATATTGTATAAAATTATCTTCGTGTAGAGGTGGGTCCCATGACCAAGGTATCTCATTATTAAATGCAAATATTCCTAAAAAAAAATCCAAAACATTTCCAGTCCCAAGCATTTTGATTACAGGATACCTGTGTATCAATCTCCAAGGGAAAATTAAACTTGTGATACACCATCTCAGGTCGCCGGGAACTATTTAATATTATTACTATAATTATATCGCAGTTATAATAGATGCATATGGTACCAATATTTATGAAAGGGATTTTTTTTGGGTGTTAAGTGTTTAAAAATTCTCTTTGACTGTTTTGAGTCTTTTTAGACTTGACTTGTCCAACCACTCTTTAATTACCAGCCATTGTATCACCTCCTGTGATCTTCAACCTTCTTCTTTACTGTCTGTGACAGAACACAATGTCACTGTGCGACTTGGAGGGGGCTGTGCGCTGGCCTCCTGCCCAAAGACTATGGCCCGTGAAAGAGACTATTGGGGGAACTGGTGGACCTTTTAAATATATTTGGTTTTCACTGTTTTATATATCTGCAGTTAACTAAAGATTTCTGATGTCTGTGTTATTCCCTTGTGTATTTATTGTATAGTCTCTTGTGTATTTTGCGTACACTCCCTCAATCATCTAACCCTTCCCTGTATAGTGTAGATCTCTGTATTAGTACCTGCTATTGTGTAAATTCTCTCTGTAAGAAATTTCTTTTGTTCACCCTCTGCTTTCTCCTTCCCCCATTCTCCATTGTTTGAAGGTCCTGTGTAGCTATCTGATCTGTGATGTTGATTGTATGCAAATGTGCTGGTCCTTGACTAACAGTCCTCTCTGTGAATAAACAGCCAGTTCTATTCTGACCAAGCTTGAAGTCACGGCTCATGATTTGGAGTACCAGGAATCTTCTGCCCGCTGTGCCAAGGAAAGGCTCCAGGTCTACAGCTTCAGCTTATTTCTGGGGTTGCTAGCCAGGCTCTCTATATAGACGTACACAGGTACAAGAGAAACGTGTGAGAGTCACGAGGAGAAACTGGGTGTCCAGCGAGGAAGCAGCATTTGGCAGATGTGACCCTGTCTGGGCACAGAGATCTGTTAGATACAAGGTCCTTGTCTCCTTAACTTCCAGGGATTCTATCTCACTGTTATCTTGGCTGTTCCTCACCCCAAGTCACTTTTATCCATTTATCTCCAGTACTCTCGAGTATCCTAGAAATGTTGAAGATTCTTTTTCCAGTTCCAATGTCTCTTGTTCTTCATCAACACATGCCTTTATTTTCATGCCTTTTCTTCAGCTCATGTTCACCGCAGGTTACAACAGAGAGTGAGTAAAAGTGATATAAATACACATCACCCCACATTAGATTAGCATCAATATTACTCACATTTAGATCTTGCTATAATCTTGCAGAGGGATACTTAACGTGATTAGCAGCACGGCGATAGCTGCGTTGATAATGTGATAACATACAAGTAAAAGAATTTCCATTCATATGAATCCAGAAATTCTGTTGTTTGGTTCCCCGTAAACAAAAGACTCCCACGAGTAGCAACTCTAACCATATTATCTCAATGACATGAATCATGTGGCTATATATAACAATATATTCACAAGTTTTTTTACTTTCAACTATGACGAATGCCTCTTTTCAAATCAAATCAAATCAAAATAAGCTTTATTGGCAGGACCAAATACATTTTAGCATTGCCAAAGCATAAGGGGAGGTCATATGGGGTGGAGGGGGGGTAGTGGGACATAGATGGGGGGAATGGGCAAGTCCATGGACATTATCAGGGGTAAGGGATAATGTGAAGGGGGATGGGGGCGAGTCCGTGTTGGGGATTTATAAGTCCAGGATCTCTCATGTTCCTCTCAGTCAGTGACATTCTGTGACGTATTGGGCAGATACTTTCACACACTGACATGGATATATACATATTTTTTAATTACTATGTAGTCTCGTGATGTAATAATTTGACTCTTATTTTCTCTATTTTAAATAGATCCATAGGTGCCGCCATAACAAAATACAGGTCATAAACTCCATTAGACACTTAAAGGCACTATTACATTTTTCATGCAAACGTTAACGCGTGTGCAAAAACGCATTAACGCGAGGGACAAAACCCTTCGCGCAGAACGTCGTATTACAATGTCCGCGCAAAAAATGCGCGTTGACGTCTAACGCGGGTGGACCTGCGCGAACCCTTTGCGAGCGTAATGTACTTTGCGCGTCCTATACATAACATTGTGAGCGCAAATGCGTTTGTGCGCTGGTGTACGCAAGGTATTATAATCTCAGAACAAAATTTAATGGACGTTTGCACGCATAATTTTAACGTCTTTGAAAAGCTGGTGTTAACGGCAAATCTGAACGTCCTGGCCGAAACCAAATACACCAGCCCGAAAAAAAAATACAGCAACGTATAGTTACACATTCTACACATACCCAAACAATAAATTTGAGAAGTTGTGCGTGTTTTTATTATTATTAGCTGCAGCATATATACTCAGATAGGTTTTTGCGCCTGTCAAAATCAAACGGGAGACAATTGTGGTTCTTAATTCGGATTCGCTGAATCGCGTGAAAAAACTTTCCGCCTATTGATTTCTGTATGCAGCGTTAATGCGCGTGCGTTTTTGCGCTACTTTTTTACGCGCTGCATTTTTTTGACGGATTAAAAAATGCGCTCGGATTGTAATACCAGCGTTAATTTACGCACTTTAACGCTGAGCGAAAGAAAAACAGCGCTGCGCAAGCGTTTTTGCTCTAAGAATGTAATAGAGCCCTTACAAGGTTATTCAGAGAAAGCTGAAACTCTGGAGAACTTTTGGAGAAGTGAAAATTCTAGGTCAAAATAGCCAAACCAGAAAATTCTCCCATTTATCTCACTTTCCAAATCGGCGTTTTGACCTCGAATTTTCACTTCTCCAAAAGTTCTCCAGAGTTTCACCTTTCTCTGAATATCCCTGTAAGAATATTATTAATGTAATAATAATTATAAAAAGCTGGCGGTGATAAACCTCCTCCACCATCTTTCCCAGTCGCACTTTAGCTGAAAAGGAATAGTTGTGACTCTCTAAAAAACAAAGTATCAAAACATAAAAGTAAGAAAGATAAAAGCCAACAACAGAAATGTACTCAAAATCATTTCAAGCTGTATCCGTTCTTAGATGAAGAATTTCCATTTTATTTTAAGGGAAGTTGTTGAACTAATTCCCATTTTTTTTAATTACACACAATTAGAACCAGACACATTTTAGTGCAGCATTACTCAGTGCTAAGGGTCTCTAATTTGGTCTGATATTCTTCCAAAGATGTCCACACCTATACAGTAACACTGGCCAAAATATATGGCTAGGGGCCTGATCACAGAGTTAATTGATTGAGTGATTGATAGGTTTTGAATTGCACTGAAAATGAATGTATCAGTGTTATAAATTGAAAGAGATCCTGGTAATAACAGTGGGTACCGGATCCAATAGTGTTCCTGGACTTACATTACTTGATTTCCATCAATCTAGTATATGGATTTCAATATTTCAGGAGCAAAAGTGCTGCCAATCAACTTGTAGAAGAGATATGTGTCCAGAATAACATGGTGGATCTGGCAACCCTGGTGGTAAATTAATCCATATTGCGTGAGGACATTAAAAACCAAAATCATTTATGAAAACTCCTTGTTACGCACATAGGCCCTTGTGTATACAGAACTATTTCACGGCAAAATGCTAAATATATATTTACATATACATACGGTTCAGTTCTTAAGAACATTGAACCTTGGCTTCCTCCATGTTTGTGCCTCCGTTTTCAGAATCACTCTTTATACATACGGTTTTGAGAGATGTCGAGATTCTGGTCCGGAAACCCTTGTGCACACACCCAACCCATATAAATCTGAAGATGTCAAAATATTCTCATAAACACGACTTATCATACTGAATCACTTATTATCATAACAACTGCTCACCAAAGAAGACAGGCAACAAAATAATCTTTAAAAGAGTCATTATTTACTTATAACAGAAGTGTATTTTTCTGACAATAAATGCCAGCAATGGATTTCTTAAATGACAAGGCAGTATGTAAGTCACAGTTACTAACAGCTCACTGACAGCGTCGGTCTGTGATCGGTGCTGTGCACTGTGAGAGCTTGAGCCGATGGCCTTGCGTGCTCACGTCTGGTGGCTTGGAGTCCAGTATGCCTCAATTCGGGGTTTAATGATGCTCATCCACCTTGCACATGCTGACCATGACTATGGACGCCATAGGAGGAAGTGCAAACAATTTCCTAAAAGTGGAGGAAGGAAAAGTAAGGCCTGTAGCCATGCAGCAATTTAAAAAAAATGGACCTGAGGCACAACATAACAAATGTGTATCTCAACGGCCAAAGCATAGCAATGCTGTCTAGCATGAAAGCGCACAGTCAATCCACATAGGGAACACACTTCATCATCACTGTACAGTTAATTCAGGGGAGTATCAAGCTGGAAGTTCTTTACGCCGTCACTGTAATCTGTTTTTAAATCGATTTCATCCCAAATATAAATGTCCCACTGGTACAGCAACTGTAGTTCTCCACAGAGCCGAGGATCCCAGACCAGGAGAGCATTCCATGCTGTCATGGGGTCCTTGAACACCTCGTGGTGATGACAGATTGGAATGTTACTGGTCCTTAGGGAGGTTACAGATCTAGAGCAGGGCAGAGGTAGCCAGAAGGTCCCACTGCTGTTAGGGAACAACAACCCAGGCAGTGTCGGAAAAACTGGAAGACAACCTGGTGGATACTGCTGATCTGGAATCTAACCAAAGGTTCAGCATGTGTCAACCTACCGGCTCCACAGATGGTTTGTTACACCTGTTGAAAATAAATACATGATATGGGGCATTTCAACAGAGCCATGTATTCTGATTTTTCGGAGGTGCCCCTAGGTTGCGCCATGGTTAGTCTATGCAAACAATGCCATTAAGGTGGTCTTGATACTTTCCTCTTCTGGCTTCCATATGGGGGATGATGCATGCCCATTGGACAATATCACAGCAGGTAAAATTCATGTGAAGTGGCAAAAAAAACTCAAAATACTGTGCAGGAAGCACACATCTTGACGATTGACAAATGTTGAGGTTACTCATATTATAACACGCTGAGTAAACATCTACAAAAAGCAGAAGTTGGTATTTATCGCAAATGATTGTACATCCATGGCCGTCACGCCTTTCTTTCCATCAGTATATACGGTCACACACGGAATCACTTTACAGTCTGCTCTGTACAACAGGACGAAAGCTTGAATGTGATGTGTCATGATATCATGGGAAGTATGACAGCAAGGGCACAGAGGTAAATTATGTCCAGTGCAACTCTATATAGGGGTAAGAAATAAAAAATCATACTCTGAAAAAATATTCTAAGCTGGTTTGACCTCGCCTCCCATCATTCAGGGTGTTTTACTAGGCAGTGAAATGTAAAGAGAATTGCAAGGGAAAGGCAAGTCTTTTCTCCCGTTTGAACTGCTTTTGGTCTAAATTTTGCCGTTTCCTTTAATTTGGGCTCTCTGGATTCACCATCTTTTCCTGGACAAATGTATCTTTTCTGTGTTGACAGAAAGCACATGAAAACTGCTGATCTGCAGAACACAGAGCTAGCTTTCATTCACACCCGAAATAGTATAGTAGTAAATAAATCCATTGCTATTTTTGTTGTTGTTTGTAAATTGATTTTGTAGCTTGTCATTTTGTCATTTCTTCTAAATATATAAACCGATTACAAAGAAAGAAGCTCCCTTAACTCCTTATCCTAAACCCTCATTCATACTTAAAGGGACAGCCTAGGCAATGTGACTTCAATGAAAATTGAATGGATACAGTGACCTGAATGTCCTCCCTCACTCCTATCTTCCTCCTTTCCACATAAGGTCCCAGAGAGCTGATCAAGTCCTCCGAGCAGGGAAGATTAGCTCCGCTCAGAAAGCTTAGATAAGGAAGCGCAGATCAGGCTTCCTGTTAAAAAGGGCAGGGATGAACACTAGTTAATTTCTGTTTCTAGCCAATGATTCTCATTGGACACTCTTACGATCCACCCTACTCCTCCTCTTACACTCTCTAAAGCAGGGATGTCAAACTGCAGCCCCCCCAGATGGGGATAGCCTACAATTCCCAGAATTCTTGCAATGTAATAGATGACCAGGGAATCATGGGAGTTATAGTACAGAAACATTGGGGCAGGAGATGACAGCCCTGTTATAAAGAGTGAAACCGGAGGGAGAGGGTCAGGAGGGGTTACTCTTGAACCCATCAGTTCCTTCCTCTCCAGTTTTAACCCTAGAATAATGATTAAGGCTGGCGGCACCCGAGAGCATTTGGTGCTTGTGTGTGCCCGCACTTCCCTGCGACTGTGCCGTTTTTGTGCCGTTTTGACAGGGAGGGCCAACCACCGGACGTGAAAAAGCTCTCCCCGTCAAAAAGCTAAACGGACGCTGACAGGGATACAAAGCGCGATCCTCCATAGGGGGATCGCGCTTTGCACGCTGAGCGCACAGAGTGGAAGGAACACCCACTCTCATGGACGTTCCTTCCTCTCTCTGTTAACGCTTGTGTGCCGCCAACCTTACGGTCTTCCTCACGCCTCACTACCTGCCCACTCGACCCAATCCCTTAACATCTACTATCATGTCTATCCTCATCTCTCACTCCTGCTCTGACTCACATCTTCAATGTATCCCTCTCTTCTTGTTCATTCCTCTCTCCTTCTCAAGAAACCCTCCCTTGACCCAAATTCTCCAGAAAACTATCATTGCTTCCATTAGCGTCAAAACTACTTGAAAGGCTAGTTTATGACCGCTTAACCATCTATCTATCCTCCAATTCCTTGCTTGAACTCCTACAATTTGTCACGGTTCCCAGATCCCACCACGCAGTACTTAACACCCCACACTCCACAGAGCCCAGAAGCTACCAACAGAGTAGCCGTGAAAGATCTCTAACTGTCTGGTCCTTAGAATTGGCCAGGTAAACTAGCTAGACAGAAAGGGTTAACAACACGGGGAGTAGTCAGCCGAGCCAGAATCAGGAATACAGAGTTCAGAATGGTCAAATGGAATAGCCGGGTCGATATCAGAGCAGTGGCGTAGTACAAGAAAATGGTCTAGGGCAACAAAAGGCAGAATAGTCAGAAACAAGCAGAGGTCAATAACGGGTTAATTCAATATAGCAGTCAGGTACAAGGAGCTCAGGTATGGATAACCACGATTTGGCAACTGCTGAGAATACACTGAGGGTTTTTAAAGACGTTCACCAGGCCACGCCCCCCACTCAAGCCGCGCCTCATGCAACCACCTCCCTGCCTGTCTCCATTTAAACCGGGCATTGGTCAGCGAGCAGCATCAGACATGCTGCCCTCAAGCACACAGGTAGGGCTGGAAGCTCCCAACGTTACAGTACCCCCCTCTCCACGAGAGGCCACCGGGCGACCAACAGGACGAGCGGCAGGACGACCACCAGGGCGATCGGGGTGTGAGGCATGGAACGCCCTGACCAACCTAGAGGCAGACATGTCGGAAGCTGGAATCCAGGACCGGTCTTCTGGACCATAACCCACCCAATCGACCAAGTACTGCAGAGCGCCCCTGCACAGCCTAGAATCCAAAACCCTCCTAACCTCATACTCCGATTCACCATCAACCTGAATAGGTGGAGGAGGAGGAACGACCCGCGTGTACCTGTTACACAACAATGGCTTCAGTAGGGAGGTGTGGAAGACGTTGTGCATGCGAAGATGTTTAGGAAGGGCAAGAGCATAAGTCACAGGATTAACGCGGCAAATGATCCTATATGGACCTATAAACCGAGGTGCCATTTTCATAGAAGGCACCCGCAACTTCACGTTCCTAGTGGACAACCAAACTCTATCCCCACACGTTATAGGAGGGAGCTTGTAACCTATGCCTGTCAGCCTTGCGTTTCTGGACAGCAACATTGCGCTCCATATTTTCTCGAATCTGTCTCCAAATCTCTTGCAGTTGAGTGAGATGGTCATCGAGAGCCGGGATGATCTGTTCAGTAAACTGAAGCGGTAGAGCCGAGGGAAAAAACCATAGATGGCAGAAAAAAGAGAGTGGCCAGTGGTCTCGTTAACGGCGTTATTACGTGCATACTCAGCCCAGGGCAACAACTCCGACCAATTGTCTTGTTGTTGTGTGGTAAAGCAACGTATGTACTGCTCGAGACCCTGATTTGCCCTCTCTGCTGCCCCATTGGTTTGTGGATGATATGCTGAAGAGAAGGCCAATCGCACCCCCATCTCTGCACAGAAAACCCTCCAGAAACGAGAGACGAACTGGGCTCCTCTGTCAGAGACTATTTCAGACGGAACCCCATGTATTCGTACAATCTCTCTAGCAAATACAACCGCCAGTTCTTTGGCTGTAGGAAGCTTAGGTAGAGGGACAAAATGAGCCATTTTGGAGAAGCGGTCTACAACTGTCAGAACCACAGTATGACCCTTGGACTTTGGCAAGTCCACAATAAAATCCATAGATAGATGAGACCAAGGCCTCTTAGGCATGGGTAAAGGCTGCAATAGACCGACAGGCAAGGATTTACTGGTTTTGCTTCTGGCACAGACTTGACAAGCCAAAACAAACAGACGTACGTCCTGTCGCATGGTGGGCCACCAGAACTGTCTGGAGATACTGGTAAGAGTCTTAGTAATACCAGGATGACCTGCTGGTTTAGAATCATGAAACATTATGAGTAATTCTTGTCTTTCCTTTTCAGGTACAAACAACATATCTGGAGGCTTGTCAGGTGGAGCCCCTACTTGAACTGCCTGGAGGCGTTCCAGGAAAGGCGAGGAGACAGACAAGACTGTGGAAGCCACAATACGTTCAGGAGGAACTATAGGATTGTGGTCTTGTGTATTAGATTCATACGGGTCATATTGACGAGATAAGGCATCAGCCTTTACATTGCGGTCACCTGGTCTGTAAGTCAATACAAAATTAACCGAGACAGTAGCAATGACCACCTGGCCTGTCTCGCGTTCAAACCGTTTAGCATCCCCGATGTACGTAAGGTTCTTATGATCAGTAATTATCAATAAAGGGTCAAGAGTACCTTCCAACAAATGTCTCCACTCTGATAGGGCAGACACAATAGCAAGCAATTCTCTGTTACCTATATCATAATTGCGTTCTGCTGGTGATAATTTTCTTGAAAAGAACCCACAAGGATGTAGAGGTTTTCCTGGAGACTCTCTTTGAGACAGGACAGCCCCAATGCCTATCTCGGAAGCATCAACCTCAAGAACAAACGGAATCCTGGGATCAGGATGCCGTAATACGGGAGCGGAAGTGAAAGCTTGTTTGAGGGCTTCAATGCTTGTTTGGATTGAGAAGACCAGATCTGGTTCTTCAGACCTTTACGTGTCATATTAATGATAGGGGAGGCTACAGCGGAATAATTCTTGATAAATCTCCTATAATAGTTGGAAAACCCCAGAAACCTCTGTATGGCCTTGAGAACTTGAGGGAGAGGCCATTCTGAGATGGCCGTGAGTTTAGAAGGATCCATCTCAAAACCTTCTGGAGTGATAATATACCCAAGGAATTTCACAGTAGTAATGTCGAATAAACACTTCTCTAGTTTGCAATAAAGACCATTGTCCAGTAATTTTGCTACCTGTCTGACATGTGCATGGTGGGTTTTCAGCTCGGGAGAGTAAATCAATATATCGTCTAGGTATACTATAACAAAGGTTTGTAAGAAATCTCTGAGCACATCATTAATAAAATCCTGAATACCGCTGGAGCATTACAAAGACCGAAAGGCATGACCAAGTATTCATAATGCCCACTCCTGGTGTTAAATGCTGTTTCCCACTCATGCCCCTCTTTTATACGTATCAGGTTGTAAGCTCCTCTTAAATCAAGTTTTGTGTATACTGCTGACCCCCCTTAACCTGTCGAACAGTTCTGATATGAAGGGATAGGGTACACGTTCTAAATGGTGATCTTGTTAAGCCCCCTATAATCGATACACGGGCGTAAATCTCCTCTTTTTTAGACACAAAAAAGAACCCAGCCCCTGCTGGAGAAGAGGAACGTCGGATAAAACCTCTCTCCAAATTCTCCTTTATGTACTCTTCCATAATTTGGTTCTCCTTTATGGAAAGAGGATATACTTTGCCTCGAGGAGGCATGGTACCAGGATGAATATCTATGGCACAATCATATGGTCTATGTGGAGGCAGTTTCTCTGCCTCTCTTTTATCAAATACAGCCCTGAGGTCGGCATATTGGTCAGGAATCTCTGTAGACAATGGAGGAGCTGTGAGTGTGTTCAGGGCACCGACATGCTGAATGGGTATTAAACAAGTCCCAAAACAAGTAGGACTCCAAGTCAGTATCTCTCCCTTAGCCCAATCAATAACAGGATTATGTTCCACCAACCAAGGGAAACCAAGTACAACAGGATTGGAAGGTGAATGGATAACTTGAAATATGATTTCTTCTTTTATGCAAGAGACCAGTGGTAAGAACCACTGTAACCGTATCGTGAGTAATCCTAGGGCAGGATAACGGTCTGCCGTCTATGGCTTCGACGGCTAAGGGTGTCTCTCTTACCACCAGAGGTAGAGAAATGGAAGAAGCGTAGTTAACATCGATAAAGTTGCCAGCAGCCCCAGAATCCAAAAAGCGGTAGTATGTGTGGTCTTGGTCTCCCAAGCCAAGGATACTGGTAACATAAGTTTAGTGTCTTTGACAGGAGACATGCACGTCACACCCAAGGCCTGTCTCCTCAGCTGCCTTAGGTGCGGTAGTTTTCCGGCTTATCATGCATCTTAGGACGAGTAGGACATTGAAACCGTACATGTCCCCCAAACCACAATACAGGCACAATCCCTCACGAAAACGCCTTGTTCTCTCTTCCTCTGTAAGCCTAGTACGGCCTAGTTGCATAGGCTCAGAGGGAGGAGATAACTCTCTTGGTGGTGCCTGAAAGACAGGGGCCAACTTAGGTAACGGTCTCTTGGGCTTCTCTCTTGGAGTCCTTCTGTCCCTTATCTGATTATCCAGATCTATACAATAATCAATGAGTTCACACAATACCTCAGGTAGTTTACGTGGAGCCAGTTCATGCATCAATGACTCTGATAACCCCTCCATAAAAGCCAGAACCAGTGTCTCATTTGTCCAGTTCACATCAGAAATCAAGGTTTTAAATTCTATGGCATAATCAGAAACAGTCCTGTTCCCTTGACGTATGCGGAACAAGGATTTGCCAGCTACTGTGGCCTTTCTGGTAGGATTAAATGTACGATGTAACTCGGCTATGAATTCTTTATAATCCCGTATGATAGGCTTCTCTGCCTCCCATAACGGAGTCGCCCATGTCAATGCTCTGCCAGACAGATGATTAATAATGAACCCCACTTTGGCAATGTCAGAGAAAAACATCTGTGGATTTAATTTAAAATGAATATCCACATGGACCAAAAATCCCCGGCACTCTGAGGGAGTACCGTCAAACCTCATAGGAGCGGTCATGTGTACCTGGGATGTCTGAACGACAGGGGACACAGGTATATCAAGCGGGGTGCAACCCCAGATGGTTCCAGGTGAGCCGTACGAGTCAGGATAGTTTGTAAGGCAATAGCAAACTGATCCATCCTATGATCCTGCTCATCCTGTCTGGATACAAAGTTAGCCAAGTGCTGTGTTAAGTCTGCGGGATCCATAGTGGCCAGATCGTAATGTCACGGTTCCCAGATCCCACCACGCAGTACTTAACACCCCACACTCCACAGAGCCCAGAAGCTACCAACAGAGTAGCCGTGAAAGATCTCTAACTGTCTGGTCCTTAGAATTGGCCAGGTAAACTAGCTAGACAGAAAGGGTTAACAACACGGGGAGTAGTCAGCCGAGCCAGAATCAGGAATACTGAGTTCAGAATGGTCAAATGGAATAGCCGGGTCGATATCAGAGCAGTGGCGTAGTACAAGAAAAATGGTCTAGGGCAACAGAAGGCAGAATAGTCAGAAACAAGCAGAGGTCAATAACGGGTTAATTCAATATAGCAGTCAGGTACAAGGAGCTCAGGTATGGATAACCACGATCTGGCAACTGCTGAGAATACACTGAGGGTTTTTAAAGACCTTCACTAGGCCACGCCCCCCACTCAAGCCGCGCCTCATGCAACCACCTCCCTACCTGTCTCCATTTAAACCGGGCATTGGTCAGCGAGCAGCATCAGACATGCTGCCCTCAAGCACACAGGTAGGGCTGGAAGCTCCCAACGTTACACAATTCTGCTTTCGCTCCCAACACTCCACAGAAACTGCTCTCCCCAAGGTTGCTAATGACCTCCTCCCTGCTAAATGCAATGACCATTACTCCATGCCATTACTCTATGCCTCTGTCAGTCGACGTACCACAAAGCTCAGTCCTACTTCCTCTGCTCTTCTCCATCTATACCTCCTCACCGGGTAAACTCATCACCAGCTATGGCTTCAAGTTTCACGTATACACAGATGACACTCAGATCTACCTCTCCACTCCCGATCTCTCCCCTTCTGTTCTCTCTCAGGTCAGTGACTGTCTGTCTGGGATCTCTGCCTGGATGGCCTCTCACTATCTTTATATCAGTATGTCCAAGACCGAGCTCCTTCTAATTCTTCCCATTAACTGTACTCCGATCTCTAACTTTTCTATAACTGTTGATGGTATCACTATCCTTCCTTCAGATCATGTCCGCTGCCTCAGAGTGACTCCTGATGCAAGACTTTCCTTCAGCCATCACATCCAATCACTTTCCCCATCTTGCCGCAATCGCTCTGCAATATTGCCAAAATTCGTCCATTTCTGACTTCTGACACAACTGAGTAACTTATTCACGAGCTTATAATCTCCCGCCTAGACTACTGCAACAACATTCTGACTGGCCTTCATCTCTCGCACCTCTCCCTCTTGCAGTCCATCCTAAACCCATCAGTCCAGCTTATCCATCACATCTTCCTCTGTCTCTGCCGCTCCTCTCTGAATCCTTATCCACAGCAGAATTAAATTCAATTTACTCACCCTGACCTACAAAGCCCTCACTAACTCCGCTCCCCACCACCTGTCCTCACTACTCACCAATATACACCCCAGCTCACCACCTAACCTCCAACAGTGACCTGCTCCTGGCATCCTCCATCATTACCTCTTCAAATGCCAGATTGCAGGACTTTCCTTGTGCGTCGCCGACCCTATGCAACGCACTTCCACGCACTGTCCTCCAATCCGGCTTCTTTTAAAACGCTCCCTAAAGACACTTCTAATTAGGGATGTCTACCACCTAACCCTGTAACAAAACATCCGACCCGCCCAATAAAAGTCCTCATCTCTCTCTGATTTAACATCTCAACACAGCAGACCTCTCATCCTGTTTCTCACCTCTCCACCCATCTAGATTGTAAATTCCCACGGGAATAGGGCCCTCAATTCCTGCTGTTCGGCGGCAGTGAAATCCCCAAGTCAAGTGAAATATTGACTTTTTTTGGTGTATTGTAGAATAGTCTTGTCTTTGCCCATTGTACCCTTGTACAGCTCTGCGGAATGTGTTGGTGCGTAATAAATAGCTAATACCAAGAAGAAGCGTAATAATAATAAGATTATCCCAATAAATAACAGAGTTTTTTATGTAGCTCAACGATGCTATACAAGTGCTGGTATAATCTTTATGTGGCTTTTTTTACCTCATGACCTGGTCGCATCGCAGCCATTTTCCCATATTTCAGGCCAATGTTCCAAATCCCTCCTTTTTCTGTTATGAAATTTTGTCTTTGAGCTAAAAGTTAACGTTGATGTAGAAATCTCCCAAGAGGTTGAAGTTGGTAGATGAGCTTACACTTTATGACTGTTTTTTAGATGCGCAGGAGCTCATTTATGTGTTTGTATGAACTGATAATCTCGAGCGAGAAACAGATAGCTAGGTGGTAGGTAGATAACAGATTGCTGTAAACTTGTGAAAATATATCAAGATAGAGCAAGAAGCTAAAAATATACAATTGCTGATTAGCTGGGAAGTTCTGAAATCTAGGGGGTTAGAGAGGCGCTGGGGGTGCCAAAAGGTCATGGGTACCCTGGAGCAGCTGAGTCTAGTAATTGGAAGCAGAAGGATTGGGGAGGGCAGAGGTGGCGGCGGTGTGTGCGTGAAGGTAAGAGTGGAACTCTATGTTTCCCTCTGCCTTTATGGCCACATCTAGACATTCCCTCACTCATATATCCAACATCTGCCAAGACGTCACATCCCATTGCCGAAACCCAGACACAGCCACGAAAAATGCCCCGAAGCTCTGCCGCCTGGAGCAGCCAGACAGCGTCAGATCAGAGCCATAAAACGAGCTGTTATAAGAGTAAATGAAAATCGCATTAAGTCTAAGAGCGACATATCAAAATCTCCTGGCGTGATATTACATTACTGAGCAGTCTATTAATTCCCGCTAAAGGGTGCTGTGACGGCTCCGCTAAAGAAAAGATCAGGGTGCTGCCGTACAATCTATCAAAAAAAAACCAAAAAACAAAAACAAACCATGGCTGCAGAAAAAAAAAGCAGGTCAACTAAAATAACATTAGGGATTTAAGTCGTCGGCTCATACCGAGTGTTTCAGAACAGAATGTGAACATGCTGGCTCCGACACGCCTCAGGATGGAGTGAGAAAGAAAATACAGGTTTCCTGTTCTAAACAAATCCATATTGGTCCGTGACCGCAGTAAAACTGCAGTGATACATTGTATTCCCTCACAGCGTCTCCCTAAAATATCCACCCTTTTCTGGCCATTTTCTTCAGATATAATGTTTCTTAGCAGAACAGAGTATGATCACAATTGCTTAATTGTTTATATAATGCCAACACATGCCACAGCGCAGCACATTAACATTAGGGATGTGCGTTTCGGGTTTCGGAATTTCGGAATTTTCACGAAATTTCCCGATTCGTGTTTTCGGATGCGGCCGATTTTCCGAATCGGATCGGACCCGAAAACCGACAGATCCGAAATGTTTTCCGAGACGAAACGAAATATTTTCGGAGTTTTCGAATGGACTTGAAATGTGTCAAATCGAAATTTATTTTCGCTCTATTCATGATTTCGGTTCCATTTCGGTAATTCTGGACATCGTATATTTAACTATTATCGGTTATATCGCTGATTCTGTAAATTTTGTATTTGTAAATGCGTATCACTTGTTTTTTTTGTTTCCAATGATCCGATAATTTTGTCGATACGATAATTCCTTCGTATTCGGGTCGGATCCGATTCGTCCGCGGGTCGCGCATGCGCGCGCGCGGATGTCGTAACTTTATTGAGCCAGTTTTTTGACAACTTTTTGGACAGGCCAAAAAATATTGTTTTTATTATTCATCATGGCTGCAAGAGACGAGTGCCATTCAGACACCTCCTCATCTTCTTGCACCCATGAAACACCACCCAGGAAGAAGCGGGCCAGCAACATGGCATTTGACGAGATGCTGGAGCTGGTCCGCATCTTTGATCTTAAGACTACGACTGCCGTAAGGGCCCTTACGGCAGGAAGAATAATGCTAGAAAGGACCGTATCCTCAATAAGGTTCACACCACCATCCTGGAGCTGTTCGGGAAGGACCGGACGAAGGACCAGCTCCGAAAACGCTGGTCCGACCTCAAGGTGCGCGAGGAGGAGCAGCTGAGGCACATCCGTCGCGTCATAGCCAAACGTAAGTGTCATGTTATATTGTAAAGCGCTGCGCAAACTGTTGGCGCTATATAAATCCTGTATAATAATAATAATGTGCTTGCATGTGCTAATGTGCACAGAAATACGTTGATTTATCTAGTCCTTTTTTCATGCAATGTGATTGTGTATAGCTTTGCGTTTTCACGACTCGTCATACATGCATTTTTGCCATAGCTCTTCTTTTTTGTGATTTTACGTATTCGTGAAAATTGTGACATTTGATGTATGTAGATGAAATTACAATGCTGGATTTCTTTTGGCACTGTGTGTAGTCTGTAGTGTGCTGGGGGGGAGGTTGTTGTGATTGAGTGATGCATACGAGAAGACCCGCAGCTTGCCCAATATTGGCTCCCACCTGCGCATCAACAAAAATCTCTGCGTCTCTGCTAAGTGGTAGGATGGGACATGTAGTTCTTCTGAAAGTGCATCCAAACAGAGCCGCGTTCAATACATCCTCAGCAGCTGCTGAATTGTTGCAGCGCAGCAATTCAGTTTGCAGCAGCAGTGTCATTATTGAACGCTTTAGATGCAAATTTCAAAACAAAATGGCGAATTTCTGTTGTTTCTGCAATATCCAGTTTTATTAGCAGAAACTGAAAGTGAAACTGAGGCTGAGGCATCTATAAAATAACTAAAAGCAGTCAGCACAATGCGTTTTGTACGAACACAACACAAATAATAGTTTTTATTGAATAAACGTAATGTTTACTTCTGAAAAAAAATATATAATTGAATGGTAATATATGTCTATGTGCAGGGGAAATAAATAAATATTTTGTGACTTTAGAACTATGAGATGGGAGTAGTGGTGGGTCAAGCTGGTAGTGGGGTAGTGGAGGGGTGTCGCAATACTTTCGGCAATATATTGTATAGATATACCATTTTTTCCAGTCTGCATTATTTACGTGTTATTTTTTGGATTTGGCAGAAGACAGGAAGAAGGCAGCATCTGCCCCGGCGGGCACCAGTGCCCCAGTGGAGGAGGAGGAGCCACGGGCGACCACCAGCGCTGGTATATACTGTTTTATTTTGCAACGACTTTTGGTCAAAAACAGAAACATTTTTTGTTTACTGTATTTTAATTTAATTTTTTTATGTATAGCACAAGAGGAGCAGGAGGAGGAGAGGAGGAGCAGGAGGAGGGCGATGGAGAGAGGGAGCCGGAGCCGCAGCAGGAGGCCGCGAGTCCAGGTTTTTTTTTTTTACTGTTGTATTTTGCATCGACTTTTGTTCAAAAATAAATCAGTTTTGTTGTTTACTGTATTTTTTATTTCTTTAATTTCTTAGATATAGCACCGGATGAGATGGTGACGGTGGTGGTGGAGGAGTCGGAGGAGAAGTCGGAGCCTCAGGAGGCCGCCAGCACTGGTATATACTACTGTTATATTTTTTCAAGACTTTCAGTCAAAAATAGAAACCTGCTTTACTTACTGTATTTTCCTTCTTTCATTTATTGGATATATAGAAGGAGAAGCCAGACCGGACACGTCCTCCAGTGACAGGATGATAAATCGGGAGGCGATCGGCGAGCTACGCCTGGCTGTTACGACCATCGATGCCATCCAGGAACTGCTCCAGGAATTGCGGGAGCATATAAGCAATGCCGCTGACATCCTGGAGCGGCAGTGAGACCAGCCTCCTCCCGAAATGTAACCGGAATCTGCAGGTTCACTCAAGACGAGGCCAGACCGGACACGAGCAAGGATTGTCTGAACACGAGTCTCTTCAGGAAAGGCAAACTTTATTGTGATATCACAACAGATGCTCAAACAGGATTCAATCGCAAAGAATGAGCAGCGATTTTCACAGTGACATGAGATTTTATACCTCAAAATACATGATTAGGTACATCCCAATTAGCCCACCTCCCGGTTACGCTATCCCACCCCACGTGGGTTAGTACCTCCCTTTGGCTAATACAAAAGACATTTCATTAATTTGGCTGTAAATTGGCAAACTTCATGTTAGTTTCAGTGAATCATAATTAGTTGCTCCCACTGTTCCGGGCTGCGCCCCGTTCCCTAGCGTCTTCACTCATTTGTTACAAAAGGCACCTGGTTTGATCTCTATACTCCTTTGTATTTCTGCGGGCCCCAACGACCTTGATGTATCCTTTCTCTGTGTCGAAAACAGCAGAGACCTTTCTCAGCGCTTTGATTGTTTTTCTTCCAATCTCAGCACATTCCTAAGTTTCTATGTATGCCTGCTTCTAATTTCAGCTAAAAACTGCCTAATTATCTCAAGTGAACCAATATTCTGAACAAGATGGTCGCCTGGCTTACAATGGCGGCCATCTTCCAGTCTATTTCCACTACACTATGTTTGTTTGTGTTGTTTGTGCCCCTGTTGGGCAGTTTGCCATCCTTGGCATGTTCCCTTCCCTTCCCCATGTTGTAAATAAATTTTCTATTTTTTCTATATTTTCCTGTTTGTGTGCGTTGCTTTTCCTTACTTAATAAGTTAATATGTATTGCTTGGTTTCCACACTGTTAAAATTATATGTACATAAATGTATTCACATTTCTATGGACCCTTTGTCATAAATTTGTCAACATATTTGTGGCCATGAATGTGACTGTGCACATTCTACACTTCCTGCCTGGCCAAAAAATGTCACACACTAACACAACCTTGTTGTACTGCCTTGAGATTTGATTACCGACGTGGCCTGGTTTTGTTAAGCTTAGGCGATGTCACAACAACATGAATTTTTGTCCACAGTCACATTCATTGTATAACCAAGAATTTATCAAAAAATATTGATGGCAGCACTGAGTGAAGTCTTCTCCGACACAACCCAAAGATCCTCAGTGCGGCTCAGGTCTAGTTTATTTGTCCCTGTTTGCAGCTTCACGCAACACCTCCTCCCAGCTATGAGCTCGCTCTCTCCCACCGCTGCCCGCTAAGACGCTGCCCGCCAACATGGTCACGTCTTTGCAGGAAGACAACAGCGTGGGGGAACGGCAGCTGCCGACAGTCCCAAGACCTCGTCACAATGACGTCAGTTCTGGAGTTAACCCCTAACTGCGACCAATGGTGGAGATAGGGGGTTCATTGGAACCCCCTATCTCCCGATCCGCGGCAGCTATCGGTTGTTTAATGTTTGGTATCTTTGGATCGACCAGAGCATGGCCTTTCCAACAATACCAAACATGACAATGTTAAAAATTATAAAAAATTAAAATATAAAAAAAAATAAACAGGTTTTTTGTTTTGTTTTGTTAAAGCAGCAATATTGTTCCCATTTCAATTATAATGCTGCACTAAGGATTTGTGTATGGGGTGCGTTTGTTAAAAATAGTGTAATTTTCACCCAAAAAAATATAACAAGTCCCCATTTCAATTTTTTTTAACAAACGCAACTCATAAAATATAACCGCAAACACTCGCATGTTAAAATGTGAAAAAAACACTTTACACCTTGTAAAACAAACATTGAAAATTCTATTTTATTGCATTTTTTGTTATAATATACAGACAGGACATGACGCATACATATGATAATGATATATTATGAATCATCTGCCGAGTCTGCCGGAAAGAACGATATATAACATGTCTGGGTCATATTATAAAATAAGGCTTCAAAAAAACGCGTTTAAACAAGAGGAGCGAAACTGTTAAAAATTAGCTCAGCAGCAGACCGCAGTGCCGCACACAGGCGTGAAGGGAAGCCGTGAAATGCCTCAGCAGCGAAAGGGTTAATTTTTTTTTCGTCTGTTTTAAATAATTTTTTTTTTTTTTTTTCGTTTCAGATCATTTTGATCAACTATTTTTCCGTTTTAAAACCTTTTTGTTCTGGTTTTTATTTTTAAAGTCAGACCATTCGGTTCAGTTTAGCATTTTTAAAATCGTTTTGTTCTTTTTTTTTGTTCCTTGGCTTTCATACCATTTTTTAATGTGATTAAATAAAGTTGTGAAATGTATATTCATAAGAAAAAAAGGATCTTTATTTAATTAAAAAAAAACACAATAGAATCGCCAGAATTATCGTATCGACAGAATGAATTATCGGATCCGAAAAACAAACCAAAAATTTATTATAAAAAAATATATAAAGTATAAAAAAGTAAACCATAGTAGTTTACGTCAAAACGAATAGAGTTAGACAGCTTTGAAACGAGGAGAACAGACGTTCCGAAAAAACGAAAATTTCCGAAATCACGAAAAGTCGATACAAAAAACGAGCAAAGTGACACGAAAATACGAAAAATGGTCGAGGAGAACAGACATTCCGAAAAAACGAAAAGTCCCGAAATCACGAAAAGTCGATACAAAAAACGAGCAAAGTGACACGAAAATACGAAACATGGTCGATATTCCGAAAAAAAAATGTACACGAAAAACGAGTCGAGCCGAACCGAATCGAAACAGAAATCGGTCGAAACGAGCCGAATCGAAAAGTTTAAACATCCGAACAAATCGAACCAAATCGAACCGAAAAAAAAATCGGTGCACAAGCCTAATTAACATCAACTTACATATTACATGATTTTTAGAGAGTCTACCTAAACTCAGAGCTCATTATCGGGTATAGATACGTACGGTGACTGTATCTGGTTTAACTTAATGATGGAGATGATTTTTTTTTTGCTGTTTTTTTACCCTATAGGGGTTATTCAGAGAGAGGTGATCTGGTCTCGTAATTGCACCAAACAGTGTATTTTCCCATACAGTACAATTTCGTGGCCATTCGGCTATTCAGAAAGCAGGCAGCTCGCCAAATTTTGGCGAATTGCCAGCAAAATAAAGCGCTGTTTGGCGGCAGTGAAATCCCCATAGAGAAGGAATGTTTAATCTATTCAGAGACACCGAACAGCAGAGAAATGTCAATGAATATGATTCCCTGTAGCGCAGGGAACGAGCGAGCACCAAAATACTCTGTATGTTTAAGTTCAGGAAAAACGTCCCACAGGTACTACTTCTGCGCTTGTCCGCTCAATACGCATCAGGTCAACTTTGACCTTAGCACAGGCAAAACTTCATTGTGGCGCCCTGCAGTCACTTGTGAGAGATGAGGACTATATACCCGAATGCACACACCTTGCATAGAGCTCGCCATATCACCAGTGAATCGATGTGTAAATTGTGGCTCACATGAAGACTACTAATCCAGGGTGTTGAGCCCACAAGGATATCCCAATAATTATCCACACACATGCAGCCATTGGCCAGGCAGCGCTCATGACTCAAAACCAGTGCCAACTGGTCCCATGCTCTCCTGAACTATAGAATTGGCAAATAAAGCTGGAGCCAATACATGGATACTGTCATAAAGCCATGAATGTTAAAAAAGAAGGAGCAGAACCTGTTGCCTAAAATTGAAGAGTGAATGATAGAATTGTAATGGAGATTGTGTAGAAAAATTGAGAAGAATCTGCTGGTTAGGATAAAGGTTAGTCTTGACTTTAACAGTAACCCTAAGCCTAAAACGAACATAAATACTAACCCAAAGTCTAAAACAAGCACAAATACTGACCCGTTACTAACCCTAAACCTAAAACTAGCATCATTTTTGTACTGTACTTGAGTCAATAAACAGGATCCAAGTATGGTGTTAATTGCATTGAATTATTGGGTGCAGACAAAATTCACTTTGCTTTTTCTCATGTCTTTTCAGGCAACCTTTAATTTCCAGGTGACTTTTTTCTACCTGGCAATTTTATTCCCCCCACAAGGTGGTGACATTCCCATATGAAAACCCCCTGTTTCCCGGGATTTCTTAAAATGCATGATAGCTTTGCATCAATGAAAACCACAGAAGACACCAGGAGATGATCCTAGAGCAGGTGTGCGACGTCGCTACCAGGATCTGCTAGCTGTTCCTTCTTATAAGATAGGATCTCACACTGACCAGAGCCAATAATAGGGAGCCTTGAATGGTTAACGTTTTCCATTAGCGGCTGCCCTTTACAGCTCAAGTGGAATATAGCCTCAGAGATTTAGGCCCCTGATTTGCATTTGGTCTTAAATTTCCTGGTCAAATCCCAGCTCTCCAATGAACCTGGTGGTGAGAACCAAGTTGCCATACCTTATACTCTTTACAGCAGTATTTCCCAACCCCTGTCCTCAGGATCCGCTGACAGGCCATGTTTGCAGGTATTTGAAGCACAGCACAAGTGATATGATTTGCTGCTCAGTGATTACAGGATTCAGTCTGCATTTCCCCAAGGTGATCCTTAAAACCCGGCCTGTTAGAGGGTCCTGAGGACAGGGTTGGGAAACACTGGTTTACAGTATATACAGACAGGCAGAAATACAGACAGTCAGATGAATAGGTGTGCCTGAAAATGAGTAAAAAGTACAAAAAAAATGAAACAATCACTGAGGAAACCCAAGTGCAATCCCATTACATTCCCCTGATCGTAATCTGCATTTCCAGGCCTTTTTTATAAACAAGTTTCTGTAGTGGCGAACAATGTGCCTTTACAATTTAAACAGAGAGATCCGTTAAGCACATAATGTAATTATAACATAATGATGAGAAGCAGCACTCTTTCACTCAGTGTAATACCCATTTAACATACACTGCTCGGCTATACTATTTAATGTTAAACCCCACTGTCAGCCCATCCGGTTTACAGAGGTTTGCAACCAGTTTAACACAAGCAGCAGTTTTACTAGCAGCCACGAACACACTTACTATTCACGCCTCGTGGGAAGCAGTTTAACGCAGGACATTTTATGAGAACTTAAAGGGTTAAACAGTGAGGTTCTGGAGAATCTCAAATAGAAAAAAATAGCTGAATTTGATTTTAATCCTGTTCGAGACATGACATTTGTGCATTTCTACATATATTCATTTTGTAGTGCATGGATAACTCACATCGGGTCCTAATCCAAAGTTTTGTAAGCTTACCCAAAGCTGTTGTAAACGTAACAATTCCATAGACTATGGGCCATATTTCCTAGTTGATGCTAACATGGAGACGGTAAGCAGGAAAATCTGTGTTTGCAGATTTTCCTTTACCTCCTACGCTTTAAAATCACTATCTCAGCACCTCGCCCTGGAATGCAGCGCTAAGCTCCCTGATACCCGCAGTAGCGCTTCCCTGCCACCACGAGTATCAGCTCCTGAAGTCCATAAGACTCCATGGAGATTTGCGATTCTGCGCCGTGATTTTTATACTTTTTAATTTTTTTTATACACAAGGTCAAGTGAGGTGTCATTAGACAGGTCAGAGTCTGGCCTTTCCTACGATACCAAACATGACCATGTAATGTGTAAAAATAAAACATTGACGAAAATGAAATGCAAAATTTACTTTTTTCTTGTTCTAAGGCAGAGGCATTATGTGCTTTTACATATAGAGCAAACAATGTCACTGCACTAACTCACTTCTCATTCCCACGCTGGGAGCAAATATGGAGGTGATGGTGCAATGCGTTATTACACATTACTTCATCTACAGTGGTTCTCAACCTGTGGACCCTCAGGACCCACAATTGTCCTCATTAAGGCACGTGTCAGACTAACACAGTGATCACGTCCGTGTTGCTGCACAGTTTAACGTCCGTCGCAGAATAGAATCATGAGCAATAGAGACCCACACACTAAGTGCGTCCACACTGAACTGCGCACGCACAACACATGTGGCAAACGGACGCAAGTTAGGCAAGAACGTAAAACCGCTAACACGGATGCGCAGAGTGCGCCACATCCAACACGTCCGCATAGCGTTCTGTGTGCGTGATGAGGAGACGCAGCGCATTTGCGACGTCCAGCACCTTGACGCACAAAATGCCTTTCCATATCCTTTTGCATATTAATTTTGTGTCCCATATTTCCCTTTTTTTCTACGTCCGTCATAAAAAACGGACTGTGTGGTGTCTACAGTATCTTCCGTCAGAATGTCCGTCCGTTGTGCACGCACGCAGAGTGCACTCAGACGGCGTTCGTCTGACTCTAGCCTAAGTTGCGACCCAAAAATAATTTAGTTTCTGAAACATTAGAATTTATTCCACAAAACAACGTGTGCAATATTCTACAATGTATGCACTTTTTAAACAATTTTGTAAACAAAACAGCAATTCTTTCGAAAATGGATAGTGCAGTAATCACAGCACTAGTGAAAACAAAAGCAAAAACCTAATAAAATAAACTTTAATTGAAACATGAAATTAATTAGAACTTATGGGAAAACTGGGGATGCTTCATGCTCTTAATAAGTGTCTCAAAGTCTGGGGTGATGGTAGACAAAGCAACTCTAAGGTCATGTTCAATGTCCAGTCTGTTCCTATCATGCTGAGGCAGTATAGCTTGCACCGCTTTCCACTCTCTCTCCTCTTCGATGCTCCTTTTCTCTCCCCCCTTCCATCTCCTTTTCCCTCACCCCTCTTTCTGGGGGCACTTGCCCTGCGACCCAGTCCGCCCCTGGTCGCGACCCACTTTTGGTTCGCGACCCACTTCTTGAGAAACACTGATCTAAAACACAAGCTCTGCTGCAATGCGAGCGGGAGTCCAAAGCACCCCGCTATCTCCATTCTATACACCCTAAACTTTCAAGTTAGGTGTCATTGTCAGAGTCTGGTCTTTTGAATGATACCAAACATGAGCATATAAAATGTAAAAACCCCAAAAAAAACACACAAACAACCCCCTCCTTTTTTTGTTCTTAAGCAAAATCAAAATTTTGATATCCTATTGAATATTGCCGAAAAAAGAGCAGTATTAAAAATGGATTTGTAAAAAGTCACATCTTGAAAAAGACCCTCAGCCGTGACTGTAATTTGATGCCTAGAATTATGGTTGCTCCGGGCTGAAATGGAGCATCATTTTCCATAGCTAAAGTTGGAAATTAGGGTTAGACTTAGAAACTAAGGTTTGGGTTAGGTTTCTGTTAGGGCTTGAGTTTAGCCTAAAACAAGCACAAACATTCTGCTCCATTTTTTTAGTTTTTAAAATGTTATTTATTATTAGTTAGTTTCCCCCCAAAACAAAAATTGAAGTATTTTCGTCATTTTTTTTCAACAGGGGGAAGCTCCAAATTTCTGTGCCTACAGGATACGGTGATTTATATCCGGCACTTTATTTTAACACTGCTTTACAGTTTTTGATGGTTCCACTTATTTTTTTCTCCAGAAATTGCATACTATGGGCATTGTGTAAACATTTAAAATACTGACGTTGAGACAGACGTTTCTATAGTTCCTCTTTGATCAGTGACGCATTCGGAAGCTTCACGCGTAGAACTTTCAGACACACGTAGCACTTCCAGAAGATATCAGTTGGCACATACATAGGTTAGCAGGTAATATCCCAAATTGTTTTCAATTCATTTATTTAATAATTTCTTTTGAAGACATGTATACACTATGTGGTTAAGCAGGTAGCTACTTCATAAACACCAATTTTATATATATATGTATTTTTTATTTCACTTATCCATTCATGAAACCATCTAAAAATTTTAATTCGCCACATGGTTCGGTGCATACACCTAATGGTGGGGCTTATTCACTCAAAACTTAGTTTTTAGAAGTACAATTTAAACTAAAAATAGCCAACCAGGGGGAAAACTGGGCTAGAGCCTTCAATTTCAGTCAAAATTTGAAAATTTTCCAACAATGGCTACTCATAATTAAAGGGCTATTCAAAGAGCACCGAAAATTTTGTGGAATTTTGAGTGCTTTCTTGCTCGTCGCACTTCAGTGTGATTTGGCGATTTCAGTTTGCCGACCCTGCGGTGAATTTGCTTTTCACCGCAGAGGCCCAGAAGCCTGGTGAACGTGGAGCCGCCGAAGACTGTCGAATGGCGCTGCCAACCTCTGATCAGCCCGCCGACCGCCGCTGAAGACGGCTGATCAGTCCACCGACAAGACAGCCGATTAGCCCGCCGAGCGCCGCGGAAATGCAGAAAAAAAAAGGAACTCTGCTATCCTTTAAAAAGGTGTTTAAAACAATAAAATTGCATGAAAATGTGTGCAAATAATAAAAAAGGTTCCTATAAAAAATAATAAAACAGTCTGTTACAGAATTTAAAAAAGCGCAATAAAAAAAATTGGAATCAAAAATTTCACCTAAAAAAAGAAAATTCAAAAAAATAAAAGAATAACAAAACTTTTTGCTGAAAATCGAAAGAATAAACGTCTGAATAAAAAAACAATAAAAACGGTAATTTTTTTTTTACATTGAACCCTATGGGATTTCCCTGTTTAAACCTGTCAAACAGAGTTACCGAAAATTTTGAAAATTTCCCTGACATTTCGGTGCGGTTCAGTGTTCTCTGAATAGAGTAACCATTACTTTTCTTGGGACAAGAACTGCATCGTATTTTGCTGTCAATTCACCAGCATTTGGCGAATTGGCAGCTTTCTGAATAGTCGAACTGCCACGAAATTGCACCGCACAGTGAAATTTACCATTTGGTGCAATTCGGTGGCAAGTTCGGTGCTTTTTGAATAACCCTTTTTTAATTTTTGGAAATTGATCCTGATCTCGGTACAACCAGGGGTCAATTCCTAAAAAAAATAAGTGTGGGAACTCAGCAAACTTTCTGTATATTCTGGTCTCCAAGATTACTGTGAGACACAGCTGCAGCGCTTCTTGATGCATGATAAGGCCATTCCTCTGGCAAACACTGAGAAATTGTCATTCCCATGCCTTCCCAATGTGCCTAAATCCAGGAAAAACTCAAATATAGACAGTTCTATAAAATTGTGTCTATATATAGAAAAGTATTACAGCTTCCCAGTATATCAGCCAAAAGGGAACTAAGTTCCTCCTGCTAAAATAGTGAGAGAACTGCGTTCCCAAGCGTTCCTGCAGGACTTGACCCCTGGGTCTCTTTACAAGGCGTGAGATCAGAGCAAAACTAGCTGCAAATCTCTCAATGCCTCATACTTCTGTGTCTCCGGCGCTCGATGTGGACGGACACATTCTGCTGCGGTAATTATTATTAAAGCGCCTAGTTCGGCTGCGTGTTTCTGCATGTTAGTATTAAGGATTCTCAAATGCACATGGAATTTGGAGAAAGACAAAAGCGTTTTTCACAAAGATGTCAGCTGAAAAGGGCAAAGCTCTGAGCTCGGGGAACAGGAAATGTTCAACATAACGTTCATGTACAAAAGGAACAGTGTTGATCAGCCGGCCAGCAGAGGTGGTAAGTATGACAGGAATAGTAAATCCAGCTCATCAGATATAGCAAATATGAGAGACAGATGGTCTCTTTGTCACAGCCCCAAATTGAGAAGACCCCTCCATAATAATATTATCAAAGGGCAACTGCAAGTGTAAAATGAACAGGTTTATTACGAAACGATGGATTTGCTTTGTGATTTATGATGGTAGAATGAATTAATCACAGATTATATGGTCTGCCAGAGCCAAGACGCAGTTTTCCCAGTCCATCCTGGTCCTTATTTTCCTTTACTTCGGGAGCTGGGTGGTATGTCTATGCACTGGCGTGCGGCCGTGCGCAGCCCCGACATTAGGGTGTGCACCCGTGGAACATTTATTAATTGAAAACTTATGTTTAGAAGATTTTGCTCAAGACGCACATTTTTCATTAGAAATAACAAGCCTGTAATCAGAGATACCGTCAGTTTTTAAGGGTTTCATCATGAACCAGGCAAGGGAAATTTAAAAGGTCAATGTAGGAGGTTAAAGAGGACCTCTTCACCCAACGTTAAACTGTGCATGGGCACACCTGGCACACCCCGTGCGCGCGCCTCTGTGTCTATGATCTGTTATTATCCTCTTCTCCTACCCACACTCCCAACTCTCACCTTCAGGATTTTCCCCCAAGTTGACCTGAACTCTCTCCCTCGCCATGTTTGCCTCTCCCCGTGCCTCCAGTTTTTCAAGACATCTCTAAAAACACATTGGAGAAGCCCATCGCATCACGCCGTAATCCCCCCATTGCACCTTTCCTAATCTATTTCCCACACAGCCCCTGTACCTCCCATTACTTCTCATACTCTGCTATTTACCCTCACCACTGTGTGTCACCCCTCTCCTCTTAGATTGCCAGCTCTGTCTTGAGCAGGGACGTATGTTAAACTTATTTGTTAATTTTATTTGTTTTGTCCTACCCAGTGTACAGCGCCACTGAAAATGTTGGCGCTTTATAAATATTTGTAATTGTCGTATAAACGCCAAGGCACAGGGTTTCCTGTCAATGTGTGCGTTTCTTCATTCTCTGATAATTTTATTAATTAAAAAAACATTGAAATACTCATCAAGCTATTAACTGCTGAATGATACGTCATTGACAGATCAGGGACTACGTTGGGCGCTTCCATTAGTCTGCCATACCCGGTCAGTGCTGAATTAAGGGACTAAACTATTTCTGCAGGCCTTTACCTTATCTCACTCACCTTCTAAGCTGTACCTCTCGCCCCATTGTTTCTATGCTCCATTCTTCTTGCATCATTGTACTGCCTCAACCCTCTCACCCCATTGTCATTCTGCTCCATCCCGCTAGCATCCATTGTGCCTGGGCTCCATTAAAGGGCTGGTTGCCTAAGCAGTGAACTAGTGGAGAATTTAAACTTTAGCCCAAAATTTTTGAAGAAAACTCATGTTTTGGCATAAATTAAGCTATTCCCTTGCAATTCTCCAGTTCACTGTTTAGTAAGCCAGCCCTTTGTGTTGTATCAGACAATGTTTTATCACAGTGGGATTTTTTTATAAGTTTAAATTAAATCTGTCCGGCTTTCTGCCCCATATTTTATTGGTCTCTTCAGTCTTCCTCCCTAGGGTATCAACAATAATCTTCATCGTGGGGCAACGTATAAAGGGATAACCCATACTGACAGCCACTTCGCTTTCAAAGTATCGTCAAGAATAAAAAGCGCTAAATCAGTCACCTTAAAGAAAGAGTCTCTTCTGGCAGTTTATATACGGCTTCAGCTGCCACATGAATAGCGTGGGAAACGGGCAGACAAGCCATGCTGCAGCTCCACTACTATCTTTTATCTGCCCAACGCCGCTGTGCTCAGTGAATCTGATGTGATCTTGTGGTCGAACTCAACAGCACATAACATGGTGTAGTATGAGTGGACAAAAAAGACTATACACAAAGTGCTGCAAACTGTCACTTCTCCGCTTTGAAAGTTATTGTAACTATGTTTAATAGGTAAACTTTGTTGGATACATTTGATGTTTACGGGTGTTGTGCTTTCTTATAGTAGGAATAACACATTCCGTATCTGCTGGTCTTTATGCAATACATTTCAAAGATTTTGAAAGTATAAAAAAACAATAAGACATTAATAAAAGTAGAATAAAACACGGACCAAGCCTGACTTTATTTTTCTAATAGATATATGCAAAATACACATTTGTCTTCCGCTAACAGGCCTCACTCCGTGAGTTGAACAGGAAACGGAGATATAAGTAAGGATTGTTATCTGTGTGTAGAGAGGCCTCAACATCTTGTATGTAAAGAACAATTGTATTTTAAGCTGACTATTCTGTAAATATGTATCATATATACACATATATATACATACATACTCGGTGGAGTAGAGGTAACATCACTGTTCTATAACCGTGGAGACACAGGTTCGATCCCAGCAAGAGCACCTCTCCAGTAAGTGTCCTTTGACAAGACACCTAACGGTACATACTCGCCACCCAGGACATACTTGAAAATAAGAGAAATCTCAAATGTATCCTTCCTGGTAAAATACTTTCTCAAAAAAAAAAAAATATATATATATATATGCACAATGTACCAGCACTTCATCTAAAACAGGGTGAAATATATTAACATATGGCCCTATGAATGATAATAAAAAGGTCTGGTCACAGAAAAAAGAAAATTCGCTATTAAAAAAAAATGGAAACAAATTCCCCAAAAAATCCAGAAAATTGCCTAAAAAATCCTAAAATACTCAATAAATAGAGCCTTTTTTACTGCTGTTTAAAATAATAAACGGTTTATTAGATATTGCATTAAAATGGGAATATTTTTAACATTGAAGCCTAAGGGGTTTGCTTGAATAAACTTGCCGAATGAAAACATCGAACAGCAGGGCACTTAGGCAACTTTTCACTGTTGTTCGGTGTTCTCTGAATAGATTAACCATTGCTTCTCTATGGGGGATTTCACTGCCGTCGAACAGACACCGTACTTGCTGGCAATTCACCAAAATTTGGTGAACTTCCTTCTCTGTGAATAGCTGAATGGCCCCGAAATGTACAGGGAAATTCCCTGTTCGGTGCCATTTCGGGGCCAGATCGGCTGTCTTTTGAATAAACCCTATAAACTTTATTCATAGATGCATTAAATTTAAAGAAGAGCCCGACGTTTCGACCCAACACTGGGCCTCTATCAAGGATGAGATATATATATACGTAGATAAATAGATATGTAGATAGATTGGTCAGCAAAAAAGTCCTCAACAACTTGTGTGTAAAGAACATTTGTATATTAATTCTGTCTGTTCTGTTAATAATATGTATCAATTTAATATACACAAACAGACAGAAAGGTAGATAGACAGACACAATAGCCTTGTATATCTTTTATACGTATGTATCTATCGTTTGTCTAATACAGGGGTTGGAAATCATGGCCCATCAGGAGTTGTTTTAGAACTACATTTCCCATAAGGCTCGGCCAATCTAACGAGTCACTGAGCATCATAAGAGATGGTTCCAAAACACCTGGAGGCCAAGCTGCCTGACGTCTGGGGCTAATATATGAATATGGTAATTAATAATCCCTCCAGTTGTTTTATTACAAGAGGACATGAGGGCGCACCTCAAAAGCACATCTTTTATTTTTATACTGAGAATTTGGCAATTATCCTCAGGATGAATAATCATTTTTTAAGTGTTATAATATTTAAATGATGGTACTTCAGATTAGTTGTTGTACGTCTATGGAGCAGCTTGTTTCTTAATATTGTGATTTTTTTTTCTCAATACGCCGACACTTCATATAGTGCTGTCTGGCGAGGCATGCCTTATAACAGCAGGAAGGGACAGAAAGCGATGTAATCTTCAGAAGTCGTCACATTTATGACTCCCCCAGTTTCCTGGCAGTTAAACCAAAGCCTCTGATTTTACTGCCCTAGCAGTTTAGTGACAGCTGTCTTCCCTTTCATACATTCATGGGCCCTAGGATATTACCCCAGATGTTTGGGTTTATAAAGTCCGGCAAGCTGCAATTTCTTTTTCTTTTTTTACAGGTATGTGACGAAAACCTCCTTTACAAATGTTTTGTTGTTTCCTTCTTTTTTTTTTCATCCAGACTATGGCAAGATCATTACCACAAGAGCAGCAAGGCCAGAGACTCTTGGGACCCCCAACCTTTAACGATCATGAATGACAAAGCCAGATCAACCATCCCTCTTCCTACTGTGCAAGACTCAAGGGTCCATTCCTTTATATTTTTTATTATTTTGGCTTGTAAAGGGGTTCCCTTTGCTTCCATAATGTGACGATGGGCGCAGAGGGTCTGTTTAACTGTCTGATGGCAGATTTTTTTGTTTCGGCAGCTTCAAAATGCCCAAATAGCCTAATTCTATGCAGAATGCTCTATTGTTTGACTTGGGACTCCTTAATGTGAAATAAACATACAATTGGAGATAGTTGTGTTTGTGTGTAACACAATGTAGCTCTTTGTATGTATCTGTCGTTTACAGAATGCTAGCAGGGGTACTTTACAGTTGACACAGTATGTGAGTGTGGGTGGGCAATGTTTATGCAGATTTTAGTACAGTACATCCCTGTCCCACAGAGCTTACAGTCTGAATGGCGAACTGCCAAGTAAACGGAATATTTCTGTATTTTGGTAATGGAAAATATGTAGCCGACGTAACACACTGAAGCAACAAAACTGTCATCACTCATCGGTTCCATAAGAAAGATTTTCAAGTAATGACACATCGCTGTTACACTCGTGCCCATGACAAAGGGGTGTATTCTAAGTAAGCATGAAACGTTCGACAATAAGGCAATAGAATTGACAAAAAGAAAACAAAAAGCGGTAGAAAGTATCTGACAGGAAACCTGAACGTTCCGGATTGGCGGGTGGTGGTGTTATTTTGACCCTTTCTTCGAAATACAGAAAGTTATTTACGCGGCGATACAAATGGCAACTTCCGATGTGCTCATGAAACTGGGGTCTGGGGGTGGTCAAGGTTAAATGGTGACTTAAGGTTAGGGAGCTGTTGGTCAATACAATATGGTGGAATGTAAATACCACAAGTATCAGTATGATTTGTGGAAAGTGGTGTGATCCTCAGCAACCCAAACATAAGTACTTTTTAATTCTAGGTACTCACTTACCCATAAACAACCTAAACCAGGGGTTTCAAACTCCAGCCCCCCCCCCCACATGTTGCTCATCTACAACTTCCATGATTTTCTGGCCATCTATTGCATTCAGTGAGTTCTCAGAATTGTAGGCCATGAACCTTTGCCCCAGATATTTCTGAAGAACATTTCCCATAAGTCTCTGGCCAAATGTAGCAGTCAAAGAAATCTGGGAATTGTAGGCCATGAACCTCTGGCCCCCGATGTTGGCGAAGAACATTTACCATGAGTCACTGGCCACCTATAGCATTCAAAGAAATCTGGGAATTGTAGGCCATGAAACTCTGGCCCCAGATGTTGCTGAAGAACATTTACCATGAGTAACTGGCCACCTATAGTATTCAAAGAAATCTGGTAATTGTAGGACATGATCTCTGGCCCCCGATGTTACTGAAGAACATTTCCCATGAGTCTCTGGCTATCGACGTAAAAACCCAAGGGCTGAATATAGAATATTTGATACAGTCCTAACCTCAACATCTGAAGAAAGGGATTTAGGGGTCATTATTTCAGAGGATCTAAGGGTAAGTAGTCAATGTAATAGAGCAGCAGGAAATGCTAGCAGAATGCTTGGTTGTGTAGGGAGAGGTATTAGCAGTAGGAAAAGGGAAGTGCTCATGCCACTGTACAGAGCACTGGTGAGACCTCACTTGGAGTACTGTGTGCAGTACTGGAGACCGTATCTCCAGAAGGATATAGACCTCTTAGAGAGAGTTCAGAGAAGGGCTACTAAAATGGTGTACGGCTTGAAGGAGAAAGGTTACCAGGAAAGGCTTAATGATCTTAACATGTACAGCTTGGAAAAAAGACGAGACAGAGGAGATATGATAGAAACATTTAAATACGTAAAGGGAATCCACAAGGTAGAGGAAGGGAATATATTTAAAAGGAAACAAAATAGCAAAACAAGAGGACATAGTCTTAGATTAGAGGGGCAAAGGTTTAAAAGTAACATCAGGAAGCATTATTTTACTGAGAGGGTGGTGGATACATGGAACAGTCTTCCAGTTGAAGTGGTAGAGGCCAAAACAGTAATTGAATTTAAGCAAGCATGGGATAGGCATAAGGCTATCCTAAACAAAAGATAAATCCAGGTAAAGTATCCATGTAATTGGGCAGACTAGATGGGCCGAAAGGTTCTTATCTGCCGACATTTTTCTATGTTTCTATGTTTCTATGTTTCTATAGCATTCAAAGAAATCTGGGAATTGTAGGCCATGAACCTCTGGACCCAGATGTTGCTGAAGAACATTTACCATGAGTCACTGGCCACCTATAGTATTCAAAGAAATCTGGGAACTGTAGGACATGATCTCTGGCCCCCGATGTTACTGAAGTACATTTCCCATGAGTCTCTGGCTATCTATAGCATTCAAAGAATTCTGGGGGGCTGAATTCCAACCTTTGTGTAAACCTAACTAGAGCTGTTGTAAACTTAGCAACTCTTTGGGCAAATAGACTTTGGGCAATATTACAAAGTTGGTGCTAACAACCAGAGCTGTTGTAAACTTAACAACCCCATAGACCAGGGTGGGCACTTACGGCCCTCCAGATGTTTTGAAACTACATTTTCCTTGAGGCTCTACAAACCTAATGAGCAGTCGAGCATCACGGGAAATGTAGTTTCAAAACATCTGGAGGGCCATAAGTGCTCACCCCTGCCATAGACTATGGGCAGTATTACAATGTTGGTGCTAACTTAACCAGAGCAGTTGTAAACTTAAAACCTCCATAGGCTATAATGGCTCTAGTAAATTTACAACAGCTCTGGTTAAGTTAGCACCAACTTTGTGATACTGCTCCTTAATGGGTCTGGAAAGATCACAACAGCTGTGGATAAGTTAACACCAGGGTTGGAATAAAGCCCTGGGGCTTGTAGGCCATCAACATCCGGCTTGGCCAGAGTCTAAGACTCTCCCTCAGTCCAAAATCCACTTAAAACCTACAACATGTATAACACTGCTGTACCCATCGGCATACTTCATGCAGACATGTCCTCAACATTATTAACACTACAGACTAATGATTTCTCTGTAAGGTTCCACAATATTTTTAGGTTGGGTTTTTCAAAGCGACATGTAAGGTCGTATGCAGATTACTCATTGGGTGACAGGAAAGAGCTGTTAATGTATCCTAATGGAATCCATACTGGAGTTAATCTTCTCTAAACTACAAGTGTTACACATTTTCCACATCTTCGTTATTATCATTAATTTCACCAGCTTCAATTATGACATTGCTGTTTGCACAGGGACCTGCATGTCATCTTCCATGAAGACATTCAGACCCAATCATCAAGGGCACCTCAATCCCTACGTAGGAGAACATTATCTGAAGGTCCAACATTAGATGTGTAGGTATAGAAATGCGATGTAACATCTCAATTTGTTTAAGATACATAAACAGAATGATAGCAGATTGCAGACGTGGCTCAATAAAGCATGGATTGAACATGACAGTTTGGGTCCATGTACTCATGAAGGCCTCGTTCAGTCGCCTCTTTCTGTCTTTATAGTATTGGTGAGAATTAGGTTTGAATCCTGGACACCTGTGATGGAAAAAAGAGCCTTATGGCCCAGACAGCCATAAATACAGGAAGCTCTCCTTTCTAAAGAGAAGGCACTAAAGTGGATTGAATTGGGGTCATAAAGATGTCTGAAGTGGGAGGGGGGGCAGTTGTCCTCCAACCCCCAAGGCTCCATCCTGTGCTTTAGGAGAAGTTCAGAGAGAATTGCCAGCTGACCAAAAGAAGGCAAAGTGAGGGGAAAAAAACACACACACACCAGGTCAGATGTGAGGTTCAAGGGGAGAGATAGAGGCAAGACTGAGCAAGAGATAGAGAATGAAGGGATCATTAATCACGGCTCTGCACTCACACTGGAGGCACCGCTTCATGGAACTGGTCCCTGTAGTTAAACCGCTGGAGGCACAAGGACATAAACTGACTTGTCCAAGGTCACAGGGTGCTGGTAATGGGGTCATTTCACCCCCATATGTCTGCTGTGTATAGAAGGCAGACAGAGCTTCACAAAACTACTGTACATGGACGATATAACTCGCTAACGGAGCTTCTAGGCTGCACCGCAGTATCCGCACTACGCATGACTACATAAAGAGAAAGGGGTCATCCCAAAGGATCTTACATTCCTGATTTTATAACCTTAAATTAGCATGCTTCTTTCTGTTGTTTTGTAAGAAACTTTATGGGGCTCTGCATGCCAAATGTGTGCTCTGCATGTTCCGTGTTAATCTTAACCCTTTCTATTCCAAATATTTTGCAATGTTTTTAAAAAAAAAAAAAAAAACAATAACCAAAAATAAACGCACTCACCGGTGACACCGTGACAGTCCTTGCTCGGCCGAAAAGCAGATTTTTCTCAGGTGGTGCTCTTGTTAGCCCATGTGGTTTGTGCGGTGAGACTATATTATTCTTCACACACCACCCACATTCACAGGGGTACAGGAGCCTGTTAGGCTCACTACTGTGGAGTAGTGACTCCAAGAGGGTCAAGGAGAACGCAACTAGAGGTCATGGTGAATATCAAGGTCGCAATGGATTAGCCGGGTAAAATAAAATTACAGTAAGTGGCATATTGCCTAAATACAGATATCAATTTTACATTCTTTTGGTATTGTGTGACTGTACATTGTCAAACAAAACATCACATTCTTTCCACATATCCATACGGAGGATATCTGGACATACTTACCTTAAAATATTAAATTTACTGAATAATATATCTATGTTTTGCTAATTATTCTATACTAGCGAGAAGGCGTAAGGTATATTCTCCAATAACCTATCCTATACCCTTAACGGTATCTATAAGTGAAGGAATGGCAAGTCGTACCCGTGCATGAATCTTATTTTGCACAAAATGTATGGTTTTATTGTAGTGGACTTTTTATTAATATTATTCACTATATATAGCTATATATAGCTGTAAAGCAGATATCGCAAACTCTGGCCCGCCCAGATGTTGATGGCCTACAATTCCCAGATTTCTTTTAATGCAATGGATGGCCAGATGTAGTTCAGAAACATCGGGGGGGGGGGGTTTGAGATCCTTTTTAGAATATATACAGGGTTATCCAAAGAGATTCGAAAAGTCACCGCACGTTCGGTGACTTTTCGTTCTCTTCAATTCGGTTCCTTTTGCCGATTGCATTTCGGTGACCCTGCGGTGTATTCAGCAAACAGCACAGGGTCCCCGAATTGCAGGGAAAAGCTGCCGAAAACCTGACGAACACTAACCGAATGCATGCTTAAAAACAAGCAAAAACATCTGGATTAACCTTCGAAAAAGCCGAACAGGCGCCGAACAGGAGCCGAACATGAGCCGAATCACACAGAGCCGAAGCAGCTGTGACGTAGAGGAGGCAGTGAATAAATTAGAAAAACCATTTGTATGAATCTGGGAAAAAGAAACGCTGTTTGCAAAGAAACTACTGAGCGAAAATGTCTGAAATTTTCACAGGAGGTCCAGGGAATGATAATTAAGAGGGCTGTTACAGAAAAAATAAGTTAATTGAAAAAAAAAAAAAAAAAAATCGGACTTTTTAAAAAAAATAAAAAAAATCTGAAAAATGCTTAAAGTATCCTAAAAAATCTATAAATAAAGAGACTTTTTGCTGCAGAATTTTATAATGAACGGTTTATTAGATATTGAATTAAAACAGGAATATTTTTAACATTGAAGCCTATGGGATTCTCCTGAATAAATTTGCCGAATGAAACCACCGAATGGCAGGACATTAGGGGAACCTTTCACTGCTGGTTTGTGTTCTCTGAATAGCCGAAGCAGTGCTTCTCTATGGGGATTTCACTGCCCTCGAACAGGAACCGAACAGTCACCGTATGTGCAGGCAATTCGCCAGGATTTGGCGAATTGCCTGCTCTCTGGATAGCCGAATGGCCAGGAAAGGTAACCGAACGCTGATTTTCAGCATTCGGTTACCTTTCTCAAGCAATTCGGATCTCTTTGGATAACCCTGATAGTGTGCAACGGAACGCATAGAATTACAAAGAAATCTTAAAAAACAGAAACAATAGGTGTAGCAGGTTCTGCTCAGATGAGCTTACAATGTAAATGTCAGATTTAAGGGGTTATTCAAAGAGAGCCGAACTGACTCCAAAATTGCACCGAACAGTGAATTTCCCCGTACGGTGCAATTTTGTGGACATTCAGCTATTCAAAAAGCAGGCAGTTCGCCAAATATTGGCGAATTGACAGTGTAATACGGTGCTGGTCGACGGCAGGGGAATCCCCACAGAGAAGCAATGGTTAATCTATTCAGAGAACACAGAACAGCAAAGAAATGTCAGTGAAATGCCATGATGTTCGGTGGTTTAATTCGGCGGGTTTAATCAGGCGAATAACATAGGTTCCAATGTAAAAAATATTCCAGTTTTTATTAAATATTTATTAAACAGTTTATTTTTTTAATTTGCAGCAAAAAGTCTCTTTATTTATTTTGTAGGATTTTTTTAAGCATTGTTCGGCAAAAAAAATCCCAATTATTTTTAAATAAAAAATTTTTCTGTGACCATTTTATTATTATTCATAGGACCTTATATGTAATTTTCAGGCATTTTCGTGCAGTAGTTTTTTGCAAACAGCTTTTGCAGTACCTTTTTTTTACCCGCTTGTTGGCTTGCTGGCTTTTTCTGGCGACTGGTCAGCAGCACTCTGGTGGGTCGTCGGCTTTTTTTTCGGATCACTGTGGGGTTTTGGCGGTTTTTCGGCTCGATTTCAGTGTTTTTTCAGCCTTTTCAGTGGCAGTTTTTCCGCTCAATTCGGCGTCTTTGCAGCGGTTTTTCGGATACGTTCGGCGGCTTTTCTCTGCGCTTCAGAGACCCTGCAGTGAATGCTGAATTCAACGCTGGGTCGGGGAATTTCACTCCCCGAAGTGCAGGGAACGAAAGAGCACCGAAATTCCACTGGAATTTCGGTGCTCTTTGAATAACCCTGTTAATGTTTTTTCTCCTTTTTCCTTTAAATTTGGAATGAAACGTTTCTGTAACTACACGTTAAATAACCTTTACCTGAAATGCTTGGGACAAGAAGTGTCTTGGATTTTTGATTTTCCAGATTCTTCAATATTTCCATTTAATAATGAGATATCTTGGGGATATCAAGTCTACAAACAAAATTAATATATGTTTCATATACCCCTTATACACATAGCCTGATGGTAATCTTATACAATAGTCCTTGTCTACTAATTTTGCTCTGCCTCATAAGAACAGGTGTGGAATTTTCTACTTTGGTGTCTCATCGGTGCAGAGATTTTTGGATTTCTGGATTTTTGGCTAAGGAATCTTAAATCTTTATTTGTGTTCCGCAGCTACATGACTCTAAACAGGTAGAGTAACAAGAGTGCTCCATTAGCAGAGCTCACGACTGTCTGGTTGTGGCAGCTGCAAAGAACCTACAAATGGACTTCCCTGAAAGAAGGGGAAAATGTCACATCTTTGGATATAAAGGGGAAACATTTACACAAACTCAAAGAAAAAGCAAATGTTTGAAATGTGCACGACTTTTGGCTCGGAAAGCCTTCAATGCCGAACCTGATGTGGCCACCAGCTGGAAAGGGACAAAAATCTAGATTTTCAATTTAATATTATCGAAAAAGAAATATACCCAATGAGCAGAGCTAATATTGCACACAAAACAATGTAAATCATAAGTGCAATGGAATACAATACCTGGCTGGTGGCCTCTCGATGTGCAACAGTTGATAAATGCATATATATGTGTTTGTTCATATTAATATATATACACTGTCTGGCCATAAAAAAAAGTCACTGTCTGGATTTAACTGAACAAAAAAGTAAGAGCCTTCCGTTGGTTAATTACTGCAGTGTTAATATGTTTCAGCTGGCAAAATATGAAGTCATGTGACTCCCTGAATATACTGAATGAGAAGGTTTTTCCATCAATGGGTTTTTCTTCCCTGATGGCACAGCGGGCATATTCCAAGATGGCAATGCTAGGATTCATCAAGCACAAATTGTGCAAGAGTGGTTCAGGTAGCATGAGACATAATTTTCACACATGGATTGGCCACCACACAGTCCAGACCTTAACCACATTGTGAATCTTTAGGATGTGCTGGAGAAGACTTTACGCAGCGTCCGACTCTCCCATCATCAACGCAAGATCTTGGTGATAAATTAATGCAACTCTGGACGGAGATAATTGCTGTGACATTGTATAAGCGTATTGAAAATATGCCACGGTGAAAGTGCGTCATTTCAGAGTAAAAGCGTCCAGCATAATATTAGAGTGGGTGACTTTTTTCTGCCCAGGCAAGGTATAAAAAAAGTACACATACAAAAAAACAGGTCAGCCATCAGTTCACCACTGTCTATTCAAGGAGCACCATTGTTTGCCGAAGTTGCAACAGTAACAAACATTGACATTTCAAAAAGAGAAATTTAGATGATGCCCGGATAAGCTTCAGTGAAGCTTCTTCTGCTGTTGTTTTAATTTCCCATTTGTGAAAAGTCAAATTTTCTCTCTGTTGCATCAATTGCGATTTTTGCCATTGTTTGCAACCGCGGCGAACAATGGTGCTTCTTGAATAACCTCTTATGTGTCTACGGAGGCTTTTTTTAAACTAATATCTGTGGCATAATATCTCGTCTCGGGGACACATTTCATTGGAAAAGAATGGTTGGAGAAGCATTTGGACACACAACGTACACAAGGCAATCTCAGTGGGGAAAAAAGGAAGTAACGCTCTCTGTAGCTAGCTTGGGTTTGAGAAATAGATAAACTGTGGTAAGAGAAAGTGGTGAAGTTGAAGTTTGACAGTCAGGATGTTAAGAGACTTTTTCTATTAATTGTGAAGAGCACTAAAAATGGCAAAGGGAAGAACCTTTTAAAACTTTTGCGGAAAAACGCATGGTTCCTTGCTTGAATAAAGATTGTGACCAATATTTTCCACAAGGGTGTTGCACGTTGAAGGCCTGGAACCACTCAGGTGGAGGGCCCTTAAGTTGCCCCTGATGCCAGCACGCGAGGAGGATTTCAGCTAGAGAAGCAGTTAGAGCATGGAAGATTTATGGGGCGGGGTCGTAGGAGCAGTTAAAAGGTGCAGTAGCTCTGCGCACCTTTTTCCTGAGGTAACCTGGAAAGCAGGATCCCCACCCTCCCTCCCTTTAGCATAGGGATTATGTTGGGGTTGTTTTTCAGGGTATTTGGGTTTTTTATTTTCCCCTTTGTCACAGCGGGGGTTGGTAGGCAGTGCTGAGGTAGGGTTTCTTGGTATAAGGTGGAATTTGGCGGATTAGAAGTATGGGCGATGGGAACGGAGTTAAGTTGGGTTTTGGTTTAGGAGAGGTACGGTTGAAGTGTGTAGAGCTCTTTCAGCACTGTGTTTATTTTCCTGTTTATATGTTATTTATATTATTTTATATATTATTCTATATTTGGTGGGGTTTGTAGCTGTTGGCCGATAATAAAGATATATCATTCCACAGTACAAAGTAGTCAGAGTTATTATTTTGTCATGTCTTTATTTATCTCCTTGCGGGCGACCGGTCATCAGTTCGGCGACTTAAGGGTCTATTCACTAAGCCAGGGATAAAACACCCATGTGGAGCTCTCTGCAGTGCAAGCTTTGAATAAGCCCTGCGTAGGAGAACCTGTAACCAGGGGTGCTCGACCTTGGCCCTTCTGATATTTTTGAACAACATCTCCCATAATGACTAGTTACGCATTAGATAGGCTGAGCCATGTGGGAAATGTAGTTCCAAAACATCTGTAGGGCCAAGGCCCTGCCTTAAGCATTGCGGATTTATTGAAACAATGGACAATTTACTTCAGCAAACTACGGTGGAGGTTTTACCTTAATTTACCGTAGTTTCCACTGTAGCCTCTGTCAATGTTGTTCAGAATAGTTTTTATCATCAATTTCAGTTGTAGTTCAATGAAGAGCGCCAAATTAAAATTGCCAAAGTGTATTCACTGGTCAACTTCAACTGCCGTTGCTGAATTTTACTTCTCTGGAATGCCAAAAATTCACCGTGGTTACAACAACAGTGATTTTGACCAATCACTGTCAATTAAACAATGTGGTCACTGCTTAAAAAAAGAAACCGGAGACATTGAGCTAATGGATACAAAACACTGTGTAACATGCACAAACAACACGTAATGCAGTGAATATAGCCGCAATATCTTAAACATTTGCAATAAGTGTATGAAGTGTTTTTATGGTTGACGATGTGGTTGTCATTGAGTTGCTATTAGCAAGTTTATTGGTTTGACTGTGATTGGTTGACTGCCATGTACACATGTGCAAAACCCTTAGCAAAGCAACACACAAAGTCAATAATCACAAAATCACTTTATACCAGTGGTTGCGAACTGGGATTTTTTTCCCCAGCTGTCATTTAACCACGAATCACTCATTATTCACTGAACCCCAATAGGTTTCTTTCTATAGTGCTTCAATTTGCAAAAATACAGTGATCTGCCATTTAAGTCACGTGGTAACTAAAGTTATCCCTCGATTTGGAAAAGTAGATGAGCCGATAGAGGCTGACTGGGAACAGGGCTCAATGTGTATATTTACCTGTATCATTATTAGTATTCTGTCATCGTCATTTATAAAAGCCCAATATTATCTATGGTTCTTTACAATATAACGTAGGGAAGTGACTGAGTTACCAAGATGAAAAACCATAAGATAAGAAGACACAATAAGAGAGATGTAGAGAGTCCTGCCCTGCATTTCCCTAATTTTGGCATTGTGGGAAATGTAGTTCATGAACTTGTGGAGCGCTAAAGTTAGCCACCTCTGATCCATATAGATAGAAGCACAATACATTCATGAGGAGATTCTCTTCCGCGTGCCCTGTATATACTGCACGGTTGAGGTATCATTGTTTTGTCTCTTGTTTTCTATTGAAGAAGTCGCACTTCCTGTTTATGAGCGGCGTCTTTATCGTCTCATCCACGCTTACTTGTGTGTACAGTACATTGTAGAAATTATATTTATATGCATTACACTAGCATGATTTAATAATGCTGACATGTCCGCCATTGTGTAGCAAATGCTGTGTAATTTATGGAGGTCTGGGGTCAACAAGGGTGAAGGCAGGGCTCCATTCATACACTGGACCCAAGAAGTCTGAGCCAGAAGGAGCAGGACACTGGTGGCAATCCATCTTCAGACTCAAGTTCCACTGGATGTAACGTAGAAAGCACACGTGTAGGGAGCCCTTCCCTATTCCATCACGACTACCAGTCTCTTTACATGGCAAGTGCTGCCAAATAGGACATTTATTACATTGCGTGTGTGTTACTGTTTACACACATAAAGACACGCTGACAAAGCTAAAACTGGTGTTAAACTTACACTGAGAATCTAAAAGCAATGTTGGGCCTCAAAAAACAGAATTACATTTTAATAAACGAAGAATGAGTTGGATAGAGAGCTTGCTGTGCCAACGTATGCCTATAAAATAGACTGACAGATTATATATGATACATAAAAAAAGGGATTACAGAAAGGTAATAGATTTATATGAGAGCTAGTATGATGATGGAAAAATCATAAAGAGATAATAATAGATAGAAAACAGAAAATAGAGAGAAAGACACACAAATATATATATATATATATATATATATTGTGTTTATTATTGCAGAAGCCACTTGCACATCACAGCAATTCGATGAATTGCATCCCAGAGCTCCTGTGCCACATTCCCCATATGCAGCAAGGAATTCTGGGTAGGATATGCAAATGACATCTGTCTCACTTTTATGCATCCTGGGTCTGTTATTACACAGAACCCTAAAATCAATGCTATGCCACACTGTGGCTTTCTAGCAGAGATAAGGTTTATGCAACTGGTCAAAGCCACTCCTAGGACAGCGCTGTTTTGGGTTTGTTGGACCCTCATCCATGTGGGGGATGTGGCACAGGAGCTCTGGGATGCAATTCATCGAATTGCTGTGACGTGCAAGTGGCTTCTGCAATAATAAACACACTTATTATAGTGCGGAAGCTTTTTATCTCACTTTTTGTCCTCCACCACAACTCTTGTGTATATATATATATATATATATATATATATATATATTAGATAGATAGATTACATAAGGTATATAATTAAATGGATGTCAGAAAGGTAATAGTTATATACACAAGAGATAGGTAGATGAAGGATTGATGATGATAGAGAGATCAATCAAAACTATGAAACAGTAGGGAGTTGCACTCACATATACAAATATTTTTTTGTGTGGAGCAGGGTGATCATCAGACCAGACCAGCCCAAGACTACATCCAGTGCAGAAAAAGGAAGTGTTACCAGGCACTCCGCTATAATGAGTGATTTTAATGAAGAAACTGTAGACACGTTTCAGCCGACGAAGCGACCTTTCTCAAGTATTTTTATTTGAGAGTCACCCAATGGATGGTAGTATCTGGACGATTCGATTCAACATTTAAATGTCTATAATGATTTTATGTTCAGAATCAAGATGAACCAGCTAAGGAAGCTGATGTGGGTATTTCCCATGGAGAAATGCATTTTTCTGACCATGTGTGGTGAACATGACACTTGTTTTTATTACCAATTTTAATTATTCTGTTAAATGCATTTTTTATTCTTTCCTGATAAACTTTATTGGATTTTATTGTGCCGCTATTTAAACTATTTCTAAGCATTATATATAGAGACTAGCCTTTGACTCTAGTCTAATTGAATATATATTATCCCGGATATAATAATTTATTGCTGGGACTGCAGTACACGCTATTTTTTTTTAGCTTCTTGCTCTCGTGGGTTAAAGGGCCACTACCACCAAAAATGAAATGTCATTATTATGTTTATTTTATGTGGCTGATATCTTAAATGTGATTTGTTTTTCTCTTGTATGTTTAGTTAAGAAAATAGTTTATTCTATCAGGTCTATTCAAAGAAAAGTGAAAACCAGGAGAATTGGCAGGAGAAGAGCACAATCTAGACCAAATAGCACATTTGGAACGTGAGATAAATGGGAGAATTTTTCTGGTTTGGCTATTTTGACCTAGAATTTTCACTTCTCCAGTCATTCTCCCGAGTTTCACTTTTCTTTGAATAGACCTGGATATGTGTTACTGGGCGCATCCATTGTGTGATCTTTTGTGTTGTAAACTGCCTCCCCACCCCCACAGTATCTTTTCATCACTTGCTCCTCACTCTGTGGCAATAGCCATACAATAGAGTCTATGGGTCGATCACTGACTCACATCATTGTATTGTGTGGCATGTATTCAAAGGACATCACTAAGTGGTAGATTAGAATTATTTTAAACACCCCTTATATATCTCATTCAGCTGCCATGCCTTATCTGGAGTAGAACAATGGAACCCTTGCCGCCTTATCTAAACATCCCCTCCTCCATCTCCTTAAATGGTAAATACTGTAGATTACATAAACCACAGAAGTAAATAAAAACCTTTGGTAGATGTTGCCTCATGGGAAAAATCAACAAAATGGTAGAGAGATAATAAAAAAAATAGTTTTACTTTTCCATTTTACATGCAAGTACTTCAAACAAAGAAAAAAAACCTAGCAGTATGTGTTTCATAAAGTGTTTTTATTTATAATGCACAAATAATCTAGAAACAGCTTCTGTAAGTGGTAGTGTCACTTTAATAAGACACATTGGGGACCAAACATCCTACTTATCACTGTTTATTGATTCTGATTGGGGGCTACAAATAACTGAAAAGCTGGATACTATGAGCCCATGGGAGGCTCGTATTTCTGTGTTATTACATTCCGCCCGCCCCCCCCCCCCGTTTTAATTGATTTCATATATCATTATAACGTTTCGCTGTGTTGTGAGTCTTTCGTTTTTCTTTTCCATGATCCGTTTGTGAGTAATATATCTATTGCAACTGTGTAAGATAAGCTAATTTTCCACTGGAGGACCACACCTATTTATTTTCAATGCAGGAGTTATTATTGAATAAAAATGTTGGAAATTTCCAAATTTCACACTCTAGAAAATAAGATATTTCTGTTTAAAGGATTTTCTAAACATTAAAACAAATCACTCCCTTGTCATAGAGGTGTACAAAGACCCCCTGGTACAGGAAGGGTTAATTTTCATAGGACTTTTTTTTCTCATCTGTATCACAAAACTTTCCCAAGTAGTTTTTTTTTTCCTCGTTCTGATTTGCGATGGTGGCGGAATAGAAAAATGGCTGCCGGGTTTCATTCTCGCAGCCTTACAGCCTTGCTCTGATAACATGCTCATTAAGGTCTCTAAAGAGAACTTGGACGGCTGAACAGAAAGTTGAATATGCTTAAGATTGCTTCAATTTCCTGTGTTTTTGCAAAAAATGTATTTTTTGGAATGGCTGGCGCTGGCAAAGCAGTGTGTAGTGGGGTCAATGCGAGAGCAGTGCAAGGATGTACGGGGGTAGGTACGCGATACAGTTTCATATGTATAAACGATGTATAACTTAGATGTGGTTCAAAATATTTTTTATACTTTTATTATTTTTATTAGCACTGTTATATTGTATATTTATATCTGTATTTGATATCAAACATAAACATGCAATAAACCGGTGTTTATTAACCCATTAAGGACCAATGACGGAACCGTCCCGTCATAAATGCATTGGCTTTAAAGACCCTCGGTCCTTAAGGGGTTAATTATCCACATTATACTTAAATTATTCTGGCACTATTAGTGTAACCGTGTAAGGGAAAGCTAGAATTACATGCCCCTTGTAATTGACCAAAATAGAATTCAGATGTTTTGGGGCGCTGGGGGCTGCCTGACCGCAGAATTTTGTCCATTTCTGTTTCAGATCATGTCAGTGCGACAGCAGAGCGTGTATAGAAAGCGTGCACCTATCTGCCCTTCACAAGTAGCAACATCTCCAGTTTTAATCCAAGGTGGCATGCCACTAGATGTCTAAATCAGCCTCCAGGTAGAGGGTAAGAGCAGTGTACGGAGGGATCAGTAAAGGGGGATTAGGGGCTTAGCGTACTCCATAGGAATCCTGGAGAGTTCCCTCATCTCAAGCCTCAGCTAAAGAAAACAGCAAGTTTTGGAACAGCTGCTATGTATGTTGAAAAGGGGGGAAGCTGGTATTACAGCTTATTCTGACTTGGATTTTTTTTTTACCCCCACCTCCCTGGCAAATTCTATCCACGGTGCCCCTCCCATCCTGCTCCTCCTAGGTTCAATGGAAGGACACTATGCTGTACAGCCCTCCCCTGTCCATGACACCAGCACAGTAAAGGGTTTGTTCCAGGCAGCAGCGCATTAGTTAAACCACCATCTTTATAGGCAGTTTTCTCCATCTGCTGGCGGTCGGAGGATACAGCATGAGCAAGATACCAAAAACAGTGCTTCTAAACCCAAATCAGGGCCCCCTGTACTAATTCAAAGGGTTCCACGTCATTTGGAAAGGAACGTTGTGTCCACCAGGTTCTCTGTCAACTGCCTGCTGGAAATTCTTCGCTGTAGCATCGCTGCCCTTCACCAGAGAATCGGAGACACTCGAGTAATGGGTCGCCAAATTATTGTGACTGTGTTTCACATTTGTCACAAGAATCCGTTAAAAGAAAAAGAAGAATTAAAGGCAATAACGCACGGTTTGGCGTAAATCATGGCTGTCAAACTCTGGCCCCCCCCCAGATGTTCATGGTCTGCAATTCCCAGAATACTTTGAATGCAATAGATGGCAAGAGAATCATGGAGGTTGTAGTTCAGAAACATCTGGGGGGGGGGCATGAGTGTGACAGTCTTGGTGTAAATCCCTCCGGGACATAGGGCAGAGTTATTATAGGGACAACGCGGACCTGCATGTCCAGACCTATAACTTTAATATAGGTCAAATGAAAAGCTACTTATTTTAACAGTAAGTGCCTCAAACTCAAAGGGGTCAAAAACTGAAGGAATTAGGGGCTCAGATAGCTGCCTTTTCTTCAATGAGTCCCCGAGTATCTAGTTTCGTGCTTGAGGGACATCATGATGTTTCATATTTGAACCAATTTGAATAGAATTATATGTACCAGACAGTAACGTGACTGAGATAACTCATTTCTATCACCCTGGCAAACCACAGAGACATTTACCTCACGGGGCTGTAATTGTGCCCAGTTATGTCTAATACGGTGTGAGCCGGCTCTGAGGGTTACACGTTACTGTCACTTTTCAGATAACTATGTCAGTACTACGTCATACTGACTCGAAGAATAACAGTTAATATCGGGAAGTGCTAAAGAGGAACTACCCATTCAACAGTATGTATTTTTTCTCTATAAAATATATAAAGGCAGGTATTACTCACGGTATTCATTTTATGACCACGATAAAAGATGTATGACCAAGATAAAGATGTATTTAGAATTCGAAAGCTACACGTTGGCATTGTGGCTGGTTTCTGCAAAGAGTGCAGATGCGGAATTTACATACCTCTATCATGCCCATCTCATAAAAGTGTTACTGTGACCAAGTGAAGAGTATTTTTTTTCTTGTGCATTTGCTGATTTGATCTCCTGATAATTCAGTGAGGACGTTTGAGGGTTCGGAGCAGGGGCGGATCCAGAGACTAGTCTCGGGAGGGGCACTTACAGAAAATAAGGTGTTTTAGCAGAGAGCCCGACTCACGAGAATTTACAGAGGGCCCGGCTCACAGGAGCTTACAATCTAGAGGAGCAGAGGGCCCGGCTCACAGGAGCTTACAATCTAGAGGAGCAGAGGGCACCCAGGAGCTTACAATCTAGAGGAGCAGAGGGCACCCAGGAGCTTACAATCTAGAGGAGCAGAGGACACCCAGGAGCTTACAATCTAGAGGAGCAGAGGGCACCCCGGATTTTACAATCTACAGGAGCAGAGGGCACCCCGGATTTTACAATCTAGAGGAGCAGAGAGCCCCCAGCTCACACATGAATTTGCCCCCAGCTCAAGGATTTGCCCAGCTCATGGATTTGCCCCCAGGTCATGGATTTGCCCAGCTCATGGATTTGCCCCCAGGTCATGGATTTGCCCAGCACATGGATTTGCCCCGAGCTCATGGATTTGCCCCCAGGTCATGGATTTGCCCAGCACATGGATTTGCCCAGCTCATGGATTTGCCCCCAGGTCATGGATTTGCCCAGCTCATGTATTTGCCCAGCTCATGTATTTGCCCCCAGGTCATGGATTTGCCCAGCACATGGATTTGCCCAGCTCATGGATTTGCCCCCAGGTCATGGATTTGCCCAGCTCATGTATTTGCCCAGCTCATGTATTTGCCCCCAGGTCATGGATTTGCCCAGCACATGGATTTGCCCCCAGCTCATGGATTTGCCCCCAGGTCATGGATTTGCCCAGCTCATGTATTTGCCCAGCTCATGTATTTGCCCCCAGGTCATGGATTTGCCCCCAGCTCATGGATTTGCCCCCAGCTCATGGATTTGCCCAGCTCATGTATTTGCCCAGCTCATGGATTTGCCCCCAGCTCATGGATTTGCCCCAGCTCATGGATTTGCCCCAGCTCATGGATTTGCCCCAGCACATGGATTTGCCCCAGCTCATGGATTTGCCCCCAGCTCATGGATTTGCCCCCAGCTCATGGATTTGCCCAGCTCATGGATTTGCCCAGCTCATGGATTTGCCCCCCAGCTCATGGATTTGCCCCAGCACATGGATTTGCCCCAGCTCATGGATTTGCCCCAGCTCATGGATTTGCCCCCAGGTCACACATGGATTTGCCCCCAGGTCACACATGGATTTGCCCCCAGGTCACACATGGATTTGCCCCCAGCTCATGGATTTGCCCCCAGGTCACACATGGATTTGCCCCCAGGTCACACATGGATTTGCCCCAGCTCATGGATTGCCCCCAGGTCACACATGGATTTGCCCCCAGGTCATGGATTTGCCCCAGCTCTCACCTGGATTGTTGCACCAGCTCCGGCAGGGGGTTGAGGGACCCAGATGCCGGGCAGCGCGGGAGCGCCTGCCCGATCTTGAACAGTCCGTCCTGTGAAGTGGATGCGGCTGTGTGCGTGCGCAGCCGGTCACGCGGTCCGGCCAGTCAGGTGGTACAGAGACTCAGTACCACCTGATTAGCCGGACCACGTGACCGGCTGCGCACGCACACAGCCGCATCCACTTCACAGGACGGACTGTTCAAGACCGGGCAGGCGCTCTCGCGCTGCCCGGCATCTGGGTCCCTCAACCCCCGGGCCAAATCTCGGGGGGGGGGGCAATTGCCCCGTTGCCCCCCCTGGATCCGCCCCTGGTTCAGAGCCCATTTCAGGAATTTGGAGTATATAAATATACACTATACTGACAAAAGTATTCGCTCACCCATCCAAATAATCAGAATCAGGTGTTCCAATCACTTCCATGGCCATAGGTATATAAAATCAAGCACCTAGGCATGCAGACTGTTCTTACAAACATTTGTGACAGAATGGGTCGCTCTCAGGAGCTCAGTGAATTCCAGCGTGGAACTGTGATAGGATGCCACCTGTGCAACAAATCCAGTCGTGAAATTTCCACGCTCCTAAATATTCCACAGTCAACCGTCAGCTGTATTGTAAGAACGTGGAAGTGTTTGGGAACGACAGCAACTCAGCCACGAAGTGGTAGGCCACGTAAACTGACGTAGCGGGGTCAGCGGATGCTGAGGTGCATAGTGCGAAGAGGTCACCAACGTTCTGCAGAGTCAATCGCTACAAACCTCCAAACTTCATGTGGCCTTCAGATTAGCTCAAGAACAGTGTGCAGAGAGCTTCATGGAATGGGTTTCCATGGCCGAGCAGCTGCATCCAAGCCATACATCACCAAGTGCAATCCAAAGCGTCGGATGCAGTGGTGTAAAGCACACCGCCACTGGACTTTAGAGCAGTGGAGACGCGTTCTCTGGAGTGACGAATCGTGCTTCTCCATCTGGCAATCTGATGGACGAGTCTGGGTTTGGCGGTTGCCAGGAGAACGGTACTTGTGTGACTGCATTCCAACCTCTTCCAACATGACTGTGCACCAGTGCACAAAGCAAGGTCCATAAAGACATGGATGACAGAGTCTGGTGTGGATGAACTTGACTGGCCTGCACAGAGTCCTGACCTCAACCCGATAGAACACCTTTGGGGTGAATTAGAGCAGAGACTGAGAGCCAGGCCTTCTCGTCCAACATCAGTGTGTGACCTCACAAATGTGCTTCTGGAAGAATGGTCAAAAATTCCCATAAACACACTCCTAAACCTTGTGGACAGCCTTCCCAGAAGAGTTGAAGCTGTTATAGCTGCAAAGGGTGGACCGATGTCATATTGAACCCTATGGATTAGGAATGGGATGTCACTTAAATTCATATGCGAGTCAAGGCAGGTGAGAGAATACTTTTGGCAATATATTGTAAATATATATATTACCTATATGCTTTGGATGCATGTCTTGTGACAATAGTGAACGCTTTTATACAGAATTTTACAACAATTATATCATCACAGATTGTATTAAATACCATTACTAAATTACATGTACAGTAACTAGCCTTGGAATACACACCTCAGTAAATGATATGTCCTTCAAGAATAGTCTACAGCCCTCCTTATGATCATTTGGCCTCCTATAGTTGAAGACCTCCAGACCACAAGTCTCATCTTACATAAATATATATTATTTTACAGACGTGTGGAAGACTTACAAGTCCATTCACATAACACTGAGGGAAAACACAGAGATAAAGTAATTTGACTTTAATAGCGGAACAGCACTTGCCCACTTAGGCCGGGGTCAGACGAGTGTTTTTTTAAGAGCGGAAGGAATGTCCTTGAGAGTGGACATTCCTTCCACTCGACGCCCATCTGGCCGCCTCTAACTAACTCCGCACTAACTTCACTCAGTGCTGCAAGGTTCGATCATCCTATGGAGGATAGCGCTTTGCAGTCCCGTCAACACACGTCTAGCGTTTAGACAGGGAGGCCTTGTAGCGCATGCGATTCGTGCGCGCTACAGTGTGTGACCGGCCCCGTCGCAGTGTCACAACGCTGTGACGGATGCCCGGAGGCTCGTCAGTACGGGTGCACCTAGTGCGCTCCTCTGACCCCGGTCTTAGGGTTCAGCAAGGGGGACTTGGCCAATGTTTGGCAAATACCATTCGGTTGACTGTAGGATTGTCTGATAAAGTGACAAGTTGACTACTCACAAAGAAGAGATAGATAACCAAGTGCTTCCAACTTAGTTAAAATCCTTTGCTAGCTTGTTTATGAAGAACTTCATATATTTTAAACATGAAAATTGGAAAACAAAATTTTGTAAGTTCGGCTGAAACTCGTCTTTCAATAAGAATGCTGCAGCTAGGTCGTTAGTTCAGCTCGGTCACCACTTGGCGAAAAGTGAATTAGCGACACAGCAACAAAAGTGTGTATAAAGCACTTACTGACAGGATCAAAGTTTTTACGTGGAATCTGTGGTGTCATTGAATATCTGAGTTTGCCCAAATAGCTTTGGAATCGTGGAGAACTGAACAATCAGTTACATACTTTCAGTTCAGAAAAGTGGAATTCCCTTTACCCAGTTTTTTCCTACTTATTGCAAAATGGATAAATAAGTCGGTCTACTATCATGAGGCTGCCACCTTGAGGATGCAAATATAAGCAGCACATCGAAAACGTCGCGGATTTAAAAAAGATCCTTACACGAGAGGAAAAAATCGTTATTGACACAAAATGACTTGTGTGTTTTTTTTCAGTGCAACTTAGGACAACAAAAAGGATGTTCGTGCTAGTTTTAGGGTTAGGGTTAGTCAATCACATCAACAGATCGAGCAGAATCATTTACTTAAAAATGACGCAAAAATGGAGCAGTATCTGTTGGCTAGGGTTAGGGGTTAGGGTTAACCATAACCCTAAAAGTATCCCTAACCCTAAAACTAGCACAAATACTTATAATACTAAACCTAACACTAAAATTAAAAGGAGCATCTTTTCCAAAACGTATCCGAAAACTGACACGAGTGTTGTGCTATGTTGCAGTGAAAATACTACACAAATACACCAGTTTTTAACCTAAATGCATGTACCATTTTTTAAATCAAGGTAGTAAATTTCAGATAGGATACCAGCCAAGACGTGTCATTTCTCCATCCTTAGTAACATTTACTGCAGTGCCATTATGCACAGGGCTATGGATCCAACGAAGCCCCACGACAAAGTAAAATATGCAATAATTATAAAATGGGATAAGAATACACATAAACTTCTCCTATATGTTAGCAGTGAATTGAAATGTCAAACAGGTGGCAATATTTCAGCCAAAATAGACAAATTTTACAAACAGCTGAGACGGGACATTCTTCCATCCTTGTTATTTTCATCCTGTGGGTAATAAACTAGTCGCTAACTCAAGAAAATTAACTTTTTTTATTAGTGTGCAAATCACTAAGAACCTAGGATAATTTAATTGGTAAATTATGCGGCTAGTCCTATTTTTTATTTTTTTTTCAGAAGTAAAATCCGATGTTAAGAGATAATTGCGTAAAAAAACAAAGGATAGGGCTGGTTTGTAGATCTGCAGGATTGATAAAGATGAGCAATGGTTGAGCAATGTATGCCGGTAAACACACATATAGATAGAAGACACAGTCTGAGGATGAGTGGGTATATAGAGAGAGGATGTCTGGCCCCAGGCTGTCTTTAATTCCAGATGTGCAGGCATCTTGTAGCGCTCTAAGAGTATTTTTATTTTCCTCTTAACTAATTGAAAAGCAAAATGTAAGGAGAGGAGTACAATGGCTCCGCCTGTGTAAAGATGGACCTAATCCCCAAACCAAACGGTCTTTATCCGCAGAATAAACAGCACTAAACCAGTAAAGAGGGAACTCCTGGGATTAAATGTCAGCGTGCTGCTGGGGATAAATGGGGAGGTGGGTGTAAAAGAAAAGCAAAGATGGGGAGAGGGGTGGGGGGGGTCAGAAAACTACCTGGGTGAGGTAGGCAGGTAGGTAAAGTGCCTTTATGAAAGGAAAGAGGTAAGCCAACATAGAAATGCTATAAGAGGTATCCTAAAGAAAGGCGGGTTGTTATTGATTTTCATTCCGCCCAGGTGTAGAAAGCGCCATCAGATTTATAGCATTAAAATTCCACGAGGAGCCGGGAGAGCCCTCTTCGTGATATATCTGCTGATGATGATCATGTACCGCTTTAGGAAATTCCAACTCTGTCTGTTCTAGAACTCTGGCTCCAAGTCAGCCAAAGCTCACAGATAACACTAATATGCTCCGGAAGCTTTTCTGGCACGAAAAGAATAATTCTAGTCACTGTTCGGCACTGTCCATCTGCAGACTGGAAGGGTCGGACAGATGGTAATACTTATTATTACATTCATACACATGATATATCTATCTATTACTTAATGTAGCTCCGTTGAACTAGGCTGCAAAATCTGATCTGATATATTGCTGCAAATCGGTTTACAATCGAATTGTAAATTACATCAAATATGTTGTGGACCCTGATAACATGTCTGCCAAATGTCTTCATTTGACAAGGACAATCTGAAATCTGTCTACTCAATTATTATTTCCATTGTGACCATATACCATATCTTATTGGAACGTACTGCAGAACTTGTTGGTGCTATATAAATGATAATAAAAATTTTAGTATCTATCTGGGCGAACGTGGTGGGCAATCTTTTAGAACGTAAAATAACTCGCTTTACGTTGTTGGTGCTGTGTGGTAATCTGATGGTCATGTCGGTTAAGGAGGATAGTCCACAGGTTTACAATTACTTCAATCAAGCAAAGAACAACAAACCCCATGCGAATCAAAATGTAGATGCCATAACATACCAGTAATGACTAACTTCCAGTATACTTATCCAACAGATAATGACATGGGAACTCAAAATGTTACAATCAGGGCAAATTCCTTGAATTTGCATCAGACAACAGGACGACGTTTCGACTCTGAGTCTTTATCTCTCGAAACGCCATCCTCTTATGTGATGCAAGGTCAATAAATTCATGATTGCAATGTTTAGAGTTTCCATATTCTCTTCTGTTTGGTCCACAGGTGGGGGTGTAGGGGGTTCCCAAAACACCTAAGATGCATGAGCATGTCCTCCCAAATAGGTTGGACCTGTACACCCAATACCCAGGGAGTGGAGATACATCTCCTTCCTCTCTAAATGACTTTGTGAGGGTCTAGATCAGTGTTTCCCAAACCTGTCCTCAGGACCCTCCGCTTCACCAGATTTGCAGGATATGTGAAGCACAGCACAGGTGATATGATTTGCTGCTCAGTGATTGCAGCATTCAGTCTTCTTTTCCCCAAGGTGATCTGCAAAATCTGGCCTGGTTCAGGGTTTTTACACCAAGGGTAGGCAACGTTGGCCCTCCAGGTGTTTTGGAACTACCTTTCCCTCGGGCTTCAGTCAACCTGATAAGTGGCCGAGCATCATGGGAGATGTAGTTCCGAACCTTTTCGAAGGCCAAGGTTGCCTACCCTGTTCTATACAATTCTTTTTTATTGAATAAACCTCATACTGTTTACTTAAAACAGACGTTTACTTAAAACAAACGTGATCAAACAGCCAATATCCGTCTTGACGGTTTCTGAGGTAATTAATTTATATACCTACACTGCTCATATGATGGTCTCATTTTGGAGTATATACTCAATGTTGCGTTGCATGAGACCAAGATGGTGTTTCTGTCTTCTGAGAGCTTTTAGGCCACAAGTAGCACAGGACCCATGTGGAGACTCACGCTGCCTCCTTCTTTGTTTATGAAAGCATATTGCCAAGATGGCCGTTCGATGGCGCCCGACACCTCCCGTTTTTCTTTGTTACTGAGTGCGCAGCAGGAGCATAATGTTTCAATTCTCTACTTTAAGATTCTTTAACATACACTCTCCATTCTTGTAGTGTATCGTGTTGTTTGTAGCTTTTTTTAAATCTTGCAATGCACTACAGCACAGTCTACGGGTAGCGAAGGAGTTAATAGTGTAGATTTCCAACCTCTGGCTCCTTTAATCTCTGAAAAAAGCGTGTAACCGAAACCTTTCTTCTCATTACGTTCATTTTAGAGGTTGCATACTTCTCTTGTTCCTTCCAATAAACATCAAGCCAGAAACACATGGCAGGGAATTGACCCGGACCGCGGAAAGACTTTTGTGAAAGGCCAGCCTGGCTCAGAAGGGGTTAATGCCTGCAATGGCTCTGTCACAGCGACTCCCACCGACTATCAGGACTTGCTGCAAGTGCAGAGTTAAAGAATTTCAGTTAATTTAGAGAGAAAAAAGCCCCCTCCTGGTAACAATGGAGGCAAGGGGGGATTCATCTTCACAATGAGGAAAGCTAATCTGTCAGATACAATCAGCTGCCAGGGGTCCATCCCACCCAGAGCACACAGTAAATCATTGCCTCCCCCTTTACCTGTCACCAAACTCCCCTAAGGAAAACAAACACAGACTTCTGTTCCAATGGTGTTTGCTCATTTCATTGCCTGTCTACAACAATCTCACAAGCATGGGTTCCTTGGTGTGTACATGTGTATATATGCATTGCACGATGTTCAGTTCTCTGGTATTTTTCGTTCTTATGTATAGTCGTGTTAATGCTTTTCGAACGTGTATTGACTGTGCTGCGTCACAAGTTTTCTTTGCTTGTGCTGCGTCACAGAATAAGGCTGGGTTCACACCTGGGCGTAGCGCTGCGTCGCGCAATGCGCACTTTTTTTACGCGCGTTCGCGCATACAAAAAACGCGCGAACGCGCATTGCAGCGCGTTCGCGGCTATGATATGGCCGCGAACTCGCTGCTGTATGCCCGAAAAGAAGCTCCTGAACTTCTTTTTGCGTTGGCCGTTTTAACGCGCGTTCCTGCGCGCTGTAAAACGCTTAGGTCTGAATGGGTCCCATAGCAAAGCATGGGATTTCCCCGTTCCTGCGTTTTAAAGCGCGCACGAACGCGCGTTAAAACGGCTAGGTGTGAACCCAGCCTAAGTGTTTGTATTGATTTAAAACTGTATGTATTGAACAAATGTCACCATTTTCAATAAAAAAAAGTGTGTACCTGTGTATATATGTGTGCATGCATGTCTGTATATGTTTAAAATGTGCAGGATCCTGTAATAATACAGGAGTAACATGCAGGCTCGGTGCTAGCTCAGACACTCCAAATTCTGATGCCTCCTGCACCCACCAATATCGAATAAGTGTGGTCATCTACATGAAAATAAGGTACATGTTCAGGGCATGTCAGTAAGAATGTAATTCGTAACAAAAGAAACCTGTATTATTTATACCGATTTCTAACAACATTTATTACATTTTACAGACTTGTTGCTGGGAGTTTTATTGATTTGCAGCTCTGTTATACGCTCACACTCCCAGGATATATAAGATTGCATAAAGAAAGAACACCAAGAGAAAAAAAATCCCCCCCCCTCCAATCAACTGCCCTAGGCTTCGGCCTAGTCAGCCTGTGCAAGAATATACCCCTCCTGCACTGTATAGCAACATTTAACTTTTGTAATTCCAATTTTCTAAGCGATGAGCTTAAATCAAGCCTAAAGCATCAAGGACAAATTGAGGAATCATCTTCATAAATTCGGTAATTCCAAAACAGAACTAGACCAATGTAAAAGGTTGCACGTGCCTTACTTGGCTAATGCACTAGGGTTGCCACATCGGCCATGTTTTCCTGGACACATATACAGGGATATTCAAAGAGCTCCGAATTGCTGCCGAACGGTAACCGAACGCTGAAAATCAGCGTTCAGTTACCTTTCTTGGCCATTCGGCTATTCAGAGAGCAGGCAATTCGCCAAATGTTGGCGAATTGCCTGCACATACGGTGCCTGTTCGAGGGCAGTGAAAACCCCATAGAGAAGCAATGCTTCGTCTATTCAGAGAACAAAAACCAGCAGGGAAAAGTTGCCGAAATGCCCTGCCATTCGGTTGCTTCATTCGACAGGTTTATTCAGGTGAATCCCATAGGCTTCAATGTTAAAAATATTCCTGTTTTAATTCAATATCTAAAAAACCGTTGATAATAATATTCTGCAGTAAAAAGTCTCTTTATCTATAGATTTTTTTAGGATCTTTTAAGCATTTTTGGGTGTTTTTTTGCAAAAAAATTTAAGATTTTTTTTTTTTTTTAATCGTTTTTTCTGTAACAGTCCTTTTTATTATCATTCCCTGGACCTCAGATGTAAATTTCAGACATTTTCACTCAGTAGTTTGTTTGCAAACAGCGTTTCAAACATTCAAGCGTACAGATTTTTTTTTTTCACTCCATTCGTCTGCGGTGTCGGGTTTATCTGGCGGCTGCTCTGCGCTGTGATCGGCTCCTGCTCGGGTTTCTCCTGCGTCTTCGGTGGGGTTAATCCAGATGTTTTTGCGGGTTTCGGTGTGCATTCGTCTGGGTTTTGCGGTGAGTGTTCGTCGGGTTTGTGGCGGCTTTTCCCTGCATTACGGCGGCCCTGTGGTGCTTGCTGAATACACTGCAGGGTGGCCGAAATGGGATCGCCGAATCGCACCGAATTGAAGAGAATGAAAAGTCACCGAACCTGCGGTGACTTTTCGATTCTCTTTGAATAACCCTGATAATGTATTGATGCTGAGGGGCAGTGCATGAAAAATGCCGCCCCACAGCATGTATAATCCAATCACTGCAGGTAAGGAATCCCAGGTGATCTGCCTTGATTTCATTCCTGCAGCATATGAATTATACATGTTGCACGGCAGCACCTTTCCATGTGCTCTCCCGCTGCATGAAATAGTAACATGTGTCTAGGAAAACATGGCCGACCTAGCACCCCTATAAAGGCACCCACACGTGTATTTATTGTGTGTGCGTTCCTGTGTATATATGATTTTTATTATTTATTTTTTACTATTTTCTACTCATGTTACATTATGGAGCCGTATCGTCTGTCGGCTCTGACCGAGCTGTAGGATGTGACAGCATGAAACCGCCGTACTCTCTCAGTATGTGGAACGCAAGTGAGACATTTGGCTCCAAGCAGAATCCACATGAGCATCATTAAACCCTATGGTGTTTTCCTCACTACCTCTGACGAGGACGATGCTTATGATTAATGTGATTAACACGCCCATAAGTCACCCCATGGACATATAAACGTCATGTTATAATGGGATGGTTAGTCACTTTAGTGCTGTGTGACAATCCAATCTCAAGTCCAACTATCATTTCCACGTCACATTTAAAGGACTAGTAACGATGCTTGGAAAATACACTGAAACAAATTGGAAATCTGTGATTTATAAACCCCAGGCTAGTGACAAGTCTAATTAGTTAATTTTTCCAGGTAAAGATGGACAGGTCTGGGAAATTCAGGCAGGATTTTAATGAAGTAGTGTTGTCTTTTTCCACTCTTTGACTACAATTTCATGTTTTCAGTCCATGCTAAGTTTTTTGTAAAATGGTTAATTTAAGGATAAGTGTACAGTGAATTACAGGTTTATAAAGTCACAATATTCGAGCTGGGGGAGAGAGAAAAAAAAAACCTCTAGCACACTTTATTTTTTGCAGTTTAGCAATTGTGGTCAAACATTTACAATTCCCTGGCCAGGAGGTATTCATTGTTGTCTCCTTTTTAGTTCTTATTCTAATTGATTTCCCATAAAAAGAATTCCCGGGAAACTCTCGAAATACAGTCTCAGATAACTGAAAATGAAAGAATCCTGCAAAACGTACTTCAACAGGACACTACTACAAAACAAAATATATAGTCCACGCGCATAAAATGAGGGATTCTTCTACTTCCCGTGAGTCCTAGAGTGGAGACGATAAAAGGACATACATTGCGCAGTATGTCTGAATTCCAAATATCCACATCTAGTGATAAAAACCTCACTCATTTCTGAGCCATTAAATAGTTGGCTTCGGACTTATAACGCATATGTGATTAGACACTCCAGTATCCTCACCACCAGGAATTACGTTCCTCCAAGGATACCCAGGTAGCCAAACTGTTGTGCTGTGTCCAACGTGAACCGGATGTGGGAGGAACCACTACACACTGGATACGAATAGTAGTCTTACGTCAGTAGTGGGGAAATTAATGGAAACCATGTTAAAGGAAAGGATTGTTGAACATCCAAAAACACATAGATTACAGGATCAGAAACATCATGGGTTTACCTCAGGGAGATCATGCCAAACTAATCTTATTGATTTTTTTGATTGGGTAACAAAAATAATAGACACAGGTGGTGCAGTAGACATTGCTTATTTAGATTTCAGTAAGGCTTTTGATACTGTTCCGCATAGAAGGCTTATCAATAAATTGCAATCTTTGAACTTGGATTCCAATATTGTTGAATGGATTAGGCAGTGGCTGAGTGACAGGCAACAGAGGGTTGTGGTAAATGGAGTTTATTCGGCGCAAGGTCTTGTTACCAGTGGGGTACCTCAGGGGTCAGTACTTGGACCCATTCTGTTTAATATTTTTATTAGTGATATTGCAGACGGTATTAATGGAAAAGTATGTATTTTTGCTGATGACACAAAGATTTGCAACAGGGTTGACGTTCCTGGAGGGATCAGCCAAATGACAAATGATTTAGGTAAACTAAAAAAATGGTCGGAGCTGTGGCAATTGAGTTTTAATGTGGATAAGTGCAAGATAATGCACCTGGAGCGTAAAAACCCAAGGGCTGAATATAGAATATTTGATACAGTCCTAACCTCAACATCTGAGGGTTGGGATTTAGGGGTTATTATTTCAGAGGATCTAAGGGTAAGTAGTCAATGTAATAGAGCAGCAGGAAATGCTGGCAGAATGCTTGGTTGTGTAGGGAGAGGTATTAGCAGTAGGAAAAGGGAAGTGCTCATGCCACTGTACAGAGCACTGGTGAGACCTCACTTGGAGTACTGTGTGCAGTACTGGAGACCGTATCTCCAGAAGGATATAGACATCTTAGAGAGAGTTCAGAGAAGGGCTACTAAAATGGTGTACGGCTTGAAGGAGAAAAGTTACCAGGAAAGGCTTAACGATCTAACATGTACAGCTTGTAAAAAAAGACGAGACAGAGGAGATATGATAGAAACATTTAAATACGTAAAGGGAATCCACAAGGTAGAGGAAGGGAGTATATTTAAAAGGAAACAAAGTAGCAAAACAAGAGGACATAGTCTTAGATTAGAGGGGCAAAGGTTTAAAAGTAACATCAGGAAGCATTATTTTACTGAGAGGGTGGTGGATACATGGAACAGTCTTCCAGTAGAAGTGGTAGAGGCCAAAACAGTAATTGAATTTAAGCAGGCATGGGATAGGCATAAGGCCATCCTAAACAAAAGATAAATCCAGGTTAAGTATCCATGTAATTGGGCAGACTAGATGGGCCGAAAGGTTCTTATCTGCCAACATTTTTCTATGTTTCTATGTTTTTCTATGTAAGGCCACCGGGTGGACCTTATATCAATAAATAAAATAACAGTTTGCGCAACGCATTTAGACGACTGTCTTCCTCAGGTGCATAAGTAAAGTGTCCACCAACATGTTTTTTATGTCCCAGATCCAAGTGTAGCTCATCACCACTAATTTTGCCATCATTAGGAGAATGTTCGCCAGCGTCCCGACCACGGGCCCTATTACATTCTTCACGCACAATTTTGCGCATGCGCAGAAACGCATTAATGCAAGGGGAAAAACCCTTTGCGCTGAACACCGTATTACGACGTTCGCGCACAAAATGCGCGTTAACGGCTGACGCGAGTTACCCAGCGCGAACCCTGCGTAACCGAAAGTTCGTGCGCGCATCCCATACTTAACATTGTGAGCGCAAATGCGTTCGTGCGCTAGTACGCGGATGGTATTACAATCGATGCACAAATGTTTACGAACGACGTTTGCGGGCATAATTTTAACGTCTTTGAAAACTTGGTGTTAATGGGAAATCTGAACGTCCTGGACGAAACCAAATACACCAGCACGAAAAAAAAAATACAGCACAGTATAGTTACACATTCTACACATACCCAAACAATAAAATTGAGAGGTTACGTGTTTTTATTATTGCTACTGCATATATACTCAGATTGACTTTGACAGGTGCGAAAACTGAACGGGAGACAATTGTGGTTCTTAATTCTGATTGCCCACCGATTTCTGTGCGCAGCGCTAATTTGCGCACGTTTTTTCGGACGGATGAAAAAATGCTCTCGGATCGTGATACCAGCGTTAATTTGCGCGCGTTAACATTTAACGCTGCGAGCAAAAAAAATTGTGCTGCGCGAGCGTTTTTGCGCAAGGAATGTAAAAGAGCCCCACGTGTTATTGGTCCGCATGGTCATTAGCAAATGCATGCAGCACTCCAGAATGACGTACTTCCGGTTCGGTGCGCGATATCCGTGACGGCTCCGACTCGTCAAGTGCTCAATGCATCGCACAACATCGATTGTATGTTATTATATGTTTTACCAATCAAGATTGCACATATAAAGTTAAAACCGCTAAAAAAATAGACCATAAATTACGTATTTATTGATATCTATAGTTAAAATATATGGTAGAAAAAATATAAAAGGGCGGTACGACAGCTGAAAACCTCCTGATTACAAGCTTCTTGCAAGGCGCAGGTTTGCCTTGTGCCATAGAGCGGTTCACCAGTATTTTGGAAAATAAAGGTTCCCTAAGGTAAGAACATTAAGGCAAATTTTTGCGGTTGCAATTATAGCATGCCAAGACTCTGACGGATTCTACTGGTAAAAGGTTAAACAAATATATCCTGCTAATGCAAGGGTGTACCTCGTTGTTCTCTCCTCAGCTATTGTTGGACTACTAGCAGTAATACTTACAGGGAATCGTGGGAGCCGTAGTCCATCCAACATTGGATGGTCGTAGTTAAGCATCAATATTCCAATGCACTTTTATATAGGGATATTTAAAGGGTGGTTCAAAAAAATGCAGTCCCATGGAACAGCTAAATACTGTCAAACCTGCCATTGTTTTTCTTGTCACATATTACTCCTTCAGAGAAGCACAGGGAAGGTGTTGCCCTGTAACATGTAGAGATCATATGCTGCAGGATGAAAATGAGTCAATCAAAGCAGTTAGTTAAATTGAGACGCCGCACTGATTAATGATTTTATTTCCTACCAGGAGGATAAAGATTCTACATTCTGCGTGGCAGCACTTTTCACACACTGCACAGAAAACCCTACGGGAAAGGTGTCAACTGATCACAGGAGTTTGTTTGGGTATCCGTTTCAGAGCCGGTATCAGCAATGCGTTTCCATCAAAACGCGGCCGGCTAGGCGCCCCAAGGCAACAGTGTCATGTAGTCTGAAGGAGATGCTCAGGGTCATTCAGAATTGCCAGGTGGATCAATCAGTAAGTCAATTATTCTGACAGACTCACCTGTGATTATGACAAAATACTGATGCTTATCGGAATTCCTGAAAACCTTCTGTATTCGCGGAGGGCGTACAGATTTGTGCACTAATGCAAAAGCAAGAATCACATAAAACGACAAATAAATCGCAAAACACCCCCACCCCCGCATAAACACCTTATATATGCAAGAAGACAATGCATAGCTCAGATAAATACAGACACAAATCTTTATTGTACATCAACACTCAAAAGATGTAACAAAGTACAATCAAGAGGCTGGCTCAACAACAAGTGAACCTTCATTGTACTTGGGTTTATACTTATTATTCTTATCATCATTTATACAGCGCCAACAGTTTCCACAGCGCTTTGCAATAACCAAATAGAGATGTGCATTCGTTTCGCAAAAATTCGGAACGAAATTTGATAATTCGTATTCTGAAGTACTTCCGAATAACGAATCGATACGATACGAATATGAAAAGAAACGGTATATAGCGAATTTATTTCGTTTTACACTGTCATCAACATAAAAGAAAAATTTTAATTTGAACTATCAAATTGATTTCAACTATCGAATTGATCTTAACTTACAATACAAGTAATAGTCAGCAAAGGACTTTATGAAACAAATTAATTTTGTTTCACTGTTTAATTTGACTCAAATACTAAATCTTTGACAGCTTAAAATGTAACCCTAGCTTTTCTTTTAACAGCAAAATTTGATTAATTGGGGTTTTATCTAGTGATCCAAAATTCGAATTGATATCAACTATCGAATTGATATGAAATTTCAAATCGATTCGAAACGAAATCCAAAATGAAATTCCGAAAATGAAATACGAAATTCCAAAAACAAAATGGAACAAATTTTTCAGCCATTCACATCCCTAGTAACAAGATACACATAAACGGACATAGGATGGAAACAAGGGGTGTAGAGGGACCTGCTCATAGGAGCTTACAGTCTAGAGGGATTACACTAGATAGCAGGATCATTAGTGCCAGTGGTTTGGGAATGGTGGGTCAATAGAAGCGGTTTCAATCGTGTGTGAGTAGGTGAGCAGAGGGAGGAGTTGCATCAGTAATGTGGTACCCTAATCTGAAGAGATGGGTTTTGAGGGATTTCTTGAAGGCCTGAAGATGGGTTTTGAGGGATATCTTGATACGGCGAGGTAAGACATTCCACAAGACTGGAGCTGCCCTGGAGAAGTCTTGGAGGCGAGAGTTGGTGGTGCGGGTGTAGACAGATGACAGGTGGAGATCGCCCGCCGACTGGAATTTTCTAGATGGGACTTGAGTGTTGCTTTTTACAATAAAAAACTGATTTTTATTTCTCTTCTTGCATATATACGGTCATTTGGAGTAGCTCAATTTAACTCATTGCATCCAGTTTTTTGTTTTTTTTCCCAGTTATTCTGTTTGCTGAACTATATGTTATAAATATAGACTGGAAGAGAATGTTCCAGTTTGCAGAAAAGTTGCATTTTATATATCTAGGATTATTAAATGTAGGTATGTGATGGTAACGCAAAGTCAATATAATGGTAAGTACGCAAACCTATGGTTTTTGTTTGGGTCAAACCATGAGGTTTTTCTCTATCTTCCAAATCGGGGGTAATTTCATGGGTAACTCTATTAGTAGCTGGCATGTCATGATATCACGCGGTGTTGACGATGTTTGTAGTGATCTGCTGCGAAGAAGTACAGGAAGAAAAATCCAATCAGACACTACTACTACTACTAAATTATCTATACCTCTACCCCAACCTCAAACTTTTCCCATCCTCTACTTTTTTAATAAAATAATCTCAGTTTGGTAAAGACAATCCACAGAACCACACAATAGACGCTCACTACGTGCCAAGTCTTGGCCAGGATGATTGAATAGAGGGGAAGAAGAATAAGATTAAATGCAGAAAAAGTGAAGAAAAATATATATTTCTTTTAAAAAAAAGCCCCTGCATCAGGCAACCGTTCTGTCTGTGTAGCAGGATGGGGTAATTTTTTCCAGGTGCTGAGCCAACATATACTGAAATCAAAGTTGTCACACTCCATTCACAGCTGAAATCCGCCTGCCCCCCCTTCAGATACACTCCCATTGCTGTAGGCACTAAACGCGCGTTTAACTCTCTGCAGACTACAATGTTGCTCTGTATTCAGAGCTGAAACCATTGGGCCTTCATCCATTAACACATGCTATACACAATCAATTATAGCATTCCTAATGGCGTAGACTATATCTATATATAGATATATATTTATAAACCCGTTTGGGAAGAAATGGTGATTATACCTCTGTCTGTACCTTATTTACTTCTATAAACACTCAAAGAAAATGTATAGCATAGGCAGTTACTTAAATCATGTCTGCCCTGCAGGATGCATCTTCTACAAGCATCCCTAATTACCTAATTAACGGGGAGGGTTTTCCCATCATACCTGGGAGCTCAACTCAATGAAGGTCAATAAAGCAAAAACCACATGGAGAGCTGGATTCATTTAAATAGGAACACGTGTATTCATTTCATCCTCCCGAACGCAATATGGAATACATAGCTCAAGGTAAACAAAGTCATTTAAATCATTCCAAGGCTGCCCTCTGTACATCATTCAATTTCCATCTCCCTGATGTTCGACAACTATTATTTTTATTTATGTTGTCATTCTAATATAAAGCTACAATATGTTCCCCTACGGAATCCGGTAACGTCAGTGCCGGGCCGCATACCGTGTTATATGGTCAAACGTCTTGTCCACACCTGTTGCATTTTATGTACTTTCCATTCTGGACCAAATTAACCTCTCTGGCATCTGGGACACTCATGGGGAGGAAAGGGATTTTAATCACGGGACAGATTTATGGCTTATGCAGGCAAAATAAGCTAATTACAATGGAGTGGAATACTTTCTATGTCAAAAAACGCCACATATAAAATAATAATGTCTTCAAAAGAAAACAGAACATTTTGGCCTGCTGTCAAAATATTAAATGCTTCACATGGACACAAAAAAACAAAAACAAAACAGATCTTGGGGTGAAAGAACAGCAATGGAGTGGAAACGATGAGCAGCAAAAGGATTTCGATTGAGGCAACTATGACAATGAGTCAAACATACGAGGAGAGGCTGCGCTAAAACTTTAACAGGCATCTTATATAAAGGTGCGACTGCGACCAATCAATACAATACACAGTGCACTCAGCTTAAATGTGCAATTAGAGATTTTAAAACCACCTACAGTTACTGAGAATATATTTATAATGATGGAGATTTAATCACAAATTGTGATCACAAGATGTTCAAGGCCGTCACAACATCAATGTACTCCATCCCAGCAGGTCCTTATTCTAGACAACCCACAGCCTCCCTTTTTTGAGATATATACGTATATATATATGGCACCAACTACCTTCTCCGCACACAAGCTTTGGGGCTGCTCGAATCCCCTAAAGTTTCTTAAAGGGATACTCTAGGCAACATGACCACCTAAGCGTTTTTAGGTGGTCATGATGCCCTGAGTATGCCCTTGCCTTTCCCCCCTCCCTCCGCTCAGCCAATCGGCTAAAACAGCTGAGAGATGCGGAGGACTTTACTCCGCCCTCCCAGCTGTCAGTCAGCAGAGCGGGATTCATATTTCCCACTTCTGCTGACTATTGCCGAGTAGGAGACGTCATCGCGCTTTCAGCGTGATGACGTCTCCAACTCGCTACAGTAGCTGGCGGCAGCGACTGATTAGTGTTGCGCACATCCTCTTGCGCGTAACACTAATCAAAGAAGAAGAGGAAGCCTGCTGATTGGCTGGCTTACGTGAGAGGCGCGCATGCGCGCTTCTCACATAAACCATTAGCCAAGTTCAAGCTGTAACAGGACGGGAGTGGAAGAGGAGGGAGGTGAGTATAAAAAAAAAAAAAGACGCCGTTGGAAACAAGTGGTTTTTAGGGTATGTATTACAATTAAAAAAAAAATAATATATATACTGAGTAACTAGGTAGGGAATAGGTATATTTTAATGTAAAAAAGGGGGGGGGGATTTTTAGCCTAGAGTGTTCCTATAACTTTAGCCATGGGTTGCTTTTGTTTTAGTTTTAGGGTATGTCTCTATGGCAACCCAATACAGCTCACTGAGAGCGCAACGTAATTACATGAGCAAGGACGCGCAGAGCCGATCATGATGCGTCACTTCCGGTATCCGGTTGGTGAGGTCGACGGCAGCGAGCTACACAGTTGGTGAGTAATACTAATTACTGTATTAGGCTGGGGTCAGACCAGCGCACTTTTAACGTGCGTTCTGGCGCACATAATTACGGCCGCACTAGCAGCAGATGACGGGCAATAACGGCCAATATACGAAGTACGGCCACACAAAAGTCCGGCCGTGCAACGCAAGTGGAATTTGAACGCATTTTTCTGAGAACGCTGAACCGCTAGTACTGACGTACTGAGTGCGCAGCTGCGGCATAGCGGCGTGTTTGCGAGATTAGGAGATGTCAGACACTGCTAATGTCCAGCCTACATAACGTCCAGACACAAAAAGAGTTTTATTGACGATCCGTACAAAATCACGCCCGAAAATGCGCGTCGTCTGACCGTTTTTGCGCATTCTGTGAAAAAATATGTCAATGCGTTCGGATGCACTTTTTCACGTTCGCGGGGAAAAATGCTTTCGTCTGACCCAGGGGTCAAGTCCTGGGAAAAAAAGTGAGGGAACTCACCCACGAATTCCACAACCCCCACTACCTGAAGAAAATATATATATATATATATATATATATCACGAGTATAGCAGCGCGTGCCGGTGATACCATTTTTATTGGGTTAACTTTACATTTAAAAGACAAGCTTTCAAGAGTGTAAACTGGAAACTATACTGATCAGTGAAAGGTATCACTACGTACAGGTATACTCGTTATTGTGGCAACTGGACTAACGCATTTTATATACATATATATATATATATATATTATATATATATATATATCTCCAGGCACAGACCCCCAGAATAATATACACAGTGCTGAACCCCCAGAATAATATACACAGCGCTGAACCCCCAGAATAATATACACAGCGCTGAGCCCCCAGAATAATATACACAGCGCTGAACCCCCAGAATAATATACACAGCGCTGAGCCCCCAGAATAATATACACAGCGCTGAGCCCCCAGAATAATATACACAGCACTGAGCCCCCAGAATAATATACACAGCACTGAGCCCCCAGAATAATATACACAGCACTGAGCCCCCAGAATAACATACACAACACTGAGCCCCCAGAATAATATACACAGCGCTGAGCCCCCAGAATAACATACACAACACTGAGCCTCCAGAATAATATACACAGCACTGAGCCTCCAGAATATACACAGCACTGAGCCCCCAGAATAATATACACAGCACTGAGCCCCCAGAATAATATACACAGCACTGAGCCCCCAGAATAATATACACAACATTGTGCCCCCAGAATAACATACACAGCACTGAGCCCCCAGAATAACATACACAACACTGAACCCCCAGAATAACATACACAGCACTGAGCCCCCAGAATAATATACACAGCACTGAACCCCAAGAATAATATACACAGCACTGAGCCTCCAGGATAATATACACAGCACTGAGCCTCCAGGATAATATACACAACACTGAACCCCAAGAATAATATGCACAGCACTGGTTATATGGATATATTTTCCCCAGTTCATATGGATATAATTGCCCCCAGGTCTCATGGATAATGCCCCCCCAGCTCTCATGGATAATGCCCCCAGGTCTCATGGATAATGCCCCAGCTCTCATGGATAATGCCCCAGGTCTCATGGATAATGCCCCAGGTCTCATGGATATTGCCCCCTGGTCTCATGGATAATGCCCCAGCTCTCATGGATAATGCCCCAGCTCTCATGGATATTGCCCCCCTGGTCTCATGGATATTGCCCCAGGTCTCATGGTTATTGCCCCAGCTCTCATGGATATTGCCCCCTGGTCTCATGGATATGCCCCAGCTCTCATGGATATTGCCCCAGCTCTCTTGGATAATGCCCCAGGTCTCATGGATATTGCCCCAGCTCTCATGGATAATGCCCCAGCTCTCATGGATATTGCCCCAGCTCTCATGGATAATGCCCCAGGTCTCATGGATAATGCCCCAGCTCTCATGGATAATGCCCCAGCTCTCATGGATAATGCCCCAGCTCTCATGGATAATGCCCCAGGTCTCATGGATATTGCCCCAGGTCTCATGGATAATGCCCCCAGCTCTCATGGATATTGCCCCAGCTCTCATGGATATTGCCCCAGCTCTCATGGATATTGCCCCCTGGTCTCATGGATATTGCCCCCTGGTCTCATGGATATTGCCCCCCCCCCAGCTCTCATGGATATTGCCCCCTGGTCTCATGGATATGCCCCAGCTCTCATGGATATTGCCCCCTGGTCTCATGGATATGCCCCAGCTCTCATGGATAATGCCCCAGCTCTCATGGATAATGCCCCAGCTCTCATGGATAATGCCCCAGCTCTCATGGATAATGCCCCCAGCTCTCATGGATAATGCCCCAGCTCTCATGGATAATGCCCCAGCTCTCATGGATATTGCCCCAGCTCTCATGGATATTGCCCCAGCTCTCATGGATAATGCCCCAGCTCTCATGGATATTGCCCCAGCTCTCATGGATAATGCCCCAGCTCTCATGGATAATGCCCCAGCTCTCATGGATAATGCCCCAGGTCTCATGGATAATGCCCCAGCTCTCATGGATAATGCCCCAGCTCTCATGGATATTGCCCCAGCTCTCATGGATAATGCCCCAGCTCTCATGGATAATGCCCCCCTGGTCTCATGGATATTGCCCCAGCTCTCATGGATATTGCCCCCTGGTCTCATGGATATTGCCCCCTGGTCTCATGGATATTGCCCCCCCCCAGGTCTCAGGGATACTGCCCCCAGCCCAGCTCACCTTTGCTGCTGCTGCTTCTGCTCCTCTGCCAGCGGCCGCGTGCTTCCTGCTTCAGTGGCCGCTGACAGGAAGTGCAGCCGCTCGCCTGGGAACTATGAAACAGCCAGGCGAGCGGCTCCACCTCCTGTCAGCTGGCCCTTGTAACAGGAAGCACGCCGGCCGCCGGCAATGTGCGGCGGCGGCGTTCGGGCTCGGGCCACAGCGGGAACGTTGCGTTCCCGCAGCGTTCCCGCTGTGGGAAAAGTGCGGGAACGCCGTTCCTGCGCGTTCCCGCTCGACTCGAGCCCTGGTCTGACCCTAGCCTTAGTTATAAATTAACGGTTTATCAGAATTGTTTATAACCTTGATAAAGGCTCATATCGGAGCCAAAATGTCGTTGATTTTTTATATGATGTGCCAATAAATTATATATTTTTTACTGAACAAGTCCGTGAGTGCTCCCACGCCTGTATATATATATATATATATATATTGTCCTAAACAGCAGTAAAGACAATGGGCCCTATTACAATCTTCGCGCATACGTTTGCGCCCGTGCAAAAACGCATTAACGCGAGGGGCAAAACCCTTTGCGCTGAACGTCGTATTACAATGTCAGCGCAACAAACGCGCGTATACGTCTACCGCGGGTGAACCTGCGCGAACGCTGCGCGAGCCTACTGTACGTTGCTCGTCCTATACATTGTGAGCGCAAATGTGTTTGTGCGCTGGTACGCGGATAGTATTACAATCTATGCGCAGTTTGTAACGCACAGCCTTTGCGCGCATAATTTTAGCAACTCCTAAAAGTTGGTGTTAATGGCAAATTCTATCAACCTGGCCGGAACCAAATACACCAGCCCAAAAAATAATACGCAGCAAAGTATAGTTACACATTCTACACATACTCATCCAATAAATTTGAGAAGTTGTGCGTGTTTTTTTATTGATGCAGCATATATGCGCAGATTGACTTTGACAGGCGCAAAACCTTAACGTGAGACAATTGTGGTTCTTAATTCTGATTGGCTGAATCGCGTGAAAAAATAGTGCGCACACTGATTTTTGCGCGCAACGTTGCTGCGGGCGTGTTTGTGCGTGTCCGTTTTACGCGCGCTATTTTTCGACGGATGAAAAAATGCACGAGGATTGTAATACCAGCGTTGATTTACGCGCGTTAACGTTTAACGCTTCGCGCAAAAATTCACGCGTTGCACATGCGTTTTTGCGTGAAGAATGTAATAGGGCTCAATACCAGGTCTGTTTGTGAAAAACTATGATCTATAACTGGGTATAGCTCTGTATGTACAAATGTATGAAGACAAGTGCGTTTATTCACAACAATAATACATATTTATACACATACATACTCACAACATCATACATGTATAAATGTGTAAGTGGGTGTCAGTTACTTACTGAGCAGTAATGCTAATATAGTCATAGTTCACAAAGCTATGGTATATGCAAGTCAATCACCGCAATTGCAGTGCCGACATATGCTGGAATTTCACGAAACTAAAGGATAAAGAGCAATACGTGATGCTTTACTGCTCTGCTTCTTTTCTCACTCTTCGGATTTCAGTTTCGTGAAATGCTGCCATTTGCCAGTGTTGCAATACCAGTGATTGCAAATACCGTCACGTTTGAATAATCCCTGATTTTACCTGTTTATAATGAACTGGTCCTGCTTTTCAAATTACACTTTTTGGATTTTCCTTCCTTGGTTAATGATGAGCACACTAAAACAATTTGGGCCATATTACAATCTTCACGTTAGAACGGGCGAAAAGGAGGAAAACCTGCGCCTGCCTGCAGCTTTCTCCTTAGCATCCCCGTTTTAGGGTGATATTACGGGGCAGGCGCTAAACCAGCAGTCTGCCCCATATTGCGGCGCTAAGCCTCAGGATGTTCGAGGCAGCACTAACCGCCGCCCCAAGCATCAACCCAATGGCGTCCATAGGACTTCATTGAGGCTTCAACTGCCAGTCACATGAACTGCAGGATCTCGCCTCTCACAAGATCCTGCAGGTCGGCGGAGTGATCGCAGAGGGAGACTGGGGGATCCCCCCCAGTCTCCCTCTGCTCCCAGCAGCCAGAAGCAGCAGATCGAGCAACTGGTCTCGCCGCGGGATTCGAGGTGAGTATTTGATTTATTTCTTTAAGCTGGTTCTGACTGATTTTGCTGAAGCGGAATCAGTTAACCACAGCTAGGAGCTGGTGCTAACTTTTCAGTTAATCGTAGCGGGACGTAATTAGCGTTAGGACTTTTTAATCCTAACACTGATTAACTCTTTACTCTCCTCATGTTAAGCATAGGAAACGCAAAGTACAGCAAGCTCGCGTTGAAAAGCGCAAGCTCCGAATCGCTAATGGTTTTTTTTAATTCGGAATGTAATAGGGTCGTCCCGCGCTAGGGCCACTTAACCTAACGCTCACACAGCTGAATGCTAATGGTAGCGCTAAGTATGTAATAGGGCCCTTTATAATTTGTAATTAATACCCTAATTAAATGAGTTATACACCTATCCACCAGACACAGAACTCCAGCAGCTCATGTAAGAATTTGCACAGGTACATTGTACCTATCCCTGGAATTTCCCATCTAATTTGACCAAATATTTGTCTCCACCAAGCAGTTCTTTTCTTTTTTTTTGTCTCAACTTGCCTGCTCCTTGTCCTTCTATTATATTGTCTAGTCTGGGTCTGTATGTTCCTGCTCCAGCCTGTTCCTTGTCCTTCTATTATATTGTCCAGTCTGGCTCTGTATGTTCCTGCTCCAGCCTGTTCCTTGTCCTTCTATTATATTGTCCAGTCTGGCTCTGTATGTTCCTGCTCCAGCCTGCTCCTTGTCCTTCTATTATATTGTCTAGTCTGGGTCTGTATGTTCCTGCTCCAGCCTGCTCCTTGTCCTTCTATTATATTGTCTAGTCTGGCTCTGTATGTTCCTGCTCAAGCCTGTTCCTGCTCCAGCCTGTTCCTTGTCCTTCTATTATATTGTCTAGTCTGGGTCTGTATGTTCCTGCTCAAGCCTGTTCCTGCTCCAGCCTGTTCCTTGTCCTTCTATTATATTGTCCAGTCTGGCTCTGTATGTTCCTGCTCCAGCCTGTTCCTTGTCCTTCTACATAATTCGGGTTTCTTTCTTCCAGCCTTCTATTCTCCATTTCAATATATCTTGCACGTTTCAATGTTAGGTTACATTGTTGCACAAAACATTAGGGTGAAATTAACAAAGAATAGTTTTGGTATCATTTACTTTCTAAGTAATTAATAAAAACGTATATCGTAACTCTTCTAATTATTGCAACCGTAATTCTATAAACAGGCCCCATCTTCCATTAATGGCCCCTATGATGCCCAATTACTGTAGTAGCAGTAACGTCTAGCGTAGTGTTGCCATGTTTTCCTGGACACGCAAAACTGTTTCATGCAGAGAGGAACATAGGGAAATCTGCTGCCCTGCAACATGTATAATTCATATACTGCAGGAAGTAAATCAAGGCAGGTCACCAGGGAATACTTTTCATTACATGTAGCTTATGGATTCTACATACTGCAGGGTGTCATTTTTCATGTGCTGGCCCTTAGCATGAATCAATTATATGTGTCCTGAAAAACATGGCCGATCTGGCCATGAACTGAACTGAACTGAACATATGGGGAAATCCCTATTTGGAGAAAGGATTTTACCAGGAAGGACACATTGAGATTTTTCTCGTTTTCAAGTATGTCCTGGATGGCGAGTATGTACCTGTCACGTTCGCTATCCTGCTCACCCTTGATAACCGCGGCGAGGATCCTTTTGGACAGACCTCTAACCCTCCAATCCTTAGAATGGTCGGGACCACTAACCCTATCACTCCCAGGAGAACAGGCATACCAGCAACAAAGAGTATAAGCCAGTAACAGCAGGATTCACGATAGAGTACGTATTGGAGCTCAAACGGTTAATCTTGTCCACAACTGGAGAGAGATCAGCCTGAGTAGGGCTTCTTAAGTGTATTATTTATTTATTTATTTATTATTTATTTATTTATTTATAAAGGATTTTACCAGGAAGGATACATTGAGATTTCTCTTGTTTTCAAATGTCCTGGGTTCGAGAACATTGAGTGGTTACAGAAATACAAAATAGTAAAATTATAATTTTATAATTATATTATAAAGTGTATTCATACAGCAGGAGTCAGAATAAGAGTGGCTACATACACAGTTTGGTTTAACAATATGCAGGGTTCTCATACACCCTGGTTTGTCAACAGGGCAGATCGTTGGATAGTCAGCGCTATGCAGGATAGACATATATTCTGAGACAGCGTGGTACAACAGAAACATACGCTCAGCGTCTGCTTTGGGCACAATACTCATACAAACGGAGTCAGAAGGCGAACAGTCAAGAAGGCAGCAACAATCAAGGTCCTCATACAAAGCAAATCGGCAATGGACTAAAGTAAGCAGTGAAAGACAAGTAAATACACCAGGCGATGCAGGAACTAACTCCATGTCAGGGCGATGAGCTGTCTCGGGCACCCTGCATTTAAGGCCGGTGGCTACGCGTCATCACACCGCTCCCCACCCCCTGAACAGCCACGAGCATGCCTTGCACCGCCGGAGCTCCTGGCACTCGGCCAGCCTGCGGCGACGTGGGCCCGAGACCCCCCCCCCCCGATGTGACAGTACTGTTAGGTGTCTTGCCCAAGGACACTTACTGGAGAGGTGCTCTTGCCGGGATCGAACCTATGTCTCCACAGTTATAGAGCAGTGATGTTGCCTCTACTCCACCCAGCCGGTATTTTTAAGATCATTCAACTGATTACGCATGGTCATGGACGCATCCGTGTCTCTTCAGTTTATTTCAAGTTTACAAAGTTATTAAGTAAAAACAGAAAAAATAGCCCAAGCTCTTTCCGCCAGACACAGGGCGAATCGTACTGTGATATCTGTTCTTGCTAATTATACCCAGTTATTTTTTTTATTGTGGTTTTCTCTTTTATTATTTAGTACCTCGTGTACCACATCATGCATCACAAGGAGCAAAACCGCAATCAGTTACGAGCAGCGGTCATCTGATGTTCTTCCCAAGACCTTAGAGCAAGGCCTGAGAAAAACTGAAGAGTTTATTCTTCTTAATATGTTTTACTGTTTCAAAGCACCAGCCGATCTGGGTCAATGCATCAGAGACGCCACAGGATCAAACGACATAGACGTACTGTGTTGCGAACAAGAGGTTAACTTTGACCTTAAAAGATAGGGATGTTCAAGTGGCTTCTTGATGTGTAAAAACTTGGAAAAAAAGACAAATACAAATGTAACAGAACTGAAAAATAATCCAACTTTTAAATAAATGCCTTGCGGTAACTACACACCTATTTGTGTCAGTGCTCTGATCATACGTATATTTATTGATGCAAGGTCAGACACATGGTCCCCATGTATAAGGCCAAGGGAGAGGAATTCTCACTGCTCCCTCAAGGTTTAATCTCTGACCTCAGCCATGATGAGGTTACAAGGTCACCAGGGACCGGACAGGACTCTATACCTTAGGGTGGTAGGAAATGTATCCAGCCAGTATCCCTCAGGCAAACTTTATGCTGCGCTTACTGGGAGCCATCACGACCATGGCTAGGGTGATAGGGGACTTTTAAGAGTTTTGACCTTATCCACAGAGTTTACTGTTGACGTATAAAGAACGTATTGTGATACTGATCGTGAAAGAGATACAAAAATGGCTTATTCAGCCTTCTACATCATGGACGTAGACCTCTGCCTTAATGCCATAGCGGTGAAATATTTCCACGTGGGTTTTCAAATACATATTTTATATAATCTTGAGGATCTCGCACCCTTCTTTATCTGCTTACATGACGACACTGCGGAATCTCTTTGGTTCTTGAGAAAAAGCGTGAACCAATAATGAAAAGATTGATGGTCAGCACTAATAAAAGTCCAGATCACATACATCTATACGTGTCAAAATCTCTCAAGAAAAAAGTAAAAAAAATGTAAATATGGCCTTACAGGTTGCAAATAGGTCCGGTTTTATTTACCCCAGGGCTCCCTGTACCAAAGTATAAACAGTTAATTGGCGTTAATTACTTAATAGCATAACATGACCAATTCGTTAATAAAAGCACCCTTAGGATATGTTTCTATTGAATGACATCGCAAAACTGACAGTGCTAGAAATACTAAACGAAGGGACAACAAAGAAATACTGTGATAAGAGGTTGGGCGCCCCTGTCCCCAAGGCGGACAACTCCCAGCAATCTTCAAAAAGAAGCGAGGACAAGGCGCTCCATAGAAAACCTTTAATGAAACATATGCAGTGTTTTGTACTGCTACATGTTTTCTCAAGCTAAAATCCCAGCAGACATAAGACCTTTTTTATCGGTTAACAGTTACGTTAATTTATAATAAAACTGAATAATTACAATCATTAATATTGGGGGAAAGACCGAAATAATAATCAATGTTCCTCACAATACAAACGAAAAACAAAAATAATATAACGTATATAGAGAACAATTTTAAAGACCAAAAAAAATGGAACTGGATTTTGAAGGACAAGTATATATGAGCTGGGAATCCATCTATAGACTATAAGACTATAACTTGGGTTATTTTGTAGATTGTGGGTTTGTCTTTTCTATTTTTCGATTGCATTTCACTCCGGCCAATTTTAGGGAGAAGCAAAAAGGAGCTTGGTTAACTTAACCTCCCTGGCGTTACGATTCTAGTTCAATTTTTTTTTTGCCCCCCCTAGCAGTATTCCCGAGTTTGGCTCGGGGTTAAATTCCTATGCCAGAAGCGGTAACCCCGAGCAACAATCGGGATGCTGCTGGATACATCACCCGTTCCTGCGCTCCCTCTCTGTACTCCGCAGTTTCCTCCGGTGATCGCGACCCTCATACTTCCTGGTTCCCTTCTCATGAGAAGGGAATCAGGAAGTTTGAGGTCGCGATCGCCGGAGGAGACTGCGGTGGTCAGCGAGGGAGCGCAGGGACATGTAATGTATGCAGCCTGAGTGTGGCTCAGGGTTACCGCTTTCAGCACTGAAAGTTAACCATGAGCCACACTTGGGAAAACCATCAGGGGGGTTAAGAGGAGAGAAATTATTATTATTATCATTATTTATATGGCGCCAACAGTTTCCGAAGTGCTTTACAATAACCAAAGGGAACAAGATACAGATAAACGGACATAGGATGGAAACAAGAGGTGTAGAGGGCCCTGCTCATAAGAGCTTACAGAGGGATTGGGATGAGGAAGACAAGGGGAATTTTACTAGCCGGCAGGATCATTAGTGCCAGTGTTTTGGGAATGTGGGGCCATAGAAGCTGCTTCGATCATGTGTGAGTAGGTGAGCAGAGGGAGGAGTTGCGTCATTGATGCGGTACGCTAATCTGAAGAGATGGGATTTCTTGAAGGTCTGAAGATCAGGCGAGAGTTTGATTGGGCGAGGTAAGTCATTCCACAGGATCGGAGCTGCCCTTTAGAAGTCTTGGAGGCGAGAGTTGGCCGTGCGCCTGTAGACAGATGACAGGTGGAGATCGCCCGGCGACCGGAGTTGTCTAAATGGGACGTGCTGTCAAGGGGAACTCTTTGAAGGCAGATATCTAACTAGAGGCACTGGCAAATACACACCTAGACTAGAGACAACTGGAGACATACAGGAAGTGACACACACACAGGGAGACATAAAAACAGTGAGATATACACAAAGGGAGACACACATAGTGACATACACACAAGGAGACATAAGCAAAGATGGAGAAACAAAAAACCCCCATTCGTACACAGCACACATGCACAAACACAGGAATTGAAATACTAAAGGCACACAGAGCTATACACAAATGTGTATATATTATGTTCAGGTATTGACTAATATTCGACTATAAACCTTTCCTTTGCACGGCACAAGGAGAGCAGGAACGAGTCTCTCAAAGAGAGTTTCCACAAGTCAAATCATTGGTCATTCCATGTGTCAGACTGGGATAACAGAGTCAGCACTGCTCTTTATATATTCTTAACTGTAACCGATAATGACATATATAAAGCATATCTAGTGTAATGGCACCGAGGCCATTACAATTTTGTTCAGACCACAAGAAGATCCAGCCTGATTCTGCAGCAGAGTACTCAACCAAGCAGAGGCATAATGGACCATAGGGGAGATCTTTGGCCACATCTACCTTCACCAAGGTCCTCTGTAATGGCACCACATCAATTCACAGCGCAACTGCTGAAACTTCTGCCCTCCACCACAACACCACCGGCTGAATCTTACTACTTGTCACGTTTGGTACCAGCTGAGCAGGATTAAGAGCCCAATATGCAGTAATTTGTACACACAGGGAAGGGTGGAAGTGGACTGTTACAAGTATTTATAACACTCCAACAAATTCCTTACCGCTGTACAGTAGAAAAAACTGAATTACAAATATACATACATGTTACACACACGGAACAAAGGGAGGACCCTACTCAAGAGCTTACAATCTAAGAGGAGAGGGGTGACCCGTTAGGAGAGGGTGAATAGTATAAGTGAAGTGTAGGTTGCAGGAGGGCTGACTGGGAAGAGGAGCAGGAGATAACAGTGGGGAGATCATGGAGTGAGCCGATGTGTTTTCAGAGACTTCTTGAAGGACTGGAGAGAGGGAGAGAGTCTAATGTTGCGGGGAAGGGATTTCGATAGAAAGGGGGCACCTCGGGAGAAATCCTGAAGGCTAGAGTTGGCGCGGGTACGAGGAATTGATAACATCAGATCATTGGCCGAGCAAAGTGGTCAGGATGGGATGTACCTGCTAATAAGGGAGGAGATGTAGGCAGGGGCGCGGTTATGAAGAGTTTTGTATGTGAGCACCAGTATTTTGAAATGGATTCTAAAGGAAACAGTGAGCCAGTGTAGAGATTGACAGAGGGGCGAGGTGTGAGAGGTGCGGGAGGTGAGGTGGATGAACCTGGCACAGGCGTTCATTACCAACTGCAGCAGGATAATCTGGGATCTCTTAAGGCCAGAGAGAAGGAGGTTACAGTAGTCAAGGGAGGAGATAATAAGAGCTTAGATGAGAATTTTAGTAGAGTCCTGACTAAGAAAGGGACTGATGTGTGCAATGTTTTTTAGGCGGAAGTAGCAAGATTTGGTTAGTGACTGAATGTGAGGAGTAAAGGATAGCTTGGACTCCAAGAGGACCCCGAGGCAACGTGCCTGAGAGGTAGAAGTAATGGTGGCACCATTCACCTGAAGGGAAATGGGTGCGGGAATGGAGGTTTTAGAGTGGCGGAAGACGAGAAGTTCCGTTTTTGAGAGGTTGAGCTTGAGGAAACCGGAAGTCATCCAGTCGGAGACAGCTGACAGGCAGGCTGTCCAACACCGGAGGAGAGAGATCGGGAGAGGAAAGGTAGATTTGGGTGTCGTCAGCATAGAGACGATAATTGAAACCATAGGAAGAGATGAGGTTGCCCTGAGAGGCAGTATAGATCGAGAAGAGTAGGTGACCCAGAACAGAGCCTTGAGGTACCCCAACTGAAAGAGGAACTGGTGGTGAAGAGACACCAGCGAAGGAGACACTGGAGGAGCGAAAAGAGAGATATAGGAAGAGAACATGGAGAGGGTGGCATCACTGAGGCCAAGCTGATGCAGTGTGAGGAACAAAAGACGGTGGTCAACAATGTCGAACCCGGACTGTAGGCTGTAGACAAAAGGACAAGCTGAAGGACGAGGCGCAGAACACGAGGAGCACTAACTACTCTGTGGTGGGAATACAATAGGGATAGTGGGAAACGTAGTTGTTCGACTTGGATAATTCAGGAACCAGGAGACAATAGTGTTGTTGGTAAGGCACAAGGGTTCTTGGTGAGGCACAAATGATCCAGCCGGCAAACAGCTTCATTCATGTAAAATCACAAATAAAGATATGTAAGCGAGGCTATAGAATTCAGACACATTAACTCAACGATTTATATGAATGAAATTGAAACAGCGACCCCCCCCCCCCCCGTTCCACAGCCCTTTAGGTTTAAGGAATTTTAAGTTCACTGATTCCAAAGAATAAAAACTGGATCCAAGGGCAAGAATGACCAAAAATACGCAGTGAAATGCTGGTATAATATAAGACTACTCAAGACTAGTGATGAGCCGAACACCCCCGTGTTCGGTTCGCACTTGAACAATTTCAAAAGTTCGAGTTCGAACTCGAACACGAACGGAACTCAATGCAAAGTTAGATTTTTAGAGTGCCCTCCAAGAGGGCATATATGCTAGATATTTGCCATAAAAGGTGTATGGGGGTCCGGGTAGTGCCCTGGGGGACAGGAAACAAGGACAAAAAGTAAAAAAAAAAAAAATGTTTTTAAAGGAACAGTGAGTTTTCCATGAAATAAAGGTTAAGAGTAAAAACGAAAAATTCCTTCAAATATCGTGCCTAGGAGGTCCCCATAACCTGCCCGTGAAGTGGCGGATTTGTAGGATGTATAGAAACATTTAAAAACAAAAAAATGACATTTCAAATGACGGTAAATGGTTTCCCTTTAATCTATTCATAAACAACTGCTTGGGGCGGCAGCCTGTATGAAAAGAGGAGACGTTTTAGGACACACATAACAAGTTTACTGATTTTTTGGCTAAATTATGGTGAAACTTATGCAGGCTTTGGATGAAAGTAACAATAGGTGCTTTAAAATTGGGCCTTTAGTGTCGGCAACAGTGCCGTCACACCGTAACCCCTCTGTGGTATTGTGGAAGAGTGCAGGGTTGGACCCTGCAGTCAAATATTAAAATTATATGAATCTGGTATAGGCGTCAGTGGCAGTGCACCCAAATATTGTGCCTTTGGTGGCAGCAAGTGCCTTCACACCGTAAATAACCCCTCTGTGGTATTGTGGAAGAATGCAGTGGTGGAGGTTTTGGTAATGCAGAAGAGATCCCTGATCTATTCAGTTACATCAGCAGCTATAACAAAAGCGGGTCAGCAGTGTTTAGGCACTTGTACTGCGCTACTGTATATGGTGAGAATTGGCGCACACCAGTAGCAACATGAAGCAAACAGAACAGGCAGGGAATACACAGAGAGAATAGTCAAATGGCAGGCAAAAGTCGGCAACAGATCAGGTCCTCAGAACAAGCAGGGTCAGTAACAAGTATACAAACTGATTCGGTAAGCTAGCAATGCGGGAATAAAGGCTGAACACACTGAGCGTGTAGTGACGCACAGCGTAGCGAAGCGAAGCAAACATTTTGCAGGCTTGACTTCACTCCGCTCCGCCTCGCAGTGTGTCTACAATACATTACGTTTGCTTCTCACCACACTGGAGAGGAATCCACTAACTAAATTAAAATGTACACACAAAACCATTTTATTTTCACAAAGCACATGTTATTAAGGCAAAAAAAAGTTTCTACTAAATAAAATACATCAATAATTACTGTTAATTTAATAGGAATAGTATAAAAATATATAAAAAAGGTAACCCCTGATCATATATATTATAGGGACACGGAGCGCTGTGTATAGAGTAGGGATGCATCGATACCACACACAGACATATACGTATATATCAACACGCAGATATATATATATATATATATATATATATATACACCCACCCACAGACCTCAGACCATATATACACATACGTACACGGGGGGTGGCATGTGGACAATCTCAACTAAATGCGCCCACCCCGATCCCTCCAGAAGAAATGTTGAACCCGACAGAGCTGCTGTATCGGGTTCAACATTTCTTCTGGAGGGATCAGCCAAAGGGGGGGGGGGGGGATTAGTTGCCAAAATGTTTGTGTAATACAAGTCTGGATATATATATAAGAATATAGATATATATCTTATCTATATATATATATATATATATCATACCTGCCCTTACCTTCCCCTATAAATTTGCTAAAAATATACACACAAAAAAAACAAACCATTGCCAGAGACCCCGCGCAGCCCACATGCCACCCCCCTGTACCTGGACGAATGTATCTAATATATATATATAATTAAATACATTCAGCCAGGCAGAGAAAGAAAAAAAAAAGTTTTATTTTATGTTCCCGGGGACATTTAAAAATGTCCTCGGATTTTATTTTTTTTAGAAATGTGTCGACTTACCTTAGCCTGGTGGTCAGTGGGGGCTCCCTGGATCCTGGTTGTGGGGGGGGGTCTGCCGTGGCCGCAGGTGCAGTGGCTCCCTCCCTGCGCTGCCTGTCTCTGCCACATGCACCCGGGCGACTAGCCCGCACAGTCGCAGCTCTGTCATCCCGCGGCCACATGCTCCTCAAGGGGATCCTTGGGAGGCCCCGGCAGGCTGCCCTCTACAGTCCCTGATTAGAGGGCTGTGTCTGCCTGATGTTTTAGTAACAAGAATGTTTTATCCCATAGGCGTCAATGTTAAAAATATTCCCGTTTTAATTCAATATCTAATAAACCGTTGCTTATAATATTCTGCAGTAAAGAGTCTCTTTATTTATAGATTTTTTAGAATTTTTTTAAGCATTTTTATACTTTTTTCAATTATTTATTTTTTAGAACTTTTGGCGAACGTCCCAAAAAGTTCGAAGTTCGCGAACTGTTGAACAGCCGATGTTCGATTTGAACTCCGAACAGATCGAACCAAACAGCTCATCCCTACTCAAGACGATACAGGCTATATGACGTGGAGACAAAAGAACATCTTCAGTGACATCTAGGAGTCTCTGCCTGTAGGCTATAAGTAATTAAGTAGAAAATATATATGTATGTGCTAATTGAGAAAGTCAGAGAGAGCACGAATAACCCCTCCTCCGTAGCATTGCAGACAGTATAAAATGTGGAATATAAGAGGGTAACCCTGGAACATGAATAAATAGAGGGATACTGTGCTGCTGAGAGAAAAATGAAATAAAACGTAACTTTCAGGCTAGGGTCAGAGTGGGGCAGTCGGAACGCGCGTGCAGACGCACTAAATCACGGCGGCAGTAGCAGCACATAACGGCCAATGACGGCCAATATACGCAGTACGTGCGTACGAAAGTGCGCCGACACCACGCAACCAGCAAATGAACGCATTTTTATCAGAACGTGAAACCGCTGCTACTGACGTACAAAGTGCGCTGCGGCCGCATAGCAGCGTGTGTGCGTGATTAGGAGATGTCAGACGCTGCTAGTGTGCGGCCAACATAACGTTCAAACAGCCGGATTTCCCTAGACTTCTTTTTACCCCACCGTCATGAAATACGTCCAGAATTGCGCATCGTCTGACCACTTAAGCGTATTCCGTGAAAAAATGCGTGCGCACGCATCGACGTACATTTTGACGGTGGCTGCAGAAAATGCGCTCATCTGTCCCTAGCCTTATTCATGCATAAAACAAAAGAAAACCAGGACGACAATATTAAAAGAGACTTTTAATATGGTCGTCCTGGTTGTCTTTTGCTTTATGCATGAATAAAAGTTACGTTTTATTTCATTTTTCTCTCAGCAGCACAGTATCCCTCTATATTTATAATTAATTAAGCAATCTTTTGCAGTGAAGTACGAGTATGGGTGAGCTCATCAGCCCATTAGCTCTGTCGTAGCTGTTATAGTGACACCTAGTGTTACGCTACAGAATGACTTCTATGGGTAGATGTGTTCCACGAAGCCCTTAATTTGATAATTGCATTAATGTCATACAGGGTTATTCAAAGAGATCTGAATTGTGGCCAAAAGGTAACCAAACAGTGAAATTCAGCGTATGGTTACCTTTCCTGGCCATTCGGCTATTCAGAGAGCAGGCAATTCGCCAAATGCTGGCGAATTGCCTGCACATAAGGTGCCTGTTCGGTGCCTGTTCAAGGGCAGTGAAATCCCCATAGAGAAGCAATGCTTCGGCTATTCAGAGAACACAAAACAGCAGTGAAAAGTTGCCGAAATGCCCTGCTGTTCGGTGGTTTAATTCGACAGGTTTATTCAGGCGAATCCCATAGGCTTCAATGTTAAAAATATTCCCGTTTTAATTCAATATCTAATAAACCCTTTATTATTATATTCTGCAGTAAAGAGTCTCTTTATTTATAGATTTTTTAGTATCTATTTTTTCGGATTTTTATTGCGAAACATTTTTCCTGTTTTTTTTAAATCGTTTTTTCTTTTTTCTGTAACAGCCCCTTTTTATTATCATTCATTGAATCTTATATGTAAATTCCAGGCATTTTCGTTCTGTAGTTTCTTTGCAAACAGCTTTTCAAATTTCAAACTTTCAAGCGTACTGTTTTTTTTCCACCTCATTCGTCTGCATGTCGGGTTTTTCCGTCAGCTGCTCTGCGCGGTGATCGCGGCTAGTCGGGTTTCATTGGCATGTTCGAGCTGTTTTCTGCGGGTTTCAGTGAGTGTTCGGTGAGTGTTCGTCAGGTTTTGTAGTGAGTGCTCATCGGGTTTGCGGATGGTTTTCCCTGCAGTACGACGGCCCTGTGGTGCTTGCTGAATACACCGCAGGGTCGGCGAACTAGGATCGACGAATCGCGCCAAATTGCAGGGAACGAAAAGTCACCGAACGTGCAGTGACTTTGATTCTCTTTGAATAACCCGGATAGTATTTATAGGAAAAAAATAAATAAAATCATACAGGGTAATTCAAAGAGATCCGAATTGCTGTAGAGAGGTAACCGAACGCTGAAAATCAGCGTTCGGTTACCTTTCCTGGCCATTCGGCTATCCAGAGAGCAGGCAATTCGCCAAATCCTGGCGAATTGCCTGCACATAAGGTGCCTGTTCGAGGGCAGTGAATCCCCATAAATAAAGCACTGCTTCGGCTATTCAGAGAACACAAACCAGCAGTGAAAGGTTCCCCTAATGCCCTGCCATTCAGTGGTTTAATGTGACAGGTTTATTCAGGTGAATCCCATAGGCTTTAATGTTAAAAATATTCCCGTTTTAATCCAATATCTAATAAACCGTTCATTATAAAATTCTACAGTAAAGAGTCTCTTTATTTATAGATTTTTTAGGATACTTTAAGCATTTTTCGGGATTTTTTTTAAGTTTACTTATTTTTTCTGTAACAGCCCTTTTTATTATCATTCATTGGACCTCATATTTTTTCAGTCATTTTTCAGACATTTGTCTCAGATTTCAGACATTTTCGCTCAGTAGTTTCTTTGCAAACAGTGTTTCACTTTCCAAACATTCAAGCAAACGGTTTTGCTAATTTATTCACTGCATTCGTCTGCGGTGTCGGCTTTTTGCGGCGGCTGCTCTGTGGGGAACAGCTCCTGCTCGGGTTTTTCCGGCGTTTGACAGGTTATTCCAGATGTTTTTGCGGGTTTTCGGCGTGCATTCACCAGGTTTTGCGGTGAGTTTTCGTCGGGTTTGCGGTAGCTTTTCCCTGCAATTCGGGGACCCTGTGGTGTTTGCTGAATACACCGCAGGGTCGCCGAAATGGGATCTTCAAAACGAACCGAATTGAAGAGAACGAAAAGTCACCGAACGTGCGGTAACTTTTCGACTCTTTGAATTACCCTGATTGAGATGATATATTTTATTTTTTTTGAAATGCACAGTTTTATTTTTCAAAATCAGGATACAGAATCAGTAATGGGGGGGGGGGGACATCCAAAGATATAGAAAAAGAGGTAACAAATGTCTAAAGACCATCAGTTAAGGCTAGGGTCAGACGAGCGTGATTTCTACGGACTGTACGTCCTTGCACACGGACGTACGTCAGTACAGAAGACACAGTAGTGGCCACACAGTCCGTTTTTTTCACTGACGTTTATTTTTTGACGGATGTAGGAGGAAAAATAAATTAAAAAGCAAAACCATTTTGTCCGTGAAAAATGCTGGACGTATAAATGCAGTCCGTCTGACCACGTTCGATCACTCACACACAAAGCTATGCAGACGTTGCGGACACAGCGCACTTTGTGCGGCCGTTCTAGGAGTTATACGTTCTTGCCTAACCTGCGTCCGTTTGCCGCGGCCGTGGTGCGTCCGCAGTTCAGTGCGGACGTACTTCATGTGTCAGGCTCCAATGGTCTTTCTGTCATGCTATCACGGACGTACTTTTAGGCGCAATCACGGACGTGAACACTACGCTCGTCTGACCCCAGCCTAAAGCAAGTATAATTATTTCAAAGATCCATGTTCATTGCGATGACAAAGGATGCCAAGTTGCAAATGAAATGAGAAATGAGAAACCAAGGATTACTTATGGGAGACAACCTAAGAAATAAAAGTCTACATCGATAACGTGGGTAATAAGCCACCAACAGAGACTGTCAGGGTTATTCAGAGAGAGGTGAAACGCAGGAGAATGACTGGAGAATGAAAAATTCTAGGTCAAAATAGCTGATTTGGAAAGTGAGATGAAAGGGAGAATTTTTCTGGTTTGGCTATTTTGACCTAGAATTTTTCATTCTCCTGTCATTCTCCTGCTTTTCACCGCTCTCTGAATAACCCTGTGTATCTTTGTTACCATTACATACTATCAAAAGGGAACGAGGAGGCAGATTGCAAATCCCAAACCATATTCTGTGCGGAAATTAGATGCTGGAGGTAATGCACTTTAAGGATATTGATAATAAAGCTTGTAGCTTGATCATCATGAAATACTGAGATAAGAAGGAAGTGAGAAGAGAGTGAAGACGGGATGATATTTCAAACTACCATTGTGCTGATCTTTGATTAAAACCCTACTGTGCAGAATTTACGTTATATTTATAGTGTCCTCAGAGTCCGCCAGGCGATTGGAATGAATGGGGGATAAGATATGTCCAGCTACGTGAAACAGATCCCAGATGCAAGCCATAAATTGAACAATAAATACATTCCAGGTGTCACATAGGTGGCTACTCACCAACAGCGTTATTCAGAGAGAGGTGAAAACCAGGAGAATGACTGGAGAAGTGAAAATTCTAGGTCAAAATAGCCAAACCAGAAAAATTCTCCCACTTATCTCACTTTCCAAATTGGCTATTTTGACCTAGAATTTTCACTTCTCCAGTCATTCTCCTGGTTTTCACCTCTCTCTGATTAACCCTGTATGTGCCGGGGTTTGTTGTAATTGCAAACAATGGTGTAAATAGACTGGGAAAAATGGCAGCGTTTCACAACAGGGTAATTCAAACAGTAGCAGGAGAGGATTCATTGAATTGAATTTCTGTCTCTGAAACGTATCATTTATTGTGGTTGCAATAACACCAATTTCATCATTGTTTGCAACTACGGCATATGCCAGTACTTACTAAATACCTCCTCCATACTGTTGCCAGGGGAACCTGTTGTACTTCAGAGCAGGGTTTCTCAACTCCAGTCCTCAGGACCCCCAACCAAGGATCACCTTGTGGAAATGCAGACTGAATCCTGCAATCACTGAGCAGCAAATCATATCACCTGTGCTGTGCTTCAAATATCTGGCAAACCTGACCTGTTGGGGGGTACTTGAGGACCAGGGTTGGGAATGAGAAACACTGCGTTAGAGCATTTGTTCCAAACCCTGTCCTTACGCACCTCTAACAGGCCAGGTTTGCCAGATATCTGCTACTCAGTGATTGCATGATTCAGTCTGCAACATTTCCCCCAAGGTAAACCTTAAAGGGATTTTGCTCCTATGCAAATTGCGTATTGGTGCGCAATTTGCGGTTCCTACTGTATTACTTATTTTATGTACACAAGTTTCTGCACAGAGAGATGGATCGGAGCTGCACACACATACGCAGATCCAAGCCATTGGCTGCCTCGTATTCGTGGGCTGTGTCAGAGGGTGATGTCACCCCGCTCACTGTGTGCTGACGTAACCAGTGACCGATCTGGTGACTGGCAGCCAGGAAATTAATAATCCCGGGCTGGCGAGACTAGATGGAGTGAAAAAAAACTCCTCTTCAAATACCGTTTCTGCCCGATCTGGGTAGGAAGGGGTAATGGGGAGGCACTCATTATATCCTGACAACTTTAAAACAATAAAGGGGTCAGTATGAGCAGAGCTTTCCTTTAAAATCTGGCCTGTTAGAGATAACTGTGGACCACGGTTGGCAACCACTGCTTTAGGCTGGGTTCACACCTGGGCGTAGCGCTGCGTCGCACAATGCGCGTGTTTTTTTTTACGCGCGTTCACGCATACAAAAAAACGCGCATTGCAGCACGTTCGCGGCTATGATATGGCTGCGAACGCGCTGCTGTATGTCCGAAAAGAAGCTCCCGAACTTCTTTTTGGGTCGGCTGTTTTAATGCGCGTTCCTGCGCGCTTTAAAACGCTTAGGTCTGAACGGGGCCCATAGCAAAGCATGGGATTTCCCCCGTTCATGCGTTTTTAAAGCCTGCACGAACGTGCGTTAAAACGGCTAGGTGTGAACGGGGCCTTAGAGGAAGAATCCAAACACTATCAGAAATTGATCACTCTGACGACAACACAAATGGAAAAAATTTTACTGAAAATTTAATGCCATTCACTAAACTTGAGCAACCTTTGAACCCCACAACACAGACAGGCATGCGTGGAACTGGACTTTAAGCACCCAAGTGTCCATATAGTACAGTGTTTCCCAAACCTGTCCTCAGGACCCGCTGACAGGCCAGGTTTGCAGATATGTGAAGCACAGGTGATATGATTTGCTGCGCAGTGATTGCAGGATTCAGTCTACATTTTCTCAAGGTAAACCTGGCCTGTTAGGGGAACTTGAGGACAGGTTTGGGAAACACTGATACAGAATGTACTCCCTATAACTAGATCACAACACATTTAAATAAGTGACATCACAATTCATAATAACAGGGAATTTCCAAAGACTAATCTTTTTGGAGCTCCTTTAACAAGTTGCGGTGCCTCTTCCTGTCTTCCTTCTTCCTATTCCTGAAGAATTGCTGCATTTAAACATCTGCCCTTTAACTCTGTAGCATCACAAAAAGTCTACGCTTCCTCCAACCAGTGCAAGACCTCAGCAACCTTTTCACACGGTATCCTATGGAAATGACGGAGACTTTTCACAGTATGTGTAGGCTAATTGTTTTCAAGCCGCAAACTTTACAGCTAATCCATCTCTTTGTAGCTTCCTTATTGAAATAACAAACAGCAATGTATCTGACACACTTATAAACACACTGCAGCGGTTACTTTTAAACTCACCCAAGTAGTTTTAATAGTTTTTTTAAAGCATAAAAGACTACTTTTATGTTGCGATCGAGTATATACAACTTACCATACATAGAATAAAATATCATGATACAGAGCATGAAGAGAAAGATATATGAAAGCAAAGAGAAAACCCTACAACCTCCTGCTTTCTGCACAACCTATGGCTTTATAGTAAATATATATAATTTCACTATATACTTTAATATTTTTTTAACTATCCTAATATTCCATGTAGAATTTTTTAAAATGTCATTTATACTTTTTATCTGAAGTTCTATATATTTAGACCACTGCATAACTATAAAGAGGTCAGGATGAGTAAAGTGTCCCTTTTTAAAAGATACAACGTAGCAGCATATTAAAGGGACAAAGTAAACACTTGTGGTTCTGGAGATATCACAACTACCGTAAGTCAGTGTTCCGAATCAGAGATAAATGAAAAATAGGGTTTCAAGCAGGTGCATTAAACAATTGGCCATCACTTAAAATACCAACGTATACAGGGTTATTCAAAGAGAGGTGAAAAGCAGGAGAATGACTGGAGAATGGAAAATTCTAGGTCAAAATAACCAAACCAGAAAAATTCTCCCATTCATCTCACTTTCCAAATCGGCTATTTTGACCTTGAATGTTCCATTCTCCAGTCATTCTCCTGCTTTTCACCTCTCTCTGAATATCCCTGATTGTCTATCAGGGTTATTCAGAGGGCGGTGAAAAGCAGGAGAATTGCCAGGAGAATGAACAATCTAGACCAAATAGCCGATTTGGAAAGTGAGATAAATGGGAGAATTTTTCTGGTTTGGCTATTTTGACCTAGAATTTTCACTTCTCCAGTCATTATTCTGGTTTTCACCTCTCTCTGAATAACCCTGTATGTGTGTATAATATGTATGTGTGTGTGTGTGTTTATTATTGCAGAAGCCACTTGCACATCACAGCAATTTGATGAATTGCATCCCAGTGCTCCTGTGCCACATTCCCCATATGCAGCAAGGAATTCTGGGTAGGTTATGCAAATGACCCCTGTCTCACTTTTATTCATCCTGGATCTGTTATTACACAGAACCCTAAAATCAATGCTATGCCACACCGTGAATTTCTAGCAGAGATAAGGTTTATGCAACTGGTCAAAGCCACTCCTAGGACAGCGCTGTTTTGGGTTTGTTGGACCCTCATCAGCAGGAGCTAGGCATGGCCAGCTGCAGTGGATGCTTGGACCCATAGGGCAATCAGTATCTACAAGGGTTAACTTGTAGTGGAGGACAAAAAGTGAGATAAAAGGCCTCCGCACTATAATAAGTGTGTTTTATAATAGTGGGATGCAATTCATCGTATTGCTGTGATGTACAAGTGGCTTCTGCAATAATAAACACACTTATTATAGTGCGCAGGCTTTTTATCTCACTTTTTGCCCTCCACCACAACCCTCGTAGATATGTATGTATGTATGTATATAAAAAAACAGAGGATGCAAATCTGTATTGCAAGCATATTAAATTATATAAATGGATTGTCATTTCAACCCTCAAGGGGTCCTTCTATCTTTACAAGATGCACCTTGATAAAGACTGCTAGAGGGATAAAAAGTGAATTCATCCATGCTTACTACTCTCACTAAGGACTTAGGCTGGTGTCAGACGAGCGTAGTGTTCACGTCCGTGATTGCGCCTAAAAGTACGTCCGTGATAGCATGACAGAAAGCCCATTGGAGCCTGACACATGAAGTACGTCCGCACTGAACTGCGGACGCACAACGGCCGCGGCAAACGGACGCAGGTTAGGCAAGAACGTAATACTGCTAGAACGGACGTGCGGAGTGCGCCACGTCCACAACGTCCGCATAGCTTTGTGTGTGAGTGATGGAGCATGGTCAGACGGACTGCATTTATACGTCCAGCATTTTTGACGGACAGAATGTTTTTTCATTGTAATTTATTTTCCCCTCCTACATCCGTCAAAAAATAACTTCAGTGAAAAAACGGACTGTGTGACCACTACTGCGTCATCCGTACTGACGATGTCCGTACTGCACGGACGTACAGCCCGTAGAAATCACGCTCGTCTGACCCCAGCCTTAAAGGCCTGGAACTACCCACATATATCCTGGTTGGGCCGTGTCCAGGTGATCAAAATGAATGTACTCCCGCGCATTCTTTACCTCCTTCAAACAATACCTATAGACCTCCCACGTTCTTTCTTTCGGGACCTACAGACACAGATCACGACTTACATTTGGAGGGGGTCTAGACCTAGGCTAAAATTCTCTATCCTTACCCTACCAAAAGCGAGGGGAGGTCTGGCCATCCCAGACTTCAAGCTGTATCATACGGCTTGTCACCTCCAGCGGATCTTGGAATGGGCAAAACCTCGCACACTTAAGGCTTGGGGGGAGGTGGAACAGGACGAAGCAGGGACTCCTAGTGGTCCTTCCGTGGCTACCTAAGTTGCAAGGACTACGCCGTGTACGTGACCTAACATATACGTCCGCCACAATGCGGATCTGGCATCGCGTAATGCGTCTCCTCAACTTATCTTCGGACCCATCGCCGCTCTCGCCGTTACTGTGCCAGGCCTCCACACCCACGTCATACACCCCGTCGGTATTTACAGACTTGCTGCAAACACGAACACCACGCATTCGGGACGTATTTCGTGACCAGCAACTGGCCTCGCTTCATGACATACTGGGGGACAGGGCAGTGACTTTTTTGCGATATTTCCGATACCAGCAAATCGTTAGCTTTGTCAGAGCCATTCCCCAACGACCAAAACTGACCCGCCCTCTAACAGAATTTGAGAGGCAATGCATGACAGCTGACCTATTACCCCATGGGGTGTCTTACCTATATGAACTGCTTCAACGCTCAGATAGGGCTTCTCCACCCAGGTTTATGGGCCGTTGGGAGATGGCACTGGAAACTACTCTGTCGGATTCGCAATGGCGGAAAATCTGTGACCTCACCCATCACTGTTCGATATCAACAAAAGTGCAGGAGACGGCATATAAATTGCTGTCCCTGTGGTATAAGACCCCTGAACAGCTTAGTCATGCGTTTCCTGACGTGTCGGATGCTTGTTGGCGTTGTGATGAGAGCCCGGGTTCAGCAATACACATATGGTGGTCATGTCCGGTTATTCGCCCTTATTGGGAAACGATACATAAAATCACTCAAATGTTCATAGAACCCCCTCCTGACTTTAGTCTGTCTCCGCATACTGAATGTTGCCAAAAGCCTAATACCCCTCTTCTGGAAGCAAAGGACGAGCCCTCCCATGCAACTTTGGCTCTCTAAAATGGAGGATCTTCATAGGGTCGAACAATTTGTACTACTCCATGAACGGTGTGACCGCCCAATATACCCAGATTTGGAGCACTTGGATTCTCCAATCGGGAGGTTCGGAATTTCGTGCCCTGTTACTATAAATCAGCTAGTGTTGCCTTCTGACTGTTTTCACTCGTTACTGTAGGCCATCCACCTTTATGATAGATCAGAGAAAGTGCGGTAGGCCTGATTCGGTATTAAGGAGGGTCCTACCCCCACTCCCATTCCCCCCCCACCATCTTGGTTAGTAGTTAGTAAATTCCTTCCACTAAGAACCTTTACATTGAACTGATTTATGTAGACTAAAACTAAGCACAGTTCGATCTATATCTTGAACTTAAGTAAATGTAAGTTGTCTACTTGTTATACTGTTGCTCATTCTGTTACTTATTTAATGAGGATGATTATATCGCCCAGCCTGCGAGCTGATGACTTTGATACATGTTCGGTGATCATATCATGCTTAGCCTTGTAAAAACAATAAAACATATATTTACAAAAAAAAAAGTGAATTCATTTTTTATCAATATGCAATAAAGATTTTTTTTTTTTACGTTGTCCCAGGAGTGCGTCCTTGATACAGTTCGTATATACATTGGCTATGAGGATTTTTAGGATACTCAGAAAAAGCTTCAAGGGGGTGAGTGTTCTTTATATTGGTAGATAGAGAGAGATAGATAGATATATATATTTATCTCTTGATAGATCCAAGATTGGGTCATTGGGTTGATCCTGCTTTTAATTCTATATTAAATTTATGTTTTAACTGAGGACCCTGGAGTGCATCCTCTGTACACTGTGGATATTTTCTATGATGATTTATAGCACCAGGGTGTTTCTTGCATTATTATTTTTTTTTCTTAAGGTGGTGAGTACCTTTTATTGTCTTCTGAATATATATATATATATATATATATATATATCTCCTTTTCAGAATGTTAATGCGCTCAGGGTATTCCATATAATGAGAGTTGTTATGGAAGCCAGGATCCATGTTGACGTTTCAACCTCCACAGGGTTCTATCAAGATGGATATATATATCTATATCACACGTCCTCTCAAATATTGGTGCCAATTGGGCGGAGTTCTTCATGCCCTGGTGCAAACTCCCACTTAGGCCGGGTGCACACTAGGTGTTTTTTCTGCGCACTAGTGCACGTTATGACGCTCTTTATGACGTGCGTTGTAGCATATAATTACGCGGATAGAGAAGAACACACGTAGTATGCGAGCAACGCATAATGTGCGCTGAAGACACCCGTCATGGAAACACCAAGGTGCTAGAATTGACGCGACGTTGGCCGCGTGCTGAACGTGAAAAGCCCAGCCTTTTTTTTTTTTCCCATTCAACTCAAATTCAGTTTTTACGACGTGCGTCAAAATTAACGCAACGTCTGGCGTCTACCATCTCTTTCGTCATAAAGTGCGTCCTTTTTAACGCACGCTAGTGCGCAGAAGAAAATGCCTAGTGTGCACCCGGCCTTAGCAGAAAATATATTCAAGATATGTGGAGGAGGCACTCAGGGACTTTGCTAAAAAACTGTTTACAATAAATTAAAAAGACATAACCACGTTTTGGCCCCTGAAGGCCTTTAAATCGGTAATCTTCAGGGACTGAAACGTCTATGTCTTTTTATTTTAAAATATAATATATATATATATATATATATTACACACAATCCTACAATTGAATTCTTCCCTAATGCTTTTATGGTCGTTTTCAGACTTGATGTCAGCTTTATTTTACGATTAACATTTTAGGCTAGGGTCAGACGAGCGTGATTTCTACGGACTGTACGTCCGTGCACACGGACGTACGTCAGTACGGAAGACGCAGTAGTGGCCACACAGTCCGTTTATTTACTGACGTATATTTTGACGGATGTAGGAGAGAAAATAAAATAAAAAGCAAAACCATTTTGTCCGTGAAAAATACTGGACGTATAAATGCAGTCCGTCTGACCATGTTCCATCACTCACACACAAAGCTATGCGGACGTTGCGGACGCAGCGCACTTTGTGCGGCCGTTCTAGGGGTTGTACGTTCTTGCCTGCCTTGCGTCCGTGGGCCGCGGCCGTTGTGCGTCCGCAGTTCAGTGCGGACGTACTTCGTGTGTCAGGCTCCGATGGGCTTTCTGTCATGCTATCACGGACGTACTTTTAGGCGCAATCACGGACGTGAACACTACGCTCGTCTGACACCAGCCTTAGTTTGCCAAAGCAAACATCAATCAGGCGATTAAAATGTTCATCATAAACTCAACATAACATATTGTAAATAACGCCAAATTAGCTCAATCCAATAATTTGATTCTCACGTGCTAATATATGTAAATTTATTATATTTAAAATGTATTTATATATTGAATATAAACCCTATGCCAGATTGTGTAGCAGGGATAAATTGGTTAAAAGGGCCCAGAAGGGAATGAGTGACAGCTTTTCATCTCGGTAGCATCCTGTGCTTGTCTTGATCTGTATGTTGAAGTGGGCAAAGTGCCAGTCAACACCTCTCCAGGCCTGTCATGGCACGTAACTCACACCGGAGGACAAGTCGACATGGCGCGCAGCCAGAAAGACGCTGTAAAAAGTATTAAAAGGGTGGGGTAGGGGAGGCAAAGGAACAGAAGGAGGACGGAAGGTACAAAAATGAGCAGAAGAAATAGAACATAAAGGAAGGAGGACACATTAAATTTAAAAACAATATAATGTGATCAGAGGGTGGAGAGGAGGAGACACAAAAATGTGGGCAACTTCTAGAAATGCAGATAAAATACAAGCAAGGTTATTCAGAGAGAGGTGAAAAGCAGGAGAATGACTGGAGAACAGAAAATTCTAGGTCAAAATAGCCGATTTGGAAAGTGAGATAAGTGGGAGAATTTTTCTGGTTTGGCTATTTTGATGATCTGGAATTTTCACTTCTCCAGTCATTCTCCTGCTTTTCGCCTCTCTCTGAATAACCCTGATGGCTTGCAAAAAACAGAATTGTTACAGGTGAAAGAGTTCATGTGTTATTAATATGAATACATTTCTGCATTGTACTGGTTTATCTGCTGCAAGACTTGTTTGCACGGCCAGCAATCTTCAAAAGTTTGCAATAATATGCTGAAAATCCTCATCTAGGTGATGGGAATCCAGGCGTACTAGTCCATGGTTGTCATTAAATGTGAGGTGCTAATGGAAAACTTTTGCGTGGGATGTTTTCCATTAGCATCACACATTTAACACCCGTATTCTAACTTAGTCGCTTTCTCAGTAGCTCGTCGTAATACTTTAAAGGTGTTTGAAGATGATGGCAATGCCGCTGCACTTATCAGTTCCAGGAGTTGATAGGACACCATGCAGTCAGATATGATCCTGCTCAAGATCTGTAGGAGCTCACAAAAGTGGGGTCCATTCATGACAGCCGACGGATTCACAGAGGAACCCTGAGAAGTATTTCAGGGTTACTCAGAGAAAGGTGACACTCCGGAGAACTTTTGGAGAAGTGAAAATTCTAGGTCAAAATAGCCAAACCAGAAAAATTCTCCCAGTTATCTCCCTTTCCAAATTGGCTATTTGATCTACATCAGGGCTCAAAATGTCAAGTCCTGAGCTACTAGCCAGGCCTTAAATGTTACTTGACCCACCTAACTCCTACCCTGCCCTTAACTCCACCCCTAAACACAACCTCTTAAATTATCTAATGAAATTATACTGTTAAATGTTTTATTCACAATAAAGTTACAAAAATAAATAACAACAACATTAATACCCAGACATCAGAGCCCAGATACATGTATACCCAGCCGGAATATGCTGCGCAAGCAGCACAAAATAATTTATTGTGCTGCCTGGGTGTGCATTTCCACTCGCCAAATACGAGTAGGCGAGTGGAAATTTTGAGCCCTGGTCTAGATTGTTCTCTTCTCCTGGTTTTCACCTTTCTCTGAATAACCCTGTTTGTTCCTAATGTGCAGCTGCTTATAGCGAGAGGAGAGTAAGCAACAGATCGCGCCTCTTTTTTCACTGAGGGATCTGCGGTGAGTATTGGATTTTTTGGTCTATTTAAAGTAATGTATTAAGTGATTTTGCAGAAGTGCAATCACTTAACACCAGGCTTTATAATACGTTATTCATTGCTGTATATGTATTTATTTTATTTATTTGCAAAGTATTTTACCAGGAAGGATACATTGAGATTGCTCTCGTTTGTCAGGCACAGATGAAGTGCGATACTTTAGTTTACAGTAATCTGTTGTGATATCCGTGAGACAAGCAGAGCCTGCGTCGCCGATGAAATAGGACGTGATAAAGGTTTTCTTAGCATTTTGGCCTGATCCCTCTTGCATGCCGGGGCCGCTGACGGACATCGTGCCTGTCTCTCTTTACAGTGGCTCTGAATGCAATTGTTACACTGCTTTGAAATCTTGCATTGCATTTAAAAGTGTCTATCAGTGAGGGGCACACAAGGGTTAACGTCTATGGCGTGTTTTAGTAAGTAACACCTAAATGGAGAGGAATTAAAATGTTTAGAGAAGGTAAGCAGAAAGGGAAGTGGCGAAGGCTACTAGTACAAACAAAGGGACAGTAACACCAAGCCTCTCCCTTTAGGAGTGCTCTGGAGAATGTATTATTATTATTACACAGATAATTATACGTTGAGGCACACATCTCGGAGATACTGCACCCTTGGGTGCGGCTCTCCTGAGGGAACAGTGTCTCTTGTGTAAAATGTCTAACCTGTTGCTGTTTCCTGGAGTGACCTACCTGTGGCTCATAAGCAGGCGCCGACATTACACGTGACCTCAGGCAGACAACCCGACGTGACAAGAGAAAGTCTGTCTCGGAGAGCGTCAGTCACTACAGGCAGAACACTTTATAAATCCAGTTTAAAACTCCAATGTCAGTCAATATATGACCCCCTGTTTATTAAATGTATAGTTTATACACTTTTTAGCTTAGGCTAGGGTCAGACGAAAGCAGTTTTAACGTGCGTTTAGACGCACGAAATCACGGCCGTGCTAGCAGCAAATGACGTCCAATGCCGGGGACCACACGAAGTACGGCCGCACGAAAGTTCGTCCGCGCAACGCAAGTGGCAAACAAACGCATTTTTTCTAGAACGTCAAACCTCTAGTACGGACGTACAGAGTGCGCTGCGTCCGCATAGCGGCGTGTGTGCGTGATTGGGAGACGTCAGACGCTGCTAATGTCCGGCCAACATAACGTCCAGACACAAAAAGTGTTTTATTGATGATCCGTACAAAATCACGGACGAAAAGGCGCATCGTATGACCGCTATCGCGTATTCCGTGAAAAAATGCGTCCATTCGTTCGAACGCACTTTTTCACAGACAACGCGAAAAATGCGTTAGTCTGACCCTAGCCTTACATGTGTTTGTTTGTTTTTTAAGTATATTATGTTCTATTATAGAACAAGACTTCTGTTCATACAAAGCCAAAGTCACGGTTTTTCTATGACACTTTCTCAGCGGCTGTCTCTCTCTTTAACTCTCATCGAGTTGCGAGCTGGAGTTTGCACAAACATGCTAGAACCGAGCCGGCGCTGCCACAATGCGAGCAACTATGTCAACTATGTGGGCCAAGACGCACACAAGTCAACACTCCCTTTTAGGAGGGAAACCCCTAATCCTGCTCTCTTGAATGTATCAAATGTATCTGTTTCACAACGAATAACAAAAGTGAACAGACCGGTATTATTGTATTGTCTGAGACTGGCAGGTATCAGGTCTATAAAGCCAAACATACAAGACCTCCATGATGGATTCTGGAGATGCTAGGAGGTTCCAGCACATTGTAAGGCTCAGAACATATATTATTGATGAAGATTTATTAACGTGTGTAATTACACATGTTCTTCCATTAAAAACAACTGTATCACACGCTGTTGTGCGCACACGAATTGCGCATGCTACAGCGGGCGTGCTGTGGACATTTTGAAAGCCACCCTGTCAAAGCGCTACGATGTGCATTCGACGGGCTGTAAAGCGTGATCCTCCATAGCAGGATCGAGCCTTGCAGTGCTGAGCGCAGTAACTGTGGCAGGACTCTTAAAAACACTCGTCTGACCTCAGCCTTAGAACATTGCAGAGTTACTAACCCTAGGGAAGATGGTGGCCTTTGACCAGGTACACCTTAGAATGTTGTCACCCATGTCCCTTGCATAAGGGGTGAGCAACCTTGGTCCTCCAAAAGTTTGGAAACGATCAGGGTTATTCAAAGAAATCCGAATTGTGGCCAAAAGGTAACCGAACAGTGAAATTCAGCGTACGGTTACCTTTACTGGCCTTTTCGGCTATACAGAGAGCAGGCAGTTCGCCAAATGTTGGCGAATTGCCTGCACATACGATGCCTGTAAAAAGTCTCTTTATTTATAGATTTTTTTTTTAGGATCTTTTATGCATTTTTTGTGATTTTTGTTTTGCAAAAAATATATATATTTTTTTTAATAGTTTTTTCTATAACAGCCCTTTTTATTATCATTCATTGGATCTTATATGTAAATTTCAGACATTTTCGTTCTGTAGTTTCTTTGTAAACAGCGTTTCACTTTTCAGACATTCAAGCATACGGTTTATTTTTTTTTCACTCCATTTGTCTGCGGTGTCGGCTTTTTCCAGCGGCTGCTCTGCGCTCTGATCGCCGGTTGCTTGGGTTCCTCCGGAGTGTTGGGCGGGGTTAATCCAGCTGTTTTGCGAGTTTTAGTGAGTGTTCGGTGGGTTGGCGGTGAGTGTTCGGTGGGTTTTCCTTGCACTTTGGAGACCCTGTGGTGCTTGCTGCGTACTCCGCAAGGTTGCCGAAATAGGATCACCAAATCACACCGCATTGAAGCGAACAAAAAGTCACCGAACGTACGGTGACTTTTTTTCGATTCTCTTTGAAGAACCCTGTATGTCTTCCATGATGCTCGGTGTAAGGTTTGGCCTCCGGCTAAGCACCAGAGAATAGGTTAAGAACCCAATGTGCAGTAAAAAATACACAAAACAAAAAGGTTGAGGTGGAATTGCAAAATATATTAGGCAACTGAACTCAAGGGGGTTGGATATGAAGAAACAGTGACCAGTCTTTGAATAAGCACTGGTGAGACCTCACTTGGAGTACTGTGTGCAGTACTGGAGACCATATCTCCAGAAGGATATAGACATCTTAGAGAGAGTTCAGAGAAGGGCTACTAAAATGGTGTACGGCTTGAAGGAGAAAAGTTACCAGGAAAGGCTTAATGATCTGAACATGTACAGCTTGGAAAAAAGACGAGACAGAGGAGATATGATAGAAACATTTAAATACGTAAAGGGAATCCACAAGGTAGAGGAAGGGAGTATATTTAAAAGGAAACAAAGTAGCAAAACAAGAAGACATAGTCTTAGATTAGAGGGGCAAAGGTTTAAAAGTAACATCAGAAAGCATTATTTTACTGAGAGGGTGGTGGATACATGGAACAGCCTTCCAGTTGAAGTGGTAGAGGCCAAAACAGTAATTGAATTTAAGCAAGCATGGGATAGGCATAAGGCTATCCTAAACAAAAGATAAATCCAGGTTAAGTATCCATGTAATTGGGCAGACTAGATGGGCCAAAGGTTCTTATCTGCCGACATTTTTCTATGTTTCTAAAGCAGTAGGGATTGTGAGCTAAGGAATCCTAAAGGGTGCAAATAACTGAAAAAGGCAGCCTTGAATTCAATGGAGGAGTCTTGAAAGCTAGGAGGGTCTTGGGAAACGCAAGGGTTAAATCCAGGATAGTCTGTGAATAGCAGGAACTGTAAATGAGGGTGTTGGTGGGTAGGAAGAGCTTGGATAATGAGGATCTTGGTGGATAGGAAGAGCTTGGATAATGAGGATCTTGGTGGATAGGAAGAGCTTGGATAATGAGGATCTTGGTGGATAGGAAGAGCTTGGATAATGAGGATCTTGGTGGATAGGAAGAGCTTGGATAATGAGGGTGGTTGGTTTATGAGGCGGGGGAGATGGGAGCTTGGTTTGATGTCTTGGGGATAGGAAGAGCTTGGATAAGAGTGGTGGATAGGAAGGTGGGTTCCGGGGTGGAGGGAAGAGCTTGGATAATGAGGATCTTGGTGGATAGGAAGAGCTTGGATAATGAGGGTCTTGGTGGATAGGAAGAGCCTGGATAATGAGGGTCTTTATTTCAGGAGAAGGAGCGGAGTAGGTTGAGGGGTCTGGGAGAGGAAGAGGCTGGTCGCAGGTCTCGGGAGAAGGTCGAGGTAGGTCTTCACTTTGTGAAGATCAGGGCTACAATGAAAGAGCGCTGGCTGGATGTGGGTGTAACCTTTTTTATTGAGGACCAGCCAGCACTAATTACATATATGCTGCAGGATAAACAAAAGGCATGAGGGGAGAACAGCAATGCAGCATATAACAGATAAAAGTGTTACCAGGGCAATATACAGGCTGGAGCAGTACTAGTTTTGGCCTTCTTATGGCGGAGACGATTTGAAGACTGACACTCAGTCACTCATTACACTAGCAGAGCCTCATGGGAAATGTAGTTCTAAAACATTTGGAGGGCCAAGGTAACTGGCCCATGCCTTTACATACTGTAGGAAAAAGGAGGGTTTGAGGGGGCTGTCATTTTGACATTCACAAAAACATGTTTTATCAATGAAAGAATTAGGGCTGAAGTTCTTTAAACGTGCTGTGCATTGATTCACCTTGAAATAAGGATGACCTTTAAAAGGTTCATCATTACAATTTACAGTTCTTTTTCTATGTGTCGACTGTGTCTATACTTGTAATACCTATGTTTTAATTTGTTACTGAGCTGTCGCGTATGCCGTCACGCCACAAATTGCAAAAAGAGTGAGGATGCGGATTAAAAGCCAGGAGATGGCAGCATCACAGAGGTGAGACGTGTCTAAACCGGTACGATTGTAAAATTAGAAGGAAGGGGTGACCTTTACATGTCATTAGGCTGTTTCTCCCAGATTTTGGGTGTTTTTTGCACTCTGCCCACTTGTATTCACAAATGTCAGCATCGGGTGGTGTTTTAAATGTTTGCCCGTTATACAAGTCATTTTTGGAATTATGATTATTATCATCATTTATATAGCGCCAACAGTTTCCGCAGCGCTTTACAATAATCAAAGGGAATGACATACAGATAAACAGACATAGGATGGAAACAAGAGGTGTAGAGGGCCTTGCTCAAAGGAGCTTACTATCTAGAGGGATTGGGGTTAAGGAAGACAAGGGGAATTTTACTCAACATCAGGATCATTAGTGCCAGCGGTTTGGGAATGTTGGGAGCAATGGAAGCGGCTTCAATCATGGTAGGTGAGCAGAGGGATGAGTTGCATAAGTGATGTGGTACGCTAATCTGAAGAGATGGGTTTTGAGGGATTTCTTGAAGGACCGAAGATCAGGGGAGAGTTTGATAGGGCGAGGCAAGTCATTCCAGAGGACCGGAGCTGCCCTTGAGAAGTCTTGGAGGCGAGAGTTGGCCATGCGCGTGTAGACCGATGGCAGGTGGATATCGCTCATCAACCGGACTTGTCTAGATGGGATGTCCTTCCGGAGTAGCGAAGACATGTAAAGGGGGGGGTTGAGTTATTGAGCGATTTGAACGTGAGTATCAGTATTATAAACTGTATCCTGAAACGTACAGGAAGTCAATGGAGGGACCGGCAGAGGGGGGAGGTACGTGAGGTGCGTCTGGTAAGAAAAATAAGCCTGGCACCTACATTCATTACAGATTGCAAAGGGGCAATATGGGCATTGGGGAGGCCGATTAGGAGCACGTTGTAGTAATCAAGTCGTGAATTGACAAGCTCATGAACCAGCACCTTTGCGGTATCTTGCCTCAGAAAGGGGCGGATTCGTGGCACAATGAATACATCTGATATTAAATTTAATATCATCCCTGAAATTCTCAAGTCTACTTTCTATAAAGTCCAAAGAAGTGGAGCAATGTAAGAATTTTGCCTCGGAAACACCAATAACAGCAAGGCAACTAAAGAGATCCCAAAAATAGCACCTACTGAATTTGTAAACCTTCAAATGGAAACAAAGCTGATCATATTTTTTTTTTTTGCCTTTGCTGACATATTTGTATGAAAGGTTGTGGGTTAGTTTCCAACTAAATACTTGAAAAAGACCATTTAAATATCATTAACCTAACAAATAACATAAAAATGTAGCTGCAAGCATCAATGGGGGTGGCCAAGCAAATAAGCATCTCTATGAGAGCAAAATAGTGATTTTTCTAAGCTTCGCATTTTTAAACTTGCTCTTTAAAATGTATAATTACAGGGCCTGTAGCAGTCACCTCAAATGTGGTATGGACGTGGCTTCAGCTAACTTGGTCGAGATGCTATCTGTGAACATGTACACGATACTTCAGTCATTCTATCACACAGTTTCAAAGAAGATCTTTGAAATGTTTTACCATACCCAATATGGCGGCTGAACCATGTGACCAAGCATACTATCTTAAAAAAATCTGAATCTAGCTCATGACTTGACATAACACAAACTGTGGAATTCTCTGCCTGTTGAGGTGGTTGGGTCAGAGACTGTACAGACTTTTAAATGACTGGATGACTTCCTGCAGACACATAATATTAAGGGTTATAGTATTTAATATGTGGGTAAAAGCTTCTTGATCCAAGGAGAAATCTAATCGACATTCTGGGGTCAAGAGGGATTTTTTTCCCCAGCATGTTGCATATTCGGGGAGCCCTTCAAACTGGGTTTTTTGCCTTCTTTTGGATCAACAGCAGTAGGCGATGTGTGAAAGGCTGAACTCGATGGATGCATGTCTTTTTTTTCAGCCAGTTTAACTAATCAACTGCCTAACACGACAAGTTTTGGGTCAATAGCATAAGTGGTACTGGAGAAGAAGATTTTTGACTGAAGTATGATATTTTAAGTTAACTTCAATATGGTGACTATTTGGACAAGCGGTTGACAACTGTTAGGGTTTTGAAAAAAGTGGCTTAATAAGAACATTAATACTGGGGGTTATTCAAAGAGATCCGAATTGTGGCCGAAAGGTAACCGAACAGTGAAATTCAGCGTACGGTTACGTTTCCTGGCCATTCGGCTATTCAGAGAGCAGTTCGCCAAATCCTGGCGAATTGCCTGCACATACGGTGCCTGTTCGGTGCCTGTTCAAGGGCAGTGAGATCCCCATAGAGAAGCAATGTTTCATCTATTCTGAGAACAAAAACCAGCAGTGAAAAGTTGCCGAATTTCCCTGCTGTTCGGTGGTTTCATGCGGCAGATTTATTCAGGCGAATCCCATAGGCTTCAAAGTTAAAAATATTCCCTTTTTAATTCAATATCTAATAAACCGTTGATTATAATATTCTACATTATAAAGTAGGGACCTGCAAAGCTTCGAAATTCGATTCGATAACGAATCGCTGGTCGTATTCGATTCGAATTCGAATTGCAGGTCGATTCAAAATTTTTTAGAATCGCAGCGTGCCTCCCAGACGCTCAGCACGCGGCTGGGAACGGCACACTGCTAGGCGCCGTCCCCTCCATGCTTCACAGAGGAGACGCTGAGGAGGCGACGACAGGAATGGTGGAAGGATTCTGCAGTGCGAAGAGGACCTGGAGTCTGGACGTGTTGGGAGGACAGAAGTTGGAATCGGATGGTGGTGAGTATATACCCGAGTGTCACGTTTATATTGTGCTTCGGTTGCAGGAAGCCATCACCAGAAGATGGCCGCCAGGTGGGGGTGTGATCCAGGCCCAGACCCATGTGGGCGCCAAGGTGGCCCGCAGACGAGTGGGGCCTTGTGGGGATGAGCAGGGGCGGACTGACCTGGGTTGAGGGGGGGGGCCAGATTCCATGCAGGGTGCCCAGTCTAGAATAGTTTAACCCTTTCACTGCTGAGGACGTGTGGGGAACGTCTTTATTGACTCCTAAGGAAAGATAGGGGTGGAGATAGGGTTTTTTTTAAAATGTGAAATGGCAGCGAAGGGGTTAAGAGTCCGCGTTGAAGATAGAGGTGGCGGATGCGCGCGTGTGCAAGTCACACGGTCTGGCCAGTCAGGTGGTACTGACACTATGCAGCCGCCACCTCTATCTTCAACGCGGACTCTCAAGCTATTCCAGACTGGGATATAGGGGGCAGCGAGAGAGTGCCTGTTGGGTTATAGGGGCCAGTGTCTGTCAGGTTGGAGGGGGCAGTGTCTGTCAGGTTGGAGGGGGCAGTGTCTGTCAGGTTGGAGGGGGCAGTGAGTTACAGATGCAGGAGATGAGTGGCTGCTCCATCCTCTCTCCCTGCCCAAATGCTCTATCTCTCCTCCTCCTCCGGTAGATGCCCATTGTAGTCCCCACACTCTCACTCAGCTCAGGCCATCCAGCACTGCAAGAGGCAAGTGTGTGTGTGCGTCATTATCCCGCAGAGCTTGCACTCTTTGTCCATCACTGACTCTGGTGGGGGGCGAGAAGGCTGTTGAAATTTATTTATAATCTGGGTGGGAGAAAATAAGAAAAGCACCGATTTCGATTCGAATTCAAACCTTAACACTGTATTTGATTCAATTTGAGGGAAAATTTTTGATTCGCAGGGTCCTATTATAAAGTCTCTTTTATTCATAGAGTTTTTAGGATCTTTAAGGCATTTTTCGGGATTTTTTTTTGCGAATTTTTTTTAATCGTTTTTCTTTTTTCTGTAACAGCCCTTTTTATTATCATTCATTGGATCTTATATGTAAATTTCAGACATTTTCATTCTGTAGTTTCTTTGCAAACAGCGTTTCACTTTTCAAACATTCAAGCAAACATTTTTTTTTTTTTTTCACTCCATTCGTCTGCGGTGTCGGCTTTTTCCGGCGGCTGCTCTGCGCTGTGATCGGCGGCTGCTCGGGTTCCTCCGGCGTATTCGGAGTTAATCCAGCTGTTTTGCGGGTTTTAGTGCGTGTTCGGCGGGTTTTACGGTGAGTGTTCGGCGGGTTTTGCGGCAGGTTTTTCTTGCACTTCGGGGACCCTGTGGTGCTTGCTGAATACACCACAGGGTCGCCGAAATAGGATCGCCAAATTGCGCCGAATTGAAGCAAACGAAAAGTCACCGAACGTGCAGTGACTTTTCGATTCTCTTTTGAATAACCCTGGCTGATAATGATAATATTTGTTATTGTTGTCCAGCAAATGCTTAAATATATAAAAATGTTAAATTGTCTAAGAAGTCATTGTTATAGTTGTAATATTACAGTACACGTGTGTTAAGATAGATACACACAAACAACAATTTTTAATGGAAGAGTATTTATTACACTCTGAGTGCTCATTTATTTTTCAAAAAATATAAAAAAAACACTCGGGGACTTTAACCTCTTTATGAGGTACACTAAATATATACATCGTCAGTATCAAACATACAGTTGCAAGAAAAAGTATGTGAACCCTTTGGGATTACGTGGAGTTTTGCATGAATTGGTCATAAAATGTGCTCTGATCTTCATCTAAGTCACAACAATTTGAAAAACACAGTCTGCTTAAAATAATACAACAAAAACATTATATGTTTTCATGTGTTTATTGAACATAACATGTAAACATTCACAGTGCAGGGTGGAAAAAGTATGTGAACCCCCAGCCTAATGACTTCTCCAAGAGCTAATTGGAGCTAGGAGTGAACCAACCTTGAGTCCAATCAGTGTGATATTATTGGATGTGTTGCTGAAAGCTGTCCTGCCCTTTAAAAACACACACCAGTTTTGGGTTTACTGGTTTCAAGAAGCACTGCCTGATGTGAACCATGCCTCGCAGAAAAGAGCTCTCAGAAGACCTACGATCAAGAATTGTTGACTTGCATGAAGCTGGAAAGGGTTACAAAAGTATCTCCAAAAGCCTTGATATTCATGTGTCCACAGTAAGACAGACTGTCTACAAATGGAGAAAGTTCAGCACTGTTGCTACTCTCCCTAGGCGTGGTCGTCCTGTAAAGATGACTGCAAGAGCACAGCGCAGAATGCTTAATGAGGTAAAGAAGAATCCTAGAGTGTCAGCTAAAGACTTACAGAAATCTCTGGCACATGCTAACATTTTTGTTGACACATCTACAATAAGGAAAACCTTAAACAAGAATGGAGTACATGGGAGGACACCACGGAGGAAGCCATTGCTGTCCAAAAAAATATTGCAGCACGTTTAAAGTTTGCAAAAGAGCACCTGGATGTTCAACAGCACTACTGGCAAAATATTCTGTGGACAGATGAAACCAAAATTGAGTTGTTTGGAAAAAAAAGTTGGAGAAAAAAAGGCACAGCACACCAACATCAAAACCTCATCCCCGCTGTAAAACATGGGGGAGGGAACATTATGGTTTGGGGCTGCTTTGCTGCCTCAGGGGCTGGACGGATTGTTGTCATTGATGGAAAAATGAATTCCAGAGTTTATCAAGATATTTTACAGGAAAACGTAAGACCATCTGTCCGCCAACTGAAGCTCCGCAGAGGATGGGTGATGCAACAGGACAACAGGTAATACAAGTGATGCAACAGGCATACAAGTAATTCAACAAAAGAATGGCTTCAACAAAACAAAATACGCCTTCTGGAGTGGCCCAGTCAGAGTTCTGACCTCAACCCGATTGAAATGTTGTGGCATGACCTTAAGAGAGCGATTCACACCAGACATCCCAAGAATATTGCTACACTGAAACAGTTTTGTGAAGAGGAGTGGTCCAAAATTACTCCAGATCGTTGTGTAGGTCTGATCTGCAACTACAGGAAACGTTTGGTTGAGGTTATTGCTGCCAAAGGAGGGTCAACCAGTTATTAATTCCAAACGTTCACATACTTTTTCCACCCTGCACTGTGAATGTTTACATGTTCTGTTCAATAAAAACATGAAAACATATAATGTTTATGTTGTATTATTTTAAGCAGACTGTGTTTTTCAAATTGTTGTGACTTAGATGAAGATCAGAGCACATTTTATGACAATTCATGCAAAACTCCAAGTAATCCCAAAGGGTTCACATACTTTTTCTTGCAACTGTACTTAAAAATGTGAGTGTATTTTTTATATATATATTTTTTAATACAACTGACTAAATCCAAAGCTTACCCCCAATTTCCCCCTAAATCTCTCGCACTAATAATCCAAAACTACAGTGTATGAAGGAAAACCTGTAACTCCTTTAAGTAAAATAAATAAAAATGAAAAAATATATATAATTTACTGTTAATAAAATAGAAAAATGCATCTGAAAATTAATCCCTTTGGGGTAAAAAAATACAACTGAACCAGTGATCTGACAATAAAAACATAGTTTATTAGCTACATGAGGTAAATTTGGGAGCATATAGGGTCACGTAGGGCACGTGAGAGCACTTGGGGACATGGAGGAAAAAAATTGCCAAGATCAGCGTTTAGTAAGACTCATCTTGTGCCTCCGCCCTAAGCACTCACTCTGCGGTTGGCTGTCAGTGTTCTTGGAGTTGACACACATTTTTTTCATGGCCGCTGTCTCGTTCTTGGTCAATACTCACTAGTGTGTTGCAGGTCCGTATCGTGATTTAAACCACGACTTAGCATTACTGTGTCAGAATGGGGTTAGGATAAAAATGTACAAAAACTTTATTGTAAATACCAAAGCATAGATAGAGCAGCCAATGTCTCAGTCCAGAGACGGGACTTTTATTTATAAGACACTACATGCAAAATGGGAATTGTAAAGAATAAACAAGTTTTTTTTATCTATTTCTACAGTTTTGAACTACTGTAGATACTCGAGTATACCGCTAGATTTTGGTGACAAAAATGTATCTTAAATTTGGAGGGGTCGCGTTATATTTGAGACATCTGCATCTGCAAGAAAAAAAAACTTGCCTTGCTCTGGATCCCAAGTCTCCCGGACGTTCCGGTAGTCTCGCTGAAGTGAATGCGGGCTCCTGATGCTTGCAAACACTTCAGGAACTCCCGGATTCGGGAGAAGTGGGATCCATCACGGCAGAGGGCACTCTCTGTTTAAGTCAATCATTCACCTCGCTCGCCTCCGCTGGCCATCTTATCACATCGGGGGCTTCATACTTAGTAAGAACTGCAATCATTCTAGAGCAGAGCACCCTGGCCTGAGGGGTAGCCTGACTGTGTTAAGAGAACCTGTAAGGATTTTAATTGTTTACTGTTACAGTAAAATGTTGTTCCTCGCGTTATATTCGAGTCTTGAATATTCTCTCATTTCCATAATCTCTATCCATCGCGTTATATTCGGGACGCGCTATACTCGAGTATCTACGGTAATACCAAAGTTATCTGCATTTCTCTGTTCACTAAGGCCGGCATGTGCGCCTGTATGTGCGCCCGTACTCACGTTCCTCCCAGTGTCCATAGCAGGGTTGTGTCGCTTCGATGGGGCCGGTCACAAGCTGTAGCACGCATTGCGCACGTTACATGCGGACATAAAGAAAGCCTCCCTGTCAAAACGCTACGACGCACGTTGGACGGGGCAGCAAAGCGCAATCCTCCATAGGAGGATCGAGCCTTGCAGGGCTGAGCGCACTAACTGTGCTCAGCGAGGTGGCTGGACGGGCGAGTGGAAGGACGTTCATTCTTACGGACGCCCCTTCCGCTCTCAAAGACGCTCGTCTGACCCCAGCCTTAGCCAGTATCCTTTTTTTATTTCCTTTGCGATGAATAGCTCCCGAGGCTTTTGTAAATTTGGCACAAAAAAATTAATAAAAGCCTTTTTTCTTTTTACTTTTTTTCAGAATGTGCCAAACATTTGTAGTAAAATATGTATTTATAGGGATCAAACCAATTGTTTTCCCGCATCTAAGGAACAGGTGCATCTGTAGGTTCGAAGACAAATTTTAGGAACCAAGTGTTAGGAATATTGGCTAAATGTCTGAAGTGATACGTCATGCACAGAGCACCGCAAACTGTCTACATGTTGCACAAAGTATTTTATTAATCCTAATATAAATATAATAAAAGAATATTTTTACACTTTGATATCCTTTTTTTTTTTTTAAATAAACAATCGACCAGTACGTAGTGAGGGCACGTCCCACCTGTGTACCATACAGTTATATAACATATTAGCAGTCCTGCCAAGTCACACAGTTTGACCAAGTGAAATACAGGTTTCCCTTAGTCCTCCAGATCAACGAACAGTCCTAGGCTGACATCTGTTTTTTTGGGAGTACCGAGGGCCAATGCACCCCCAAATGCCTGTTTAATGGCCTAAACAATTAAAAATAGCCCGTACACGAGTGCCAATACAACACTTGTGTAAGAGCAGCTCTGATTGGCTGCTCGGTCAGGCTGTGGCCATCCTGGTGAGCATGTGCCTTAGGATAACATGTCCATTTTGGAGGAATTGTCACCATAGATGATGCAGATCACAGCACAGGCTCTACTGGTGGCCAAGCCACCACTCTCAAGATCTCAGACCTGCCAGAAGTTAGCAAGTCTGGAGCTACAATTCTACGACAAAATCCATTTCAGTTTGGTTTCACGATACTTGGCCATTGGTGCACCACAGCTGGTTATTCAGCAAGACCTCCCTTCTAACAATATTATGTCTGAGGGATCTTTGGCTTTGAGCACCTCTTGACCCAGCAGGTACTCGCAACGATTTGTCTCTAAGGTGGTGTAAATGGGGGATTGGAGAGTTGGCATCCCATAGATGGACCTTTGTGGCCAGGAGAAGGGAAAACTGTGGACAGGTAAATTCCTTTGACAACTGTGGGTTGGTCTGCAGAAGGTGTGGTCCTCTGAAGGATTTTCCCCGGGCTGGATACTATTTCACTTGAGAACCAACCCGCCCCTTTCTCTCCCCACCCCTTTAACAGATCATAGACAATGGATCTTGCCGGCCAACATTTACTAATTAACTTCGTGTATATTCAATCAGAATAGTGAAGATCTTCAAAAGCATCTGCGGGAGCCCCAAGATTAAGTATACTCAATCTGGTCAGATTGTGAAGCAATGCAATGGATAGTTATTTATTGGAAATTAAATCATTTTCTTATGGTCTCCTGAATATGTTTCTAATGTTGCAGCATACCAGCCATTGCAACGTCCATGTTGCAGCTCACAGAACTGCTCTCAGTGTCCGTAACGGACAGCAACTCTTTTCTGCATGTGTATCACGGACACCTGCAGCAGTTGCAAAATTCGACCAGCAGGCGGAGCTCTCTGTCAAATGAGTTTATCGTATCGTATTGCATTGCAACAATGTATACATAGTCAATTACATTGATTTGTTACAGTTTGGGTAATGGAAATAGTTTTCCATAAACCCACTGATTTCTGGCAGTGGTTTTATAGAAAACGGCTTGATAGTGAATGGTTAATATTTGTTCTTTTAATAAAGTAACCCCTCGTTGGTTGAATAGTCCCTCCTAAACAAATTGTGTCATGTTAGTATTTGTGGTCATTTTGCTGTTGGGAAAAAATGGGTAGCACAAAAATGGACACGTAACAAGACACAGACTTTTTACAGAACCCATTGATTAATGCAAATTTTAAAGAGTAAAAGTTAATCATTTTTATTTTTTTACCCATTTTTCATTTTCAGAGTCAAACCAAGATTTGTTGCAGCATTGTAAACAGACATCTGATGCTGGTGGCGTACTTACATAGAGAAGCCATCTCTTTGGGCAGGTCGGTGGAGAAGTTTCTGAAGAAGCCCCCATTAGCCAGTACTTCGAAGGGTGGGGAGCTCCGGATCCCACCACTGAAAGCAAACGGGTAGACGGTGGAGGGGTAGCCATTGACATGACTGAGCGGAGCTCCGGATCCACAGAGCCGCTCTTTGCTGCTGTTTGCCATTGTCCTATGATCTGTGTTAGCTTTAGCCGCCAGTGAATCTTCTCCAGGGGAACTCTACTATCTCTGTTAGTGCTTTAGCAATAAATCCATCATGCGAGATTGTCAGAGGCAGGCACCTTGTAGGTAGTGTTTGTCAAATGTCACATTTCTTCCTGTACAAATAAAAAACAAATATAGACAAATAAAGATTAAAAAAAAGACATCTGTGATCGAGGCCTGTCACATGTCACTTGTGTATTGATCTTTTTACGCGGAAAATGAGATATTAAAAAGGAAATGATCATTTAAGTGTTCCCTAGCTTTGGGGCTTCAAATGCCTACAGGGTAATAAAAACACGACTGATTTATTCTGACATGATCCTGAAGGATCAACATGATGTGTGTTGAACCAATTAAGTGAAATGCAGTTTAAAAGAAAGTAGTTACTAGGATTCGCTTTTAGTAATGCTTATTCTCAGCTCTGTCTCTTCACTCTGTAACCTGATATCAGTCATCATTCAGCACAGAACAGCAGCAACCCCCCATACCGTGAACAAGGGCGATAAGGAGCACAGATCTGAGTCTGCAGTATGCTGATGTCTGCCGAATAAAGCTTTTTGTTAGAAGAGAAGTAACTTACACTGATTAAAATGCGTATTTTACCGGAATGAATTTATGCTCCATACAGCTTGCTCGGGAGAAGCGGAAACGAGTTTATACACGATTATGCCTGTTTTATTTGAAACTATTATAGCATGAAAATCAATAAAAAAAGGAAAGAAAACCTCTCCGTTCATCCGCTACTAAAATATCCACTGCGCTTCGCCCATAAAAATGATGACAGCACTCTTTCCATGCTTAGGGCTGCTCTCACTGTGGGTTCAGCATGGGGCACCGCGGGGACTCGAGTCTGTGTGTGTACTCGTCTGCCTATCCAGTAATAAACATACGATAAAGAGAGAGCAGTCTGATATACAATAAATACAGATGTGTGTCCATTAACCCTTTAACTCAGAGAGCGTCATCTAACAGTGAAAGGCACCAACAACAAGTCCTACGTCATTCCTTTGACACCGACGCCATGCTAACCCTTGGGTTTAGTTGTCTGATACGTCATCTGAAGCCAAGAGAACCTTGATCAGATCTGACAACCATCCAGGGCAATTACCATGCTGCTGCTGCGGCCTAACCTGTATAAATAATGAAAATTGCTCCGCTGGCTCCAGAAGGCTTCCCAGCGAAGGTCTCCTGTTAAGCGTCTCTTTGGCAGACATTTCACAAAGGGTTAAGTCGCGGCAGTGGCGGCAGCTGAATGAGAGTACAGGGTGTGGATCTGCTTTCTGTGTGTGTGTGTTTCCCCCCCCCCCTTCTTTTTTTTGAGTCGGGTCCAGGCTCGGTGGAAATGTGTGCCGCACGCACCATATGATTTAAATCAGGAGTCTTTCTGGGCTGTGAGATAAATAGCGCTTATGTTCTCGCTGCCAGGGCTGGGGCAGGCTTGGCTCCCACTGAGCTGAAGCCTTGGCTGTACCACCCCGAGGGCAGAAACTGAGCTCAAATATTCCACATGGAACTCAAAACCGCACTCCTAACTCACAACAGGCTCACTCTGTCCCTGTGCCGTCCTTACTCTCCCCCTACCCTGTCTGTCACCCGCACCCCCTCCCTGCTATTTCCTTCCCTGGCTCTCTCTCTTTTTTCCACATCCCTCCTTTTTTTTTTCTTTCTCTCTGTCTCGTACCGCTTTTTCCAATCTAGCATTATTCTGTTCTGCACTTTTCACCAGACTTCTGCTTTTTTCCCTAATTTTACAGCGTGTCTTCCTCATTCGATGCCATTCCGGTGGAAAAAAGACGAGACAGAGGAGATATGATAGAAACATTTAAATACGTAAAGGGAATCCACAAGGTAGAGGAAGGGAGTATATTTAAAAGGAAACAAAGTAGCAAAACAAGAGGACATAGTCTTAGATTAGAGGGGCAAAGGTTTAAAAGTAACATCAGGAAGCATTATTTTACTGAGAGGGTGGTGGATACATGGAACAGTCTTCCAGTTGAAGTGGTAGAGGCCAAAACAGTAATTGAATTTAAGCAAGCATGGGATAGGCATAAGGCTACTAAACAAAAGATAAATCCAGGTTAAGTATCCATGTAATTGGGCAGACTAGATGGGCCGAAAGGTTCTTATCTGACGACATTTTTCTATGTTTCTATGTTTCTATAGGTTTCGTAAACTCTAAGTCGGTTTTTTATGTTTGTTTCGGCGGATTCTTTTTTTTTTCTCTCATATCAATGACAAAAAAAATCACATATATATTGGTTACGGTTGCTTATACGCTATTCTTTCTCTTTTCAGTTGTTTTATCAAGGTTTGCGTTTAACGGTTAGTTATGATGCGCTGAAAACGTTTGCAAAAATAGCCAAGGGGTTCTTTTAGACTAGGGTCAGACGAGCGCGTTTTCTATGGACTGTGCGCCCGTGCAGTACGGACGCACTTTTTGACGGAAGACGCAGTAGTGGCCACACAGTCTGTTTTTGTGACTGACATTATTTTTGACGGATGTAGCAGGGAAAATAAATTAAAATGAAAAAACATTCTGTCCATCAAAAATGCTGGACGTATAAATGCAGTCCGTCTGACCACATTCCATCACTCACACACAAAGCTATGCGGACGTGGCGCACTCCGCACGTCCGTTCTAGCAGTATTACGTTCTTGCCTAACCTGCGTCCGTTTGCCGCATCCGTCATGCGTCCGCACTTCTGTGCGCACTTACTTCGTTTGTGGGTCTCTATTCAGGGCCGGATTAAGATCTGCATGGGCCTGGAGATTAATATTTTGGTGGCTTTTTATGGAATTTAGTGAGATGAAAACATATTTTAAGTTACCGTATTTTTCGCTCCATAAGACGCACCTAGTTTTTAGAGGAGGAAAACAGGAAAATAAATATTCTGAAATCAAATAGTGTAATAATGGATATTGCCCCAGCTCCTCTCATGGATATACTGCCCCAGCTCATGGATACTGTCCCCCAGCTCATGGATACTGTCCCCCAGCTCATGGATATGCCCCCCAGTTTATGGATATGCCCCAGCTTATGGATATGCCCCAGCTCATGGATTTGCCCCAGCACATGGATTTGCCCCCCAATTTATGGATATGCCCCCCAACTTATGGATATGCCTCAGCACATGGATAATGCCCCAGCTCGCTCATGGATATGCCCCAGTACATGGATACTGCCCCAGCTCGCTCATGGATATGCCCCAGTACATGGATACTACCCCAGCTCGCTCATGGATATGCCCCAGCTCGCTCATGGATATGCCCCAGCTCGCTCATGGATACTGCCCCAGCTCGCTCATGGATATGCCCCAGCACATGGATACTGCCCCAGCTCACTCATGGATATGCCCCAGCTCGCTCATGGATATGCCCCAGCTCGCTCATGGATATGCCCCAGCACATGGATACTGCCCCAGCTCGCTCATGGATATGCCCCAGCTCGCTCATGGATACTGCCCCAGCTCGCTCATGGATATGCCCCAGCACATGGATACTGCCCCAGCTCGCTCATGGATATGCCCCAGCTCGCTCATGGATATGCCCCAGCTCGCTCATGGATATGCCCCAGCTCGCTTATGGATATGCCCCAGCAGCTCATGGATATGCCTCAGCTTACCTGCCGCCGCCGCGTTAGGCTCCCTCTGAGCGTGCGTCTGGCGGCAGGAAGCTTGGGCACTCGCTTGGGCTATCTCGCGGTCACGTGGCTCCCCCAGGCGAGTGCCCAAGCTCCTTGCCGCCGGACGCACGCTCAGAGGGAGCCTAACGCGGCGGCGGCAGGTGAGCTGAGGCATATCATGGGGCATTCACTCCATAAGACGCACACACTTTTCCCCCCCACTTTTTGGGGGGAGAAAAGTGCGTCTTATGGAGCGAAAAATACGGTATGTAATAATGCAGATACGGGTATATCTAACCAGGCAGATACTGTGAGGAAATTTCCATTCAGATTTACTATATAGACTCTGACCTGTTCAATGACACCTCCCTTGACCTTCCAAAGTCATCCCGCTGTGCACTTCGCAGCAGTGCGTCGGTTTAAGTTTTTGATGTAACAATTCGTAATAACGGATTGTGCCATCACCTCCACACTTGAGATGGTGAGTTAGTGCAGCATCATTGTTCCCTTTATAATCAAAAAGTGAAAGATATTGCTGTGTTAGAAAAAGTTAAGAAATATTTATTTTGTTTGGTATCATTAAAAGGGCCTTTCCAGTGATACCTCACATGACCTTGTAGCTGCTATGGAGATATAAGTCCAAATGCCCATCAATGCAGATATAATTATAATCCTTTCTCTGGGCCTATTCTGCAGCATGGGCCTGGAGCTGCTGCTCCATCAGCCCCTATGTTAATCCGGCCCTGTCTCTATTGATCATAATTGTATGCTACCACAGACGTTAAAATGTGCGACAACACGGACGTGAACACTGCGCTCGTCTGACCTGATCCTTACCCCCCAAAAATGTCCGAACAAACACCCCACCATCACACATACTTTTTCATAAACTATTTTATCCTGTAGCCAGTTTTCCTCTTGCCACAACTGGCTGTTTAGGGAGTATACGCCTTAGTTATGGAACATTTATGCTCATTATAAAGCCATTATTTTCTCAGGATATTAAGCATGTGAGCACAAATTGGGTTAAAGATCAGTTAGCTACTGTAACGCTAGATGCTTTGGGAAACACAAACAAACACTGCGCTCAACAATGCTCAACCCACAGCAGCCACAGGGGTAAAGAAAGGAACATCACATGCTTACTACATCATACTACACGCCGACCTGTTCTAATAATTTTTAATTTATTCACATGGACTTGCATAACTTGGGCGAGCAATGCATAGAGAAATACATAAGGTAGTACAGTAGCTCATAAATCCTGCTTATCATTGAATTTAAGCAAGCATGGGATAGGCATAAGGCTATCCTAAACAAAAGATAAATCCAGGTAAAGTATCCATGTAATTGGGCAGACTAGATGGGCCAAAAGGTTCTTATCTGCCGACATTTTTCTATGTTTCTATGTTTCTATCATCAATGTTTTCATCCTGCAGAGTACAAATTTTGCCTGCCGAGGCTCAATTCTCCACTCTGAGAATGATATACTCTCCAAACTACAGCAATCTGTGAACGTCAAACTTCACAGCTGCATTCTAGAAGACAAGAAAGGGGAGTAGTACAGGCTCGGAGTTCCCTGAGTACATAGCAACACTTCGCTGCAGGTTGCAGTAGCAGGCCACAAGCCCTGCTAAACTTTAATCATTCAAAGTGAGTCAAGGAACATCATTTCAAGAGGGCTTTAATTTGACTTGACATGAAAATATACACCTTTTAATTCATTATGGAAATCTGGGAAAGAAACTCAAACAAACCCATTTTCACAAATCTGAAGATAGCAGGGAATGTGGTTCCTCTCTGTTGCAACGGGGTTAATTTAGGTCATATTTGGTTGATATACTGGGAAGTTGCAATACCTTTCTTCTGATACACAATTTTCCAAAAACATCTACAATTAAAAGTGGACCCGGGTATTTCATATAATGGGAATACATAGAAATTGCAATTTGCTGCTGCCAAAAGCAACCGGCAACATTATTAACCTCTCCAAAGTCTGCACAGTATGGTTTAAGCTGCGTGACGAAATTATGCTCTCAGACACATTGCACATTACTGTGAGCTTTATTGCTGTGGAAATTTGTGATATACTTATATAATTTGTATATTACTGAGAGTTTTATTGCTGTGGAGATTTGTGATACCCTGTAATGCGCACAGTGCATTGTGTGAGTATTATTGCTGTGGAGCTTTGTGATACACTCATACACTGTGCACATTACTGTGAGTTTTATTGCTGCTGAACTCTGCAATGTGTGAGCTTAATTGCTTTGGATCTCTGTGATACACCTACTGTATACATACCACACAATACTGTGAGTTTTATTTAGGGATGCACCAATACCACTTTTTTAAGACCGAGTACGAGTACCGATACTTTTTAAAAGTACTCACCGATACCGAGTACCGATACTTTTCTTTAATGTCATGTGACGCTTTCCAATAAGAACAGACCATATAAAAATGCCCCCAACTCACACATGGATTTGCCCCAGCTCACACATGGATATGCCCCAGCTCACACATGGATATGCCCCAGCTCACACATGGATATGCCCCAGCTCACTCATGGATATGCCCCAGCTCACACATGGATATGCCCCAGCTCACTCATGGATTTGCCCCAGCTCATGGATTTGCCCCAGCTCACTCATGGATTTGCCCCAGCTCACACATGGATTTGCCCCAGCTCACACATGGATATGACCCCCAGCTCATGGATATGCCCCAGCTCACACATGGGCATTGCCCCCAGCTAATGGATATGCCCCAGCTCACTCATGGATTTGCCCCAGCTCACACATGGATTTGCCCCCGGTCATGGATTTGCCCCAGCTCATGGATTTGCCCCAGCTCACACATGGATATGCCCCAGCTCACACATGGGTATTGCCCCCAGCTCACACATGGATATGTCCCCAGCTCATGGATATGCCACAGCTCACACATGGGTATGCCCCCACAGCTCACACATGGGTATGCCCCCCATAGCTCATGTCCCCCCCCTCTGCGACGATACTTACCTTCCTGAGCGACGCCGGGAATGTCTCCGCGCGTGCGCTCGTTGGAAGGACCCCAGCCGCGACCACGTGGGACCATGTGATCGCGGCTGGGGTCCTTCCAACAAGCGCGCGTGCGGAAACATTCCCGGCGTCGCCCAGGAAGGTAAGTATGCCGCACAGAGCTCGATGGGCGGCTGTCCGAATGCCGATAGAGCATTCGGACAGCCGCCGCAGCCCCTCGGATGCCGGCAAGCCGGCTCAATGCCGGCTTCCGGGATCGGGAAAAATATCGGGGGGTACTACACGAGTACCAAGTACTCCTGCAGTACCCAGTATCGGCCCTGATACCGATACTAGTATCAGTATCGGTGCAACCCTAGTTTTATTGCTGTGGAGCTCTGTGATACACCTAAGAAAAGACTCACAAATGTGCGGCGTCTCTAGGGAGAACCTTATATCAGGACTGAGGAAGCCTACAGATTATGCAGGCGAAACGCGTCTCTTTGTTTTAAATATTTTAAATAAATATCGCTAACCTACAACAAGAATTCCAGTCTGAGAATTGATTACTGGTCTACATGTTTATCTACTGAGCCACTGTTCTAAGAGGCTCTTGAGATTGTGAGTACCCAATTGTTATTTTATAACCTTAGCACTTTGATACTTGCGCAATGGAGGTCTTCTTTCTTTCTCCTAAGTTATCAAAGAAGCCACTATGACCATACTTATCTTTTATGGCTGTATCTACTGCTGATGAAAGTGGTTAGCATTCTGAAGAAATTATTCTGAAGACCCGATCTAACACCAGGGGTGTGACCCCCCCAGAGTGGTCAAAAGGCGCTATCTCCTGAGCCTAGGGGGCTCCACCTTTGTGAGTTCTTAGCGTATACCATCTACCACCACGATTATTTCCTATGTGTTTATCCTAATAATATTGCACCATGGAGCTGTTTATATTTTTCTAATATTAGGTTCCATCATCAATGATTCTTAAATCAAGACTATCCAGTCCCATTGCTGAAAATTTCTACACTTAAGTTAAGTGCGCTCACACTGGGTCTAGTACCCATTTCTATTCTATATTTTTGTAAAGGGTATACATTAGTGTTTGGAGCTGCATATACATATCAATCAGCGCCATCTGTCTCTCTACTTCTTTTTATTGTACAATTAGAACCTTATATCCGGCTATTGGGACTTCCCGAGACAACGCTCCTCCAGAAATACATAAAGAAAGAAATCAGTGTGCTCAAGGAATCAAAGCGTCAATCCCACCGATTTATTAGGAGCAAAAAAAGAGGGTGAAAATGCAACATTGCATGATTAAGGTTTAAGGGCCGAAACGTTGCATTTTCACCCTGTTTTTTGCTACTAAAAAATCCATGGGATTGACTCTTTGATTCCTTGAGCACGCTGGTTTCTTTCTTCTCTGTGATACACCTATACATACCACACATTACTAGGGTTGCACCGATACCGATACTAGTATCGGTATCGGTGCCGATACCGGGTACTGCAGGAGTACTTGGTACTCGTGCAGTACCCCCGATATTTTCCCCGATACCGGAAGCCGGCATTGAGCCGGCTTGCCGGCATCCGAGGGGCTGGGGCAGCTGTCCGAATGCTCTATCGGCATTCGGACAGGCCCTGCAGCTGCTCTCCGCGATGATACTTACCTTCCTGAGCGACGCCGGGAAAGTCTTTGCGCGTTGCGCTCGTTGGAAGGCCCCAGCCGCGACCATGTGGGACCATGTGATCGCGGCTGGGGGCTTTCCAACGAGCGGAAGCGCAGAAACTTTCCCGGCGTCGCTCAGGAAGGTAAGTATGAACGCTGTGAGCAGCTGCAGGGCTTGTCCAAATGCCGATAGAGCATTCGGACAGGCACCTGGAGCTCTCCGCGATGATACTTACCTTCCTGGGCGACGCCGGTAAAGTTTCCGCGGGTGCGCTCGTTGGAAGGCCCCCAGCCGCGATCACATGGTCCCACGTGGTCGCGGCTGGGGGCCTTCCAACGAGCGCATGCGCAAAGACTTTCCCGGCGTCGCTCAGAAAGGTAAGTATCATCGCTGAGAGTGCCGGGGGGGGATCCGTGAGCTGGGGCATATCCATGTGTGAGCTGGGGCATATCCATGAGCTGGGGCATATCCATGAGCTTGGGGCAAATCCATGAGCTTGGGGCAAATCCATGTGCTTGGGGCATATCCATGAGCTGGGGGGCAGTATCCATAAGCTGGGGGCATATCCATGAGCTGGAGCAGTATCCCATGAGCTGGGGCAGTATATCCATGTGCTGGGGCATATCCATGAGCTGGAGGCATATCCATGAGCTGGGGGGCATATCCATGAGAGCTGGGGGCATTTTTATATGAGGTCTGTTCTTATTGGAAAGCGGTCACATGACATAAAAAAGTATCAGTACTCGGTATCGGTGAGTACTTGAAGAAAAGTATCGGTACTCGTACTCGGTCTTAAAAAAGTGGTATCGGTGCATCCCTACACATTACTGTGAGTTTTATTGCTGTGGAGCTCTGTGGTACACTTATACACACTGCACATTACTGTGAAATATATTTCTATGGAACGCTGTGATACGCTCATACACACCCACCGGCCATTACTGTGAGTTTTCTAGCTGTGGAGCTCTGTGATACACTCATACACACCACACATTACTGTGATTTTTATTGCTGTGAAGCTCTGTCATATACTAATACACAACACACATAAATGAGAGTTTTCTTGCTGTGGAGCTCTGTGATACATTCATACACACTGCACATTACTGTGAGTTTTCTAGCTGTGGAGCTCTGTGATACTCTCTTACACACTGCACATTACTGTGTTTTATTTATTGCTGTGGAGCTTTGTGGTACACTTATACACAATGCACATTACTGTGAAATATATTGTTATGGAGCTCTGTGATACGCTCATACACAACACACATTAATGAGAGTTTTCTTACTGTGGAGCTCTGTGATACGCTCATACACACCGCACATCAATGAGAGTTTTCTTGCTTTGGAACATTGTGATATGCTCATGCATACACATATATGCCGGTATAATATTGTATCTGTATTGCAAAAAGGCTCTTGAAGATATATGGAACAGTAATGACAGCCAGGTGGAAAAATACTCAAATTATTGAATTAAAAAACAAGTCAGAAATGTTTGTCTAAGATGGCTAAATTCAAATGGCCTGATTTTTCTACAGTATGAAACTATAGGTGCATACATTTTTTGACTGGTCATTGGGCAAAATAAATATCTGGTGAGTTATGTGATGACCATGGACCGACTGGGAACTCAAACGGATCTCCCTAGCTGGCACAAGTACCGTAAGGCCAGACCTTTTACTGCCACTGGACAGATTGAAAGATGTTCCTAACTGGAATAGTGCTATTAACCCTTGGAACCCACCCATGGTCTGCTCACGTGCTACACAGCCAACGCATAGGCCTGCTTCCTGCCTACGCTCAACCCTGTCCAAGTCAGGTGCCAGTCTGGACCTGGTTGGGTGTCATATGACTGCAGCAGAGATCATTTCTCTATGCTTACTGTGCAGCACTGAGAACATACATGTCATCACTTGGCGTGATCATTGCATGACCGTGGAGACTGTCAGTATTGCCCCTCTTGACGCCGTGCTGCAGTGTGCATATGGTCCTGGTTAATCTTACATCTGATTTCCACATGAAGAAGCTTTTTTTTCTTAGTGCAGCCCAACTATGCAAAACTGCAACGGTTTGCGTGAAAATGAAATAAATCTGTGCTCACAAAAGATGAAAAATAATCCTTAATAAAAATAATTAAAAAAAACTCCTTCATTTCCAGATTTCAAAACCTCCGATACATTCATCTGGACCCCAAAAGTCATTTTGACTCTCCCAACTAAGAAACCACTTTGATTTCGAAGCCGGACGACAAGGCATTTCTGGAATTTCAAGCAAAATTTTCATAGTGCAGGATGTTTCAGTGACAGCAACCACCAAAAATGTTGGTCATGTTGCCTCGACTATCCGGTTTTGCCTAAATAAGCCACCCCTTCTCTTCAGACCTTCCTAATGTTGACTTAAAATGCTCTTTGCGTTCTGAGTCGTCAATGACTCCATTCTTATAAAGTAAAAAGAGACTGTCAAAAAGAAGGGCTTTGAATCTCTTAGATACAATATATCTCAAGTTATCATTTCCCTGTTTCCTTTCCCCGTCTGAGAAATGATGTTTGTCAAGCAGCTCTGTAAGGGGTTAATAAAGTGCTACTCGACTGGATAAGCGACTCCACCCCATGGGGAGACTAATAAAAACAATATACATACCGAAAACTAGTTGGCATGTACTGTTCCAGCTTGTTTTTTTTACCATTTCAGCTCCACAGGCACTGGACAAAAATTTGGAATAAACACTTAAAATGAATTAATTACTTTCATCATTTGTGATAATCGACACAGACATGTTACAGATCTTTGCAAAAAATATTCTGTGACATGAAAAGCAAAACGAAAACTCCCATCGGTACAGATTGTTTTATGACTACGTAGCAATTCACAGTAATTCATAATAGTATAATTGTCTGGCTGAGGAAATTACAATCCACAACCCAAGTCAAACAGTTACCTCACAAAGTATCCGGACCACAAATCCCCCTTAATCTGAATGTCAGTGCACCCTCAATGTCAGTGCAGCATTTCGTATAACACTATACCTCTTCATCGGGGCTGCCATCAGGACGTTACAGCCCATGATATGCTCATGGGCCCAGTGGCTTTAGGGGGCCCTGGCACAACTAGATTCCAACAAAACCCTCAGTGGGCCATGGCATCTGCGGTCGGTAAGATCACTCTGACTCCTCACTGAGGAAGCGATTAGCAAGGTCTACACCAGGAAGAGATGCAAACAAATTCTTTCCCACCAAGGAACATGTTGTTTTATCCCTTTGACGGACCACCAGGGAAGTATGGGAAGCTAAGGAAAGGTGGGCCCTGACCAGTGTGTCAGTAATGGGCCCCGAGACTTCTGCCGAAAGCCCCGCTCTGCATGGTAACTATACTTAAAAATAATAGTGCTGGCATAACGATGGGTTTTTATTTTTTATTATCACTGTGGCATTAGAGCAGGGGTCAGCAACCAAAGCTCCCTGATGTTTTGGGAACTACATCTCCCAAGATGCTCAGTCACTATTAGGCTGACTGAGCCACATGGGATATGTAGTAATGAAAACATCAGGGAGCCAAGGTTGCATTGATAGGTTCGTTTTCTGTACGGTATCCCATCAAGTGATCAATATATAAAATCATAAAGATTAATGTTATATGTAATCACTTGATGGGGAATCCCAAACAGCAATTTATCTTGGATCAGTGCTGGACACCACCCATGCGCTGATCTGTGGGTGTTGCGTAAGAGTGCAATTGCTCAAGAATTGCATGACTGGTGCGTCTGCAACCAATCAGAGGTCTGTAAAAGAGTGGGAGATCCACCTATAGGGCGGCGCTTCGCCTCTTATCTGACACAGTTGCCACAGAACACACCAGCAAGCCAGTGGAAGCACGTGATAGGTAGAGGGACGGGCATGTGACTTAAAAGGATTTCTTAAAGGGACATTCTAGTCAGTTTGGAAGTTTTTGAAATCACTTCAACGGGTTAAAATAAGCATTTTCCTCATTTCAATCCATTATTTATTTTCTACCTATAGCATGTTATTCCTAGTTATAAGAGGAATCTGCGGACTTCTCCCTCCTGGCTTAAAACCATACACTTTACTTGCCAGCTAAGTCCCTTTTGCTGCATGACTGGCATGGCATTGCATCTCAGAAACGGGAATCTGTGAGGGAACGTTGCTGGTAAGTAAAGAGTATTTTTAGGTCAGGAAGGAGTATTCTGTTTTTGTGTGACTTTTATATCTTATCGCAATGCTAAAACTAATGTGTGCCAACGCAACGTGAGGAATAAGTGTCAGACACGATCATTTTATTTGGGATGACCTTGAAAAGCATTGTGCAATGAAGGGGTTAAAATGACATGTTGTTTTGGGGGGCCACAGTATCCTCCTCCGGGTGAGTGCGGGCCCTCTGCTGACCTTGTCATACACACTCTGTTCCACTACGGGGTATTTGATATATTCCACGCACAGCATCTGTTACACAGACAGGGTGCAAAATATGTGGAACAAGACGGAGCAGAGCAGCAAACATTTTGCATTTAGCCGCCAGAAGGCAATTTCAAGCCCCTGTGTCAACCAGGGGTTGTCAAACCCTACATTAACATAAGGTTTGCAGGTGAGGCACCTACATTTACGTACATAACGTCATTAAAAGGTATGTATTTCAAAGGGTTTCAAGGATTTTTTTATTTTTTTTTATAAGAGCCTGGATGTAAACTGAAGCCTGTGATAGCTTTTTAAACTCATTAATAAACATTGAAGCGCCAGCAGACTGCAAATGGTGCCATGGAATTAAAAACGTACTAAATGAACTGTGCGTACACTTCTTAAACAAACAAACAACTAAAAGAAAAGAGTAACGCAACACTATAAAACAATAGGGACGTCTGTGTGAAGAGTTTGGAAGATGAACTGATGTCAGAATAAATTTTGGTTTAATTAACCCTATAGAGATTATATTCTAGGAAAAACTGCTGAAGAGCAGCCAAGGTATTTTTTAGAACTGTAGAAAAAGTACCTTTAAAAGGGGTTCTCTTCAAAGCAAACACACAGGTAGATATCATAAAAAGGTTGGAACAGAGTATGTTCAAACAGATGTCAGGTAGATAGACGACTAACAGGCAAGAATTATTTATATCAGGGATGTCTCGATTGTGGTTCTTGAGCCCCCGATCCGGGACATGCGGTATTTGGGATCGGCCGATACTGAGTCACGATCTGATAATGCACGCCCACCGGTCGGGTCGCAAGCTCCCTAGTAAAAGGGAATCCCAGAGTCTGTACATGGAAAAAGAACGTTAGGTCAGAATCGAATGTGACACCTAGGCAGCGAGCTTGAAGTGTCGGGCTAATGAGCGTTCCATTTACTCATAGAGAGATAGGTGGTATTGGGTTTTCCTTGGAGGGAGGAACAACAAGAATATCAGTTTTGGCAAGTTTGAGTTTAAGGAAGTGGGAAGATATCCAATTCAAGACGGCAGAGAGACAGTCAGTGACTCGATTCAGGAGAGCAAAAGAGAGATCAGGGGAGGAGAGGTATATTTGAGTGTCACCAGCGTATATAAAACCAATCTTCAAGAAATGGTAAAATCAGGACCTGATCCTAGGGATCAGATCAGGATATCCCTAGTCTATATCGTTACATGTTTCATAACTTGCATCAGGTGAATAAAATAATGTAGCATGTACCAGATGACTGGTTTATTAAAAGTACTGTACAAAGAAGGGGAAAAATGGGGAGATTTCACCTACAGCCGTACAAAGGGGTACAATATGTATAGATAGTAACCACTTTATGTCGGGCAGCAATGGCAGGCAGGCGGGCCTAAATGCTACGGGGCGGCATAGCACGATCCGCAGCTCTCTGGCAACTCCCCTGGCCTGCCTTCCTTCCCTGAGCTGATCGTAGTAATTGGCTGTAGGAGGGACTGCATGAACTAAGGCGACCCGCCTGCAGCCAATTCCAGCAATCAGTCGTAGGGAAGGGAAGAGTGCCAGGGGAGTTGTCAGAGAGCTATTAATCGTGCTATACCGCCCTTCTGCATTCAGGCCCACCCACCACTGGGTTGGCATAGCATGCATTCAAAGAATTCTGGGCATTGTAGGCAATAAAGATCTGGGGGCCAGAGTTTGAGCACCCTGATTTAGAGTTTGCCATTATTTTTTTAATTTTTTCTTTTTTTAAAAAAAAAAGGTCGAAATGCTGAATATTTTTTTCTATATATCTATCTATAGTCAAGATTTTATTTTCCCTGAGGAACTATAAATATGTGGCTCCATAAGTCCTTTTTCCAGCGGTTATACGTTTTATTGGGGTGTACGCGGCGAGCGAGTGATTTGGCTGTACCTCCTGCCCATGAGAAAAGCTACACAATGTTCTGGAAATTACAGTAGCGGGCACACTGCCTTTATGTAGAAAGAACCGACTGCTTTGAAAGGCTAATTATTATTGTTCAGATGCTGCAACTTAAAAATAGCTTTAGTGACCGGAGTCTTCCCCAGGGTCTTTTCATACCTTACGAAGTGTTGACATATTGTCCAAAAGCACTGTAACCCTTAGATCTAAGGTACAATAGGCACTGAAGCTGTCTTTTAGAAATGTTGTCACTGCTTATAACGTGACATTGTGTTAAACTCATACAAATCGTCTTGTAAAATCAGTTCAGGTACACGCTGTAATGGAGATGTTTGTCACATTTCTAGCTACCACCTCCTGCTGCTCCTGACACGTTGACGAAGTTTCTAAACGACACATGATCCAATGTTAAAATTCATGGAGGGCGCTGCTATGAAAACAGACAATTCTGGTAATTCTAGAACACTAGCAGTATTCTGTTATAGAAAGATCTATTCTAAAATCAGCAATAGGTACCACAGGCTAAATTCCAATAGTGCCAAAAACGTAACCAAAGCTCTGGTAAAGTTTGCAACTCCGTAGGCTTTAATGACTCTTTTACACCAAGCTCGGAAGCTCAATCTAGTCTTATATACACTTGTTTTGATTGATTTTATAATTATATATATATATATATATATATACAGGGCTCAAAATTTCAAGTCCCGAGCTAGTATCCAGGCCTTAACTAGCCACCAGTTGCTCCATCTATCCCCTACCCTGCCCTTAACTCCGACCCTAAACACACCGTCTTAAATTATCTTATTAGATGACACTGTAATGTGTTTTATTCAGAATAAAGTTACAAATATAAATAACAATATTACCAATATTAACATAAAGCATTATAAACATAAAGGAAAATAAGTACTTTACATCAATGGAGATGCAAAGAAATATTAAGTCTAAGTGCTCAACTTTTAATACTTAGTGCATTTTTTTCATCACCACAATCACTCCAGGTACATGTATACCCAGACATCAGACCCAAGATACATGAACACCCAGACACAGACCCCAGATACATGTACACACAGACATCAGATCCTGTAAAGTGCTGCGGAAACTGATGGCGCTATATAAAAGATTACAATAATAATAATAATCAGATCCAAGATACATAAATACCCAGCCATCAGACCCCAGACATCAAACTCAAGATACCTGTATATCCAGACATCAGACTCCAGATACATGTATACCCAGACATCAGACCTCAGATACATGTATACCCAGATATCAGACCCAGGTGGGAGCAGAGCGAGGGATCGTTGACTCGTGGTGCTGTGTGGTAACGGGCAGGCAGGGTGCGGCCGTAAGAGAACCACTAGGACGGGGCAGGCATGGATGCCAGACGTCTGGCACGCCCCCTCTCTGACGTTATCAAAGGGGACCACCAGCCGGCCAGCTGGTCGCCATCTTGGATTCTCTGGCTGGTGGCTGGGCCTAAAAAGAAACACAGCTGCCGCCAGTATATGCAGCACAGGCAGAACAAAATAATTTATTGTGATGCCTGCAGGTGCGTTTTCACTCGCCCTCACATAATTTCCACTCGCCAAATGCTAGTAGGCGAGTGTAAATTTTGAACCCTGTATATATATATATATATATACATTTATTTATTTATTTTTAGTCCCTATTTTCTTTAATTTTGCTTCACAGACAAAATAGGGTCAAAGGATGTCCATTGTTCAAATATTTGAAATTTCTATTGTTTCTAAAACTCATAAAGAAAAATGAAGAAAAGCAAATGAAATAGTAGAATCGATTTTTACATGCGCGCTAAGTAACTCCATCTACATCCCAGCGCTGCCAAGTCAAGATACATTACACGCACGACACCGACATCAGTGGACGTAGCATAATGATCAAACGGCCGTGGGTTGATGAGCAATATATACATTTTTGATGTATGATGTATCATCCAAATTGTCTCCAGTTTTAGCTAAAAAAAAATAGAAAACAAATGGGGAGCTTATTACAGGGTTTGGTGTCGGATTGAATGGTGACGCGCTTTGCTCATTTCTGGCTCATGAAAGCCAAACACGACACATGGCTTGATTTACTCTCAAAGTAGGCGCAAATTGAACCCTTGCTCAAGAACTGCTAATTAGCTCCAGAATATCTGGAATAAGGTTTTCTTCTGGCTTAAGAAATGCATTTTTTATTTACGTACATTAAAAATTTAATTTGCAAATGCTGGGAGGATATTATCATTTCTTTTGGGAAAAGCAAACCCGAGAGAGCCTATTTACCATTAACCCCTTCACTACCAAGCACTTTTTTTTTATGAAAAAAATTAAATCATAACATTTATTTCAAACATGGAATGTGAAGTTAACAATTAAATATAGAGTAAAAATATAAATTTTGCACAGAAATTGTTATTCTGAGATAGAATAACATTATTGTCAATTTTCTTACTTCTAACTTTTAATGCATTTGTTTATCCTTTAAAGAAATATTGTTGGAATGAAAGGTTCTAAGCTCTAGATGCATCCCATATTTCACACACTATCAAGCGGAGTCTACATTATCAGCATACAAGAAGACAATATGTAATATCCCAAGACATAAAAGTCATGAGTGAATACAATTGGCCACTCACATATGCACCATAGACTCGGTGCCCATCATACCCTAGGGCAGTGATGGCGAACCTTGGCACCCCAGATGTTTATGAACTAAATGTCGCATGATGCTCTGCCAGCCTTATGTGTTCCGAAACATCTGGGGTGCCGAGGTTCACCGCCACTGCCCTAGGGGATCCTCAATGTAGTTGAAATGTCTCAGCCAGGCAGCAGGAACATCAGGAACATATAACATAAAAAAGAAGATGCAAAACAAATAGTGCAGATCATAGATAATATGGAGATAAGAAACAGATTTATTGCACTCACATAACATAACAGCATAAAAGCATAAGATGACCAACCCAAACCCTAAAAGGAGGATGAGGGTAAACCTGTCACAGTCTTAACCTGGATTGGTCTGACAGAATTGGTCTGAAGAAGTCCAATCTTGGACGAAACGCGTTGAGCAGACATTCTGTCAGACCAATCCAGGTTAAGACTGTGACAGGTTTATCCTCATCCTCACTTTATGTTTGAGTTGATCATCTTATGCTTTTATGCTGTGCTGCTATCACATTTGTTATGTAAGCGAAAAAAATCTGTTTCTTATCTACATATGTATCTGTACTGTACAGGCACTTCCAGCAATTATAACCCCCTGAAACTTATCTCTGTGCAGTAGAGAGTGACTCCATAGCTGGTCCTGTATTCTGCCCTCTCCCAGGCTGATGTAATGCAGCTAATACGTTTTTGATATTTTTGTAACACAGGGGTTTAGGGCTTCTATTTGCAGCTCGTTTTACAGTATTACAGATGGACAGGAGTGAATTTCTACAGGGGATTTTGTTTTTCCACAGGGGACACTAATCCTGCCTTAAAAAGATATGAAAATGGAGTTTTGATATGCTAATGATTGCTTTTCAATGTATTACAATGCAAGATCGAGTTAACTCGATTTTCGTAATGAATGTATTAAACATCTATTGTTAGCCCCTTTTATAGATGCATTGGAATACAATTTTGATACAAATAGTTGATTACAAAACACATGCAGAGAATTCCTTTTCAGACTGTTAAAAGACTGCCTTCTCCTGGCACACCATCATACAAGGAAGCTGTGCCTATCTATGCCCATCCAAGTATTGGTGATGCTTTCCCTACCTCCTTTATCTTGCTCCCTTGCTTAATATAATGATGTGGAGCTAAAGCCATAAGCTTCCAGTAATCTGATAGTTACCATGGTACAACTGTTTTCTTGAGCTTCAAGCCTTTCCTCATATCTGATGAATTCAACTGTTGCCAAAGGTATGCACTTAAATTGTTGTCTGTGAAAGTGTTTTATAAAAGCTTGAATGTTATCATATTCATGTGAATGTGACATCAAAACAGCCACATTAAAATGGGTATTCGCGGCCGTTAATTTTCTCGGACCTGTTGTTCTGCTGATTTGTTTGCAAAATAAAAAAAAAATGATTGCAAAAAAACCAATAGAACCTCTGTATTACTGTCTTAGAGCCCTATTACACTTTAACCCTAGCATTACTGCTCAGATTAGTGAGCGTTAATGCTAGGTTAAGTGATTTTAACGCATGCCCCCATATTACATCCCTAACACGAACAGGTTAAATAAATCTGTTTCCGCATCAGTGATTGCGCTCGTTTGCTCGAGCTTATTGTACTTTGCGCTCCCTATACTTAACATGGGGAGCACAATCATTAATTAGCGTTAGGATAACAAACTCCTAATGATAATTAACGCACGAATGTGGTAACAAAAAAGTTCACCATAACTCGAAGCTGGTGCTAACTGATTTAGCTTCTGCAGAATCATTCAGCGCCAGCTGAAACCCCCACAAAAATCAGATACTCTCCTCTCATTCTGTAGCGAGAACGGTGGCCTGATCGAACGGGAGCGAGACTGGGCACAAATAGTCCCCAGTCTCCCTCCACGAATCACTCCACAGCCATGCACGATCTTGCGAGAGATCTGGCAGGTTGGCGTAGTGATTCGCAGGGGAAGGCTGAGGGACCTTTTTCTTCCAGTCTCTCTCTGCTCCAGGCTGTGGCAGGAAGGAGCGGATGGAGCAGGAGGTCTCGCCACAGGATTAGAGGTGAGTGTGTGATTTTTGGGGTGGGGGGGTTCAGCTGGTGCTGACTGCTTCCGCAGAAGCTAAATCAGTTAGCACCAGGTCCTAGCTGTGGTTAATTAGCTTTAGGACTTTGTAGTCCTAGCGTTAATTAACACTTTGCGCTTCCTATTGTTAAGTATAGGGAGCGCAAAGTACAGTAACCTTGTGCTGAAAAGCGCAAGCTCTGAATCGCAATTTTCTTTTTTAACCCATTAGCGTTCAGCTTGTAATAAGGTCAGCTAGGGCAAACAAAGCTAACATTTACGCTCACACAGGTGAGCACTAATGTTAGGATTAGGAATGTATTATGACCCATAGTCTTTTGCCCACACGAAGTTACTTTAGATCTAAACATACTATCACATCAATAAGCACTTAGCTTACAGTGCTCCCATTCGTTGAAATGCCATGATATTAGGCAGTCAGTAATCATTACTATAGTATCTCTTGGGCTACATTACATTCTTGATGTTAACATGCAAACGGTAAGCAGGATAGTGTGCGATTGCAGGTTTTCTCTTACTCTTTCCCTGTTAATGCCTTATTTCGGAGAAGGTGCTCAGCACCTTGCCCCGGAACACAGTGCTAACCTCCCTGATACCAACAGTAGCGCTTCCGCAACACCACGAGTATCAGCTGGTGGAGTCCATAGGACTCCATGGAGGCTTGTGCTTCCAGGCTACGAGCTCTGCGCGACCTTGCTCTCTCGAGATCATGCAGTGCCACAGAGGGAGACTAGGAACTATTTGTTTTCAGTCTCACTCTGCTCCTGGCAAGAAGAAGTGGTGGATCAAGCCACCCTTTTCCCCGCAAGATGAACTTCCATTTCGCGCCCCGATGGTAAATTGCACCAGCACTTTGGGATACCTCATTTGTCAAGACGCTAAAAGTTATTACGCTCCCCCTGTTAGGCGTAGGAGACACTTAAGTACAGTAAGCTCTCGCAAGCTGCGAGACGCAAAACTTTCACCTGACTGTAACGTCAAGATTGGAACACCAATACCAGACGTTAAACTTACTTATCCTGGCACTAACTATTACATATCGAGACGCTACATTAGCACCGACTATGGAATAGAGCCCCTTGTTTTGTGATTTTATCTGTCTTGCCACTGGAAAGTGTGTAAAATGGAAAATACTCAAGATCAGCTGCTCGTCAGTCAAGGGAAAAAGAAAGAAATTAAAATACTCGTCTAACAGCATTTTACTGCCGGAGCAGTCAAGTTGAAAAGGTGAAGTTCTCCCCGTTGGTGACATTTGTAATCAGGACTATGATTGTTTTAACGACTCTCAAAGGGCTACGAATTGCTGATCAAGTGTACGTTAAAACTCCATCATGTGGTCGGACCAATAATGATATAAATCAAGTCACAAATATTGTAGGGGGCTGTCCTTACACATCCACACACACATTACGATCCAACAATAGCGTTTTATATCTCTGTATCTTGTGTTCATAATCCCAGATGAGTTCAATGAGCTAATTCTACTTATGTCCAATCCAAACTATAAATGCATCAATACACCCAAATGCGCCAACTGATATTTCTCTCATTTCTCTAGAGAAAAGTCACAGAGACTCTTTGAAGATCCACATGGAGCATTCAGTGACAAAGCAGTTTGTGATCATGGCTGCAGATTTTATATGTATTAAAGTTTAAAACACTATAACATAGTCACATCAATATTAATCTTCTGTTATACAACTATCACTTAATTCATTTACAATATAATGTTGGTTGGTCTTAATTTATGTCAAACATAGGAGACAGTGAGAAAACTGCTATGAATATGGTGCACAGCTGCAACAAAAAATGGTACAAGTGTCAAATACAAACTTTTTTCGGAATGTCTAGATATAGGTAACATTTTTAAATCTGCAACTTTTTGATGCATCATTTGGATCGACACCCAGAAGATGGCATCTTTCGTATAGTATACCATGCCGTTCAAGCCCTGCGTAATCATCCAAACCTTGGTTTGTTAATCTCTGCTCTGAAGAAACAGAGGATTGGAGTTTACAGAGCGGAATGACTATTGAGACTCATACAACATTGGGGTATGATTGGTCAATTTTATTTAATATAAATTGTGAGATAAATACATCTTATAAAAGTTGAAAAGCTTAAGTAAACTCAAAACATGACAACACCCTCACATACTTATATAAGATAGGTGGCGAGGCGAGATCCGTCAGGTCATGTGACCGGCAGCGTCTGCCTCAATGGACTCCAATGGATTACGATTACGATGCAGGCAGCTTTTTTAGCGCCTGCATCGTAATATCGCTCTAAAACGGAGACGCAAAGGAGGAACCTGCAGGCGCAGGTTTTTCTCCTTTGCGTTCCCATCTCCTCTGCGGCTGGGAAACCCGACCTGGGTCCAGTGGCTGATTGGTGGGTGATTTCAGTGGCGCTCCTCTCTAGAACTCACCCCACAGTGGCACCATGTTCCCAGGGCCCCTCTGACCAAAAAGCACTCCGGTGGCAGGTACAGGGGCTGAGCGGTGCAGGGTGCAAGGAATGTCGGCTGTAGCAGGTTTGTGCTGGGCAGATAAACTACGATGGCTGGGCAAGGCAGATTTGGCAAAGAACTTAATAAACAACCATAAACATACGGGCACAAATTGTACTAACGAATTCTACACTTGGGGGAACGAAAACTGGGCAATTTAGGTGTTATTAAATTGTGAGGAATTACAGGTGCGGGGAATTGCGAGGGAAACACAATACACACAGGGATCATAAAGACATCAATTGTATAAACAAATTTTAACATGGAACCAACAAACTTTTAACGTTTTATGGGTTAATAAATTGAAGGTGACGGCTGTTCTGTCACAAACCTCATTTTCCTACAGAGCACCGCAATTATGGATTAACCTCCCAGATGCCATCAAGTCTTCCCCCAGTCTAAAGTTCCTTAAGATCTCCCTATTAACATACCTCGATACAGAATGCCTCAGTAAACATGTAACATACAGGGTTATTCAAAGAGATCCGAATGGCTGCCGAAAGGGAACCGAAAATCAGCGTTCGGTTACCTTTCTTGGCCATTCGGCTATCCAGAGAGCAGGCAATTCACCAAATCTTGGCGAATTGCCTGCACATACGGTGCCTGTTCGAGGGCAGTGAAATCCCCATAGAGAAGCAATGCTTTGGCTATTCAGAGAACACAAACCAGCAGTGAAAGGTTCCCTAAATGCCCTGCCATTCGGTGGTTTAATTCGGCAGGTTTATTCAGGCGAATCCCATAGGCTTTAATGTTAAAAATATTCCCGTTTTAATTCAATATCTAATAAACCGTTCATTATAATATTCTGCAGTAAAGAGTCTCTTTATTTATAGATTTTTTAGGATATTTTAAGCATTTTTCGGGATTTTTTTTAAAACAAATTTCCGATTTTCTTTTTAACTTTACTTATTTTTTCTGTAACAGTCCTTTTTATTATCATTCCTTGGACCTCATATGTAAATTTCAAACATTTTCGCTCAGTAGTTTGTTTGCAAACAGCGTTTCACTTTTCAAACATTCAAGCAAACTGTTTTTCTAATTTATTCACTGCATTCGTCTGCGGTGTCGGCTTTTCCCGGCGGCTGCGCTGCGTGTGATCGGCTCCTGCTCGGGTTTTTCCGGCGTTTTTGGCAGGTTAATCCAGATGTTTTTGCAGGTTTGGGTGTGCGTTCGCCCTCGTTTTGCGGTGAGTGTTCAGCAGGTTTTCCCCCGCACTACGACGGCCCTGTGGTGCTTGCTGAATACACCGCAGGGTCGCCGAAATGGGATCGCCAAATCATACCGAATTGAAGAGAACGAAAAGTCACTGAACGTGCGGTGGCTTTTCGATTCTCTTTGAATAACCCTGATAGTGACTATATACAGAATGCACCTGTAAACATGTAACACAGTGAGTATATTTCCTACATATTTATTTTCTGTAAATCTGTATATTTGTGTTTTGTTTATAATATCTTGCATTTATTACTTTGTATTTCTGTAAAGACTGTAACATTTCAATGTTCTTGAACCCAGGTCATACTTGAAACCCGAGAGAAATCTCAATGTATCCTTCCTGGTAAAATACTTTATAAATAAATAAACTGTAAAGGGTTAATGAGCGGGAAATGACATCCTCTTTTTGGATGGGGCATGTAATTTTTTTTTGATTGGCCCCTGGAAACATGTATATTAGCCACGCAAAGGGGTTTAAGACACATAAAATTGCACTATCATTGGCAAACAGCCAATCAGCACACGAGTCGGCTGTAACCTGCTGCAAGAGATGTGGCTTCCTCAGACCATTTGGGTTGAAATGATATGCTATATTAAAAAAAATCCCGATTTTTTTTTTTCCCACTAGATACCTTCACCCACATGTATTTAGGACGCTGAAGCACCTAAAACACAGAAGATCAGGGACATGAGGGATCCATGTAAAGCTGTAATTGATTTAGATAAAAGAGCAACGTTTCAGCCCTCACAAGGGCTTTTCTCTAGCCCTGCAGCAGCTGACGTGATGGCTTGAAATATAGCGAACAGCACATGTTATCAGACACCACTCTATTTCCTGATGGAAATTGATTTTTTTTTAAGAGTGGTGTCATTTTCATTGATTCAGTTTGCGTCATCGCATATGGGATTTATAGGATGATCTGTCCAGACTCTTGACATTAATTCACCAATCTGTGAATATTTTAGGGATCCCAGTGGTAGTAAAATGGTGAGTGGTCTTTTGGTAACTGTTTCGGGTAAAGCACTGTCTCTTATATGTGTTATCAGTTTGTTCGATTATGTGTTTGTCTATTTGTGTGAGTTTATCAGTTTTTTCGTGTGTTTATCTGTTTGTCTATGTGTGTGAATGTATGTGTCTGTGTACATCTGACATTATGTTAATGAACACAACAACTCCAAAATATGACATAGAAAACAGAAATATACAGTATGTTGGGATGGTTAATGAACAAACTCACCATTATGACAGTCTTCTATCTTTTCTGATGTTGACACAATGGGCGCTATCATGTACCCTAAGCTAAAATGAGGACGCTAAGGAGAAATATTTGCACTCACAAATTTCCCCTTAGCAACCCCATTCTACAAGTAGATTACGAGGCAGGTGCTGAATCCAGCAGCCTGCCCCGTAATGACCGCTAGTCTCCAGGATGCTCGTGGCAGCGCGCTGTCGCGAGCATCCCCTCCTGGAGTCCATAGGACTCCATTGAGGCTTCTGCTGCTGGGTCACATGACCTACAGGATCTCACCTCTGGTGATCGTGGAGGGAGACTGGGGCCTTCCCCCCCAGTCTCACTCTACTCCCAGGGATCAGAAGCGGCGTATTAGGCGGCCATTCTCGCCGCGGGATGAGAGGTGATTATCTAATATTTTGGAGGGATTCCAGCTGCTGCTAACGGATTCTGCAGTAGCTGCAGAGATGTGGCTAACTTTTCAGTTAAACGCAGCAGTGAGTGATTAGCATTTAATTAGCATTAGGACTATGTGATCCTAACGCTAATTACTCTATGCTTACATTTTGTGCTCCCTATGTTAAGTATAGGAAGCGCAAAGTACAGAAAGCTTGTGCTAAAAAGCGCGAATACCAATGCAATAATGGATTTTTTAACCCGTTATCGAACGGGAGGTGATCTGGCTATAATACTATCACCTCAATTAACCTACTTATGTGAGTGCTAGCATTAAGGAAGCAATAGGGCGCAATGTGTCAACGAGTGCAAGCAAGCCAGATAGTACTAACATTAGTTTAAAGACTAGGTTTGATGAAAATTTGGGAAATAAATATACATTTTGTTGTTGCTAGTTGCGAAGTCGTGTCCGACCCGTCGCAACCCCATGGATAACGTTCCTCCAGGCCTTCCTGTCCTCTACCATCTTCAGGAGTCCATTTAAGCTCAAGCCTACTGCTTTAGTGACTCCATCCAGCCACCTCATTCTCTGTCGTCCCCTTCTTCTTTTGCCCTCAATCTTTCCCAACATTAGGCTCTTCACCAGTGAGTCCTTCCTTCTCATTAGGTGACCAAAATATCTCCAGGATCTGGCCTTCTAAAGAGTAGTGATGGGCCGAACACCCTGTGTTCGGTTCGTATTCGAACATTAGAACAGCCGACATGTTCGAATACGAACACAATGCAAACCAATGGGGGTCGAACATGCAAAATGTGTTCACAGTTCTCCTAAATGTACCGGCAGCTGCCGGAATATTTAGGAGACCTGTGGCTGCAGCTCCCCGGCCCCAGTGCCTTTGGCCCTCCTGTTCCTCCAGTCCGTCTGCTCCTCCGGTCTGTCTGCTCCTCCGTCCGGCCGCGGCTCCTCTGCCCCACAACTTGTCTTCATGCTGCGCCCTGATTGGGCAAAGTCCTGCGCCTGACCTGGACTTTGCCCAATCATGGCTCAAATTCAATACTGAGCCCTGATTGGTCAAAGTCCTACACCTGACCTGGACTTTTGCCCAATCAGGGCTCAATATTGAATTAGAGCCCTGATTGGGCAAAGTCCAGGTCAGGCGCAGGACTTTGCCCAATCAGGCTCAGCATGAAGACGAGGCGTGGGGCAGAGGAGCCGCGGCCAGATGGAGGAGCAGATGGACCGGAGGAACAGGAGGGCCAAAGTCACGGGGGCCGGGGGGCTGCAGCCACAGGTCTCCTAAATGTACCGGCAGCTGCCGGTACATTTAGGAGAACTGTGAACACATTTGTGAACACATTTGTGAACAACTCATGTTCGAATCGAACACTCAACCCATCCCTACTACAGAGCAGTCAGGGTTAATCTCCTCTAGGACTGACCGGTTTGATCGCCTTGCAGTCCAAGGGACTCGCAGGAGTCTTCTCCTCCAGCACCATAGTGCCATTACAATCATTATAGCCACATCAGAAAGCAGGTCGGTGACAGTGCCTTAAACTGAAATTGCCAAATTCCGAGTTAAGCTAACAGAAGTAATTTTGTGTTTTCTCTCTTTATTTTTGTGCTGTATGGCATTTCACTTTATTTAACGCTGGCAATAAACTTCAGATTTTTCCATAAAACTGCTCGACGCTGACAGGGTGCATTTTATGGCTGAGATTTACAGAGTATATAAAAACACGGAATAACAATACAGTGTTGTGCAAACATTAATGCACATACACGTGTCCAGGTACATTCTATGAAGCGGTTTCTTTTTCTTTCTCTGCTTCAGTGTCCAAGATCCCCCTTTTGAATAAACGCAGGGGCTCGAACGAACAAGGCTCCCATTCACCAAAACCCTCCTCTCTCCTCAATCCCTCATATGTTTGGCTTATTTCAAATAAAATAAAGTGATATATGCGTCTATTTCCCCTCTTCCAGGCGAGTCCAGACCCGCTGCTCATTAGTGGCTCTCGTCTGGCTGGGGAGAGGGAGGTCTAGTATCCTGATTTCCAGAATGGTTATTAGTAGGGGGGATGGGTTGGCAGCAAGAGGCACCCACAGAAAAAGGAGAACTCAATGTTTGGGACAAGAAAAACATTCTGCCCTTACAGGCAGGGAAATGATAGCCCCGAGCTTTAACAACTTTGTGCAACAATGAACTAGACAGGCGCGTCTGGCACTCCAAAGGTTTAAATCCAAGACCTGTATGTGAAATCAGTAAGGAACCTCTCCATCTTAGGCTGGGTTCACACCTCAGCGTTTTTCAAACGTGCGCAATACGCGTGCTTTTTACGTGCGTATTGTGCATACGAAAAAATGTGGGAGCGCGCATTGCAGCGCTTTCAGAGCTATGTGTATGGCCGCGAACGCGCTGCTATTTGCCCCAAAGAAGCTCCCGTACTTCTTTGGGCGTCGTACGTTTTACAGCGCTTTCCTGCGTGCTGTAAAACGTCCAGGTGTGAACCAGCCCCATAGGAAATCATGGGATTTCCGGGGTTGAGCGTTTTACATCGCGCAGGAAAGCGCTGTAAAACGCTGAGGTGTGAACGGGGCCTTAAGGAACGAAGAAGGAACTCATAAGGGGTTATTCAGAGAGCACCAAAAAGTCACTGACATTCGTTCCCCACTCTCGTTCCCCACACTTCAGGGAATCAAATTCCCCGATCCTGCGGTGAATGCTGAATTCCTGAAGTGCAGAGAAGGGATCCAAAAATCTACCGAAAACCCTGCCGATAATTCACCAATATTACTATTATTATTATTTATTAAGCGCCAACACATTCCGCAGCGCTGTACAAAGTGCAATGGGTAAAGACAAGTCAATTCTACAATACATGCAGGAGACAGGTCAGTATTCCTGCCAGCAGATACAGGAGGACATGACACATTCCCGTGGGAACTTACAATACGATCTGAAACGTGGCAGAAAACCCGCTGAACGTACCCATAGATCCGCCACAAAACCACCGAACGCGGCTAAAAACAGCCGACGATCCGCCGAACACAGTGCCAACCAGCTGCCGGAAAAAAGCCGGGATTGCGGACAAAAGAGGTAAAAAAACAAAAAAAGATTGAAACTCCAAAAAAAATTTCGAACGCTGTTTGCAAAAAAACTACTGGCCGGAAATGTCTGGAGGTAACCTATAAAGTCCTATGAATAATAATAAAAAGGTCTGTTACAGAAAAAAATCCTGAGAAATGCCTAATTTTTATTTTCCTAAATAAATAAAGAGATCTTTTGCTGTAAATTAAAAGAATAAACGGTTTATTAGAAATAGTATAAAACGAGGAATATTTTTAACATTGAAACCTATGGGATACGCCTGATTAAACTTGCCGAATGAAACCACAGAATATCAGGGCATTTCACAAACATTTGTTTGCTGTTCGGTGTTGTCTGAATAGATTAACCATTTCTTCTCTATGGGGATTTCACTGCCTTCGAACAGGCACTGTATTTTGCTGGCAATTCGCCAAAATTTGGCTAACTGTCTGCTTTTTGAATAGCCGAATGACTACGAAATTGCACTGTATGGGGAAATTCACCGTTCGGTACAATTTTGGGGCCAGTTTGGCTGTCTGTGAATAACACTGATAGACTCAAAAGATGAGGCGTATGTCTTGCAGACAAGTACTGTGTGAGATGTTATAGGTCGAAAACAATCGAGCTGTTATAGGCAATAATTAAATTATATCTCACTGTTACGAAAAAAGAACTTTAGTACACATACCCACTTGCTATGATTTATATGGACTCATAGGTAGGAAGGGAAGGCTGTTATGTACTCTCTAAGTATTAAATATGTGGAAAATTTGGCATTTGGGGCACATAAGTTGGAATGTATGATTATGCATTGGTGTGGGAGCATTTGGCAGGGGGGACTTAGTCAGTAGGGCATACTGCAATTCCCCCAGTGTTGTAGATTCCCATGGAACGTCTGTCTAAGTCAGGGATCTCAAACTCTGGACCTGTAAAGGATTTTACAAGTTATCCAAAATATAAATAATTGGAATATGTAATTATTGTTCCTCATCACATAAGCCATCTGTCCTAACCCCCCTGTGCCTGCTCTGCTGTATGGGAGACCCCACCCGGCTATACCCCTGGGGCAAATTCCTTAAAACCTGCTCTCAATGACATACACTATATTGCCAAAAGTATTCACTCACCTGCCTTGACTCTCATATGAATTTAAGTGACATCCCATTCCTAATCCATAGGGTTCAATATGACGTCGGTCCACCCTTCGCAGCTATAACAGCTTCAACTCTTCTGGGAAGGCTGTCCACAAGGTTTAGGAGTGTGTTTATGGGAATTTTTGACCATTCTTCCAGAAGCACATTTGTGAGGTCACACACTGATGTTGGACGAGAAGGCCTGGCTTCAGTCTCCGCTCTAATTCATCCCAAAGGTGTTCTATCGGGTTGAGGTCAGGACTCTGTGCAGGCCAGTCAAGTTCATCCACACCAGACTCTGTCATCCATGTCTTTATGGACCTTGCTTTGTGCACTGGTGCACAGTCATGTTGGAAGAGGATGGGGCCAGCTCTAAACTGTTCCCACAAAGTTGGGAGCATGGAATTGTCCAAAATGTCTTGGTATGCTGAAGCATTCAGAGTTCCTTTCACTGGAACTAAGGGGCCAAGCCCAGCTCCAGAAAAACAACCCCACACCATGATCCCCCCTCCATCAAACTTTACACTTGGCACAATGCGGTCACACAAGTACCGTTCTCCTGGCAACTGCCAAACCCAGACTCGTCCATCAGATTGCCAGATGGAGAAGTGCAATTCGTCACTCCAGAGAACGCGTCTCTACTGCTCTAGAGTCCAGTGGCAGCGTGCTTTACACCACTGCATCTGACGCTTTGCATTGCACTTGGTGATGTATGGCTTGGATGCAGCTGCTTGGCCATGGAAACCCATTCCATGAAGCTCTCTGCGCACTGTTCTTGAGCTAATCTGAAGGCCACATGAAGTTTGGAGGTCTGTAGCGATTGACTCTGCAGAAAATTGGCGACCTCTTCGCACTATGTGCCTCAGCATCCGCTGACCCCGCTCTGTCAGTTTACGTGGCCTACCACTTCGTGGCTGAGTTGCTGTCGGTCCCAAATACTTCCACATTCTTATAATACAGCTGACAGTTGACTGTGGAATATTTAGGAGCAAGGAAATTTCACGACTGGATTTGTTGCACAGGTGGCATCCTATCACAGTTCCACGCTGGAATTCACTGAGCTCCTGAGAGCGACCCATTCTTTCACAAATGTTTGTAAAAACAGTCTGCGTGCCTAGGTGCTTGATTTTATACACCTGTGGCCATGGAAGTGATTGGAACACCTGATTCTGATTATTTGGATGGGTGAGCGAATACATTTGGCAATATAGTGTATATTGTTGTCACCTTATATGGAAGAAGTGCTACAATCACTTTGTAAATGTGGCAGTCTCTGATTGGTTATGACATCCGCTCCTCCATTTTGTTTGTTAGGATATATATATACTCCTGTTCTTGAATACAATTTGAATTTGAAGGACATAGTAGGTTGTCTGTGTCTCAATCATTTTGCACAAGCGCGCGCTCTTCAATGCCTGGGTAGAGAGACCTGAAATGGTGATGGCGGGGACACACGGAGACCCGAGAAGGGAGAGGAGAACCTTTCAGATCTGTTAGGACCCCTAGATGTTTCTGATCGGCACCTCCCTTGATTCTGTGGCCATTTATTGCATTCAAAGAATTCAGAGAATTGTAAAAAATAAAAATCTGGGGGAGCCAGAGTTTGAGATCCTTGGTCTTAGTCAAGGCCAGATTAACCATTAGGCAAAGTAGGCACATGACTACAGGCACCCTAACAGAGGGGCACCTTTCACTGTTGCATTTTTTATTTCATTTATCTGTTTTGTACAGTCAGCCAGGGCACAAGTCGTGAGGACTCTCCTGATTTGATGTAAATTCAAACCTGTCCTGAGTGGCCTGTGCATGCCCAAATCCAACTTAATACAGGGAACGATTGTGAAGTTAGTAGTAGGATGGTGACGCCCAAATCATGATCTTTAAAGCACAAGTGGATACCGCGTGCTGCCGATTACTCAGTGGCTTTATTTGGAGGATATGACGTTTCGGTCGTCATCGTAATCTTTCTCACATTGATGACCGAAATATTGTGTCCTCAAAAACAAGCTACTGAGTTATTCGGAAGTGCCTGGTGTTGTCTTGTGGTTTATTGACATTGAAATGGTTGGCCTCACTGATCTGAAAAGCACCGTGCTGGTTTCTATTTATAAGAGCTCTACATGTTTATGTGCGGAGGTCTCACCTCTGGATCCAAATCATGATCTTTGACAGGGGGCCTAAATGGTCTGCTTTTGACCCTGAATTTATGCTCTGTCAGATAGGAATGAGACACTTTAAGTGTACTAGTCGTTCTCACTGCTGGACACCACCATTGCCTTACTCAATAGGCCATTTCTTCTCATCTCAAATAGACATCTCTGATTGGACATGAGATTGCTGTGCCAACGCTGTTACCAAGATGGCAGCACCCTGTAGATAGAACCGGCAAGTGCTCTTCCAGTGTTGACGGACAAGGATGTTATGGGTTGCCATAGGTAGAAAATATGGAGCTTTGTACTGACGAGGGATTTATCACCTATGATTATGGTGGAAGAAAATGAGTTTGGCTCTCACAGACAAAGATGTATGGAGATTTAAAGATAGGGATAAGGTAATTAGGTGATCACTGCCAAAAATTATTCAATCCTTCATTTAGAACCGGGGATCAGCAACCTTGGCCCTTCAGATGTTTTGGAACTTAATTTCTCACATGGCTCTATCAAATCAACTTAATGAATGGCTGAGCATCGTGGGAGAGGAAATGCTAAAACATCTGGAGGACCAAGGCTGCTGACCCTTAATTTAGAAGCTGTGGTAAAAGCTGGCACGCAGCGTATAAACTCCTACACGTATGAAATATGAAGGTCATGGATTGCATGAGATTACATAGATATGAAAGATGGAGATAAGTACTCACTGGCTGGGATAATGATGCTCTCAGGTGTGAACGCAGCAAAGGACGCTTAAAGGGATGTATGAGCTTTCAAAGGTAAGAAATAGGGAAGTAAGAGCTCCCGTGCAGTGACTGTGCTAGACTTTCATTTGCTGGAGTGTATTGTGATTATTCAAGTAGGTGGCTTCCTTTGACTTAACTTTATCCGTAAGAGGATCTGCTCTCACAAGCGCACTTTCAGAGACTGTGGGGTTATATATAGAAAGAGAAACTGTGGCACAAAGTTCAAAAGGTGACAGAAGAACATTGTAATACATTCTAATTTGTAATTATGTTGCACCTTTTTTTTTTACATTTACCTACAATTTCTATTAATACCAATTTCCCTTGTAATTTTCATTGTGCAAAGGTTCGCTCCACCCTGAATAAACTGTTATTTTTATGGATTTTTAAATGAGACTGTGCAGTTTTGGTTAAACTACACAAACTAATGGCATGCTAAGTTGTGGAACATTTTCAGATCATGATACGTTACTCCTTGGCAATAAAACATACCCTGAGAATGAATGCTACTGCTATAGATTTACACATTTCTGTGCAGACGGCGCCGACAGGTAGAAATTGGACAGTTCTGAATTTCCATATAAAGACGTTTGCTGGTAAAAGAAGGATGACTAGATTACCCTGTGCCAGGGGAGGTTTATAAAAAATGTAGCTTAGCAATGATTTTAATGCAGAGCTCTTCTTGCGTTCTTGATAAGCATCCCCGGTTTTATGGTGATAGTTGCATATTCTGTTTTGTTTATCAAGGCAAGTTACTTGAAAGCCTTTTTTTTACAATACCATATGGTTCTGGATTAAAGGGCATTCTATGAAAAAAAATGCATATCCCCTTTTCCCCCCTTAAATAACTGTACTGATGATTAGTACAGGAGGGGTGGGGTCGCGCCTATTCCCCCATGGGGCGGCTGCAACCACCAGATGTACCCAGCCCAGCAAAATGTAAAAAACATAAAAAAAGATGTCATCTGCGCTTATTCCCAATATACCATGTGAAACAAAACACAATTAGAGGCTTTGGTTTCTATTAATGGCCATTAAGAGAGTAAACTCACCCGCCAAACCTCATGGCACCTCTAGTGAGGGTGAGTCCTATCCAAAAATGAAGCCACAGGCCAGGTCATCATTGCAGGCCAGCCAGGTCATCATTGCAGCATGTTCCGTTCCGTGTCTTTGTTTTTTGTTCCCAAGGCGGATTTGTTTCTGGGGGGCATAAATAAAAGCCCACCAGTCTACCTCATGACTGAAAAGCAGCGTGAGCAGTTATGGTTCGCTACACAGCAGCCTCTGGCTTCATTTTTGGACAGGACTCACCCTCACTAGAGGTGCCATGACGTTTGACGGTTGAGCTTACTCTCTTAATGGCCATTAAAAGAAACCAAAGCTTCTAATTGTCTTTTGTTTCACACAGTATAATGGGAATAAGCACAGATGACTTCCTTTTTCTTAGGTTTTATAACTGTACGCATGATGCTGACAGCATCTGCCCAATTATTAGCACATTTCCCTAGTGAACGCCAACCGTAGCGTTCGGATGTATAAGAGTTATCACTAGGATAAGTGACTTTAACGCATGCCCCCTCATATTATGTTCCTAACGCTAAACCCGTGAGAAATCCCTTAGCACAGGGATGTCCAAACTCCGGCCCCCCCAGATGTTGCTATACTACAACTCCCAGAAATCTCTGACTGCATTAGATGGATGGTGAAGCATGGGAGTTGTATTTCATGGACATCTGGGCGGCCGGAGTTTGGACATCCCTGCCTTAGCGCATCAGTGATCACAGCAGCTCCCGCGAGCTTACTGTATTTTGCGCATCCTATACTTAACATGGGGAGCGCAATCAGTAATTAGCGTTAGTAAGGTATTACAAAGTGCTAGCGCTAATTACCGCAGGGATGTGCAAGGCAAAATTTTAGCTAAACCCATAAACTGGTACTAAATGATGCCGCATTTGCAAAATCATTTAGCACCCGTTAAAGCCCCCCAATAAATCTGATACTCACCTCTCGTTCCGCGGTGAGAATCTTTCACCGCTTCTCCTGGCCGCAAGCAGAGCGAGACTGGGAAGAAATAGTTCCTAGTCTCTCTCTGCGATCAACAAGTGGAGCTGCACGATCTCGCGAGAGAGTGAGATCGTGCTGGGCCTGCGGCACAGAAGAGCAAACTTCAATGGAATCCTATGGATTCCAAGAGGTGATACTCATGGCGGCGTGGAAGCGCTCCCATAAGTATCCCAGTGGTTAGCACTGCGCTTCGGGGCAACGTGCCGAGGTAGCGCCTGCCCAAGAATCTCGCACTTAAATGGGGATGCTACGAGGAAACCTGCAGGCACAGATTTTCCCCATTAGTATCCCCATTTTATCGCACATTAGGGAAAACGGTCCTATATCTTTTACATAGTTTTAGTTTAGGTGTAATGCTCCCCTTTTCTCCCTCGGCTCAGGGCTTTCAAAATGTGAAAGTTCCGGGAGCTCGTTAGGCAATTTGCGTAACATTCATATGTATGCTACACAAATTGCATATCTTGCGGAATGTATATACTTTCGCATTCATGTCACGCAGAGTCTATGCCAGGAAACATGACAGGAACGCGGATTGGGGAACTCACAGAAGGAAGGGCACACTGGAACACAATGGGAAGACATAGGATCATGAGGAGGCTTGACAAACGGACAACAGTGGTACTTGGTATACAGAAGAGAACACTCCATGAACGGGGATGCGAAGGCACCGGGTCCTTCTGTCAGCATACTTACACAGCAACTCAAATATCTAGGCCAGAGCTGTCAAACTCCGGCCCCCCAGATGTTTTTGAACTACAACTCCCATGATTCTCTGGCCATCTATTATATTGGAAGAGTTCTGGGAATTGTAGGCCTTCACCTCTGTGGGGGGTGTGAGTTTGACTAGCCAGTCCTGATCTAGGCCGTATAGGGCAACACCTGTGGTTTTCTACAGGTGGAGCCACACCAAAATCAGGAGTGGAATATACAATGCTCAGGAGTGAAAACAGGGAGGAAGGGTTTGAAAGATGCTGGCAAGGATCAGGTCCTTGCAGAACCAGTGTGGGCACTGGCAGGATAACACAGGGGTGTGGGAATTGTATCGCCCGACGCCCGGGACATGAAGATCCAGGCGCCGGGTGAGTAGTTTTTTTTCAGATGCAGTCCGGCGGGCTAGAAGCCCGCCGGACTGCGGACTAATTACAGGGACGCCCCCGATACTGGAAGCCGGCATTGAGCCGGCTTGCCGGCATCCGAGGGGCTTGGGCGGCTGTTTGAATGCTCTATCGGCATTCAGACAGCCGCCCCTGGAGCTCTCCGGCATACTTACCTTCCCGAGCGGCGCCGACAAAGTCTCCGTGCTTCCGCACGTTGAAGGACCCAGCCACGATCACGTGGGAGTCCCACGTGATCGCGGCTGGGGGTCCTTCAAAGAGCGCAGGCGCGAAGACTTCGTCGGCGCCGCTCGGGAAGGTAAGTATGCCGGAGAGCTCCAGGGGCGGCTGTCTGAATGCCGATAGAGCATTCAAACAGCCGCTCCATGTCTGGTCTGGGGTCTGAGCTGGGGCAATAGCCATGAGAGTGGGGGGGAGATATCCATGAGCTGGGGCAAATCCATGTGTGAGCTGGGGCATTATCCATGTGCTGGGGCAGTATCCATGATCTGGGGCAATATCCATGAGCTGGGGCAATATATCCATGAGCTGGGGCATATATCCATGAGCTGGGGCCATATATCCATGAGCTGGGGCAATATATCCATGAGCTGGGGCAGTATATCCATGAGCTGGGGAACTATATCCATGAGCTGGGGAACTATATCCATGAGCTGGGGCAGTATATCCATGAGCAGGGGCAGTATATCCATGAGCTGGGGCATATATCCATGAGCTGGGAAATTATCAGGACAAGTTGATCGTCCTGAGGGACAAGTAGATTGGACTACTACTTAGTCCGTTGGACAAGTAGATTTTTTAAAAATGTCCACACCCCTCATAACAGTTCCTATACATAGTGTTGAATCTATTCAGCTTGGTGTGAGAATAGCAAGCCATTGCCTGTTAGCTCACTACTCTTAATTCGAGATGGTATTCAGAAATTGATACTGGCACAGAGACCCCTTTGTTAAGTGATTTTCCTTTTCCAAAATCACCTACCACTTAAATAGCCAAAAAAATCCCAAGCGATCACCGCAGTGTTCCCGGAGTGCACGGAAAACCCGCCGCAAACCCACCACAAGCCTGCCGAACACCTGCTGAAAACCCGGAACCGCCGCAAAAACCACGCCGAACTCACGGAGGAAAAAGCCAAGCAGCCGCCGATCACAGCGCAGACCAGTTGCCGAAAAAGCCGACGAGCAGCTGATCACAGCGCAGAGCAGCCGCCGGAAAAAGCCGACAAGCTGATGAATGGGGTTAAAAAAAAAAACAGTGCGCTTGAAAGTTTCAAAATTGAAACACTGTTTGCAAAAGAACTACTGAACGAAAATGTCTGGAATTAACATATAGGGTCCTATGAATGATAATAAAAAGGTCTGGTATGGAAAAAAAAACGATTTTAAATAAAAAAAGGCAAAAAATTATGCTGAAAAAATCCCTGAAAAATGCCTAAAAGATCTTAAAAAATCTATAAATAAAGCAACTTTTTACTGCAGATTAAAATAATAAATGGTTTATTAGATATTGAATAAAAACAGGAATATGTTTAACATTGAAGCCTATGGGGTTCGCCTGAATAAACCTGACAAATGAAAACACCGAACAGCAGGACACTTTGGTAACTTTTCACTGCTGCTCGGTGTTCTCTGAATAGAAATCCATTGCTTCTCTATGGGGAATTTTACTGCTGTCGAACAGCACCGCACTGGCTGGCAGTTCGCCAAAATTTGGTGAACTGCCTGCTCTCTGAAAAGCCGAATGACACGAAATGTCACCTTACGGGGAAATTCCCTGTTCGGTGACATTTCGGGGCCAGATCAGCTGTCTCTGAATAACCCCTATAGATAATATTTTTTAGGCTTTTTGTCCGTAGTTTCCCCCTGCAGACTTTTCAGCTAAAATTCCAGTGAAGATGGTCATCCCAAAACTCCATAACCAAAAAGCCAGAGAGTATTTTCTTTCTGTGTTTGTTTGTTCTAAGTGTACACGCAGTGAGCACGGAGTCCTGCAATCATGAGCGAAGAAGGAAATCATTATTGCCTTCAGTCAAATTTTTACTTGTGGGGGGGGGGTTGTAGATATGGGATGTCCTGCACTTACAAACCCAGAGTTAGACATCCTGGATTCATGGTCAGGGAGGGTGGGGAATGTTTTCCTGCACTCACACAATATAATTATATCCCATTACGATAAAAACAACAGTACCTCATTCATTAACCTGAAATTCACTGCCTTGACTCCCTGACCTCTGTCTGGCTGTTACGGGCAAGCTAAAAAGGACAGAAAAGTGTGACTCACAACAAGCAACCGTGTACATGTCTATTTATATTACAATAACAGTGCGCGCAGCTTAAGAACTCTGAATAGAAAGTTATGATATTGCATGAAAGTTCTCCAGAGCAACCTCAAGTATCAACTTTCTACACGTGTAGCAATAGCATAACATTTGACGTATTTGCAAACAGATTTATAGAATGTTTCCCTCCACACCTGCCCAAACCATCATTCTGTACTTATTATATGAGTACACGAACACCAGCCAGGGTTTTAAATTCCCCGACCCAGCGGTGAATTCAGCATTCATCTGCAGGGTCCCTGAAGTGCAGGGAAAATCCACAGAAAAACCGTTGAATCAAAAAAAAAAAGAAATCACCATAAAACCGGCAGATAAAATCGGATCGGATCCCATAAACCGTCGAACGCGTCTGAAAAAAGCCGCCGATCCGCCGAACACAGCACTGACCACCTGCCGGAAAAAGCCAACAAGCCGACGAACATGGGTACAGAAAAAAAATTAAATGACTGCAAGTTTTAAAATTTTAAACGCTGTTTGCAAAAAAATGACTGGACGAAAATGTCTGGAATTAAAAGATAAGGTCCTATGAATAATAATAAAAAGGCCTGTTACAGAAAAAAGTAAATACGCTATTTAAAAAAAAAAGAGAGAAAAAAAAAAAAAAAAAAAACAGACTTTTTGCTGCAAATTAAAAGAATAAACAGTTCACTGACATTTCACTGCTGTTCGGTGTTCTTTGAATAATTAACCAGTGCTTCTCTGTGGGGATTTCACTGCTGCTGAAGATCACCCATATTTCTGTTTCACTGGCAATTCGCTAATATTTGGCGATTTGCCAGGTTTTGAATAACCGAATAACCCCGAAATTGCACCGTATGGGGAAATTCACAGTTCAGTGCAATTTCGGGGCCAGTTCGACTCTCTTTGAATAACCCTGTAAGTGGCGATACAAAATAATGGCATTTAGCCTAAAACTATAAGATCGTCATTCATATAATTCTATAAAAATACATGTTATTGCTATGTCTGTGTATGTTATGTATAAAGCAGTCCACAAAAATAAATAAATAGATCTACAGTACACCAATGCACATCGGATATGACATGCAAGACGATGACATGACAAGATGACGAATGTTTATTTGCCACGCATGATCAGTAATGATTGAGGGGGGAGTCTTAATTCATTTACTATATCATGAAATCCTTTGTATAGCCTTGTTATGTATTCATTTTCCATGTGTATGACCAGGTTTTGTTTCTGTTTACTGTTTTTAATTGATGTCATTTGGTTATTGTTGTTGTTCTTTTTGTTTGTTTTCATTGATGTATGTTGTTTTGATTATATATATATATATATTTGTTTAAGGGTGTATTGAGTTTTTTTTTTTTACTGGTAATTTACTTATAAAGGTATGCCGTGTTCTTAATCACAGTTTTGACTCGGATTGTGGGTTACGCGGTGTCTTAGACTAATGTCAGGCGAACGCAGTCTGAGCGCACTCTGCGTGCATAACAGACGGACGTACTGACGGAAGATACTGTAGACACCACAAGGTCTGTTTTTTTTGACGGATGTAGAAAAAAAAGGGAATTATGGGAAACAAATTTAATTAAAATTAAATGATGGATACAGTCAGCCAGACCAAAAAAACTTCTGAGCGTTAATGTGATGGACATTGCAAATGCAATGCGTCTGACGTCATCTCATCATGCACACAGGACACAATGCGGACGTGGCGCGCTCTGGGTGTCCGTCGTAGCGTTTTGCGTCGAGGCTGAAATGACGTCCGTTGCCACCTGCGTGGTGCGTGCGCACTTCGGTGCGCGCATACTTCATGTGTTGGTCTCTATTGATCCCAAATCAATGCCACAACGGACGTTAAACTGTGCGGCGACACGGACATGATGACTGCATTCGTCTGACGCTAGCCTTAACCACCTAACTGTTTGGATTGATGTGTTCGTTAATGATTGCAAATTATATTTACACTTAATGGGTTATGCAAAGAGAGCCGACCTGGCCCTGAAATATAACCAGACACTGAAATTCAGCGTATGGTGACATTTCGGGGCCATTTGGCTATTCAGAGAGCAGGCAGTTTTGGCGATTGCCTGCACATACGGTGCCTGTTCGAATGCAGGGAAATCCCCCATAGAGAAACAATGGTTAATCTATTCAGAGACACCGAACAGCAGTGAAAAGTTGCTGAAATGCCCTAATGTTCGGTGTTTTCATTCTGCAGGTTAATTCAGGCGAATCCCATAGGCTTCAATGTTAAAAATAAAATGTTTTAACTCAATATCTAATAAACCGTTTATTATTTTATTCTGCAGTAAAAAGTCTATTTATAGATTTTTTTAGGATCTTTTAGGCATTTTATGGGATTTTTTCAGGAAAATATTTTTTCATTATTTTCTTTTAATCGTTTTTTCTTTTTTTTCTGTAACAGCCCTTTTTATTATCATTCATTGGATCTTATATGTAAATTTCAGACATTTTCGTTCAGTAGTTTTTTGCAAACAGCGTTTCACTTTTTAAACTTTCAAGCGTACTGTTTTGTTTTGTTTTTTTTACCACGTTCGTCAGCTTGTCGGCTTCTTCTGGCGGCTGGACTGCGCTGTGATCGGCGGCTCGGTGGCTTTTTCCAGCGTATTCGGCGCGGTTTTTGTGGCAGTTTCTCTGGGTTTTCGGTGAGTGTTTGGTGATTGTTCGGCGGGTGTTCGTCAGGTTTGCAGTGGGTTTTCCTTGCACTCCGGGGCCCTGCGGTGAATGCCGAATACACCGTAGGGTGGGGAACTTTGATTCCCCGAAGTGCAGGGAAGCGCGGGGAATGAGAGAGCTCTCTGAATAACCCCCTTATTATAAAGCACCAACGTATTCTGCAGTGCTGTACAATGGGTAGGACAAAAAAAACATAGAAATAACAAATTATCTGGACACACGGAGAAGGGTAGTAAAAGATGACCGTGCGCAAATGGGAAATAAAAGTGATTGATGCGCAGTATCTCAGCTTGCCTTTAATTAACACCAAATACAATATGAAGAAATGCAGATATAAACCAATAGTGTCTGAATATAGGATTGCACTGTACATACGCGGTAAACTCCAATCCAGGCCAGAAATCATAAATCAGGTCAGATATCGTGGAGCAGATCAGTGGTGAACAAAAGCGATAGCAATCATTATTACGACTATTCACGGCCACGCATTTTTTCCAATACAACGACTTAATCCTGCCCTTAAGCACTCCCTAGTTTTTCCAGTATTGCCGCACCCCAAACAATATTCTGCCTGAGTTTGTAATCCTACCCCGCGGCATCCTCTGCTACGTCATCGTAAACCACATAAACGCACACAATCCTTGACATCCCCTGCTTAGAGTCTTAAAATTGGCACCGTTCCCAAAACCAAAGTCACCTGACAAAGAACATGATACTCTATATACAAAAATATATATTGTGTTAAAATGTTATTATCTTCCTGTCTAGGAGGCACGCCACTGTGTTTGTATTCATTCCCGTCACAGTTTCAAGCAAACATCTGGATTCCTCCGCTAGACTGGAGCTTTGTATAATTCTTTTTGTTTGGAACAAGTGCTTTATTCAGGAAAGGCAAAGTTCAAGTGAAGATGGATACCACCATTAAGATGCCTCAGGACCAGCACAGGTTGAGTGTTGCTCATATGAAATGCTTGGGGACCTAAAGTGACCAGAAGTGGGACTGTGGAATATTTGCACGTAATAATGTGATATGGTGGGGATGGGACCCAAGTCTAAACAAGAAATATATCTACGTTTCATATATACACAGCCTGAAGGTAATTTTTTACAATATTTTTAATCATCTTGTCCTCCGTCACACGAGGCCAGGTGTGGAATTTTCCACCTTGGTGTCGTATGACCGCTCAGAAAGTTTTCAGATTTTGGAGCATTAAGGATTTCTGACTTTTGGATAAGAGATACTCAACATATAGTACATAAAAATCAAAGTAGGGTTCCAGCAATATTATGATATTTGAATGTTCCGTAGCATAAGCCATTGACTATTCAAAATTTGATTATAATTTATTGAAGGGGCCCTATGTTGAGTCACTTTTGCCCTCATGGATCCCACCTCTCTTCCATACATACATGTCGCTTACACTTCCCCAAGGACACATTGACCCAGTGACACCAAAATTCTGGGTTCATTGTCCCAGGTCAAAATTCACTGTGAGGTCTGCTGGAAGAAATAAACTACTGGAGAACCACTTGAAGGAGTGTACTCCTGTTCTACCCTGCCACTCTTTTCCCATCTGTTGTCACAGACCTCTACGTAGAAGGAAATAGCGCTGGTGTTGATGGCCATTTGGTTTTGGCATATGAAATAAAATCAGTACATTGGAGTACTGTGTGCAGTACTGGAGACCGTATCTCCAGAAGGATATAGACATCTTAGATAGAGTTCAGAGAAGGGCTACTAAAATGGTGTACGGCTTGAAGGAGAAAAGTTACCAGGAAAGGCTTAATGATCTTATCATGTATAGCTTGGAAAAAAGACGAGACAGAGGAGATATGATAGAAACATTTAAATACGTAAAGGGAATCCACAAGGTAGAGTAAGGGAGTATATTTAAACGGAAACAAAGTAGCAAAACAAGAGGACATAGTCTTAGATTAGAGGGGCAAAGGTTTAAAAGTAACATCAGGAAGCATTATTTTACTGAGAGGGTGGTGGATACATGGAACAGTCTTCCAGTAGAAGTGGTAGAGGCCAAAACAGTAATTGAATTTAAGCAGGCATGGGATAGGCATAAGGCTATCCTAAACAAAAGATAAATCCAGGTAAAGTATCCATGTAATTGGGCAGACTAGATGGGCTGAAAGGTTCTTATCGGCCGACATTTTCTATGTTTCTATGTTTCTATTGCTAGCAATTTATTTAATTTAAGCAAAAGTGAGACAATTTACGGTAGTTTCACTTTAAAGACAGATCATGAACTTTGTATGAGCACTAGGCAATGGGCTACATGAGGTACAACGTGTGGTTTCTCTTAACTGAGCACTGGACACACTCTGAGATGGATCGGGCTTCACTGCTTTAGTGCAGCATTCCCTTTATTTGCCTGAATTTGGAGTAAACCTGGATTGATACCACCGTGCTTAATGTTAAAAGCTCCCATGAGCTTTACCAGAGAATACAATGGTTTTAAGGTCGATACCATGGCATTTAGTTTATGGAAGAGACTCACCATTGGACTATGTCATTTTATTATATGGTCTCACTGGAATGATTGTGAGATGTAAGTGATCGATAAACCAGTAGTGATAATGGTCCAGAATTTAGAAGAAAGAGATTCATTCCACCCAAGTGGACCGGGCAATGTTTTGACTCGTAAAGTAATGAGTCTTTGTCAAGCCTGAGGCTTGACAAATTCTCAAAACGAGCCAAAACGTTGCCTGGTCCACTTGCTTGGAATAAATCTGTACCTTCTAAATTCTGGAGTTGAGTTCTCAGTACCGCCAATCTGTTGATTAGTGTTGGGAACAGAGTGATCACAGGACTCCAAACCCAGACGATATCCTCATTTCTTTTAGTGAGGTGTAAGAGGACTGTCAACCAAGTAGGTTTGATCCAAAAAGATCAGACCCACTGGAATTCACCTCTAACATAGAACCCTGCCATGCTCTACTTACCGAGGCAACTAGAATAATCAAATACACAGTTCTCAGCCTGAACGTTAATGATTTTTGACAAGATATTTATCACAACTTCAAAATTAACTTTTGTATTATCCATTTACTGATCACACATTATACGAAGAAAATGATATGAGACAAATTGGCAACTGCGAGAAACCAAAGTCAAATGTTCCGTAAGATTTTCCAACAGAGAACGTGATTTGGGCTAGACAGTGTTGTAGACAAAAAACAATGAATCCAAAGTCACAGAGCGAAAGACACAGTTTGATTTACGCCGTTGAAATGAAAGAGCTATTCATATGTCACATAAACAGACAAAAAAAAAGGACACTTTTGTCACCTGAACTACAGCTAAATATCTGATACAGAGCCATGGAACAATCCTCTGGATGCCAGTTTACAATGAGAAAATCCTAAAATCTACTCAGTCTGACTGTGGTTGTTACCTACATGTGCTATAGCTTGCACTTATAAATATGTGTTGTATAAATATATCTTTGAAATATTTGTAACAGTCACTAGAGGTGTAAAATGATGATGTGAGCTCAACAAGACCATTGTCGTATTCAAGTGTAAATAAAGTTATGTTAAATGCTTGTAACTGTAGCTTATGTGTAAATTAAAACATGTCTCTACAAGGTGACAATGCTAAAATTCCATTGACATTAAAAATTTTGCCGTAGTGTGCATTTTCATTGCATAGTTTTTCTGATTTGGTAAAAGCCCTTGAGAAAGACCGATACACCGAATGAAACGGGTAAGGCTTTTTATTGTACAGGTACAGTATATGTTTTCTGGAAACACATTTGGAAAAGGCCTTTGGGAAGGTTCGATATTATCTGGTATATCTGCTAAGTTTTTAATTAATACATTATCCATGGGTGCACACCCTAATGTAAAGGGCTGCGCACGCCAGTGTCGATAGTGATAACTCCAATCCAGGATTTAGAAGGCAGAGATTTATCCAAGTAAGTGTATTGGACAACGTGACCATTATCATATTCAAGTGTAAATAAAGTTATGAGTATATTAAAACACATCTCTGCAAGTTGACTATGATAAAACTCCATTGACATTGAAAATTTTGCAATAGTGTGCATTTTCATTGCATTATTTTTATGATTTGTTAAAAGCCCTTGAGAAAGACTGATATACCGAATGAAACGGGTAAGGATTTTTATTGTACAGATACAGTATATGTTTTCTGGAAACACATTTGGAAAAGGCCTTTGGGAAGGTTTGATATACCAGATGAAATGACTTTGGATGTTTACTGTATATATTTTTCCTGATCTGGAAAAAAGCCTTGAGAAAGTCCAATATACTGGATGAAAAGCGTTGGCTCACTTTTTATCTACTGTGTATTTTATTCTATACTTAATAAATTCGCTATTTGTGCATTTCCTGTCTCTGAAAAATATTCTGCCGCCTGTTTGGATTTCTTTGTGGTCCATACAAGCTTGAAGTCGGCAGTGGTGTTCCTGGATATTAGTCACTGAATTTTTAGATATTTGGGTTCAAGTTCTGCATACTGGGTGTTGTTAACCTTGACGAGTTCTTGGAAACCTCTGCTGCTTTGGCCATCATTTTCCAGTATGTTTGTCATCTCACCGCTAACACACTATGGGGTAAATAAGCTTTTTGGAAGAAAAAAAATGTGCAAAATGAGGCGTAACTATTTTAAGAACGAGACATATTTTAAATCAGGTCTGGGTGGCATTTCTGTCTCCTGTTACCCAGTCAGGAGACCATTGAACTTGGTTGACTCAGGTTTTAGAGATGTGAAAACAACGACAGTGACCAGACCTGATTTGTTGGACGTTTTGTACTGGACAGTAACTGCAAAGACTTGTTGGATTTGTAGTCTTTAAAAAAAATGTAAAAAAGGCCTTAGGGACCTGTATTTAAAAATCTTCTTCAAAAGACACTTCAATTGCATTTCTCTCCAAACACCCACGAATGTTTCTTTATCTTGATGAGGCTCAGACACACGCAAATTAAATTATTAGCTATAGAGACAGGGACTCGCTCTGCTCCCAGTGCCCTACATTTTAGCAATCTCTTACACAACTCTGTAACGGTAGATTATAAATACAACGTTTTTCATTTAGAGTTATGTAGCATTTATAATTGAGATTATTACTCTAGCAAAAGCCTAACTAATGAGGTCCAATCTGTTCAAACTATATGTGGATATATGTGACCATATAGAAAGAATAAAATCTAAACACCAGTGTTAACATTTTTCATTGAAAATGTAAATGCACAAAAAATCTATTTATTTATCTGACTATCTATCTATCTATCTATCTATCTATCTATCTATCTATCTATCTATCTATCTATCTCTATCTCACTATCTATCTCTCACTATCTATCTATCTATCTATCTATCTATCGATCTATCTATCTATCTATCTATCTATCTATCTATCTATCTATCTATCGGATTATCT